>JAIFZK010000014.1:16027500-16627500 GCA_027481765.1 Tenualosa thibaudeaui
AAGGCCTGGGAAGGTCTAATGAAGCATTATGGAGCAGCCCAAACAAAATATATTTGCTCTAAGCTATGTCTATGCTCCTGATTCTGTTACTGTAATATGTTGTATGTTACTCCATGTCTCAGGAACTAATCTCTTGCCTTATTTTTTCCACAAAAACAAAATGTTTCAATTGCTGTGACTATCTCAATTGCTATTTCCATCCGATTTCTTCAAATCAATCTCTAGCCACCAACAGCCTTCAAATATAAGTAATATATGGATTCCACGGAAAGCTGTTGTGTCCATAACAACAACAAAACGTCACAGTATTTGTATGAGAATGAGAATGATTATGTGAAAAGTTTCATAATTTTTTTTCCTACAACCAAGAAAAGTGAATGCTCAAATTTCATGTAATCATCATTCACATCATACCATACCATGGCATTGTGTTATGGATGTGACAGTTTTGCGTGTTAACTGCCCATATGCATCTGTACATGTATTCATTCCTTTCTCTTCAAAAATGTCTACAGGAGGGAGATGTTTCACAGCAGCATTGGCATCCGGAAGCTACAATGCGTGCCTACCTGCTTAGTCACAGAGGTTTCAATCCGGCCACTTCCCCAAAGCCCACCCTCCCCCCTCTATCTCTCTCTCACTTGCTTTCTTTTCCACCTTTTCACCATCCTCTCTATTGAAGGCTGAAAAGCCAAAGAAAATATGAAAACGTATTTGTGATCTGGCACTGACCTTGTCAATGATGGACTGCATGTGGGACTTATGGACCAGGTCTCCGTAAAGGAGCGAGGACCACTGCTCAGGGGAGATGCGGAGCCCTGCCTCCATGGCGATGTGAACAATCTGGGCATCATGTTCACGGCGAAGCGCCTCATAGGTACGGAACTCCTCCTTCAGTTGCATGAGTGACGAGTCCTCATCCCGCTTGGTCACCTGAAAAGAAAAGCACACCTATGTGCTACAAAATCCATCTGTGTGGGCACAAGTATGGGCCAAGGGTGACAATGTTACGTACATTTGTGTTGTGACTCACTAAAATCCCACTCGCTTTAGTAGCTTAGTCTTAAACAAGCCACACAGTACTTGCAATTGACCTGTGTTGTTACACATCATGGTAGATTACAAGATATCTGGCCTAGTGGAAGTTGGTTTGCATGTCCACCTCAGTGTATACCTGAACACAAAGCATGGGCATTTATGACACCAAGTCAAAGCTGTAGTTCCTTCACATTCTGTTCTCACTTCTAGTTCATTTTTGAACGTTTTGAAGTAAACAAAAATGCCATATCACATGTGTCTTTTATAATATGATTGCTTTATGTTATTTTCTCAACATAAAGCAACCACAAAGCACCACAAAGGAAAAAGCATCAATATGAAGTAATGGTGGTTGTCTTCAGACCTGTTAAACTCACACTGAGATCAGGTGAGAGGAATCAGATCCCCCCACTCAGAATCTGCCCTATGAGTAATCATCACCAGACACACCACCACCAATCCTCTACATGCACATAACACTACCCAAAGAGCGAGACTCAAAATGTGGGGCATTACATTTGAAAAGGTCCATTACATAAATATTACCCAACCAACTCCTACATACAGAGACCAAAGATACCATCTACATCTGCCTTTGGTTTCCTTTATTTCAACTGTTGCCAAAGCCATTTGGTGTTTTGATTATGCAGCATTGTCATTCATTATCAACTGAAGAATGGGTTTTATGTCAGATTAGTCAGATTAGGGCAACATTTCACAGTCTGCAGGGTTGTGTTGACATAGCGATAGTCCAAACACTGGCAATAACAAAAAATCTGAGCCCAAGCTAACCAAAAAAAGGAAGCTTGTGTGGCAACAAGTGAATTCTATGGGAGTTCACACATTCTCCAAGTATGGTGTGCCATCATACCACAGCCTTCTTCCCACAAGGCTAACTCTCTCTCTAAGGCTAAATCTCTCTCTCTCTCAACATGGTTTATAAAAAAAACAGGGCCCTAAATTAAGACCTTTTATCAAAGAGAAGTGAAGGCATTATTGCTTCCCCACAAAACAGGTAAACATCACAGAGCAACACCACAGATTAGCAGCCACACTGTCGAGAGAGTAAACTTAGTGCCTAGTGTATCTAGGGACAGTTTAGTGTTTAGTCTATCTATAAACGTGTGAGAGGGGCCCCATCAAGCTCATCTTCTTTCCTTTCAAACACATGCGGATGCAGTCATTATATTTCTGACAGGTTTATAAGGCTTGCTACTTTAACAGTGTCAAGTGGCCCCTCTAAGCTCATTGAACCACAACCACCCAACCACCCACCCACACACACACACACACACACACACACACACACACACACACACACACCAAATGTCTTAGTACAAACTGTGCCTTTGGGAGCTGTAATTGGCTGGCTATTCAGACTCGAGGATTAGCACAGGCTGCCCAGGACCGTCTGTACCCATTCACACAGCTTCGAGGAGGCTGCCCTGGGGCTCACCCACCACCTGTAAGTTCAGAGAGGCTGGGAATCCTGTACTGTCAACCTTACTGACATGACAGGCAAACCCCTGGCAATTATCATTTGATCTGACCCATGCACGCACGCACAGCAGTTATGAGTAGGTGCATATGAACAGAGTAATGGCTGAGAGCTTGGGTTGCATCTCTGTACTGTGATAATTAAATTACGCTCATTACATTTACAGCAGATTATATTACATACTGCACATCTCATTAAATGAAGGGAAATTACATCTTGACTGGAGAACTCAGATTCAGCTGGATAAATTTAAAGGAATACAGCAGCATTGTGGGAAATCCTCTTATTAATAATCACTACAACAGCATGAGACCAGCTAGCCTATAATTCCCTTTATAGGTCTCAAGAGCTATAGGCTCTTTGGCCCCATCCATTTAAAGATGTGCATGCATATGTTGTTAGCACGTGTGAATAGGGTATGTATAGTGTGGCCCAGTAAACCAACCTTAAAACAGGAGGCCCGGTAGAGGAGCTGCACCACATGGCCAATGCTGGTCTTGGAGGCCTGGGGGAAGCGAGCCTCCAGCTTCTGGACCACAAACAGAACCAGAACCTTCCGGGACAGAGCTGAGCCATCCTCCAGGGCCAGGAGAACCAGCTTAAGAGCATCTTCTTGCATGGCTGGAGGTATGCATTACAAACACACAAAATTGTTATGATGGTTGAATATATTTTCAAGAGGATCCAAGATGCAAGAGAATTGGACATCAAGGTTGTCTTCAGACCTGATACACTCATATTTAGATCATCTGAGAGAGAGCGGAGCTCTACCCAACTCAGAATCTGCCCTATGAGTAATCATCATCAGACAATACCAAGCCATAGAAGAGAAAAAACACACACACACACACCAGCACAACACAGGCCAGTGAAATTTAGCTTTTGAATATCATTGCTGATCTTTAACCATTACCCCTACCTACTCTTTGACTCATACAAAATATTTATTCATGAAGCTAGATTGTTGATTGTTGCAGATGAAATCAATTAGTTATAACCGATAGAATGCAAGATTTTTCCTTCAGTGACCCAACTGTGGTAGAGAATAGGTGCACCTGACCCAAGAAAACTGAAAACTTGACCCAAGTTTGGAAACAGCACTATCAGGGTCTCTACTCATGAACTTGAGCATGAAGAACATTGTTGGTGTACACAGAGTTTAGTAAAATGTATGTTTCTGAAGACAGCACATTACCTATTCTACAATTTCCTTTCATTGCCATCTTGAATGAAAAGTCAGAATAAAACTCCAACACTGTGATTGACAGTAGGGTGATTGATGGATATGCTCCCATCTATCTGAACACCCTCTTAAAGCCATGTTTCCCCTAAGCCACTCCGTTCCTTCAAGAAATATTGTCTAGCACTGCACTTCTATCACAGTCCTGCACCATCATCTCTTGCCAATTTCCTGTTAGCAAGTTGCACTCTTAGTAAGGTTTTTAATGGTGTTGTAGCTTGAGTGTTAATCCTTTTAATGTAAATGTTCAACCATAGTGAAAGCACTTCTGTCACAACAACCAGAGCATAACCATTTAGCCATGTGCAGGGCAATTTCTGTTCCTTATGTTGTTGAAGCTTTATTTAAAATAATTTTTAAATCTTTGAAGCCTTATTTAAATTTAGCTTTAAATCTTGAACAGCTCAGTCAATGTTAGAATTTTAACGCAGTTCCAAAGAACTTTAAACCCTGCGTGAGTAATGTTTGTGGGTGGATCTCTGCAACATGCCTGGTCCGAGGAACTGGCACCCGCGGGCCCGTACAGCAGCCCAAAGGTTGGCAGAGAGCTGCTGGGGGTTCTGGTGCTGGAGGATGAGCTCGGTGACTGTCCGCTCGCCAAGGGAGCGACCCGCCCGCACAGCCCGGACACGCCCTTCTTCCTCCACCAGCTGGCAGTTGACCAGCGTCACCAGCTTCCGCTGCATGGGCCGACTGAGCGCACTCGGGCTGAGAGTCGCCACGCCTACAAGGACAGAACAGAACGAGTGCATGATGTAACTTGTGTTACGCGAGTGTGTTCTCTGTACTGTACTGTACTGTACACACACAGAGAGAGCTTGTAGAAATAGCTTACTGACACTTGGCAATGGCCATTTTCAATGTTGTACACACAAGCACATGCCTTTCGCACACACACATACACAAAAAAAAACAAAAAAAACAATGACACACAAAGCAACAAGCACAAACCAAGTGAATACACAGATGAATTATATTTATTACCATGCCTAAACTGCAAAACCTTCCAGTAACTTTCCACTGCCACAGGCTCAGGAGGCCCATATTAAGAGAGGCAAGAGGTGTCAGGATTCCATGACTATTGTACTGTGATCTTTACAACTTTGAAATGGAAGCCACTCAAACTGCACAGCAGGCACAGGTCAGCCAAACTATAACATGGCATGGCATCATTCGACAATCTCTAAGCCATGTTTTCAAATGGCTCAGGTCCTGATGAGAATGTTGTAGGCCTAAAACTAAAATACTGGACTATTTCAACCCATAGCCCTGTTGTTCCAGATGACCAAAACCTGTCGACAGGAAAAAGAACGATAACATGGTGAACTGGCAGCTAACACTAACTAAATTGGCACAGGAAAATTAAACTAAAAGTGAGATTATGTACCCCATTCAGTTAGGCTGAATTGGCAGATAGGCTATGTTGTAGTGAATTTCATTGTTCTTTTTACCCATTTAGGGACCTTGAACAACAGGGCTATGGGTTAAAATGCTCTGGACTTTTTCTTTGAAGTGAGAGTCCAGAATAATTCCAACCTTAGTCCTGTTACTCACGCTCATCGAGCGCTGTCAGCAGGAAGAAGAATGAGGTCCATAACCCTAGGTCCATGTTCTCTCATTCCTCTTCCTACCAGCAGAACTTGGTGAGCTCAAACAGGGCTGTGAAAGTAC
Organism: Tenualosa thibaudeaui; assembly: GCA_027481765.1. Classification (NCBI taxonomy): domain Eukaryota; kingdom Metazoa; phylum Chordata; class Actinopteri; order Clupeiformes; family Clupeidae; genus Tenualosa; species Tenualosa thibaudeaui. Next base: position 16,032,948 of record JAIFZK010000014.1, read on the forward strand.
TTAACACTATGGCTTTAAATAGCCTCATATTCAGCCCAACCTCATTCATCTTAGAGGAAACTTGAGTGAATGTGAAAGGAAGTGATGGCGTTGTCTCACTCCAAACGCTTCCTTCATGGCCGCGAGTGCTCACAGTGCTACGTCTTGTCTCACTCACTCTGACGCAAACGCGCCAACCACATTTAATCAAATGTGCAGAAAAACAGGAAATGCATTTGTACTCTGCTGGCGGTTGTTTTGAGTCCTATGAGAGTCTTTCGTATCTCACCAGGAACACACACTGAAACCAGCAGAGAATGATCTATGGTTTTCACTGCTTATACAAACACACACATATGAAATAAGGGGATATACAAATCTGCATCTCTGTGAAAGTGCTTCAAATACTGACACATTCACATGGACATACCCGCTCTCTAATGAACCTCATACTGAAAATGTACAAAAGTATATAAACACTGGAAAGCATTTCCAGTTTAAAAGCAAAACCATAATTTTAAAAGAAACACACACACACACACACACACACACACACACAAATACAACTGTGCACACATAGAGTTTCACACAGTGACATGAACAGAGACAAATCAGTGCAAACCAATGCCAGGAACTGGTACACACACTTACACAAACACACTTACGTACACATACAGTACATAAGCAGGCACACAAATGCACTCAAACACACACACACACACACACACACACACACACACAAACCACCACTTACCTTTACCTCCACTGATGGGTTTCAGGTAGAGAGCCAGCTCCTCCACACTCGCCCTGCATACTTCATAGTGCTCACTGTCCACTGCACTGCCCAAGGACACACTCGGGCCATCAGGTACCTGTACGCACGCATGCACACACATGCCAGACTTACAGACCTGTTTCATCTGAACAAAAAAACTTCTCATCATACATTATCTGATATGAAGCCACAACAAACTTAATCTGTGAATATCACACTCCCAGACACGCACACACACACACATACATACACACATATACACTCACACAAACATGTCTATTGATGATTACAATGATGGTGGAACATATTTTTACATAAAACAATAATGTCTTCAGACCTGATACACTCATATTGAGATCATCTGAGAGAGAGCAGAGCTCTACCCACTCAGAATCTGCCCTATGAGTAATCATCACCAGACAACACTAGACAACAGAACAGCAGCATCCGTCCCCCCCTCTTACACACACACACACACACACCTGGAATCTCACCAACATCCGTAGCCCTCTGCCATTAACACCTGCATGCAATGCCTCTTCCAGTCAGTCCCCCCCCCCACAAAAAAAGCACACACACACACACACACACACCTGGGCACCGACGAGCTGCAGCAGGGCTCTGTTGACGGGCAGCAGGTCAATGTCAGTGCTGATGGCGGTCTGGTCGAAGGGGCAGGCCTTGCGGTGCAGCTTGTGCAGGCATGTCTTGCAGACGGTGTGCGAGCAGCCCAGGCTGATGGGCTTGTGGCCGCTGCCGTCAAACTCATTGTAGCAGATCGGGCAGGACAGGAACTCCGTCCACTGGGCCGCCTGCACCGGCATCCTGGCGCCTCCGGGGGGAGCTGTGCCGCTCAGGGACAACGCATGCCGAGTGCCGTACACACTGGGAGCAGCTCACCAGCAGCTGCAGGAGAAAACAAGAAGTCTGTTTTGACTTTGTTTTGTTTACTATGTTGTTGCAACATTTTTGGAACATTAACAGCAGACAGTAGCAGGAAGTAGATAATTGCTTACTTCTTAATTCTTACTACCCAGTAAAGCAGCTTCATCCAGTGTCCAGAAAGAGGGTGTAGTGCAACAAGCGCTCACACAAACACAAACACAGCCAGCATTTATACACACAGACAAGCACACACACCAAATATGGACTGAAAAATGGACAGGATCCTATAAGGATGACCTTGTGTGACTGTGGCTGCTCTCTCTGAAGCTCAGAGAGGAAGCGTGGGGTAAGGTTAGTCTAATCCTCATGAGGAGTCTCTGCAGACACCCTGCCTTCCCACAAGGACCTACTGAGGCCAACAATAAACACGCAGCTCTGACCCTGCCTGATCTTTTCTCATAGCTGGGATGCCCCAGGCAGACCAGGGGATTGTGTGTGAATGCAACGCTTTTGTGCCCCCCCCCCCAGGGAGCAGAACGGAGCTTTGTGAACGGAGTTAAGAGCCCCACAACGCCTCCCCAACAACGGCAGGTAACGATAACAGAGGGCACGGAGACAGCCAGCTGGCCCTAAGCCTAATCACATAGCAGGCGGCAGTCTCAGTTTCCCGCTCCCTTCGCATGCATACATACACAGATAATGGGATTTATGCACTTTACATTGACTCTGCCAAGTTTTCACTGATTAGACCAGTTAATTTTATCAGGGACCAGTGTTCCAGAGATTTTTGGATGTAAGCATAGTTCTACACTTACAGAATGGAGAGATGTTCATTCAAGTTCTCACTCAGTGCAAGCCTGGGCATAAGGCAGGCTAGTTGACCAGCAGACCAGCACCAATGATCTTGAGGAGGAACACATGTTACAATCCATATTTGGAGAGAATGTTAAAAACGTCCATGTCTCTTTTCCATTGATTTATTCACACATTACACCAAGGCATCCTTAAAGCAGAGACGTGAACACTGGGCAGTGCTGAATCACACAGCTATGGTGAAAAGTGCTTTCATGATGTTTAAGACTTTTACACTCTGTTGCCTTTTTTGCAACAGCATGTAATACCCAGACTTCAATGAGTCACCTCAGACACACTCCCACAAAGCACGAATGTCACATTTTTCCCCCCTTGGGGGAGCAATACTGCTAGCAATACTTCAATACTGCTACATAATCCAAAACATTATCCAAGCCTCATCTCATACAAACATATTACATCTTACTTTACACCTTTTTGTTCTTAACCATGCACTATTGGCACAAGAAACATAACAAAATCTTGTTTTACTGATGCATGCTTACACACTGAATTCAATGGTCAGAATTCAGCTTAATGGGCTCACTTTGCTAGACTACATGTGGGCACAATGACATCAAAGTCTAATTTAGCAGTGTGCTGCAAAACCCTATAGCTTGGTGCAGGAAGCTCTAATACCTTATATATCTTCCATCCCTAGTGTAGAATTTAAGTATGTTTAAGTGTAATAAGGTGAATTCATATAATTTACACAGGAGATCCATTCCAATCCAAGCTCAAATTTCCTTTGCAAGATATGATTCAGAAAGGCAAACTGGAGCCAGTATCTCTCAGCTGTTTCCAGGAAAGGGTGTTGGTTCATGTCCCTTCCTTCTCCCACAAAAATCATTCCCTGCGCCCGCTCCCCCCACTGTTACCATTTCACACCTCCCCTTATTATGTTCCTCCATGGAGACTTTGGAGTGAAAAGGGGCGGCGGAGTGGGCAGCAGCTGTCACAAGCTCACAACAACCATACAGAACAAAACATGTCCATGTTTGCAACTTCCCGCATACCAGATCTAATCAGTGAGAAATGTGCCAGCCTTGGGCATGTTGTGTGCCTGTCAGATTGCACACTGCCCCTAGTCGGTGTGCAGAACACTGCAACACAGAGTACTCAAAACCTAAACCAAGCTCACAGCCCTATCTGCAGTGAAACAGAAAACTCCTCCCTGCGTTAGAGCTATCCATGCCCAACTGATTTAGAGATATGAACCTGTAATATAACCACCCCTGACACACCCAAATATTATGCAAGTATTTTTTTATCAAGTCTGCGTTAGGACCATCAGTTCTATAACACTATTACAGTCATCACAAAATCACCAGTTTGTGCCAAAGTCTGACAATGTTAAGCTTTCTGTGATATCTTTCAGCATATGCTAGCATTAGCTCAATGCTTTCTAAAGCATGTGTACCAATTCCATCTTCCCATGAGGAGGAACAACTGGGTGGCTGAAGCCATGCAACTAACCAACTCTCCCAGTTTAACCTGTGCTGTCTTGCTGAGTATGTTATGCAAGAGTACTCACTGCTGTTGAGAATCAATCATTTGTCAGGCAGGACTGCACTAGAGAGAGAGAGAGAGAGAGAGAGACGGCAACAGGGAGAGTCTAACCTTACTTCTTTTCTGTGTAGAGTGAATGTGGCCTCTGGCCATGTGCTTAGGCATGGGCCAGCAATGCTCTCACAGAGCTGGTCTCATCTTCTATTTACAAGATAACAACGTCACCATTTTTCCATGCTTTTTGTACACAGTACACAGCATTATATTATCAACAGAAGACAAAATAATTTAAAGCGCACACAGGTTAATCTCAGATTCGAATTGCACAAAGGCAAAATAAAGTATGCTAAAGTAAGCACAGCGTCTATGATGTTAAAAGAGATAATAAACAAATAATGGTATTACAATTTTGGTAAATTGTTATAAAAATAGAAAACGAAGAGATAAAAATATCGTTGAAGTTGTGAAACGACTTTTAAGCGGGTAATGGTAAACTTACGCACCACACAAATACCACAGCTAGGGAAGTGTCCATTTCGCTTCTCCCGTGTGCAGAGCTCAGTTCTGATGTTTGGAATCATGTTTCCGCAGTAGCGCTCAATTTAAGAACACTGGCTTCACGCATCAGTTAAACTCATACCGACCGCACCGAGACGCATGTGACTACACTATAAGGTCTCCGGCTACACATGTGACAAAACGCGCTCCTGGGGAAGTTTTTTTGGCGACGCCTTGTTCCCGGGCGCGCGCGTGACTACAACCGCCGGGCAGCGGCTGAGTCACGTTGAGACGAACACGGTGACTACTTCCTCAATTTGCAATTACCCAGGTTCATATTTATCACGTTTGAGATAGTGTCGTTTGTCTATTACTGTTTCAGGCGAGTAGCCACAATGTTTATAACTGCTGCTTAACTTCCCATATAACTTATGAAGAGGGACTTATCACTCTCTCGTGACCGTTGAAATTACGCCCCCGTCCTTCCCCCAAAAAAACTGTCAACTCAAGGGACACGAGATGAGACTAATAGTTCTACAAATATTTGCATTTTGATATTCACATCTGATTTGATATGCAGTGACTAGTCACCCACTTACTCTAAATGTGATTCACATTTCTATCTGACCTTTGCATCTGAAAAGGTTGAGAAAATCTCAGAAGCCTATTTTCTCGACAGACTTTTCTACTGTAGTACCTAGACTATTTACTTAGAGTAGGAAAATAATACAATAGGCAACTGCACTAATAATAGTATTATTTACCAAAATGGTACTATTTACAAAAAACATCCACCACAACAATTGTTTTAGGTCACCTGTATTTTGACCTGCAAATTGTTTACAACTGTGTTGTATGTACATATGTGTACAAGAGTGTGCACGCGTGCGTGTGTAGTTGTGTGTTTGGTGTGAGTGGGTGAGTGAATCTGTGTAGTCCCACAATAGTGTATGTAGGCACTATTACGTATCTGTCTTGTCCATACTGTGTTTTAACATACGTGTATCACCAATTGTTCCCGGCTGAAACGACAGTAAAACCCTACTTGACTTGACTTGACTTGACAATACCTGGTGTATCCAACAAGAATGGCAGTGTGTGTGGGCTGGTTGGTTGTTGAAGGCCTAACCAACAAGGCACTCCAGCCTATAGAAAACGTAACATCATGATGGACAGTCCCTTGTGCTAGTCCCTAGCACCCCTCCACCCCCTCCCTCATCTCAAACCAAACCCCCCTACAATGCCACAGCTGTTGGACAAGTGAGCAAATGGATGGGTTGGGGGAGGTGGGGTATGAGATCCCCCCTTTCCGTATTGGTCACCCTCAGCAAGCATGTCGTTCTGACCATGACCTCGACATTAGTACATCCTGTCCCCACTTGGCTCAGACACCTTAGCACACTCACTCATTCGTTCGTTTGCTCTATCTCGCGCTAAGGGTTCTCCCGGGCCCATGCTGGTGCGTGGAGCGGCACAGCCACACACACACACACACACACACTCGGAGAAACTTAATGATAGGTCCTGGTAACCACAGGCAGCTTGTTCGCTCACCAACACACAGCAGCTCCCATGTCATTACCAACACCCACAACACATGACAGCTGGGTCTGCTTTAGACGAGCACTGTCTTTTCAACTGCCACCAAACAAATTGACAGAAGTGAGTCAGTGTCGTGTGTGCTCTCTCTCTCTCTCTCTCTTTCAGCTGTCCCTCTCTCACACACTGTCTGTGTGACAGAGGGGGTGTTATTCATGGTAAGCATCATCTTCATCATTTGGTGCCAGCAACAAGACACATAACACTTGAGCACAGAATGCCATGCTGCAAAATTTCAAGCCCATGTTTAGAAAACACAATAGCCACAGAGAACAGGCATGGACCCTATATTTGCAGGCTCTATGGACAAGAGGATAAATCAGATAGAGGGAAACCAGTTGTGATTGCAATCAGTCCCCGTACAGTTTCTCTCCTTTTAAAGCTGATATCACAAGAGGCTGATATGAGCTCACACACATACCACAGCCGCTATGGATTGTTGATTGTGATTGTAAAAACACAAATATTTACTAAAGGTATTCGCAAACACCAAGCAAAAAAAAAATCTGTGGGTGCTTGGGAAGCTCATACTGGGCGCAATGAGTTCACATTTATTTTACATTTTGAGTTGTAAAAGTATACCTCTTGATGTTATAGAATGGTTTCAACAGCCAAACTTCCGGCATCAACAAACGCTCAGATGGCATACACAATGTCAGTATCAATAACACCACATCTAGTTCCGTGTCTGCACAGTATATACTTAATGAATAAATGACTCCATCTGTTTACAAACAAAAAGTAAGCATTGTTGCTTTTAGGTTGAGTACGTGAGCCATGGCATTTCGTCAGAGACAAGCACATCGTGTGTCCTTTGCATCACAGCCGCCACAAAACTCCGTTAGTCAAGACATGTTTAGGTATTTTGGTCCAGCTAGCAGACGTAACGCGCGCAATCTGTAAGGTGGGCGGCATGAGCAAAGTGCTAAGGCCATAATATGCAGTTAATGTATCAGTGATGTTCCGGTGCAGTAAAAAGAATATACTTGCTAACTAAAATTAGAGAACCACATTTCCGCCATAATAGTGATCAACAGCATTTGTCTGTAATGTCGACAGCACGTCTAGCTAGAACTGTTGATTTCTCTCAAGAAATGTGTGATTGTATACACCCATCGGCAGCCAAACTGCCGAAAGTCGACTTAGCTAACTCACAGTGCGCTTCATAATTACTGTGCCATAATAATGACCTGCGTCGTTGACACATAATATCCTTGAACAAAACAGCTGTTCGGTATCCATTCGCTCCTCGCTTTCTAGTTGCATCGTTTGTCGGACTCCACATCGCAACGCAACGAGGTCTTCGCGAAATTTCTGACAGCGAAAGTCCCGGAGCGTCTGTCGGCAATATGTTCCAAGCAGTTTGAGCTATTTTTGCAACACTGAATATGTAAACTGAGAAATGTCGAGTGGTACCCCACATAGATGTACAGCACAGAGAGGTTACGTGAGGAATTCTGCATCATTTGCATGGCGTAAATAAATTATTTGGTTGGCAATTTTGCATAATAATATAGGACACGTTTAGGTTTAGGCTACAGCGCACCACTCCAGATACACAAGTCTAGTTTGATCAGTAAAAAGTCGCGTCTCCCGTCACTTACCTCAAGCCCCGCGACTGAGGACTGTTGTTATATCCATCATTAGTGACGATCTTGTGCGCAAAGAAAACACTTATTCGGATGAAATCTTTCCACAGCGAGAAGAATTATTCCCTTCGTTTGCACGGCGCCCCAAGTCCTGGCATCACATTACGACAAAGACGTTATTAACTCTAATTTCAGCATTCATCTCCTAACTAACGACATGTTGGCCCAGGCAGGTACACTCCCATGATTTGACAACCGGGAGGACCCAGTCCAAGCCGGTATCACTCCGCCAGTTCGCGCACCAGCAACGAATGGTCCACAAGCGCACTGTAGGCTAAACGGACCTGCAGTTGCACTTGAAATACACTGAAACCCTAAAACCTTATTTTGCAACACGAACATTAACTTAATTTATCAACGTATAATTGGTACTATTTTTTAGTGAGGGGCAAGGATAACGATGTAAAGGGGCGAAGCCGGAACAAGCCGCTTTTTGAGGCGTGGGCTGCATCTGTTTTAAAGAGACAGGGAGACGCGACCGAAGATGGGCGCACAAGGGAGTGCACGCTTCACCCTCCTCTATCGCACCTTTTCACTTTCTAAAGTTAGTTTTGAAAGTTTGAGGCACAAGTTTGCTGGCTGAAAAACATCACTAGCAACGTGACATCATTTGTAAGGGGACCAAGAAATCACGTGACTATTAATCATAGTTGGCGTACAGCATTGTCAGATAAGCTGTTGCTGAGATAATGCCAGTACTTTGCTGAGTGAAATCAGTAACCTTTTTCAATAAATTAGCTTTTACATTGAGCCCTGCAATCCTTGCCCCAATATAAACAATGATTGTCAAGATATTGGTATACTTCACACACACACACACACAGGCCTACACACAAAAGCTGCATTTCCTTCTCCTGTTCTAGTTACACACTATGAACCCACATACACTTGCAGACACATGCAGACACATTCTAGGGCCCAGGTGGGTTGGGCAATCACCCTGAGGATGTTTTTGGGCAGAATTATGATTCCACTGACCTGAGTACAGATGACATTTCTGGTCCACATGCAGAACAAGGATGAAAAGAAAGAAGTGGGTGAGTGACTTAGTAGGTGTGCAAGGAAACTATGGCAGTAGTAGTAGTAGTGTAGTCTTTTGTGTGTTTGTGAGAGAGAGGATATAAATGTGTGTTTGGATAGGGCTGTGTGTGTGTGTAAGGCAGATATAGCAGCGGTGTGACCTACTCCTGAGCTGCTCTTAGAGTGGTCAGAGGGACCACCACATATCAAACCATAGTAATTTACAGACACACACTAATGCAATGTGACTATGTTTCTCTCAGATGGAAACTTCCTGAATGCTTGCCAGATAACTTCCCATCAACAGAGCATAGAACAAAATTCTTGGACAATGAATCGTGTTCATACACCCACAAATATTGTTGGCCCACAAACATGTATGTGCAAGTATAAATTCACACAAAACATTGATGTTCTTTTATAGTAAATGTGCCAAATGCGTGAGATTATCAACTAAGATGCTGTTATAAATACATTTCATTCATGATCTTGAATATAATGGCAGTGACTGGATCCAAATTCCAAAATTATTTAACATATCTGATCTGTTTCCACGTGGATTTGAACACTGGACTGAGTTCTGCTGCTGACTCAAAATGGGAATGGACATTTTTGAAAGAAACACTCCTCCTTGTGGCCATGACGGGCGCTGCAGATGATAAACAAAGCAGGTTGTGTGTTTACTGTATCTGTAGAGATATATGAACAGCCATTATGGACTCATTAACAAACAAAATGATGTGAAGAAAATACTAGAAGTACCTGACTGAGAAGTATTTTATCAAGCAAGATCATTAAAGTTCATAATAAAGCCTGAGGTGTGTTCAAAACAGAGGCCAGGGTTCCTGAATATTTTAGACCAAAGTTGTTCAAAATGTAAATTAAAAAGTGAGACAGGCCAACAACACTATAGAGAGACTTTAGCCTCTTGTAGTTGCATTTGAACAGACCCTGGGCCTTAGGCTCAACAAACTCTTATTTTGTTTCACAGTGCCCCCCTCAGATCTGCTACTGCTATTGAACTATATTGCTAAACTGACTTATTTACAAAGAAAGGGTAAAAGAGACAATGCATGGGAAAGAAAATTGAATGAAAGGTTGAAAATATTAGGCTACTTTACAAAATGTTTTTTTTTTAACAAAATGGTTATCTATAGACATAGTAGATTATGGTGGATCTTATTATTGATTATGGTGGATCTTATTATTATTGTCTTAAAAAATGTTCATGAAGCCCTACAGAAGCTATTACTGATTCACAAGCTTTTGCAACACTGATAAGGATAACCTACATTTCTATCATCTGGCTTGTGAGTGCTCAGAGTGACCTGCGTCATATTAAAACACTTAGCCTATCTCTTGGCTGATAGGCAGGATCGTATGCAAACAAGAGTGGAAGAAGCATGTGTGTGAATGTGGCATGCAGCTACTGATATTTTGCAGGGCCCTGGTAAACTCACTCACACACAGAAGCACACACATACAAAACAAGAACACAAACATGCACACACACACACTCACACACATAATTTCGTCCAGTGCCCCATACTCCCTCTCACACCTTCCTCGCCCACTCGTTGTCACACCCCTGCAGAAAATATTTTATATAGTAATGCTTTAAAATGGTCTTTCATGTATCGTTTAAGACAGAAGTTTGTGGTCTATGGAGTGTATAGTGGCATTGAATTAATGGCCATGAAATGAGGCCCTAATACATGTGGCAACCAGTGTTGGGGAGTAACGATTAGATAAAATAAAAAATTAAATAATTATCAGTTACATTACTTTCAGGAAATATTCAGGATTACAATTTCAGTTACATCTGAATATCTTCTGAAGAAACACTGGCTATATGTTGTAGTAGCAGTAATATTAGTTTTGTTTTGCTGTTTTTTTGTTGTGCACAACATGCTCCATTTACAGCTAATAGTCTGATGCTATTCTGATATGACTGGTTCTCATATCATGTTTGAATTGGCAATGCCACCCATTTGCTGCTAGATCTACAGCCTACAAGTGGTCTGAGCCTGTTGCCAGGAGGCCTGCAATGCCAGATAAAACTATAATATAGGCCTAGCCCTTTGCAGGGTATAAAAATGAATTGAATCAAAATTAATAGAAAAAACCCGAGGCCCATGGAGAAAAACAGGGAAAATCTGAGTCCCTCCTCGTGTCCGAACAATAAACACAAATGTCTGTGTCATCAGTAAGCAAGTCTGTAGAATTAAGGAAAAATTCGGACTTGAGGCCGAGTCCTGGACTCAATGTTGAATGTCAAATATCTGATTTAACAGACATAGCTATTTAAAGATTGACATGATTTCACAGTAAAGCAGTGTTGAGGTGTTGAAATCCAACAATGCCGTGGCTGGGTTTAGGGACTTTAAAAGGATTTTGACAGCAGTCAGTGCAGACAGCAGTGTTGAGTTGTAAGGTTTCAAAAACTGAAAATGTAGAAAAGTAATCCAAAAGTAACAAATTGTAATTAGTTACATTACTTTGTCATTTAGACAGATTTTTAGTTTGTTTTTATTTTACTTTATCCTTTGTTTTACCAGGGTAGTCACATTAAGACCGTAGTCTGTTTTGCAAGTGAGTCCTGGCCAAGAAAGGCAGCACGTAACTAACAGCAACAGAAAGACACTATAGACAACATGAAACTATAAAACACACGGAAGACATACCTACAACACATGGACAAAATACAAGAGAATCTCAAAAATGGACTGTAAGAGAAGAACCCAATAATACTCACATTGGTCATTTAGAGTGTCAGCAACACATAGCTTAAAATCAGAAAGTGAAATTAACATGTTAAGCTTTAACTCTTTCTGAAGTTCATTCCAGGTTGAAGGGGCGTTACAATGAAAAGGTATTTTGCCAAATTTGGTTAACAGTGAGCACATTAAAAAGGATAACAATGTTTGACCTAAGGTTTTGTTAAGGTATTGATTGTAGACAATGAGAACAGATAATTATGATGGTAACAAACCAATGACAGCTTTGTGAGTGAAAATTAACTAATTAAGCTGCCTTCAGTGGGTGTCAACCAGATATACTATACAGGTTGCAATGGTGTTCAGAATACTCTGCACATGTTTTGAAACATAGTGCAGATTCCAGTGAATGCAACACAGACTTTGCAGCATGCATGTAAAGCATGCCATCACACCATAGTCAAGAACAGATACAAATGTGGCTGCAACCAGTTCCTGTTTTGTTTATTTCTGTGGTAAACAAGACTTATTTCTGTAATAAAAAGTCTTTTGCACCAAACTGACATGGGAATTAAAGGAGAACTCTTAATCTAATAAAAAACTAGATATTTATAGCTTGACACCATCTCTATTTCCTGACCTGTAAAGCGCTAATTTGAGGCAGAGACTGATTATGAGAATTTGTAAACAACATATATTTGGTTTTGTTAGAATTCAGTACCAGTTCTAGCTTTTCTTGTAATCTTGTGAATGCCTCGTGGAGTTTTATCGATGCCTCAGCTGGGACGGGACAGAACAATAGAGAATGGTGTCATCTGTATAGGGTTGGATGTTAGCATTATTTACATGGGCACAAATGTCATTTATGTGTAACAAACAACAGTGACCCTAGAATGGAGCCTTGCCAAACTCCAATCTCAATTTCAGCCCTTCATGATGTAAAACCATCACATGTGACACACTGATATATATTTGCAAGATAGTTTCCAATTTTATCCAGAGATTGTAACAGAATGCTATGATTAACTGTATCAAATGCCTTAAGATCAATACATGAGCTTTTACAATCAATGACAGTGACAATTTCATTAATCACTTCACCAGCTGCTGTGATGGTACTATGCCTCTTCCTGAAACCTGATGGAAACGACTAAGAATGCTGTCACTGGTTAAAAACTCCTTTAGTTGATCACTAACTAGAGACTCAAAGATTTTGGCCAACTTTAAAAGCTTGGAAATCGGATTATATTATCCAGTATGGCTGGATCCCCACTCTTTAATAAAGGTACGACTCGTGCTGCTTTCCAAGAGTCAGAATACAATTTTGTTCTAGAGATTGATTAAAGATGTGTGTGTGTGTGTTTGTGTTTTGACTATTGCTGTTCATCATGTGGCTACATATTTAATAACCTAACCTGTGTGGTGAGTGAATGAGTGTGTCTGAGATTATGTTAGTAATGGGATATTATGTTGGCTATGTGTTGACAAAAACAGAAGTAGAAGGCTAATAGTTATATTCATAAAGCCTACCCCTTTCGTAATTATTTGTAAAGCCACCCCACACCTATAGGTGGCAACAAGCTGTTCATGTAGGCTTCTCAGTGGACTTACTAGAGAAGAAGTTGCTGTGGGACACGATAGCAAATGTTTATTTTGATCAATCATGGACGTAGCCTTGTACATAATTGCAGCAGTAATACTGATTGTACTAATCATTTTTGCTGTGAAAATACGTGGGAAAGCAGAACAATGTAAGTAGACGTTTAGCTCTTTATGGGCATGACTAGGTGTGTCAACGTCAGCCAGTTTTAGCCTGTACTACTTTTGTGATACCGCAAGATAGCATTTAGAGATTAGCATATTACTGTGTTATTAAAGTTTAAAGTTAATCCTGACTTTAGGTCAGACATGTAGAAAATAGACATAGCGGTTGGAAAATCGGTGTCCCACATGGCTGCTTGCTTGCCCCGACCTGACGTTAGACAAGTCACTCAATGCTATCTTACCAGCTGTCAACTATTGTAGTGCCGCTAGGAAGACTTAATTCAGATCTGTCAACACGATCGTGGGTTGGGATCATGGGTCTATTCACCCTACCGTTTTGTAAAATGCATATGGCTATCCATCTCGATCGTAAAATTTAATACTTAATGCAAGAATTTCTAACTTGTGAAGATTCCTTTCCCTCCTTCCCTTATGCGTTAACCATCTACCTGCCTCTAGCTGACAATGAGCACCGACAGCAGGTGGCTACCCGAGCCGCTGCGTCGCCGCCAAGGCCACAGGTCGCTGAGGACCGAGGAGCTGGTATGCCCCGTCGGCGTAGACGCGGGATGCATGCAGCGATGGAAGCAAGACGTCCTCAGAGAGAAGCCTCAGATGACGGTATGCAGTGTTTCATTGTTTTGTCTCTTGTCGACCTGTGCAAGGTTACATAATTTATTAAGTAATGAATGAAATATATCCAAATCAGAGAAACTCATACAAGGTTTAGTCAAAGCTAAACAATAATTCACGCTAAACTATAGTCATATTTGTATAAACCAAAGTGCAGCTCCAATGATTAATACCATATTAACTTTTACTTTTAAACTTTTAAACTCTTCCTTGTGATTTCCTCAGAGGACAGCCCAGTGGAGGTAGCTGAGCAGGAGGAAGATGATGTTCCTGTTCAGACGACCACTGGAAAAATAGGAGCCAAGAAGCAAAGGAAACTGGAAGAGAAACAGGCGAGGAAGGCCCAGAGAGAGGTGAGAGAGCCTTGATTGCTCAATAATATCTGAACAGTATCAGCAGTGCTTGGGCTGGGATGATGATGTGGATGCTGTAATGTGTTTTCTGCAATCATATGCAGTTACTGTAAATATCTCTTTAACAGTGCCCTAGATTTCAAACAGTGAACAGTGCTTATGGGCAATGGAAATTCTGGCCAGACAACTTTCATTGCTAGTCAGGCTCTTCTCTTGAAATGTTGCAACATGCAACATAACCCCCTATAACTGTCAAATATTACCTCACAGTCTTACACTCAGTATGTCTCATATCTGCTTGGGCAGCTCTCCCTTACTCAAAACAGGATGCTGTGGATGTTAATTTTGGTGATTTGTACTTTCAGAGACTATGGCATGTAATGTCGAGGTTGTTTCAAACAGTACCCACCTCTATTGTGGTCTGTAGGAATCAACTGCAGAGTGGTCTATACTCTCCTAACATATGCCTCACCAAAACATTGAAATCATGTCACAGAAGTCAGAACACACACACACCAGAAGATCAGTTCTTTACATCCAGAGCTACATGTATTTGATGGAGTGATTGTGTGTTAGAGTTTCTTGTGAGCCATCATGTAGATATTTCTCAATTAACTTTGTCTATCTCATAGCTGGTAAGGTTCACTAGTGTTCTTATGGAAAACTAAGATTGTAAAACTGCTTATTCGGTTCCTTGATTGTGATTGGCTGAATTATGTTCCAAGCCATTATAAATCCAGCACAAATACACCAGAGAGGGTAAAAGTGGAGCGAGGGACACAAATGTTCGTTAAGCTCCGTATTCAGTTTTTGCAAAGGCCCTCCTATGCTGATACAGAAGATTATTAAAGAGTGTATATTGTGGCTTGTGACACTCCTACTTATGCAGACTGGAGCTATTCACGTTTGCTCCCATTGTAACGTATTATGTTGCTCTATCTTGGTCAGTATTCAATGATCTTTGAACACACAAGTTTGCCTCTTCCATTTCTCTCCGCCTATCTCACCGCTGTAGTGTTTAGTGTTGCCCGGCAACCATTTCCCTAAAGGAACTGTTTGTTTTGGCAGAAGAATGGTTATTTATTAATACACAACAAAAACAAATACATTTTTTTTTTAATTGTGTGGCTTTATTTAATGAAATCTTATCAAAGATTTGTTGTAACAGTTTTAGAAAAATGATAAGCCACTCGAGTCTGTGGGTTTGCTTTGGATTGCTCTCTGCTTTGTGTCGTGCCACACAACACCCCTTATCAGTTCTAAATCCAGCGTAAACCCCATGACCTGTTGTGGCTTATTGCTTATTCTGCACCACTCTTGAGCCTGTGCTGCTGTTGTTCTGGTGACAGGCTGAACAGGAGGAACGTGAGGAGAGGAAGCGTCTGCAGGAGCTTCGAGAGCAGGAAAGACGTAAGATGGATGAGAAGGAGCGCCTCTTGGAACAGCAGCAGGTAAAAAAAGCCACCACACACTGGAGAGCAAGTAGGGAAGAGTAGCACAAGTAAAGAACAGCTCTTCGCTCTGAGATTCCTTCAGACATGGTGAATTATGTTTAAAAGAATATCTTCTGGATTATGCTTGTGCTCAGTGCTTTAATTAATTAATTAATTAATTAATTAATGCTCTGAAAACATTTTAGGAAAAAAGACATCAATTCAGGCAGCATTTCAAGATGTTGATACATGTTTTGATTTCAAACTCGCAGCAACATTTTCTGTAACATTCCTTTCTTTCTGTAGGAAGAAGAGGCTCGCCGTGCCAAGGAGGAGCAGGAGAGAAAAGAAGAGGAGGAGTATCAACGCCTGAAAGAGTCCTTCATCATTGAGGAACAGGGTGTTACTGAGGAGCTCTCCGAACTAGAGGTGAGGTGCTTGACTTACTAGTTTATCTGTTTTGTTGATTACCTTAATAATCACTGATAATAACTTGCCTTTATAGGAAAACTTTATACAGTTTTCTTACTAAAAATATGTATTGCTGTAGCTGATGGTTGACCGTATGTATTTACTTTTTGTAGTCCCAGAATCTTCTTCAGGAGTTCATTCAGTATATCAAGGTAATATTGTCTGACATTTTTTGTTGACTTATTGACAGCCATTGTCTATCCACTGTGCAGTCTGTTATTTTGTCTGAATAAAGCATGCAACTCATCCTGCATCCATCACAAGCATCCTGTTCAAAAGGCATGCAGGCTAACTGATATTACACTTTATCACTATTTTAAATACAATGCTTTTTTGAATGGTAATTATAACAACCATTGTAAGCGACGATTGAACTTGCAAGTAACAGTGGATTTAGCTATATACAAGCTAACCATTGTCTGAAACTGAAGAATGTAGTACAGTAACAGAGAAGGTTAGGTTCTTTTAAAACTAAACTGCATGTTTCCTCTATGTTTTGAATGCATACTCATTGTCTACATGCATGAGTTGAAACCGAGTGATAAGCGGGACAGCGACCTTCGAGGTGTCACAATACAGGAAAATTTTGGACTTGGCAGAGGCACCTCAGAGTTCTTTGCCCCCTGCCGCGTCCATTATTTCCCTGTCGTGACACCTCAGCAGCTGTTATCCCTAACGCAACATGGTAGCAACTGCAGCAGGTTTTTATGCAGAGCTACTGTTTGTGTAGTGGTGGGGCTGTATAATCCTGACTATCTTTTTGTTTCTCCAACCTTTCTTTGATTTAGGACTCTAAAGTGGTGCTTCTGGAGGATCTAGCTTCACACTTCGGCATGCGCACACAGGTAGGCATGCCAACTGGCCAGTTGTTAGTCATGTAGGTCCAGTAATGAAAACTGTGGTTATGCACTGAGCGAGTGCCTTACAGCTGTCTTAAAACAATGGAACTTAACCCACCCAGCACAAACCTAATTTCTTAATGGTGTCCCCCTACACCAGAGATTATTGTGTGTGTGTGTGTTTGTGTAAGTGTATGTGTGTTACCCCATTTAATTGTTTTTTTTTCCCCTCATCTTGCAGGATGCTATCGCTAGACTGCATGACTTAATCGCAGATGGCTCAATTACAGGTTGGCCTCCTTTTTTTTTTTTGCTTGTATACTCTTTCCACTATGCTCATATTGCTTATGTACTCTTACCAGTTTGTCATTACCACTGATGAATGTTCCAGAAAAACAGAGTGTGTCAAAAGAGACATTTTTTGTCACTGCTCTCTGTCTCAGGTGTGATAGATGACAGGGGGAAGTTCATCTCCATCACCCCGGAAGAGCTGAATGCTGTGGCCCATTTTATCAAGCAGAGGGGCCGTGTCTCCATCTCTGAGCTGGTGCAGGCCAGCAACACGCTCATCAACCTCACCCCTGTCACCCGCAGCACTGCCTGAGGACACACTGAGGACAAGAGTGCTTAACTTAAGGGACTGATTGTGCTTGTGCAAGTGTATGTGAGAAAAAGCTCATTGCACACACACACACACACTGATGACAACAGTTGTTGACTGGCTGTTCTTACCGTTAATTTGAGTGTTATTGCTTTGAGAAATAATGGCAAGCCCTATTTTTCCTTCACAGTCGGCAAATTATTTAATAAATGTGTATTTTTGGGAGACATTTTAAAACAGCATCATGTATGTTTCTCTGTATGGTTCTTATGTGTTTCTTACATTAAAGAGCAATAAAAGAACCAAATATAGTGTACACAAGTCATTGCAAAGGTCCTCCTCTTCATGCTGTGAGTCAGAGACTAGTGCCCTGTGATCAACTCGTGCCTTTAATTTCCGGTCATCCCAGACAGCTTTTGCTTTCAGCTCTGCCATAGCAGGTGGTTTTGTCCATAACGGGCTGTAACACAACAAACCATAATCAAACTTCCTGTAGTAACTGAAGTTTTCAAAATTAAAGTTAGATTTTGGGTTACTGACATGGACTCAAGATCTGTAATCACTTACAAATTACTCTATAGTCAGAGACCATTGTATGAGTCATGCTGTTGAATCAACACATATGCTGGACAGCCAGCAAATGCATAATAAGATTTTGTTTGACAATGATGTGTGCTAATTTTAGTACTAAGTGCATTTTCTCTAAATTGTAATGGCTTGTTAGAATAATCTATTAAATGAATAATAATTATTAAATGAATAATAATAATAATAATAAATACAATGTAAATATATTGCTGAACATATTTTCCTAGCTGAGTGTATAATGTGAGGAGCCAAGGTGAAAGTATGCGATTAGTAGAACAGTATTTGAACTTTTATTTTGACGAAAACAATGGAAACCCTGCCCGGAAGTGCAATAATTCAGCAGTCTTATGATGCTGCCAACTCCTGTCAAATGTAACTAAGTTTCGCACCTAGGGATACTGTCACATTGGCTTGCTTGTCACTGCGGGAGGGTTGGCTTGGTTCATGGACCAAACGCACCGATGTCAGCCCTTAGACGTGTGCTTTCATGACAATGGTTTAGTCAAAATACTGTTCCCTTCTGCGAGTCGGTCGGCTATTAGTTGTCGGTGAGTTTTTTTCGGTATTGTTGCCAAGAGTGTACTAGCGAATGTAGCTAGCTGCCTAGACAATAATACTAGCTGACCTAGCAAGCTAACAGCCTGTTTTGCCACGGTCATCAAAGCTACTTTTGAAGATGCATCGACAGTTAACGCTAGTCAGACAATACAACACGGCCATCATACAACACATCATACAATAAAGCAGCTTTGAGTGTTAAAGTATTGATGGGAGTGTTGTTCTTCTACTGGCAGCATCATCTACTTGCAGAATATGTAACTCGTGCTGCTATTCATCTTAAGTTACAGTACCTTTGACTTTTGTCGTTCTATAAACGTTACAGTAAAGCCAGTTCATCGTACTGTTGGCTTTAAAATGTCTTGCATGCAGAAGACAATGTTTGAGCTATGGATGATCGAAGGATATTCGTTTGTTTTGTTGTTGTTTCCGCCCAGCTTCATCTGCAGACATGACTCTCAGTCTGACCCCTGCGGCCGTTTGTCAGTGCTTCACCCTGGTTTCCCTTTGCACCTCCATCGCTGATCCGAACTGGATCGAGGTTCGGAACACCTCGGATCCCGGAGGCAAACAGCTCATTTATGGGGTCGCGTTCACTCTGCACTCCGCACAGAATCTGACCGACACAGGTATGAGTCTAGGTGTTCAGAACAGTGATCTTCTGGATGATTTTAACGGTCAATTAAAAGTTGAAAAGCAGCCAGTCTTCACCTATTTTTGTTTAAAGAGCCAGATGATGAAGTATTAGATGATCATTGTGTGTTCTGTATGACGACATTTGCCTTTAACATTGCTAAGCCAAAGCATTAGACTTATTTCAGAATTTGTAAGGGACTGTACTACAGATAACCACAAAAACCACCAGTGGTCTAGTGACCT
Source organism: Tenualosa thibaudeaui (assembly GCA_027481765.1). Taxonomy (NCBI): domain Eukaryota; kingdom Metazoa; phylum Chordata; class Actinopteri; order Clupeiformes; family Clupeidae; genus Tenualosa; species Tenualosa thibaudeaui. The sequence goes on from JAIFZK010000014.1 coordinate 16,052,550, forward strand.
ATTTAGCTTAAGCATTCACTTCCTTCTAAACAGCTACCCATACCTCCTTACAATTGTCAACCTATATGTCAACCAGGAGGAACTTTGCTGTTTAAATATAAATCTGTTGCATGTCAGGTCCCCTGGGTGGGTCGAACGGCCTGGGTTTATGGCTGCTATATGCCTTGGCAGCTGTGTGTTATGGCACAGTCCTCTTCTCAAGCTCTGCGTTCCTACTGGACTTCCTTGGCATTACAGCCTTTCACCCCCGTCTGGTTGGACTGCTTCATGTTTGCACAGGTGACGGCTCTAAGACCCATTCATTCTTTCCAGTCTTGTCTTTGGTTTATGGTCCAGTAGTTCATAGTTGTAGTGCATAGTGAAAGACTACATGACATCATGTAGTGGCTGTTTTTTATAAGTGGGTTGTTCTGCTGGGGTTGTAATATGTATAGTGTTACTGAACAAGTGCCAGTTGCAGAAACACTATCATAGTCATGTTGTCTTTACTCTTGCTTCCTCAGCCACGCTGTCTGTGGCCATTCTGGGGGTCTTCAGTGCGTGCATGTTTGTCATCTCCCGGAACCTCCAGAAAATTTCGCTGGGAGTGCAGGGGAAGACATCTGTGTCTGCAGTCAAGCAGATCCTGCAGCCGCACGTGGGTGAGAGTCTGTTCATAGCCATGCTTGGGATCTTCTTCTCCTGTTTGGCTGTGGCTTTCAGTCTCTGCTGCCAATCAGAAACAGCCGCTGCTTTGACGTCGACAAGAGACTACGCCGTCATCGAGGAGAGCGCGGACACTGAACCCCTGATAGGTGGGGCTGAGAGGGAAGAGCTGATCAGCGAGGCATCACCTGACTAATCACAGCCAGTAGAGAGCTGAGCCTCAGTCATGAAGGAAGTGCCTATAGCAGGAGATCTATGATTGGAGGAGGCCTGAAAGTCAGAGCACCAAAGATGTGACTGAGGGCCTGTAAAGCACCGGTACTACCACTGAACTTGTCTGGTCTGACTTGGAAAACCTTCCCATTTCCATTGGCCAAGATAAGAACTCTTTGTCATTATTTGGGTTTCTTACTTGATTAACTTTTTTGGTTACATTGTATGTTTTTTCTCTTTTTTAATTTTGAATTTCCCCTTTGAACCAACACCACAATGTAGAAGCACAAATGTTTACCTGTTTTACTTGTACACTGTGATACAATGCACATCAAAGAACATTTTTAATTTATTTTCTGCATATTTACTTGTCTTGGCACATCTTTTTTGAGTGCAAATCGTATATTGATTGACTAGATATTGATTGACCAGATTTCTGGTTTAATTCTAAGACATTTAACACTTAAACATTATTTGCATATAATGGTTAAATTACTGGTCTTGAAGGTAAGGGTGTTTGCTCTGAAGAGTTATATGGCACAATCTTTTGGGAATCTTTTGTTCCCAGATAAAGGCCTGTCTTTCCACCAAAACCTCAATATGTCCAAATTCTATGCAGTCCATAGGAGATGATTGCACAAGTTATTAGGGCCAGCCATAGGTGCCCAGTGTTTTGTTTTTTTTCTTACTTATTTTGAAAATGTGTATCAATGTCCGATTTACTGTGACAACTTTACACTGTACCTGACTTTGTTTTTTTTAAGAAGAAGAAAAAGAGATGCTGATTTCAGGTTTATCTTTCAGAGATCTTTTTGAAAAAGGTGCAAACTTCATCACAGACTTGATATTAAAGAATGATCAAGTGTATCAGTATTTTGCAAACATTTAGAGCAACATGGACCAATATAGAGATATTTTGTACAAGAGATTGAAACCTTTTGTAATCATTTGCATGTGTCTCTCTCTTAAAGGTGAAATCTTGTGTGAATCAATCCATAGCCCTGCATGAACCGGCAGCTAACATTAAAGTAGCACTATGTAACTTTTTATCACTAGCTGAGGTCCTTTTTACCATCTTCAATGATGGCATATAGTCATATGAGGACTGGATAAACAAGTGTTATTCTCCCCAGCCATCCAGCATGTGCACTGTGCAGTTCTGGGCGGTGGGTAGGAAACCACCACAAAATAAAAGAATAAGCTTTGCGGCATGGATGGCATTGGTGATTGTGTTGTCATAAAATTTGTATCTTCTAGTAGTGCTGGATCTGAAAAATGTTTGGAAGGTTTGCTGTGCATTTTAGGTTTTTACATCAAAACTACACTGTTGCTTTAACTGAATGGGGTGAGGAAACAGAAACTTGGGGCATGGAAATTCAAACTATAATTTTCCTATGCCCCATTCACTTAATGTTAGCTGCTAGTTTCTTTTTCCTATATATAGACAGGCTAAGGACCTGTCTGTTGTACAAGACTATAATGTCTAACACTCAGTGACTTCAAACAACAGGGCCTATGTACTGAATTACACCAGATTTCTGCGTTTATAAGTCCATGTTGCACCACCATAGTCAATGTGTTTATTTTTTACACACAAGAAGCCTGATCCAGTTCCTTTTGTGCTAATTAAGATCATAAGAATTTCTGGAGTTTCTTAGAATCACTCCTGTTTGATTTTTCAGCACATACAGTATTGTACAATTACTGTCACCTTTCAATCAATAGTCGTGACTTCTGGTGTTAATACAAAATCTGTGTTGCTGGGGAGTGGTTTAACAGTCCTGCGTGCACTGGATCTGAATGGCTTCAGCTAATCTGCCTGTAGTTGATCCCTTGCTCTGAGCTCTGAGTTGATCTCTAATCAGAAATGAAGCTGAATATTAAAGTTTGACTGTTGCATGTCCCTTGTGTTTCACCCTCATTCTATTCTCAGAAGACATTTAGCCGTTAATATTTACTGGAAACCATTTCTACCGATTGAGGACTGTATCCGTTGGTTCCTCAGGACTGCTGGGTTTCGCATATATTGTTAAATGTTAATCATCTGTCTAATGGAATGTCTGTCTCCTTTGTACTAGCTGATGGAGTGATGGATTTGAAACTTCAGTTGTGAAATGTATCTTGTATCTATGTATCTCTCTCTCCTCTTTCTCTTTATTCCTCTTTCTTATTATCTGTGATTAATTTATGTCCTGATAACCATAAATTACTATTTATTTTTTGCTTTTTAACCTCATTAAATGTTTATTTGATTTCTATGTGATATACTGTATGACCCATATATCATATTTGACTGACTTGAATGTATTGTGTGACTTTCTCTGTTGTCCAGTATGTGTAGAGGAAGTGGAAATATGTCTGTGACTTTGGGTGTGTTCATCTTGACGTAGCAGCTTATAGTTTTGCCTTAAAGCAGGGGTTGGCAAACTATGGCCAATTAAAGCCTGTTGCTCTCTTTCAAACGACCCACCTTGAAGCGGAGATGAAGATATGTAAAGAGGCCCGTTGTCACATTAATCTAGTGTTATGTGCGGCACACATCATAATTCAGCACTGTCATAGTGATTTTGAACAACATTGGCATGAATACAAGTCTGTTTTTCTTAAAAAGTATTTGCTCAAAGAAGATGCCCATCTAAGTCAGTGCACCTTGTTTGTTAATAGTATCATTAAGCACTCTATAGAATCATATAGTATGTTTTTAAATCTACAATGCAGTTACTCTTTCGTTTAAAACTGGTTAAAATCTAGTGCTATTAAATTTGCACTGTCCCTTGGCAGCATAGATTTTTCAGTATGTGCAAAACTCTTGCAGGCTCTGCTTAAAGCCAATGCTGTAAGCTGCTGCATATATTCAAATGCACCCACTGTGGTTTTACACTAGTGGACACTGAAGCCTTCATGACTACTGCTTAGCCTCCTTTTCTGTTAATAGTGTTTTGACATTTCCTGTGTCCTGCTGAGGACACTCAAGGTAGAGTGAAATATATGTAGTTTTCCCTCCTCCACTCTCTTGTCATGTCTGTGTACATGTACTGTATGAGTGTGTGTCTGTGTTGTAACAGTAATATAACAACATTACACCACACCAGATGTTATGGTAAATTGTAATCAGGAGTCAAGAACAATCCTGAGGTATAATTTAGAGATGAGTTAACATCAACTTACATCAACATTTTTAAAATGTTTCTTTTGCGCCTCTGAATGCACACATACACAAATGTACTGAATATTCAACCTAAGCCTCCCATCATATGGGACTGCTAACACTCCAAGCCTTGTCACGTCACCTTTGAGTGTGAAACCAGCTCTGAGGCACTGGGAATAGCATGTGCAATTAACATGGTTTGGTGCACCACCATCAGAAAGCAGGTCTGAGGTTTGGAGATCCACAAAGACATTGATGATGTTTGCCAGAATTTAAAAGCAGTTTTACAAAGCCTTTGTAAATAATGGGAAAGATTTAGAGTAAATCTCTGCATGTTTTTATACTGAAACTCTAGTATCCCTATTTTTTCATGGTTCATGTTTCATCCTCACAACTCTTTCCACACCCTCAGTCACATGACTGCAGCTTGGAGTTCTGATTGGTTGGAATACATCGCCATAGTAACCTTGACAAATTGTTGATGTCACTGCTGAATTTGTGAATGGAGAGCAAAGGCAGGGAAAGCTCAAAAGAGGCTAAGGACCTGTCTGTTGTACAAGACTCTAATGGCAAATGAGCTTGTGAAAACTGCACACACACACACTAAAAAACTGTAGCAGCTCTATTCTTTTATCCAGCACCAAGCTGAGATGAAATGTGCCCTGTTACAGCCTTTGAATGCATGCAAGATAACCTTTGAAGACCAGAAGTATAGACCTACAGATGGACTTCTCTTCCCAGTATAAACCACTGGATTTATGTGGTTTATGTGATTTATGTCTTACTGTATAAGTTTGTATGTGTTTGTGAGTATGTGTGTGTGTGTGTTCTCCTTTCCTTGCATTTGAGTGTATGTGTGTTACCGTTTCTATATTTACAGTGTCTGAGTGTGTGTGTGTGTATGTGTGTGTGTGTGCTTAGCACCGAGCACATAAGCATGCAGGGGGAGGGGTCGATGGTTGTGTGAGCAGAGAGGGAAACTGCTATCTGGATCGAGAATCATTGACAAAGAGAGAGAAGGCAGAAAGAGGAGAAAGAGAGAGAGAGTATGTGTGTGTGAGTGAAAAAGAAGAGGGGTCCTGCAGCACAGAAGCAGGGCAGTGGAGCAGACTAGCAGCGTGACCGGTCCAGCGTGGTACGAGGATGGGAGGCAGAGAGGCTGTTGACACCTCCCGCCATCACTTCTCTCACTCTGCCACCACTGCTTGCATATAGCGTCGCTTAGCCATGGCTGCTACCAGAGAGGAAGAGAGAGAGCAGCTGCAATGTCCTGGCCAAATTTCTCCTACTTTGTGTTATTTTGGGTTGGTTTTAAAACACAGCGACTCACTGGTGACATGTGACACATTCTGTTAAAGATGCTGTGATCATTAAGGTTAGGTGTTATAAGGGTGATATTTTCTGACGATGAAACGATTTACAAATTTTAGCTGTGTGTGTGTGTACGTGTGCATGTGCTTGCGTGTGCTTGCGTGTGTGTGTGTGTGCCCGCGTGTGTATAAGTATGAGCCGGCTAGTTAAACTGATAAAATGCCTTTTCTTGCTCTGGTTAGGCCCAGTGCATATGATTATCATTCTTTTCATATATAGGGGCCTACATCCCCAGGGTGACCAGAGGAGTCAGTCCTGCCCATTATCAGCTGACAAGACTGATAAGACTGCTTTGGATCAGAAAGTACAAGTGGGTGTCACAAGTTAAACTTAACTGTTTGTGTACTGGGAGCTAGTCAATATAGATGCAAGACATCACCACAGATTTTGGCAATTGGAGTGACTTGTTTAAGCAATTTAACACAACTAGGAGTGAGGTTATTTATAGAGGTCACTTGCAGGCGTGGTTTGGCAGTGGGCACACCTGAAGACTGAGTGACGTGTTGAATGTGTCTCATCCAATTGTAACTTGCTAAATAGTTAGACCGGCCCTAACTGTTGTATAAAAGAAGATATAGCCACACCGATATCATTTTAAACTATTTATGACTAACACTAACTTCATGGGGAGATGGTGGCGCAGGTGGTAGAGGTGCCGTTCAGCAACCGGAGGGTTGCAGGTTCGTGCCCCCCTCTGGCTCAAAGTGTCCTTGAACCCCAAATTGCTCCCGGTGGCAGGTTGGCACCTTGCATGTGTGTGAATGGGTGAATGTGAGGCATACAATGTAAAGTGCTTTCAGTACTTGTACGAGTAGAAAAGCGCTATATATATATATAAATGCAGTCCATTTACCATTCATGAATGCAAGTCCATGAAGTACTGCATTACTGTCTACCAAAGCTGATACCCAATAGAGGTCCTTGTCAATGGGGTGTTGTTGCTAAGGCTGTTACACATAATTTTCAATACCACAAAAACCACATCAACATATTTCATGTTGAAGCAGGTCCCCAAGTTCTAATGTAAGCCAAATAAACCGTATGTTCATTAGACTTTCCAGTTTGTTGAAAAATTTGTATAAAATTAAAAATAAATCAAATTATGCCAATATGCTATAATATTGAAACTGGTCCTTAAGCACTGATTTAAGACAGGTTCATTACACAGCTTGTGTAGGATGATAGAAACACATTTTCTTCTGATGTCTTTTCAGGCAGCTTCTGCCTTTGATTAGTCAGAAGTAAAGAGAACCTCATATTCAGGGGCCGGGCCTTGTGGATGCCATCATGATAGAGGAAGGGATGACACAAATACAAAAATAAAATAATGCAAAAATTTGGTTCCAAAACACTATATCCACTATTTACAGTATATTATTTTGGGGTTTTCCATGTATATCACTGAATTTACAGTTGGGTTGCTCTACATATTAAAAGTACCATGATAGAAATTTGATAAAAACAACAGTAACTGAAATATACAGTGTAAAAATGGATATGTAGTGTTAAGGAACTCTTTTTTTGTTGATCGATGGATCTCGAGTGGCTAATTTTAATCAGGTTCTGTACACTGTGGTTCTGATTAATTCACCTTTTAATTATTAAACCTATATTAACTCACTCATTTGTATTGGCCATGCATTCATACTTAATACCTTTCAGTGATCACTAGTATTGGGCAACTATATACAACACAACACAACTAAGAGAGTTCTTTTCAGAAGTTTCATTGGACCTGGCAAAACATGAGAATCAATCACGTTGGGGAGATGCAATAGGATGTTTGGAATAGGATTCTACAAGATAATCTCATAATCTAGTCAGGGTGACCTTCTGACGTCTTGGTCTCTCTGACCTGTTTTCCACCACTATCGTGGCATATAATGCATATAATGAGATGTCACCAAACCCTTTGCATGGCTTGATGAAAATGATTGGATTGCTCCATTCATAGTTCTCAGAGAAATCTCTGTAAGGAAAACTAACGTTCCTGAGTCTTGGTTAGACTGTTTATGTTTATGTTTATGTTTATGTTTATGTTTATGTTTATGTTTATGTTTATGTTTATGTTTATGTTTATGTTTATGTTTATGTTTATGTTTATGTTTATGTTTACGTTTACGTTATGTTAACGATTGGGATCACAGTGTCCCAGAGTACCCATCTTAAGTAGCCATTTCAGTTACCGGCCGCAGCGAGGGTGTCAACCAAGGACTCAAACCTACAAAGGACATTATCAAGCCACAAAAGAGACGATGCTAGAGGGTAAGTGGTAGTGGTGGGAGGAGGTGATAGTATTCATTAGGAATGTAAGTGAGCCTAGTAGGTCAGCGCACACTAACACACAAACATCACACATCCTTCTTTAGTGCATATATGCCATAAATATGTCAATATACAGCATTTAAATGGACAAATGACCATTAAGATTTAAGGCCTATAAAATATAAGACTATATTATTTATATACATCTAATGACTTCATCCTCATTATAACTTATATATTGTTTATTATGTGTATGTGTAACGTGTCAGTGGTTCGGGGCCCTCGTCTTCCAATCTGTGGTTGCTGTGTTGTTGTGAGGTCATGGGTTTGAGACCCGGGCTGGACTAGCACAACATGGCCTATATTACATATGTGTATGAAATATATATAATTTCTATATTTGATACATTATCTATGTCATGTCAGACCACCATGAAATAAATTCCATGAAATCAATATGCCTATGCCTATCAAATATGCAGTGTTGGGCAAGCTTCTCAGAAAATGTAGTTAACTAAGCTACCATTCACCTCACATGATGAAGCTTCAATACACTAAAGCTACCTGAAAACAAAATGTAGCAAGATAAGTTACAAAAAATGGCAGAAGTAGTTTTCTACTTCTGAAGCAACTGTATAATTTACAAAAAATGACCATAAATAAATTCAATGATCCAACCTTCTGCTAAGATTCTATTAGTGACCCAACTAAGAGGCCTCTCCAATAGACATATAATAGTAACTAACTAAAATGAAGTAATTATACTGTTATCTAGGTAAAACAATAATCTTTGGGTGTTATTTCCACATTCCGTGCCCAGGATAGAATATATGGGAGAATCGTATGTGCAAATGTGTACTTTATTGAAAAAAAAGCCTGATTATAGCTTCACTACAGCCATGATACTCAAAAATGTAGTTGAACAAGTACTTGTACAAACTTGTAGTGAAGCTACTGCCCAACAGTGCAAATATGAATGTTGAGCATTCTATTTATGCAATATACAAGCAGGGTGTCTGTGATCCTTTTATGATAGAGGTACAACCAGTAAATTTTTGGTGACAAATAAAGAGAGCATACCAGTTTTATCACAGTTATTATGTCCCTCTGTGGTGGCTAGAGGCTGAATTGTCCAAAAAGAGGAATATAGTGAAGAAAGAAAAAAGACAGAGCACAACTTCACCTGTCAGAATATCTCTCCAAAGTCTAGTGAAATGTTTTTTTGTTTTGTTTTGTTTTTTTTTAATGTAATATTTTCAATAATGCTCACTTTCCTTATGTTAGGCAAGGCTCTGCTTATATGAAATCACTGGACTTTGAAGGAAAGAGCATAACAGTATGTGTAAACATCATGCAAGCCCATGATGCTGCGTCTTGCCAGTCTACAGATCCAGGAATGGAGATAGACTCCGCTCAGAGTATTGATTGTAAGTATACAAACGTTTCGCTGTGAGCACAGAAATCCCTGAGTGTTCTGTGTCCAGAGGAGAAAAGGGGGGCGGTTCCCTCGTCTTCCACAAGAGGCGGGGCGGAGGTGGGTGTGTGTAAGTGTGTGTGTGTGTGTGTGTGTGTGTGTGTGTGTGTGTGTGTGTGTGTGTGTGTGTGTGTGTGTGTGTATGAAAGAGAGAGAGAGAGAGAGGGAGGGAGAGAGAGAGCGAGTGTGTGTGTATGTGTGTGTGACACAGCTGATGCACGCAGCCCTTTCAAGCTACCTCCATCACCCCCCATCTCCGCTCTGGGCGACAGCAGCGGCAGCGGTTTTTCAGACCAGCCCTGCGACCCACGGACCACCACACCGGACATTGTACAGGAAGCGATCGGACCAGCGGTCGCGGAAAGTCAGCCAGTCAGATCCGCACGCGCTGCTGCTGATAGTAAGTGCGGAGCTTCTCTACGGGAGTAAAGGTGGCGAGAGAATGAAAACAGGTGTAGATGTGTGTCGTGTGCTGCACTGGCTGCAAAAGGGGCTTTGGTTATGGTAGAGCTCTAAAGCTCGACTTACACCAAACCCTCTCACATCCTAGCGCACCACAGAACGTACACACACCTGCATTTTTATTCTTCCTACCTTTCCTAACGTCCATTGTCATACCACTCTGACTATATTTGTCATGCTTTAATATCCCAGGCAGAGCGTATAGGCTATGTGAAGAGAGGCTTCGCTGTGGAGATTACGGCAGTGAAAGAGATGATGCCGCGTTTGATAACATTGCTCATTGGGGTGAAAGTAGAGACGGCGTAGGGATGGAGATACAGTGCGGTGCGTAAAAATTATGCTCGCCTTTTTTTCCTCCTTCTCGCATCTAGATGATTTTCCGTGACCTACACACGCGTTATGTAATGCGTTAACGATGCGAGCGACAGTGGAAAAGGGGGCAAATGGGCTCGTCTTCCTCACCTTTAGCGGTTTGTGCAGCAGAGCCATGCCGATGTGAGAGACCTGAGATGTTGTCTATTGTGCCCGGGTTGTACTGCACCGCTGACGGACCTCCCTGGGCTTTTCTCTGCATGCACAGAACGCACATCACAACTGACACCCTGCAAGGGTGTACCTAGCACAATCCCCAGGATCTTGTGCGGCGTGTTTAATAATTTCTGCAAGACATGACATTTTGTTTAGATTCCTCTCAGTATATTTTGTCAAGCCCTGTAGGGATTACATAGCTGCTTGGTTTGTAGGTTACACTGACTGATTCTGCTTGCATCTGGATCATTGATCATTGATAGGACATGCGATACTCGGCGAAATTGGGACATTTTTGTCTTTCAAGTTGAGTGACCGGGCAGCTGTGCATGTGATGTCATTGACAGAGAGTGGCTCTTGGGGAGGCCTTGGTCCAGCTGTTGTTCACCAGAATGAGGCCCTTGAAACCCAGGCCTCCCCTTCTCTAAACAGGCCATCCCATAGCCTATATGGCCTGCATTGGATATAGGGGCCATCAGTGCTCTACCAGAGCTTTGTTTTACATCACAATCTCTCTCGCTTTCTCTCGTTCTCTCTCTGACATTAGATTTCGACCAGACCTCACTGTACTAAAATAACACGTTTTTCGCATCATAACACTCCATGAAGGTTTTGCCTGATTGGTTTTGTGTTGATGTGTCTGTGCGTGCGTGTGTGAGTGAGTAGAATTAGACAGCACTCGCAAAACTTGTGGGATCGAGGAGTTGTGGCGATAGTGCATGACATTTTGTTAACAGTGGCGTCTGTGTATTAATTTGCAATAACAAAACAGCGTGCTGGATCTAGTGAAGAGTTAGTACGAGGCCAAAAATATTTATCCATTGTGTGAGTGTGTGTGTGTGTACGCTTATAGAGATGGTAAGCGAGAGAAGAGAGGGCGCGCACGGGCGCCTGCCTGTGTGCGCGCTGTATGAAGCATGGGAACGATGATGTAATGCCAGTGAGTGAGTGACTATGGCAGCGAGGGGAGTGTAGGCACGTGCCAGAGCGCTCGCCAACACACCAGCAGCGACACCTGCTGGATGCGGGCTGGCACAGCAACTCCCAGTTATCTGCTGTTGCTGCAGAATCAACATGGTTTGGAGGTTCCCTCTTATGATGTGAACTGACTTGCCATCGTCATTGTAATACACCTAAGAAGCCCTAAAATGGAAACAAATGTCTTCTAAAGCTATAGGGTTGCTCAGAGATTGGTAGTGTAGAAATATGGAAATAAAAGAAATATGGAGAAATATGAATGTTTTGAACACATACATACCAAGACATTGAATTTAACTTCATGTCCATTTAGACATTGTTAATAGCATATGATACTATCTTGGTCCCTGAAATTGAAGGTGTTCATTTTACCCATCGATTACTAGTGATGCACACACAGCACACAGTGAACACACATTGAGTGAACATACACTAACTCAGAGGAGTGAGCAGCCTGCTGCTGCAGCAGCTAGGGAGAAGTGAGGGTATCATATTAGTGGAGAGTTTCAGTACCACATAGCTCAGTATTATGTGTTTAAGTACTCATTCACTCTATCTAAGTTCATAACCTGACACCACACATGAAACTCTGCTGTAAAGGATGTTTAATGTTGTAATTTTTTGTCCAGTCAATTAAATGAGGGACAGCGGGACTTGCCGCTAATCAGTTTATTTCAGACACTTTCCCAAAGGATTCCTGTGAACCACCTAAATCAGAAACTAATCATTAACTCAAGGGTGTGGGCCACTCACAGATTATATTTAGATCAGGACCTGTACAGATTACTCAGCACCATATTTGTATAAGGCACTTGAATGAAAGTCTAGTAACATATCAAGTAAATATGTAAGGATTTCTAGTTAAACTATTCCATGTCATCAACTTTTTGTCTGAAAAAATCTGTCTTCAAGTTTATTGTCAGATCATCACAAGTCTAGATAACACAGTGGGACAGATAGGCATATATGTGCAACATATGCCTTATGTTGTAAGGTTTCAAAACTACCGTGGACAAAACTCTTGCTGGGATGAAACTCATGCCCTTTTACTCTCTCTCTTTCACTATCTCTTTTCTGTCTCTCTCTCTCTCTCTCACACACACACATATCTCATATATCAAACCATTATTTATGCTAATGGCTCTGTAAAGTTTTTTTTTCAGAGTATGTCTTCATTAATGACCTATAGGCTTATGTTTTTAAGTAGCCCCCATGCTTGGTCTGTGTGTGCATGTAGATTTGCGCTCTGTGTGTGTGTGTGTGTGTGTGTGTGTGTGTGTGTGTATGTGTGTGTGCGTGTGCATACTTCCGTGCATGGGTGTGCTAATATGGGGAGGAGTCAAGGTGAGAGGACAACAGGTAGGAGACAGTATTAGCTAAACAGAAAGCCTCCACTGTTTTATCGTGAGAAAGAGAGGGAACCTCAGGATTTGCAACTAGAGTAAGCTTTCTCTTTATTTTAGCTATCAGCTCTCATTGGTGAGGAACTGTTTGTTTGTTTGCTTGTTTTACCAAATTTGTCTCCATGTTGTTATCTTCTATTTCTTTGGGATTTTGTCAAAGGTGCCTCCTCTCACTTCTTGTGATGTTTGGGGAGAATCTAGGATGAACTCCTTCATTATGTAATATTTTCAGCATAGTAACATGTTTAAGAAATGTTTTACTTTTTTACAAATACTTTGTCATATGAAAGGGTAATGCTAAGACAAGGCAGTAAAACATTATTTGGTTTATTTCACTGACCTATCAAGAACTAGCAATACTAAATGCTCAACTCATGTCAGTAACAATATTTGCATAGTACATAAAGCACTGTGCATGTCATACAGTAGGCCAATTTACATGTCGAAATGCAATGTATAAGAACCCTTCTAAGATTTATTTCTCACTCTCCTTAATAAAATACAGACAGAAATACAGGAATTATGCTTAAAACATCAAATTTACTGCTTCCATCATAACATGGCAAAACAACAAATCGAATTGGGGTCCAATCATCGCTCTTGTACATTACAATACAATAGTATGTTATCTGAGGCAGAAAGAGCTGTAAATTGTAATGAACAAACTCCAGTTGTTATATTAGACTTTGAGCCCACAGTAGAGTTATATTATTTCCTGACTGCAGTGGCTGGTGTAGGTAATGCCAAAGTCTCAAGTGAAGGGAAGCTTCCTGGAACTCTAGGGCAAGAAGAAAAAAACATGGATGCCTGGAACAAAGCATTTAGTTTCATATTGCACACCACCTTTAATGCATATAATCACTGAGCTGTGGTATCAAAATATTTACAATAGCCTTACAAATAGAAGGATTAGCTATTTTCAGTATGTATATACAGTATCTTACACTTTCATTTACTATAGAAACAACATTGCATTTAATTCTGTGCACTCATGGAAAAGGGCGGGGATGCATCTTCCTCCAGGTTTTGAATGACCTCATGCTTGGTGTCTGTGTCAAGAAGGGAGCTGGGGTGGGGGTGGGGGGGCTGGTGTAGAGGGTGTCTTGGGACTGGAGGATGCTTTTGAGTTGGTGTCATGTTTCACGCACCACAGGCGGCTGCAGACTGCAGCACTAATTGCCTGTGTGTATTCTAGGCAGCCATGTTGACACGCGTCAACATATCGACGTGCCATTGAACTGCTTAAAGTGTGATGTAGAAAGTCCTCTCTGACAGGCATTCTTAAATACTAGTAGTGTAAGGCTGCCAACATGCATCTTATGTCCCTGAGGTGCCTCTACAAGGTGAAGAGGTTATGCTATGCAGGGCCAGCTGGATTTGTGATTGGGGGATCACCATACAGTTTTTCTTTCTGTAAGTTTGTTTGAATTAATTTAAATGACAACATGGTGTAATTCTACAGGATTAGACCTTGAGATATCTTGATCACTTTCCAGCACATATATCAATACAAGTAACTAGTAAATACAATAAGAACACATTATGTTTAGCGCCCCATCATAGATTATATGAATCAGTTTCCCATTGACAGTGTAAAAGCAAGTACATTTTAGAGATATTAAATATTTCACATATAGATTTATGATATCCACTAAAGCAGGAAAAGAACTGTCTATGTGTCAGCATAACCCTGTGCAAAAAAGCATTTTGAACAGGATGCATTTAAGAGTAACACATGATGACAAAATAAACTTTTAGTGTCGGCACAAAACCTAAAGCAGCTTATGTGGAAAAATGTCTTGTGTGATTGTGCACTGAAGCAGATGAATTTCTTAACTGTTGGCTTATGTGTTGGTTGAGGAATCTTTAGGTCAGTTTGTTTAAAGAACCCTTTCCTTTGGTCAGTTTAGTTAAATAGCTACTTTGGTCAGTGTCATGAAGAACCTTTTGTCAGCTGAGTTAAAGAACTCCTTGTTCAGTTTGATTAAGAAACCCTTTGACTTTAGTCAGTTTAAAGAAACCAAGAACAGTTTTGTCTTTAGCTGTGCATTACAACCTCTCCTTTTCCTTCTGGTTTTCATGTCAGTCCTCTGAACTCTAAACTGCTAACCTGCATTTGAGATGTTCTTAAAGCTTTGGTATGATTTTAAAAGTGAGTCTTAAAGACAAGTCAAGTTGAACAAACTGTAAATTTCCTCAAAAAAAGCAAATTTCCTGTGTTCATAGTGCGGTCTGTTTAAAAAAATAGATACCATGTTTAAAAACATCAACATGAAATTCAAACATCAAGTTTAAGAATGAAATTCCATCATCTTTCTTCCTCTTTTCTCTGTTCTGCTCTTTCCCACTTTGCTTTTCTTTCCTTCTTTTACACACACCTCTTCTATCTCTTTGTTCACACCTCACTTCCCCTCGTTCTTTCACTCTGACTATTTTTGTGTATGTGTGGCTCTCACTGTCTTCCTCCTCTGTTCTGTCTCTCTCCTCAATCTCCTTCTCTTATCTTCTCCCCTTCTCTCACTCTTTTCCTCCTTTTTTCTCCCTCCCTCCTCCTTCTTTCCCCCTCTGTCTCCCTTGTTCCTCTCACCTCTCTCCTTCCTTCTCATCTCTCTTCTCTCTTTCTGACACCCTCTCCTCCTCTTCTCACTTTTCCTTCTCTCTCTTGGTCTTTCTATCTCTTTTCCTGTTCTCTCACTCCTTCCTTCTCTCTTCTCTCTCTCTCTCTCCAGTGTGCGTGTCTGCTGCTCGGCGTGGTGACTCCACCCCCCAGCTCCTGTGCGGCGTGTGGGCAGCAGAGTGAGGGGTGTCGCCCCGCCCGGCATGGGCAGTGCTGGCAGCGGGGTAGCCAATCACCAGTCACCAACGTTCGCCATGCGCAGTGTGGGCACCCGCACCAGCACCCTTACCACCACCGGCACTCCCGGCACCCCTGGTGGTGGTCTGACGCGCGGCCCGTCTCTGCCCTCCACCTCTGCCCGCCGTCGCCTCGATGACCGCAGCTACAGTGCTGAGCGACCCCCCCACTCGTCAAACCCCTCTGGGACCACCATCACTGGGGCTCCAGGCGATGACCGCGGCTACGGCAACACGGAGGGGTCGTATTATGGCAGGGGCACCGAAAAACCACCACTGCAGCTAGAGGGCACTGAACGCTCAGCTGGCCTCACCAATGCCAACCGGCACCTGACCAACGGGGAGCGGATGGTGGCCAACGCCGCCTTCCTGAATGGAGGTGGGGGGGGTGGACGGCGGGACGGGGGACATCACGAGCGTGGGCAGACATCCGACACCGTGGCGGGGCCCGGCACGACGACAGTGGACATCTGTGGCAACAGCGTGGTCCTCAATAATGACAAGAACAGCAGCCATCAGCAGCAGATGACCACACACTACACGGACAACCCTACAGCCAAGGTGGACAACCACAACAACCCTCCCAACATCCTACCTGTCTCCGGGAAACTGGAGCAGGTGAGGGGGATGTGGAGTGAGGGTCATTTGGTTGGGAGTTGGGGGATCAAATCACCTATATACTGTTTGTATATGGTGGTCTGCAGGTTAATAGTACAATAGTGTCAGCATATGTGATATGGCTATTTCCTATGTATAGGACAATAGTTGTTACTATTGAGATATAGGTATGGTGTAACAGTCAGTAGGTGGGATATGTCTGTTTGTAGTGTAGTGTTCTTTGTGTGATTTGCAGGTTAGTTGCTGCTGTGTGGTTGTCTCACTGTAACAGTACAATAGGTGAAAATAGTTGCCAGTCAATGGTGCCAGATGGTTAGGGGAACACCTGGTGTTGTGGGGCTTTGGGCCAGCTTATGGATAGTTAAAGCAGAAATTTGGTGCCCCTACTGTTTAGGGTCATCAAGTGCTGCCAGCTGGAAAAAGAATGAGAAAATTTGACACAACATAGACCGAATAGTGAACTGGCAACTAATACTAAGTGAACAAGGAACAGTAACTTACTTTCAGTTTCATTTCGCTATGCCCCATTCAGTTAACATTATGGGTTCATTATTCATTATCAAATTTTCTAGTTCTTTTTCCTACAGACAGTATTCAGTGACCTTGAACTAGGGAGGGGTCTGATGAAATGTTATCAAAAATAAAGGCATGTCTTGGGGTGAGAGGGTGGTGTGTATGTGTGTGTGTGTGGGGGGGGTCTTGTTAAGGAGCTCTAACAGAATACTTCCTGCTGTGTCTAAAGATACAGTACGGGAGGTTATCTGTTATACTAACTGGTGAAGAAGGGTGAGGAGTGCTGTGGGATGTTTCAGGGCAGGAAAGGCATATGCTTATTGTCATCTCTGGGAAGAACAATTTGATAATTTGTTGCTAAACATATTTGTGACTTTGTTACTTAACTGGTAAAACTGATGTATTAATCACTTGCTTATATGATAGGAATAGAGAGAATAGCATTTTCAAATTTTCTCTGTTTTTGTTCCTCAGAATAACGATGGTCTGGTCCGTCCTTCAGCTTTCAAACCGGTAGTGCCCAAGAGTTTTCACTCCATGCAGAACTTGGTATCGCCCCCCCAGAAGGGACCGGGTGGGGGGAGAGGTGGGGGCGAAGGTGGAAGAGGAGGAGGAGGTGGAGGTGGGGGTCACCCTGCTTCCGGAAACCACAGAGATCGCAACAGCCCTGGCATGGGGGGCGGAGGGGGTACCCGTGGAGGCGGGCAGGGGTGTGTGGGTGGAGGCATGTCCGATTCGGGCAGGAACTCTCTTACTAGCCTGCCCACATACACAAGCTCGGGGGGGTATGCACCGCCACCTCCAGTGCTGGGACCCCTCAGTGCATCCACCAGTCACATCAATCGGCTGGCTGAGAAGCTGGAGAGACCAGGTGGTGGTGGCGGTGGCTACCAGAATGGTCTAAGCGCCTCTGACAGTGGCCGCTCATCCTCGGGCAAGAGCTCCTCGTCGTACCAGCGCCTTAGTCACCTAAGCGATGCCCCCGCACCTCTGCGACCCTCCCCTTCCTCCGATGACATCATACAGGACCTGGAGGACCGGCTGTGGGAGAGAGAGCAGGAGGTGTGTGTGTGTGTGTGTGTGTGTGTGTGTGTGTGTGTGTGTGTGTGTGTGCACTTGTGTGTGAGTGTGCATGCCAGTGTGTGAGTGTGTGTGTGTGTGAGCAGGTGTGTGATTTAGCGTTTAACACCTATTGAAACTACATACTCATGGGGGACCTGTATATTCTGTCTGTACTTGTTCCATAATTATTTGCCCTAGGACAAGAAATAACATATAACATTGTAAAAAGCATACATGATTATTATACTAACCAGTAATGCATATGTTTTTATTATAATGTATATGTTATTATTACAACATACTATAATAATTAACCTTAAACATTTATATAAAATATAAAGTCTAAGTGTATCTTAACTGACTTACTTGAAGGATTTAATTTTTTTAAACAAGAATCACATCATCTGTGAACCTGGGTGCTGATTGCTTATAGACAGTTAGAAAACTGGTTGGGTGAGTTGTACGTGAACTAGATCCAGAGAGTCTGATTACCAAAGCTCCTCTCTGAAAAGAGCACAGGATTCCCAGCATCTACTTTCGGAGACAACTAAGTGCTCTTTAGTTTATCTTGTCCACCGGTCTCCCCTCCTCTTTCATTCATATTCACCGTCTATCATGTCCTTTCCACGCTGATTTTCCTAAATCTCTTTATCCTGAACATTCCTCTTCTCTCCTCCTTTTTCCTTAAAACTTTTCTTTTTCCTTTCTTTTATCTCTGTAACTTTTCAACATTCCACCATCCCCCTCTCTGTCTCTCATCTCTCCCTGAGTCCATTTTAACACCTTCATCCTCAACATTCCTCAACATTCTTACTTCTTCATCTTCTTTCTTCATCCTCAACATTTTCACTTCTTCTTTCTTCCTTCCTTTTCCCTCTTCTTTCAATCCTTTCTTTTATCCTCCGTTTTCCCTCTTCCTCATTATTGCATACTTTCTGCCCCTTGTGGTGCTCTCTCCATCTCTCCACCCCTCCTTCTGTCATCCCTACTTATACCTTTGTTCGTCCCCTCTCCCTCTCCCCTCACTATCCCTCCATCTACTCCTTCTTCAGGTGCTCCACATGCGGCGCAACCTGGACCAGAGTGAGGCGGCCATCGCGCAGGTCTTCGAGGAGAAGCAACGGGTGTGGGAGCGTGAGATGGAGGACCTGCGACAGAACTACGCCGCGCGGCTGCAGCAGGTGACACGGCGAGCCCAGCGCTCACAGCACGCACTCCAGTCACAGATTACGCGCCTGACGCAAGACAAGCGCCGGCTGCAGGACGAGATCGCCGCCCTGTTGGCCCAGCGGGATGAGCTGGAGAGGAAGTGCCTGGACTACAGGAAGGAGCAGGCTGACATCCTACCACAGCTGGAGGAGACCAAGTGGGAGGTAAATGTGGGAGGGCGATGAATCGGAAGTCATCAGATTCTTATTGCTGATCAGATTTCAAATGGTGATCAATAAGCTCCTTTTGGCTCTCGGTTTCTGAGGTATCACAGTCTCCTAACTTTAGAGAGGGACCAGAATGGTTGTCTAACACAGAATGTGACTACTTTGTGTGATCATATGGCATATTGAAATGTGCTTTACCATCAGTGTTAAGGTGTGTGGCAACAGAATTGAGGTGTCGAGATGTACTCTGCAATGAATGTAATATAAAGTGCTTTACATTGCATAGCACTGTAGGTGTTCAACTGAGGTGTTCAGATGCTGTTATTGTATTTAAATGTTCTTCAACGCTGACTTCAGCTGGGCTGACTGAAGTGTGGAGATCTGCTTCGGCTAGAAATGTTTTGTCTATAAATACTTTACCTTGTATAGGTGTGCCAGAAAGCGGGGGAGATCTCCCTGCTGAAGCAGCAACTGCGCGACAGCCAGGCAGAGGTGACGCAGCGGGCCGGGGAGATGGTGGCCCTGCGGGGCCAGCTGAAGGAGCTCAACGCTCAGCTGAAGGAGCGCGAGGACGCCATCCAGGGCCTGAAGGAGTCTTACGCCAGCAAGACCTTGGAGCTGGAGCGCTGTGAGGGGGAACTGCAGAGGACTCTAGCCGAGGTGGGTGGACACTGGGCAGGCACACTCTCAGGATACCTGTGTGCATAACACACACCATACATGCATAATCTGCACAGACACCCAAACCCAAACACTTCACAGTCACCCACCCCCCGACACACACACACACAGTAACTGTAATTACACGACATGTTTGGTGCACAAATATTAGCAAAAGAACCCTACCCATTACTTACCCCCCCCCCTCAACACACATCTCCTTTAAGCACAAACCCACTCACACATCTTCACAAATCTCTATTCCACCTCCCTTACTCTTCATGTTTCTCACTCTCTCCTCCCCTTTTTCCTCTCCCTTCTCTCTCTTTTTTTCTCTCTTTCTCTTTTTCTCATTCTTTCTTTTCCTCTTGCAGGTGTCTCTGTTGAGGCACAAACTAAGCTTGTTCGAGGCTGAAGTTATCGGCTTGAAGCAGGCCTTGGGAGAGCTGAACTCGTCAACCCATCCCGAGTCTGGCGAACGCCTGCGGGGCGGGCTGCCACTGCCGACCTCCTCATCCGCCCCGTCCATGTCTACGTCCAGACCCCACAGAGATGTCCTCTTGTCTCCGTCCATGTCGCTGGAGCCCCTGGGCATTAGCATGGGTGTAGGGGGCACCATGAGCATGGCTGGCTCCATGGGTGCGGGCGTGGGCATGAACTCATTGCTGCCTCCACCTTCCTCTTCCTCACCCTCTTCATCCCCGTCGGAGGCGGCCCTGCTGAGCCTCCAGAGCGACGAGGCCAAGGTGCAGCAGCAGCAGCAGCAGTGTCAGGAGATAGCGGGGGACCTGCGGCGGCAGCTGGAGCGCCTCCAGGGGGAGCTGCGTCTGGAGCGGCAGCAGCGCGAGCGCCAAGCGCTCACCTTCGCCCAGGAGCGCCATACCTGGCAGGACGAGAAGGAGCGCGTGCTCAAGTACCAGGCACAGCTACAGGTCAGCTACGTGGAGATGCTGCAGAAGAACCAGGCGCTAGAGGAGCGTGTCGACCAGCTCAGCACTAAGCTCACCGTCTCGCCTGCCTCGCCGCCGCCGCTGTTGCCGTTGCCCCCACCGCAACCCACCCTAGCCCTGCCCGCCGCTGGACTCCCCGCATTGCCTGCTCCCACCTCGCTCTCACTCTCCCCACCACCATTGCCCACTCCCGCCATGCCCGCCGATGAGAAGAAGCTGCCCACCCTTCACCAGTTGGCTCCCCCGTGGCCGGTGCCAACACGCCTGGAGAGGATTGAGTCGACAGAGATCTAAGCGAGTAAGAGAGTTAGCTAGAGAGTTAGAGAGAGAGAGGGAGAGGGAGAGAGGGGGAGAGAGAGAAAGAGAGAGAGATGGTGGTAAGAGATGCGAGTATGATGCAAATGACCTGGGTTAAGTGCCCTGCTGAACGTATACAAATGACAACATGCTGTTTGTGTGTGTGTGAGGGTGTATGTGTGTGTGTGTGTGGGGGGGGAGTAAATGTGTGTGCATATATGTGTGGCATTTCCAGAAGTGTCTCTGTGGTTCTTGCAAAACACTCAATGGGGTGCTCCCAAATGGACATCATCTGGAAGTGTTTGGTCGTCTCATACACTTTAACACACGTATTTGACACAGGTCAAGTGCTGCTGGACATTTCAACGAACACCACACCAAGGTCAGTAGAATTTGAAAAATCTTCTTAAGATCATCACATCATAACTTTGCAGGTGGAGTCCAGGGATGCACTGCACAGATAGCGTACAGGGAGAGTATCAAAGTACTCTGTGTCTTCTTGTTGGGTGGACAGTTGGACTTCTCCAAGTTGGAAATGTGTGACCAGTCACAACAGATCAAAAATGTTTATTTTCTGCCTATAACCATTAAAAAATTATCCCTAAGCAGGTTTAGAAATGTGTGCCTACCAGTAAAGGTTAAGAGATGTTATGATAAATGAATTGTGATGAATGTGTTTACTGATGAAGCTTTCAGAAGCAGGATCGAGGCCTTGGTGGGGAGATACTCATCAGCTTTTCCAGCTGAGAGATCTGACCCAGAAAGTATGCTTTTAGGCACCTAGTGCTTTAGTTCACAGCTGACCCGGTTATCAGTAGGATCTACTGGCAGGGTATAAGTGGATAGTGACACAAAGAGAACACGATTTTGAGCTTCATGCCATGGGATTTTAAATTCACCCTTATGCTCTAACCGATGATCAAGAGGAATGTTTACTAACGCACACATAAATACCATGGGGATTTTAATCCTCTGTGATTCGAAATCAATGCATTCTATTACATAATTATTACTGGCTATGGTATGAATGTTCAGAAACCCAGGGCATGGAACTCATCATCATATGCTAATATTATGGGGAGCTTCTGGTTGGAGGAATTATGGGATACTGTGCTCATGTGCACAAAGTACACACACTGCCCCTTGCTGTTTGGTGCTAGGACAACACACGTACACCACCTGTGGTCTGGGTGAAAGGACCAAAACAAAAAGAATTTTTTTTTTTTTTTGATGGTCCACATTCACCATTGGGGACAGCGAAGCTACGTGAAATGACAATAAGGGGAATGGCTACCTTGAAAATTGGTAGTTCTGTGGGAAAACAACAAAGCAAGATCTCTGGTATGAAACCTACCAGACAAAGGCACCATACAACTCCCTGAACTGTGGACGCAGTAGCGGAGGACGAACACCAGGGGGCGAATGCTCACAAAAAAATTAATCCAAGGATGAAATTACTTGAAAGTGACTTTTGCATTTTCTTACTTCTTTATCGCTCTATTCTGTGTCGGAGACGCAAACGTAATCCAATCAAGCTTGTCAACGCTGTTGATGCTTTGGTCTCTAGAATTACTTCTTTGAATGGAGGGGGAAAAAAGATTGTGCTCGTGAACGGTTGCGTTAGCCTAAATTTGGTCAATGAAGCTGCATCTGCAGCTGAGCCAGACGCACTTACAAGGCTGTAGGGTGCGTTTAGAGTGCTTCCTTAACAAAAGGGAGAGATTGCCTACGTTTGAGAAACAATATATGTCAATATATACTTTATCTACATATTATGATTTAGAATATATTTGGCTAAATACAATATGCAGTATATTAAAGTGATTATTTAAATGTTTTAAATAAGTATTGTATACAGTTTATGTTGACATATATTTTGACTGGATCTTACAGCTTGAAATAAAGATTGAGTGTGAATGAGGGGAAGTGAACAGTGAGGTGTGTTGAGGTTGATGCAGAGAGAAATATAATGTGTTAGAGAAATATAATGTGTTTAACAGAGTAAAGAAGAGAGATACACTGCTGTTGGTTCCACTGTCACAACAAAAAAAAAAACTGAATGTTTCATACATGACAATGACATGTTAACTGCTGACCTGTCCTGTCTAAAAGTGGACCATTGAGCACTGGTCCTGGTTCTGTGGACTAAGAGAACAGTGATTAGTTTATGTTTGTATCATTTATTTTTTTATTGTGACAGTGGATGGACAAGTGTAACTCTCTGTGGAGTAGATGGACACGTAAGCCTCGACTGTCCTTGGGCCATATTTGCTGCTATGTACCTTTGTTGTGTCCTGCTGTGTTCTTGGTAGAGACAGAGAAGGTGTACTTGGATGTAAATATAATTGTTACTTATGTGAATATATCTACCCAAATATACCAAGCTATTGCGTGTGAATACTTTCAGAGGATAATTGTGAATTAGACAGACATTTCAGCTTTTATTTTTTATTCTATATAATATAAATATATAAATATAACACATAGATCCATCTTTAAATTTGGACCTACATGGAAAGAACAAGACAAACATTCAAATCCATTATCCCTGTTTCCTTGATGTTTCCGATTAATATCAAAGAGGACAAAATTCCACCAATGTTTTCTATTATTATTTTGTATTGTTTTTATTTTATGTTACTGAAATGGCTTGAAGAAAACATATCGTAGCATAAATTAATTTAAATAATAAAGATATGAAGGATCAAATAACATATGTGTACTCTTTCTTGTCCTTCACTTGGATATACATTTGCAAACCAACTTCCTTAAAATCTGCATACAACAAAACCTTAACAAAAATTGTCCATGTTCATTTAGAACTATGCCTATATAGGCCTATATATATAGGTCTCCACAATTATTGGCACCCCTGGTAAAGTTGGCCAAAAAGACATGTAAAGCCCATAATCTATTAGTTTGTCCTTAATCACATAATTCAAATATGAGGAAGAATATAACATTGATCAGAATGCAATTTGTTCTGACAAAGAACAATGCATTTTAAAGAAATAAATAATTTTGTGCAAAAATGACCCTACCCTTTGCCTAAGTCTTAGCCATCTCCTTTGACATACCACAAAGTTGGAGAACACAATAAATGTAGTATCCTCCTCTTCATAGAATCTGTCCAGATTCTACAGCTCAGTTCATTGGTACCACTAAGATTGTGGGACTGTGACAACCATAGTTGAGTCTTCATTTTGTGATCAGTAAGCCATGTATTTGTTTATATGAACTTGTGAGTCAAAAAACTATTCCTATCTGACCATAATACATGATTCTAGGTGAAGTCCCAATAGCATTTAATAACTCAAGTCATTTAAATGTGATTAAATGACACTAAAGCCCTTTTCCTCACTGACAGTGAGGGGGGTCGCTTGTGATTTCTTTTTAAGACTTGGTGATTCCAAGATGCTCCTTTTTTCTGGAAATCTCCAACAGTGGTCTTTAGGGATTTTAGCCTCTTTTACCACCCTATAAATTCACCCTATAAGTGGAATATGGATTGAAAAATTATTAATTTACATTATTATCATATTTTGTGGGGGTACCAATAATTGTGACACGTCTTTCTGTTGAAAATATTATTTATTTTTGACGCATTGTGTTTTCTCTCTTTTACATTGAGGTGGGATTATTCTCTAGGCAATTAATTTCTTTGGGAGACTAACAAAAAATTCCACCTTATAGCTGTCTTTATATGTAAGTACGTATCACCATGGGATCATCATCATGGGATTTGACCTCACATACACAAATAGCCTATACACACCGCTGTTGTAGGAAAATTGTTATTAAACAGAGAGAGGCGTCTTATCTATGTTCGTGTTGAAGCCTTGACACAGTGGTAAGATTTAAGTTCATTCTGTTATGGCTTTTCAGCTGTGTCTAAAACTTTATAGTGAAACAGGAAAATAAAAACACCTTAGATTAATCTGAGTTGCATGGCCCGGTCCACTCTCAGTCTCCTGTCTGCTTTATTGTATTTAGGCTATCCTGTAGCCCTGCGGACCCACTAGCAACAGGTCCAGCAGCTGCACCCTTTTCATGAGTTAACCAAAATCTCATTACATGAAAACATTTACTCTTAATATAGGCCTAACAGTGTTACTTTGGCGTAACCCAATTTGTGTATTACACAGCTCTCTTCTTACCTTATCTCACTTACCTTAACCTCAGGACTCACATTGCTGGTCCTACTCTCAGGACGCGTGATCAAGAATGCAAAGGTTGCGTTTGTCCTCCACGATGTTTGGTCCTCCGCAGCTACCGTACTGAAGAGTTAACTTAGAATTTGAAGCATGGGGTTCTGATGGGGCCATGAGTCAAAAGTTCTTGTTTTTTCTCAAAAACATCAATCAGTCAGTCTCTGGTGACATTCATGAGTAAGTATATTTCGTTTAAAAAATAAAGGCGGCAGTTTGATTTGCTAGTTCGTCCACGTTAACGCATGCAGTAGTCTTGTCTCAGTTGACATTGTGTGGTTGGCTAAATCTGCAGCAGGTTAACGTTACTGCAATAGCCTATGTTTGCTAGCTAAGCTAGCTGTCAAAAAAGATAATACAAACCGAAGCCTCTACCGGCTGAAACACCACCAATGTTTGTCTTAAGATTCATCAGTAACATCAGTAGTATATAATTACAGTAGCAGGTCAAGTCAACCAGCTTAAAGCTATTATACGATTGATAGATTAGCGTCAGTCAGGTCAGTAACCTAGCTGCTTGACATTTGAATTCAAACTACGGTATGGAGAGTCAAAGACCATTTGCGAGGTGCGCAGCAAGCTTATCGGCGAATTCGACATGACCTGACTTCATGCATTTGGGGTTGAAAGCGATTTCGTATTGCCATTCCATTGGTTCCATTCATTCTGGAAGCCAGGTAATGTCGAATTCGCCCAATGATGGCGAAAACGTCAACGTCACCTAGAAACTAGCCGCACAATAGGACTGTATGAAGCTGGCAGGGTAGTCATTTTTTATTTTATTTTTTACATCATTAGCCTGTTTTTATTTTACACTTGCGTAAGTTAAGATTTTTTTTGACATGAGCTGTGAGACTAGTTACACACGTCTGATACAGATGTTGCAGTGGCTTTATTATAAGGGATTATGTCTTTTCTGTCTAGTTTCTGCCGTGGATGTCTGCACGGGTTCTAAGCAGGCGTTTGGCTCGCCTCCACCTTCCTGCCTCCCCCAGTCAAGCAGTTGCCTTTGTGCAGGGCTGGAGGTTTCACTCTGACAATGGAGAGACACTGCAGCAGAAGCAGGAAGCAGAGGATGAGGAGGAGGGCACCCAGTGGTTCCATCCGGTGGGGCAGTACATGCTGCAGTACAACCCCACGGCCTACTGTCGGCCTGCTGTAGGGAAGTCA
Source organism: Tenualosa thibaudeaui (assembly GCA_027481765.1). Classification (NCBI taxonomy): domain Eukaryota; kingdom Metazoa; phylum Chordata; class Actinopteri; order Clupeiformes; family Clupeidae; genus Tenualosa; species Tenualosa thibaudeaui. Next base: position 16,078,744 of record JAIFZK010000014.1, read on the forward strand.
GTTCGCCAGGGACAGACAGAGGTTCAGGACGACCCTCGTCAGGTTGGCCTCTCTGCTGCTCTCCGACAGAAGAGCAACATCTACAGTATTAGCTCTTCCCGTCACCTCTCCATCACCAAGAACACCCTGCTTGATCTTGCGTTTGGGAGAGACGACAGTGGCAACAGCAACAGCAAGGACAAGGCATCCACATCCCTGCCCTCCAAAGATGTTCCTGCGGATGTCCGAGTGGACCCCCGTGCCTTCCAGTTGTGCCGACCTGAGTACCGCAGCTTCACCCATGACCTCTCCTCGAGGCCACCCACACTTTCGGCGAAGCAGGCCTCCCTGATCCTGCACAAGGTGACTGTCCTTAAGGGCAGCATGACCCCGGCAGATATCACAGACTTCCTCTGTAACCTGGGCACCCTCCCTGCACAGCAGACTCCACTGATCCGCAGCGACTCGCGCTTCTACATGCTGCTGCGCTACAGTGTAGAGTCGCTTCAAAGCTTCACCACCACCCAGCTGTTGGACGTGCTGCAGGCCCTGGTGCTGCTGGGTCTACCCCCGTCCCACAGCATGCTGGAGCTGTACGAGTCTGAGTTTGTGTGCCGGGCAGCCAGCTTGGAGCTTCATCAGCTGCTGCTGGCTGGCGACCTCTGGCGCTGTCTGGGTCGGACGGTTACTCGCTACTTGGAGCACATGGGTGATTGCATCAGTGCCCACTTCTGCCAGATGGGGGCACCAGAGCTTGTGGAGCTCGTCTACCTGCTTGGCGAGGGCCGCAGGTGCCCGGCGACACTGCTAAAACCACTGGAGGACATGCTGGTGCAGCACCTGGATGACCTCCACCCGGAAGAGGTGGGCGCCGTGTGTCTGGGCCTCTTCAAGGCACAAAGCGGGCTAAGCAGCGGGGCAGTACGGAGGCTGGTGGATCGTGCCCTCGACCTGGTCAGAGACATGAGTGACTTTGCGCTGGTGAACGTCATGAAGCTGCTGCGCTTTAGCCACCTCGACCACGTTGGCTGGCTGGAGGCCATGGGCACAGAGATCCCCCGCCGTGCCCATGGGATGGGCGTCCAGGGCCTGATGCACGTGGTGTTGGCTTGCTCGGCACTGCACTACCGTGACAACCGCATCCTCCTCGCTGTGGCCAAGCGCGTGCCTGATATTGAGCCTCATTGCCGGAGCAAGGACGCCTGCAAGATGCTGTGGGCGTTCGGCACCCTGGGTCTCCACCCGAAGCAGTGCCCGGGCCTCTACGCCACCCTGACTGAAGTTGTGCGCCAACGCGAGACCGAGTTCCAGCGTTTCCCCGAACACCTACTGACCGCTCTCTTAGGCCTTGCATTCGCCAGGCAGTTCCCACATGACCTGATCACCATGGCTCTCAGCCCAGAGTTTGTGAACCTGGCATCGTCGTCACAGCGGCTGGAGCTGCGGATGGACCTGTTCACGCTGGATGGCACCGTTGGCATGGAGCTTCCCCAGTGGACGGGTCCTCGTTTGGGCCGTGCCACCCGGGACGAGGTGATCCAGCTGCTGTGGAACTTCGCCCGCAATGACGTGTGCCTCAAACCCGAGGTGCTGGATGCGGAGGCAGTGCTGCAGGAGCTGCTCGGTGGTGAGTGCTTCGTCCGCAAGCACATGATCCTCCCGCACACACGCTCCATTGACCTCGAGGTGCGGCTCGACCCCCAGGGCCGACCACTGCCAGTCATTTCAGAGGAGGAGAGCCATTATAATAACAGTCACTCTGTTGATAAATACTGGGAACAGGGGCTCAGTGGGGTCACACTCACTGATGACCTACTCACACAGCTGACCAATGCACGGAAACCTCCGGCTCCTGCGTCGCAGCTGCCACCTCTGCTGCGTAGCCTCATGCCAGAAAGAGACCGAGAAGGCGTGGTCAGCGTCGGCGTGGACCTGACTGATGGCCTTCTGGGCTCTCTGACCAAAGCCTGTCACCAGACACCACTGAGATCAAAGCGAACGATCACACGCATCGCTGTGCAGGTGTCCAACAGGAATCACTACTGCTATCGGTCGCAGCAGCTCCTAGGCCTCCATGCTCTGAAGCGCAGGCAGTTGACTCTGGCCGGGTACAATGTCGTGGAACTGCCTCCCTGGGAATGGTTCCCTCTTCTGCGTCGTTCTCGTACAGAGAAACTGGCCTATCTGCACTGTAAAATTTTTGGGAGTCCAAAAAATTAACCGTGTCAGTTTTTTTTCTTGTTGCATTGTTTGTGATTTTCTTGAAAGTAAATAAATATTGCCTTATAATCCTTATAATAATTTGAGTGGTCTTATGATTTTTTTTTTTTTTTTTGATGTAGTTCATGTTGTCACAGTTGTGAATGATTGTCGACAAATTCGTTTTATTTTGTTGTAAAGTTAAAGATTTTCACATTCACAATCCATTACAACGTGGCAAAAGTGTGTGACTGTGAACCAGAATCATTCTTCTGTCTGTGCCTGTCAGATAATTGAGTTTGTGTATGTGGCATCTTGATTCCTCCTACATCATTCATCAAGTCATGTTTACATTCTGAAGAGCCACATCTTAATTAGTTTTGGCCTTTTGTTTATGTATATGCAGAATATTCATGAGCTGTCCAGTGTTTTCCTCTTTTTCAGTGGGACCTTGAAACGCAGGTGAAGTTAGTGACCATTTTTAAAATGAAGGCAAAAACATTCAGTAGAGCTGCAAACAATATAAGGAATATAATCTAATGGCTGTTTATCTTCATGTCTGGACAAAACCGTACTTAAGCAGCTTTATAAGCAATTTGCTTTATCTGTTCTTTTATCAGTTATCAACTCTATCTCTTGGACCCTGAAGTGAAAGGTGCCACATCACCATTTTCATTATAAATGCCTTTATGCATTTGTTATTACTAAAATAATATAAAAGTGTCACCTAATAAATAAGTGTCCATAAAGGCCATTATGAAAGTGATGTGAGGAATGTTACCCTGTAGTGGCAAAGTATGTCTGAGGTCCTGTTGAGAAGTAATTAAAATTACATCTAGAATTCTGAAGGATACATTCTTATCTTAGAACCTCTTGTTGAATGTTGAAGGATACATCCCAATGAAAACCATTCACAATCACGGGTCCTTAACCTCCCACAGTAACACAACCTTCGGAAAGGTTTGCATTCATAGGCTAGGAGATGGCCAACCTATACTAGGGGGTTAAGGTCAAGTTACACTTTTGTGATTTGATTTTTTGATTTTTCACAATTCCCTTTCAATCAAAGCTCTGCTTAGAGGAAAAAGGGGTAAAGACACTGTTCTGGCCTCAAGGTCATCACAATGAATGGAGGAGTGATTACAGGGTTTACTCACATCAGACATTTCCTTCAGATGACGCTCTTTTAGGAGTTCTCTGATAACGTCTTAATAGGGATTGCCTGTATCTGATGGCAGTAAGTCAATCAGCAAAGCTTTAATTGTGGAAAAAAAATCTGTGGCCTGTAGGCAATCATCCAGCAAATATCAGAAAATAAATAAAGAATTGTACCCCCCTAAACCACTGTGTAGTAAAATTAATGATGAATGCTGAACATGTTAAATACAGATAGACGATCTCTGGTGATTTTATACCAGCTCCCTCACTCGGAAATGCTTTGTTCTGCAAGAATACTTTAAACTTTCCTCTTATGTGAAGATGGCCTGTCATGCAGTGGCAAGGTTAGTAAGTTAACTACATTTTTTGAGTAACAAGTGGCACACACACAGGTACCCCATCTAAGTGTCCTTGAGCAAGATACTGAACCCCAAATTGCTCCCGGTGGCAGGTTGGCACCTTGCATGGCAGCCTCCGCCACCGGTGTATGAGTGCATGTGTGTGAATGGGTGAATGTGAGGCATACAATGTAAAGCGCTTTGAGTACTCGTAAGAAAAGCGCTATATAAATGCAGTCCATTTACCATTTAGGTATCCCAGATATTAATTGTTTTCCGAGACACAAATGTTATAATATATTGAACATATTTCATCAAAGTAATTTTAAACTCATTTGGAATAATACTATGCACTGTTTACAATGACAATACATTGCAAACCTCTGGTTATAAAGAACAAAAGGAATCACAGATCATGGAGTCTTTTCATCTCATTTGAGTTTTTCTGAATAACTCTCAAGGTAATGCTCTGTTGAAAGTGAATCATCATGTCACATAAGATGCTGTCCTCCGCAATTCCAGCTGCCACACGTCGCTTTAAATGTGATGTCAGGAGTCTTTTAAAGGGACTGCATGTTCTTTGAAGAACTTCTTTCCCTCCAAACACCACAAACTTGCACACACTTCTATCTCTTGCTTTCTCTTGCGTTTGCACACACACACACACACACACACACAGTGCAGGCAGACTCTGTTCCAGCTCTTGTGCAGCATAAAAGAGCTTGACCCCTTGGCCTCCGTTGTGCTTGTCTTTGTTGGTGGCTTTACCTCCTTGCCGACACACTAATTGTGTAAATGAGCATCTAAATGAAAGCTTTATTATTCCAGCAATGGCTTAACATATGAACTACCACCAATTGTGACACTGATTTGTGACTAATTTACAATTAATTTACACTGTCTGACTACTTGCATCTTAGAATTCATAAGAACATGTTGTTTCTTAGCTGTGCCAAATGCTCTTATCTGCTTTTGCTGCAATAGTGTCTTCAGATTTATACAAATGACAGAATGTTAATATCCAGTATTTGGACTTGGACATTACATGGTATACAACGTAAGCTACACGGTAGTGATATTTATGCAACCTAACAGGGACATTGCAATAATATATCCACAGTTTTCTTCCCTTTAAATCACTTTAGCTGATGTGGTGGTGGTGTAACTGCTGAATTTGATGTGGGCGAAAAAGATTCCGTGGTGTACTAATGCTGCAGCAGTATTCTGTTTGAACCATCACCTGTCTGCTGCCATGCATACCTATTGGTGGTTTAGCCAAATTCATAAATATTCAAACAATTAGCGTGCGCTCTGCGATAAATAACAGTCAAAAATACTTCTGCACACAGACTGCTGTGTCTTATTGGTGATGTTGAGGCAAGATGTGTCGTTTCTAATGCAGGTGTTGCCTCTATCTGACCTCAGTGTAGTCTCTACGTTTCTTTCACGTCCTCGTTGTTTCCTAATGCTGGTTTTCACATTGGCCTATCAATCTGTGTGCAACATCCCGCTCCAAGAAGTTACTTTCTTGAATTCTTTTTGTCCCTTTTACTGTTCTTCAATTTTCCGTTTATTATTACTTTTCCATTGTTCTTCAGGGGAACTTCAACGAAACTTTTTTGTCACTGGATATTTGAATGTTGTGAGTAATTAGGCAGTAGGCCAGTGCAATGTAAGCTTGCAGCATTCACAGCGTGGAACTATCCTTTTATATTTCCCATGCATTCGCCACTTAAAAAAATCTGAAGTGCAATTTGAGTAGGAATAGTCTAATGTGAGTGTTTACAGCCAAGACCTACCTGGCACTATGTTTCTGTTGTAATCGAGACCACAACTCAATATGTAGATATGCAGGCTACATAATTACTACTAAACTGTTAAATTGATTGATTAACTTTTGATCCAACGGATGGTGACACCGAGGTCGTGAAAGTAACGATGACAGCGAGGACAACAGGAACAAACATGATGACGTTGAAGAAGAGCATCATCATGCTCCAAGTTTCAGATAAATAGCGAGCCGGTCTAAAGCGGTAGTTGAGTGAGAAGAGACAGCCAGAAGAAATAGCCTATCCTTCAGTAAGGTTGAGAGAGGCCACTTATTTGCTTCTACAATGAACGACTTCGGACTGCAGCTGCTCTGTATCCTTGGCCTTTTGTCGTTGTCCTCAGCCTGTTACATCCAGAACTGCCCCCGAGGTGGAAAGCGCTCATTCTCGGATCAGTCTCCCAGACAGGTGAGAAGGTTTTTATGGTTGGTGAATGACTGAAGCTGTTTTTTCCTACATTTATTCCCATATACTCCCATGTACTACCCTGTAAGATAGATTGAAAGTCCAATTTAGTTATTTTTTCATTCATTTTTTTTTAAAGTGCGTGTTTATCAGTATTTGTATGGATGAGCATGAAAGTGAGAGCTTTGAGGAAAATGGAGAAGGCAGTAGATTTGAGACATAAAAGATCTCCCCACAGAGGGAGAAAAAGTTTTGAGCGAAGCGGCATTTCACGCCTCGACTTAACTGACCACTATGTTCCACGTAATTTTTCTTATCTAGTGTATGGCATGTGGTCCCGGTGACAGAGGTCGTTGTTTTGGCCCCAGCATCTGTTGCGGGGACGAGATGGGCTGCTATGTGGGCTCTCCGGAGGCTGCACGCTGTGCGGAAGAGGACTACCTGCCATCCCCATGTGAAGCCGGCGGCAAGCCGTGCGGCTCCGAGGACGGTCATTGCGCTGCACAAGGGATTTGCTGCGACGCTGGTAAGTCTGCAGCAGCTTTGCGATTTTTTTGTACCTTCACTTGACCTATATGACAGTGTTGTAAAAATACACATAGTTTCCCCCCAACTTGACACTTGTGTCATCTACAAAGTAAATGAGTGACATTATTTTATTGCTGCCAGGAAGCTGCAAATCTGAGATGGTAAAAGGAGAAACTGATTTTGATTCTCCCCCCATGCCTATTATTATCTGAATTGAAAAATTAAAACTGAGAAACAAAAAAATCGTGTATCTGCAGAGAGCTGCGTTCTGGACCCAGACTGCCAGGAAGAGAGTAAAACCAGACCCTTGAGCGACCAGAGCGCAGTCCTCATGGGTCCCTCTCCAGCGGAGATTCTCCTCCGGATCCTACACGGCAACGGCAGGGCACGGAGTCAGTACTAACGGTTCCCTCTGCTGGAGGAGAGAAGATTGACAACCTGCTTTTTGTGCACAGCAAATGTATCTGACATGCACATATTGTAGATAGGAGCATAGTGGAGTGCGATATGAATACTTTTTCCCCCACAGACAAACACACACACACAAAGCAAAATGATAGCTACTTTGGGCTTCAGGCACATATGGAGACCGAATGTGCTCACAACATCCATGCACACAGACACACTTGAAGTTAAAACCAAGAAGAAAAAATAAAATATTAACATAAATATAGAAACTGCTGTACTGACCAGCAGAATTTTGTCATTTTTAATGCTCTGAAATATTCATTGTACAATGAATGTAAATATGTAGCAAATAAATCTTTTCTTGCACTGTAAAACAAATCTTTTCCTAAGTTTTCATTTAAAAACACAAAAAATTAAAACTATAGTTATAGAAAAGAAAAAATAACTCACATTTGAAAAAAAAATCCTTAACTTTAATACATGTTATGCCACCCAACATAACAAACAGTGGTCTGCTTACTAGATGCAGCCAGCATTTAAAAGAACAGTGTAAACATGTGATCTGAAATGCATTAAAGTAATCAGATGCTATACATGAGGTAACACATTAACTCATCCATAAGTAGATATACTTTAAAACTGTATCTCTCTTCACAAAACCTGATCGATTTCTCATAAACTCTTCAAGGGACAATGAGGCCACATAGTATTTTCTGCCAAAGAACAGGCAAAATAAATTTACCCCTCCCAACCCAAATACAAAGTACAAATACCCTTGAGCATTATTCTCTAATTCATCATCTCTGCACCATAAGCAGAGACTATTACAAGAGACTGATTACAAGTGCAATTCATTACAACAATATCAAACTTCTTAGCACAAAGTCGCTTTCCAGTTCATGGTGTATTTAAAGACTTCAATAGCATAGAAGTAAATCATGGACATCTCTTATCTCAAATATCCACACTGAAATGACACCTTCAATCAGTGTCTATTTAGCAGGACTTGTATGCTACTTTTGATTTCTGAATAACTCTTGACACAGGACCAAAACCAGCCAGACTGAGGCCATTGGAAACTTAAACTGGAACACTTATGTGAGAACCTCCAGAACAGGAACCACATGGTTTAGGATTTATAAATGAGTACCTTGGAACTGGAACCACAGTCCTTAACAATAATTCAATTGGGTGCACACAGACGAATGATCTAGTCCTGTGGCACTGCGAATGTTACTATTGTGTACTATTATGTTACTTCAGGAATTTAACCGCACCGGAGCAGTCCATTTCATGACTTCATATAAAGCTCTGGTAATGCTACACATGCAAGCACACACAGAGACACACAAAACAAGAAAGGGGCTCAAGTTAATGAAGTACTTGCATCTTCAGGCCTTTCAGATCAGGCATTTTGATTTCCTCCTGCGGAAAAGGCAGCAGAGGAGAACAATTCTAGTGCAGTATTTTGAAAGATTGGGGGAAGGGATATAAATAAACAAATGAATGAATGAATGATCCTGAGCCAGTTTCTATCCACCATTAACATATCAGATTCCTTATTTACTTGTTCATTTAGTGTATACAAATCAAATACACACTAGTATCAAAAACATGCTGTTGGTGAGGAAATGAGCTGACACGTCTTGTGGTGGTCTCAGGAATCTATTTCCTGACTGGAATTCTTCTCACCTGCTTTGGTTGCCGTGGTTTCCAGATGACCTTAGAGACGCTCCCACAGCAGCAACAGCTGAGCTCCAGCCTGAGGCTCCAACTCCTTAGAGGGGGGGGGGGGGGTGAGTGAGAGAGAGAAAGAGAGAACGAAACAAGGCGAGAAAGAATGAGAAAGAAAGAGAATGAGACGAATGTAGAATGGACAGAGAAATGGAGATACAGAGTGACAGAGAGAGATGAAGAGGTGGAATGAGGGAAAGAGAGAGGGGGAGATGAATGAGAGAGATGGGAACATCAAGGAAAAAAATAATTATGAGTTATAGAGAGAGAAAGAGAGAAAGGCAGGGAGAAGACGGAGGCGAGTGATGAAAAAGGCCAGAGACAGAAAGACAGAGAACATGAGATGGATGGACCAGATACGCATCACAGAGTGGTAAAGGAAGGAGAGAAATAATGCAGGGATTTTGGCTTATGACTCTACGCTTGTTATATTGTTTGTATTGTATAATGTTTTGCAGGTGTTGCTACTGACCAATCAACCGATAAGACATATTTTACATTTGAGTGGTGGGTATCTGGTAAATAGGCATGTATAAGAACAGTCATTTGTGTTGTACAGGTAAAGGGAAATGTTGCTATGCACATCTATGTAAAAGAAAGTGTGTGTTTGTGTGTGTGCGCGCCCCTCTGTGTGGGCGAGTGTGTGCGCATGATGCCCTACCTGTCCGTCGCGGCTGATCTGCACCTTCTTGTTGTCATTCCAGGGGTTGAGCAGCTGGTGCGAGCACTGGAAGGGGAGGCTTTCCTTGCGGATCCACTCCACGCTGAACACACCCCCAAGCCCCGACGCGCCCCAGTCCTGGCAACGCTCTTGCCCAATCTCTGACACCATCCTGGCATAGCCCTATTCACAAACACACACACACACTCTCACTCATTACACTTTACAATCTATGTGTTTGTTTCCAATTATGAAAATTTCCAAAATAAAACAATGTTATTACTTTAGTCTTAGCAAATATTATTATCCAATTATTCACATCGTTTCACTTTGTGCAAAGCCTCTGGAAGCCCTCATACGTTTTCTTCCTCGTGGACACAATATAATTACACAAATACCAAAACAGGCCTCACCCCACGCTAGAGAGAAAGAAAATCTTAATTTATAAAAGTTAGGCCACATAGCTGCCTGTGGAGTACTGTAAATTAGGCTCTGTGAACCAAAACTTTAGTAAGGTTTTGTAGTCATAGCAAAAGAAACTTGTTGTCTCCATTGCATTCTAGGGGGACTTTGTCCTTCAGGACTTTTCTGTTTAGTAGGATTCATTGTTTCTGGCATTCTCTGTTGGGATAAGATGTCTGTGTATAGAAGACATAGAATATGTGATCATTTGGAAAAAGCTTTGTAGAATTCAACTGAAATCCCATCACGGCCAGCTGCTTTACTACATTACAAAGAACTGATGGCTTGTGTGATTTCCTGGCATGTTATAGGGGTGCCAATCAAAGCTAGTGCCTCTGAGCTTATCTGTGGGCAGATACTTTCTGCTGGCCTGTTCGCCCGTGCGTAAAACCACTACTGCAATCAACTATCCATCCATCCATCCATACACTCATCTTGCATTCCCCTGATATTTCCTCCTCCATCGCCTGGAGCGTTACCTGGAAGTGTCCGGAGCCCTGAACAGAGAAGATGAGGAAGACGATGCTGCTCTCCTGGAAGGCACGGTTGAGCTTGAGCTCGTTGCTGGGCGTGGTGGACCAGATGCCCCGCTGCTGTGAGAGCTCGATGTTGCGCAGGTTGCTGCTCTTCATGATGAAGTAGCGCATGGATGACAGAGGCCGTGGACTGGAGGGCTTTGAACACTGTAGCAAGTAAACAGCAAGGTGTATGTGTTAGGGTTAGGGTGAATTGGCCATATTAAGCAGATTAGGTTCAACTTTACTGTCGACAAACAAATAAAATACCAATACAACAAAAGCAGGAACTGAAGGAACCTACAAACAAGCATGCGTGTGCACACATGCACACGCACACACACACGCACACACACACACACACACACACACACACACACACACACACACACACACACACAAAACTCTCTCAAGAACTACTGCAAAAATATCTCTGTACACAAAACCACAGCCAGATTCGCACGCCACATAACCACATCAGGTTACACCCTCTCAAATTGATATACCAAACCTTAGTCAAACAAAGGCAGCTTTGTTTTTGGAAGTCACAGAGGAGCAGCAATCTGACCTCTGTATGCACTTAATGAATTAAAATACACTCTTTGAAGAGGGCACGACCAAAAGAAGGGCGTGCTTAACAGCTGCTGGTTTGGTTGTGGGAGCTTAGCAGAAACTGTCAGGCAGCAATCTTGCTTAGTGTGCATGAACAGCAAATGTGTGTGACCTTGCTTGGAAAATGAGGGTTTAAATATATTTCTACTCAAATGATTTGATTTTAACCTGTCTGTATCTCAAAAGTGTACTGATCATATGAGTCATGTGCATGAGTGTGAGTTCTAGGTTGAATTGGTTTGAATAACCATCCAAACCTATAGATACTTGAATAAACTTAAAAAAAAAAATGCTCCTTGCTACACAAACAAAATACACTTCACCATAGTGCCAACTCAAGAGAAGGTCACCATAAGGTATAATACACCCGATGCTTATGTTTATGAGTGTCCTCACCTTTCCTGAGGGGGTAGATGAGGGGCTTGTGCTGGGGCTGTCGCATGCTTTGGGTGTGTGGTCCTCTGGGCGCTTGGTGTGCGCTGATGCCTTCTCCCGCTGGCCTCTCAGCGAGAGCATCGCAGGAGACGAGCATGGCCTTGGAGGTCTGAAAGGGGAACAAAAAGTGGATGATGAGTCACCATCTACATGCTGCCTTACATGTGGACAGACAATGTGGTTGGGGCCCCATCATGATTAAGCACACTACCCAAATATGATCACAAACATATACAGACACTGAAAGAAGTCAACAGGAGAGGAGTATAAAACAAGGCCACGAAACCTCAGTGTATTTTTCAAACTGTAAGACTGGCCTTTTTTTTTGATGTGCACTAGAGTGGGAGAATGCTGGTATCTAAACACACAGCCAGTGCAGAGCCCACGATACACAACCACAGAAAACCAACCTAGCAACCAAGCAACAACCAAAAACCAGACATCCTTTGAAAGAATTATCTAGCTGGCACATTCCATCATTGGCATTTTGTTGAATAAATATTAACAAATGAATTTGAATCTGAACATGTAGCCTACATGTCTCCCAAGGTGCTGGAGTTCATTGGTGGGCTTGGGTCTTATATGCTGCTGTGTCAAATCAAACTTTTATGAATACATCTGAATCTGAGCGTGACTGTGAATGTGAATGTAAAGCTGTACCTGTCTCCAGAGGCGCCAGGCTCGTCGGCTGTCTCGTGGTCGCCCCCTAGACCCCTGCGGCTCTGGGTGGCGCTCTTGCAGGAGGAGGGCTGGGGAGGCTCGTCAGAGGCCATGGGGCGCGGGCGCTGCCCGATGCCCGTGGGCTGCTGCAGGCTGGCTGCCTGCTCCTCGGCTGCCAGGGCTGACACCAGCGCCCGTAGGGTGGCTTCGTCCAGCTGCGACCAGGGCTTGGAGGGCGCGCGGATGCGCCGCAGGAACAGACCGTGCCACTTCTGCCGGAGCTGGAACGCTAAGGTGGCCGTCTGTTGGGTTGTGGAGGGTTTGGCGGTGGGAGAGAGGAAGACAGAAATGGGGTAGAGGGTGGGAACACAAGAGGGAAAGAGGCAGATAGAGAGAGAAAAAAAGAAGAGAAAGGGATAAAGCAGGAGAAGGAAACTGAAAAAAAGAGAGAGCAAGAGAGAGAGGCAGACAGAAAAGGAGAAAAAGCAAACCCAAGAGAGGAGAAACAGAAATGTGGAAAAAAGAGGGGATGGTAACAGAATATGTGGGCACATGAGGCAAAAAAAATGGATGGAGAGAATCCCAGAGAGGGAGGTATAGTAATGGAAATAGATTCAGGAGTGAGTGGACGAGAGGGAGAAGAAGCAAGGGAAAGAGGGGAATGTAAAGGAGGAGTGAGAGAAGGTAAGGAAGGACAAGAGAGAGGAGAGAGGGAATAAGAGGTGAGAAACACATAAGTATGGAGCATACTTCCACTCTTTCCAGTTCTTTACCTCAGTATAGGGAGCTGTGATCCACCACCGCAACGTTTTCTCTTACCTCACGGTCGAGTTTGAAGTTGAGCCAGTCGTCTATCTTCATCTGGGCCAGGTGAGCGGTGGAGCGGTCCTCCATCTCACTGTCACTGCTCTCATTCATGTCATCTAACACACACACACACACACACACACACACACACACACACACACACACACACACACACACACACTTAGGTTAAAGAGGCAGTGTCCTTGTGTGTGTATGTATGTGTGTGGGTATGCTTATGTGTATGTCTGAGTGCGTGCATGTGTCCAAGTTTGTGTGTGTGTGTGTGTGTGTGTGTGTGTGTGTGTGTGTGTGTGTCTCTACCTCTCTGCACTGTGGGTTCCTGCAGGGCGGTGCTGGGCAACTTGGCACAGCCCGCAAAGATGCCCACTGTCAATGGAGTGACGGTTGTGCAGCAACGCACGCTGGCAATTCGGTGAGCGCGCGTCATCTCGTCATAAATCAACCAATCAGTGGGCAGGGCCTGCACTGCTGCCATCTGCCCATTGGCTGGAGGGATCTGAGATGGAGATAAACAGATAAACAAAAAGGAATGAGAGTTAATGTACTTTATTTTTTACCATATTCTAGCAAAACAGACAGACTGGAAGAGGGAGGCAAGTTAAGGATTCATGTGCTTCAAATGTTTTGATGGAGAACTCACTAACCCCCACGAATGGACATCTAGCACAGGAAACCTTTTCAATCACAGTTCCTGTGGTTTTGAAACATCCTTCACTGCACAATAAGAAATCCTTCAAAGTCTCAAGCTTCAGATATTTTCAATAAACCAGGACACTGCACACATGCTCTCATACAATAAACACTTCAGTCAGTCAAGATGCTCTTCGAATTGGAACTGTTCATCAAAACTTTACACAAACATTTAGTCTTTCTTGAAGTCTATTCATCTGTGCAACAATTTCATGACTGTGCAGTTAGAGAGTGAGAGAGTTTATGCATATGTGCGTTGTGTGTTGTTAGTGTGTTCTAGTAAGTGTATGTCCAATGACCTTCTTGAACTGCAACTGACTAAGGATGGATGGGGTGAGGATCAGAGAGGGTCTGAGTGTGTGTGTGCGTATCCAACTGACCTTCTTGAACTGCGGCTTGCTGAAGCTAGAGGTGGGTTGTGTGTGTGTGTGTGTGTGTGTGTGTGTGTGTGTGTGTGTGTGTGTGTTTGTATGGGTATCCAACTGACCTTCTTGAACTGCGGCTGACTGAGGATGGAGGTAGGGTGGAAACGGACCCTCTTCTCCTTGATGCCCATGAGGGCGGCGCTGTCGCGGTCCACGTGCAGCAGGTTGGGGTACATGCCTGCAATCAGTGCCGCTTTCACCACCGCCCAGTTCTCTGAGTTCAGGTTCACGTCACGGATGTCCCCGCCACCACGCGCACGCACAAAACCTTAAGAATGCACGTACAGATAAACACATACATGAATACGTACCTGCATCAATGCACAACAAAATCCTCTAGAAAATGTATACAATTGTTATCTGTCCTCATAGAATGTAATGGTAGGACTATACAAGTCCTCCTACAGTATATCATTTGTATAATCCAGTTTCAAGTGGGCAGCATAGACAGAGACACAAACGGTATGCTCAAGTGGAGCAGACGCTAGACTTGCTTCAACACACACACACACACACATCTGTGGCTGTGGACACATGCATGTGAGCGCATATTAACTTAATTCCTAAGAGCGGAATTGTACCCAATGTGCTTAAGTCCAAGACAGAACTCAGCTCTGTGCTTTTCAGCCTGCACGCATTTTGCAGATGACTTATGTCTGTCGCTAGAGCGCACAACTAGCCTTATGGTAATTTGTATGGCTAACAAATGACGCAGCTAAGTGCTTAAGCACATGGGAGAATTCCGCCCTAAGTGAATTATCAACTTATGGATTTTTTGTTTCTTAGAAGTGGGAAAAAAAAACTAAACATCCTACTAAAGACTTTAAATCAGCTACCAGGGGCGGATCCTTATCTGACACACTACCACCGCCCTATTGTGAGTTGCAGACTCACCAATGGCCCGGAGCTGGCCCAGGAGCTGCGTCCTCATACCAATGATGATCTCCATGGTTGCCTGAGACAGGAAGTTCTTCTCACAAAAGGAGCGCTCCCAGCCATCACTACGTGCCTTCTGCCATGCCTGATGGGGCACACAAACAAACAAAAATATATGGACAGGAATACCCACCAGTCAAATAAATCAAGTCAGTGGAAACACTGGACTTCAGCCAGTGTGTATGTGTGTGTGAACCCCTCACCTGAAAGGCCCTGAGAAGAGCCATGTGGTCGCTGAAGGTGCCAGCGGTGAAGCGCTTGCGGCACAGCATGGCCGCTCTCTTCTGTGAGGCCTGGGCAGGCAGTACGAAGGGGTCGCGGTGCGCCAGAGTGCAGGCGATGGTCAGGATGGGGTCCAGGCACTTGAGCACCACCGCACACAACACCATCTTGCCCAGGTGAGGCTCCACAGGTAGGTCGGCCAGGTGGTAGCCCAGTTCCGTTAGGTCCTCCCATGAGTCCATGGCATCGATTGTCTGACAGATAAAGGAGAGCAGGTGTGTTAGAATGTGTAGAATTATTCTTTTATTTGTTTATGCTGGTTCTTGAAACATTAGGGGAAATATTTGGATAAGTATCAAAATTGCATTAGGAAATCAAAGACTAGTAATTTTCATGCAATCCAGATCACAGGAGCGAGAGAACCAGAAACAGACAAACCAGCAGCATATTCACATAGGTACTCCAACAGCACAAAGGCACAGCACAAACCCAAACAACCATGTTCATCAAGTTTCACGTAACTGTTCTTTGGAAATGAAAGGCTGTATAAAAATGGACACATATGAAAGCTGGGTAGCAATGAAGGAAATGTTGACCAAGGACCCTAGACAGCTGTGAATCAGGACTTTGACCTTCCCAGTTAGGGAGAGTAAATGATGTTTTATAACTCCATATGCAAATTTAGCAATTCTAACACAATACAAAACTGTGCAAGCACAAGCATTTTAAGAACTGGTTCACCTACATACTTGTGAATGATCCTCTTTGATATGCAACAGTGTTGTGGCTCTCACCTCGAACACTTGAACAGCATGTTTGACACAGACTGAGAACTTATACCACAAGCAGGACAGCCAATGATCGAAACACACTAACTAATCAATTTACACTATTTCCCTCTCTGATGTACCAATATGTTTGTGTGTCTTAGAATATGTGTAGATGTGTAGACCCCTCTGGTTGGAAGGAATACATATGTGGAACACTGCTGGTCTAAACTGCTGGTTTAGCTCTAATGTAATCCAATCAATAACAACAGACGGACATCAGACAGATACAAAAATGCTCCAAAAATGCTTTTGGTGTAATAGTCCAAACGAGAAGCCAAGCTAATGCTATCTTTATCTTGTATGCTCTTATGGACATGCTATGCTAAGGTCTGGTGTAAACTGGTCTCATGTGTGTTACTCACCTTCAGCATCTGCACAGCGTTTTTGACGCTGACGTTGTGTGGGGGCTCGGGGGCTCTGGAGAGGAACTCTGCTATGGGGCAGCTGATGGGGGCCAGCAGCTTAGTGTGCAGACACAGCTCCTGGGGTGTGGGGTGGAGGGAGAGACAAAGCACAGGAGATGATGAATGGAAAAGATAGAATGAGCTGATGGACAACACTTCCAGTTAGGTTTGGGACATTTTATATAGTTCAAGCAACTTTACATTATTCACATTATTTATAGGACAGGGTGATGCACATAGAAAGAGTAGAGGTAGATGGAACAAGAAGATGGATGAGGTAAAAATTATGGGAAAAAGAAAGTAAATGAAACTAGCTGAGTTTTCCATTCAACTCTTCTGAGGGCTTGTTTACTCATATCTAGATAAATTCGTAAACAAATATTTTTAAATCAGTTTCTTTTTTTTATTGCATTTACAATATATCTGTTTGAGGTGGCTAAAACTCAGTTCGCGTGTAAACAAAAGGCCCATACGAATAAAAAATATCTATGCATATCTATGCAAAATATCTAGATACGTGCAAACGAGCCCAGAGTATGTGCATGTTTCAATCTGTTCTGTTACCCAGCTAACTCTGCCATAACTCATAACTCTCCTCTCTATTATCAAGTATGTGCATGTGCGTGCATATGTGTGTGTGTGTGTGTGTGTGTGTGTGTGTGGAGTGTATACATACCTGTAGAGGCATCCTGAGAAGCTGGGGCACCTGGTGTTCCAGCATGTTATCAAAGCGCAGGTGGCTGAACAGGTGGAAGCAAATACCAGGTCTGCAGCGTCCGGCTCTAGAGCAGAGACAAAAACAACACAACACAACACAACACATCCAAACAGTCAGGATTGCCCTGAGTAAACATTAAGTCTTCTTAAGTCACTGCTGTTGCTCCATCATGGCCAATTTCTTTACAAGTGTGTTTGCATTGCATGACAAAGGAGCATTATGTGTTCCTGATGGGTCATACCTTCCCTTCCTCTGTGTTGCGCTGGCCTTAGAGATCCACACCATCTTCAGCATGGTCACATGATTTAGGGCATCAAAAGACTTCTGCAAAGGATCAGGTCAGGACAAAACTGCTTAACTAAAACACCAAGAAGATGTTTGTCATCTATTGAATATATATTATTAATTGTTTAGAAAGTATTGTTTACTTAACACTATGCATTACATACCTAGTCACCACAAGGTAGTTCGCCACTGAACTTACCTCTTTAACTTTTCCAGAATCGATGACGAAAACCACATCGTTGACTGTGATGCTGGTCTCAGCGATATTTGTGGACAGAATCTAAAAATACAATTTTGTCAAGATCCATCAAACCATTTGCTGCTTCTTGGGATGCCTGCCACTGCATGTTATTAATTAATCTCTACAATACTGATTTAGCTCATCACTCCTAATTTAGCTGATAATCAAAAGATTTGATGAGGTATGTTAGAGAAATGCTTTTCTGTTACCAGGGAGGAGGTGCAAAAAAACGATGGTTACGCATGTAACCGCGGTTCTATGAATTTCGGATGACCGCCAGAGGCGGTGCTTTCAGCACCTGGATGTTCATCACATGCACACGTCGTTCGAGTGTTTATACCAACAAAGTCGCTTGCGACAGGGGTGACGTACGCCCACTATGGTACTTAAGGTACGCTCGCCCCGGAAGTGGTCTCTTAGCAGTCTTCTCGTCCGCATTCCGAGTGACAGCCAAGCTCTGGCGGTCATCTGAAATTCATAGAACCGCGGTTACATGCGTAACCATCGTTCTATTTCATTTCTACTGACCGCCAGAGGCGGTGCTTTCAGCACCTGGATGACATATACCAACAGGGTCACGAGGAAGACCTACCAACCCTATGAGTGGCTCGAAAGGATAGCAGTGGCCAGGTTAAGTCTGTAAAATCTTGCAAATGTGCAAGTCGAGACCCATGATGCTGCAGCACAGATGTCAGAAAGTGGGACGCCCCGCAAGGCTGCCCAGGATGCCGCCACACCCCGAGTAGAGTGGCCCCGGATGCGAGGGTGGACTGAACGACCAGTGCAAGTGTAGGCATAGCAGATGGTCTCCACAAGCCAGTTAGACAATCGCTGCTTCGACAAGGCATGGCCCTGTCTATGTCCTGTATGACAGACAAAGAGTGAATCTGACTGCCGGAACCCAGCAGTCATCTGGATGTATGTCTGCAATGCCCGGACTGGGCACAGTAGACTCTCACCTTGGGTCAGTTCGCCCCCCTCAGTCGGAAGTGTAAAGGCTACCAGGCTGAGGGGTTGATTTACATAAGATGCGGAAAACGTCTTTGGCAGGAATGAAGGGTTAGGCCATAAAGTCACTCCTGTGCCATCTGGGCTCCAGTATAGGCACTCCTGGCTGACAAAAAGTCGATTAGCGTAAAGCGCGTTGGTGGAGGGTGCGCGGGAGCATTGGATTGTCCGTACCACTGCAGGAGTGCATGCTTCTAACAGGGGCTCAGGCCCCTCAGAGGCCATACCCAGAGTTGTAGACGACCTGGGTCCGGGTGCCAGATTTGACCTCACAGCTGCGAAAGGAGATCTGTCCACACAGGGAGGCAGCGTGGCTCGCCCTCCAGTAGCCCGATGAGTATGGGGAACCAAACTCTCCCGGGCCATTTGGGGGCTACCAGAAGTACCCGGTGCCCCTTCCTGAGGATCCTTTCTAAAGTGGGTAATATGAGCGGGAGTGGTGGGAAGGCATAGAGGAGCTGCCGTGGCCACTCGTGTGCCAGTGCATCCTGGCCCAACGGGCTCGTCGACTCCCCCAGTGAAAACCACAGGGGACAGTGTGTTGTGGCCTGAGAGGCGAAAAGGTCCACCTCTGCTCTGCTGTAGCAGTGCCAGATGGTCTGCACCACCTCTGGATGCAGTCTCCACTCTGCGGGATGGGGGCGTTGCCGTGAGAGAAAGTCTGCAGCGGTGTTCCTGATGCCCGGCAAATGTATGGCCCTCAGGCTCAACAGCCGAGGGTAGGCCCACAACAGCAGGCGTTGGGTCAGTCTCAGTGAGGGTAAGGACCTGGTACTGCCCTGGTGATTTATATGATAAACCACAGAGGTGTTGTCGGTTCTTATAAGGACGTGCCTCCCGGTCAGCACCGGTAGGAAATGTCGTAGGGCGTAAACAACAGCCCTCAGCTCTAGCACATTTATGTGCTGTCTTTGTTGTCGCACAGTCCATGAACCTCGGGCAGTCCTGCATTGCCAGACTGCACCCCAGCCGGCTAAGGACGCGTCGGTCGTCAGAACCTCTCTGCGAGAGGGAATGGAACCCATTGGGACCCCCCGAGTCAGGCGTGAACGCCTTCTCCAGGGAGATAGGCAACTCAGGCAACCGGCAGTGACCCTGACTGGCCTGTGCCTGTGGTGCTGCGGATGTAACCCAAGGTTGTTCATCCAGATCTGGAGAGGTCGTAATGTGAGGCCCAAAGGAACTATTGCGGAAGCTGCTGTGAGTGTGCCCAGCAGCGTCTGGAAAGATCTGAGCGGCAGAGCGCGGCCCCTCCTGAACTGTCGTAAGAGTTGGACAATGTCGTCCACTCGACGCTGTGACAGGGCTGCCCTCATCAGCAGAGAGTCCAGCTGGATGCCGATGTACACGGTCCTCTGGCAGGGTGTAAGTGAGCTCTTGGCGTGATTCACCGTGAGTCCGAGCCTGGACACGTGCTTGAGCAGCAGAGTTAAGTCGCTGAGCGCATCCACTCTCGACCTTGAGCATATGAGCCAATCGTCCAGGTATGGAAAGATGCGCATACCTCTGCACTGGAGTGGGGAAAGCGCTGCCGCCACGAACCTTGTGAAAATTCGGGGGGCCAGGGAAATACCAAATGGCAAGGCCCGGAACTGGTAAGCCCTCCCCTCGAAAGCAAAGCGGAGGAACTGTCTGTGATGGGGAGCAATGGGAATATGGAAGTATGCATCCTTCAGATCTATGGTTGTGAACCAGTCGTCTTGTCTGACGCCTTGCAGGACGTCGGTTGTACGGAGCATGCGGAATTTGAGGACCTTGAGATGTTTGTTCAAAGGTCTGAGATCCGGTATGGGGCGAAGCCCACCCCCTCTCTTTGGAATGACGAAATATATGGAGTAAAATCCACTGTCTTGTGAAAGTGGATCTAATGGTTCGATGGCCCCTTTTTCCAAGAGGGCCAAAACTTCTTGCCGTAGGGACAAAGCTTTGGCTGGGTCTGAAACAGTGGTCATCTTGACCCCACAAAACCTCGGCGGTCGGCACCTGAACTGGAGATTGTAGCCGTGTGACAGGGCGGATATCACCCAAGTGTCTGATGTCAGCGCTACCCAGCTGTTGAGCTGTTGGCTGGTGAAGCGTCCGACCGCCGGAATGGGACAGCCACTGTCTGCCCCCTCTCCCCTTTCGGCCCCTGGGGGGAAGGTAGCCTTGTGCGGTGTCCCGCTGTGGCTGACGAAAGGGCCGACTGCCCATCGGCTGATGAAACCTCTCCGGCAAGGGTGCTCTTGCCTGTGCAAGGGGTCTTGGCACTGGTGGGACGGCAGTAGTATTTGAAACCGGTCTGCGTGAGCGCAGTGATGTACGAAGCAGGCTCGCAAACTGCTGCCTGGCTTGGTTGACTTGAAGGGTGCGCTCCAAGGCTTGCTGTGCTGCCACTCCAAACAGCTGCCCGGGACTACAGGGAGGGTGCGGAGGGTTCTTCTACTGGGCTCTGAGAGTGGTGACTGCGCCAACCATATCTGACGCCTAGCAAGTGTCAGTGACGACATTAACCTCCCAAGCTCCCTAGACATATAAGCAAATGCCTGCAGTGAGGCTTCGCTCAGGCTTTGCAGTGACGGGTCAACTCCAGAGGACTGGAGGGTCTGTGACATGGCCAACATTAAATGAGACATGGAGTTACCTATGCGGGCGGCTCGCGCTGCTGCATCATAGCTTTTGCCAATGAAATCATCAGTCAGGCGGCACTGCGGCCGGGGACAGCGTGCATCGGGTCTCAATGCTTCGTCCGGTGAGAGGATCAGGGCAGCAAGGGCTGGTTCTATGGTCGGCATGCGGTCCAGGCCATAGCTGGACGCCTCCTGCATGCTTGCCAAGGCCCTGCAGTCACTGGGGAGGTGGGAGAACTGTCTCGGGTCTGCCCAACACCTCTGTAGCTCCTCAACGAAGGGGGCTGAAGGAGGCACAGTGAAGGCAGTGGAAGGGAAAGCCTGCCCGAAAAAGGCACTCTGCCCAACCACGTCAGCAGGGGCAGTGTCCACTCCTAGTCGCGCCAGAGCCATCTTCACAGCCGGCTTGACCACAGATGTACGGCTTGCCACAGATGCCTGTGAGCTGAGTTCTGCATCAAGAGAGTCAGGCCCAGAGCCATATGACACCCTGTCTGCCGGCTCCTCCTCCCACTCATCAACAACATCTAAGTTTTCCAAAGCCCTGGTGGACAGCACATCCTCGTCCAGCGCGCCCGTTGCCAGAGACAGTACTGGAGGAGGCCGCGAGTCGGCAGGTGATTGGGAAGCTGCTGTTGCGGACTCACAAACAGGCTGTGCACCCGGTGGCTGAAGATTAATCAAGAGCGCTTTGATTTCCGCGAAGTCAGAAGCCAAGGCGTCTACCTTCTGCGCCAGAGGGTCTGCCCTCTGATGTTTCAATGGACCAGGGGCTTCCCAAGGTGTCGGCGCTAGCCGTTTCCGCGGACGTTGTGAGGAGACTACATCGTCCCTTTGAGCAGAGGGCGACTGAGGGCCCAGTCTGCTCTCTACTTGGGCAAGCCTAGCTTTGCGCGAGGCGAAACTAAGGCATCCACAATTCATGCAGCCGTGCTCAGTCAGCCCCTGCCTTAGGTGCTTGATGCCAAGGCAACTGGGGCAATGGTCGTGACCATCATCTGGTTCGAGAGGGGCACGACAACCAACACAAAACATAGTAGATTTGCCACAGACAAGCTACAGGCAAGTCCGCGTCAGTGTTCACCAGAGGAGGGAGGCTATCAGAAAGTGACCATATATGGCTATCAGACAGGAGAGAACACCCTCAAGGGTGCATTTACAGAACCCACCGTAGGCCTAAGTGGGTGACAGAGGCGCCGTTTAGCCCAGTGAGCCAAGAAACAAATAGATAACTAAACAAAAGCTGAGTAACCGTGGGCAATCAGAGCCGTAGCCTGCCCAACGATAAATTAGCAACGTGGCCTCGGAATAATTCGCGGGTTGCCAGAATCGTAACCAACCCAAACGATAAGCAAAATAAATATACCTCAACTCGACCTGCAGAAATCGCGAGCTTTAATTTACTCCACGATACACAGACGCAGGTGTAGCTCACTGTTTTCATACAAGGTAATAACAATCGCGGGTGGACAGAGCCGTAGCTTACCCGAGCGATAAGCAGTCATGCTTTACAGAGATAGCGCGTGCTCCAAACAGAATGTATAGTGAGAATATGCAGACACAGTAATGTGGGCACTGCAGCAGTAGGCCGAAGTCGACCACACCAGGTAGCCACAGGGCGAGAAAATACACCCCCAAATGGGATAGTCAGCGCAGTTAGCGAGGATCACTCACAGCCGCAATTCGAAATAAAACTTCACTTGCTGTAAGCCACTGCACCCGACGCTTTAGGGCGAGAACACACACACCGCATGGCGGTAGGAACACGGCCACAGCGAAAACACTCACAACGCCAAATTAAAGTGGAACTTAACTTACCTTGACACACGTTATTGATGCAAAGTAATTTTAGATGAATCGCAGTCTCAGGAGGGCGATATAAAATCGCAGCTCCCACCAAAAAAGGTTTTCGAGACTTCAGACAACTCACACCTCGAACATACAAACCAGTTGCACGAGAAGATGATAAGAGACCACTTCCGGGGCGAGCGTACCTTAAGTACCATAGTGGGCGTACGTCACCCTGTCGCAGTTGGCTTTGTTGGTATAAACACTCGAACGACATGTGCATGTGATGAACATCCAGGTGCTGAAAGCACCGCCTCTGGCGGTCAGTAGAAATGAAATAGAACTCACAATTTTGCGAACACCAACAGGCGTGTTCTTCAGCACTTTCCTCTGGTCGGAGGTCTGCATGTTGGAATGTAGAGTGAACACCTGATACCTGCACAAATGAAGCCAGATAACATTCATTTTCACCATCAT
Organism: Tenualosa thibaudeaui; assembly: GCA_027481765.1. Taxonomy (NCBI): domain Eukaryota; kingdom Metazoa; phylum Chordata; class Actinopteri; order Clupeiformes; family Clupeidae; genus Tenualosa; species Tenualosa thibaudeaui. Next base: position 16,102,128 of record JAIFZK010000014.1, read on the forward strand.
TTTCAATGGTTTACTATAAGATTAAAAAATCCACAAAACACAAGAGAGATTCAAAATGATCAGTTTGTCAACTCTGGCTTTCACTATTGAAGCTCTTGTGCACAAAGACTAATACTGTTGAAAAATCAAGTCTGTTAGCACCAGAACTAGTCTAGTTTTACAAATTTTCCTGAGCATCAAAACACAAACATGATTCTATTCCTTTTCCATCACAAAAAACAAACAAACAAAACACCCATGATGTTCACCTTTGAGGCTGATCAGCAAATCTCTTGTCATCGTAGAGGATGCGGTCCCTAAGGCTGACGATCTCATCGTATCCTGGCAAGAAGATCAACACCGCACCTGGGACCCAGACACACATACACAGAAACAAAGGGTTTCAACAGTGTATAAATCTTAAAAGGGCTCCATACAAAAAAAAAAAAATCAGGTTGCAATAGTCCATCCAACTTTTCAATTAAGCTAAAACGAAACATAATTTGGGTGCACCCAATGGAAAGGTTGGCTTTGTTTTGAGGTATTTTACAACACCAAGAGTATTATTTTTATTATTTTTTTAGACAAATTTATTAGATCAAAAGCAGACATCTACTTTAAATATTCCATCATCTCAAACACTGGTGACAGCTGAAGGAACTTAAATTGTATATAATAAATTGTATACAATTAACTGAAAGTGAAAACTGATAAAACGCTCTCTTTCTCGCTTGGTCTTGCTCACCCTCGTCTGAGCTCTGGCAGATGTTAAATAGCAAGTGCATGATTAGGTCCAGGTCCACCTTCTCGTCATCAAAGCTGTGGTGGTACACCTTCAGCAGCTCCTGATCTTCAGCGCTCAGCTCCGTGCTGGCCGACTGCACCAGTGATGACTCGTCCAGCTTGCCCTCTGCCTGGGAGGAGCTACAGGAAAATCAGCCAATGAAGAGAGAACTTTAATTTGTCACGTTAATGATTCTGGGCTGCATCCTATGCGTTTTAGTGGGATTTTGTCTGACTCTCCTGAAAAGCTCTGTAACCTCATGACTCATGTAATGCTTTATGAAGAATTATCAATACAAACTATTTTAATAAATTAGTATAAATAGCTACATAGTACTATACTGTATTAAATGTAGTTGTTAATAAAATTTACAGACTTTATTTTCAGAATGGTGATAATGGGAAACCGTGATCTATTGACAGGGGAATGAGTCTTGACAGAAGAGTGACGATTTTGATCCCTCGAGACAAATAATAGTATCTACCTATTAGCCTAGACATCAGCTTGTTACCACAGTGAACATTCCACTCCAAAGGTTTCAAAAGTATTCTACAGAGAATTATTTTCCTTCACCCCAGTGATCTAATAAGCAAAGCAATTCTAGGTGATGACTTGTGTAACTGCATCGCACAGACGATGCAGTTAGTAGGCCAAAATGAGATAGTGGTCACACGTACATGAATGCCTCCAGGAGATCAACCACCTCAACTTGATTGAAATGTTTGGCCCAGTCAAGTGCGGTCCTGCAGCAGAGACAGACAACAACAATCTTTACGCCAGGTAATTATGTTAAAACGAACAGCTCATGACAAACAGAACAATCACCAGAAGGATTTGTGTGACAAGTTAGGACAGAACAGTGTGTGACTGTGTAATGGGGCACAGATGGAGCATAGTGCATAAAGTAAATAAAAATGGCAGAAAAAGTGCATGCATGGCACTAGCAACATTTAGTAATAGCATCATTATGAACGCTCCATAAAGTCAAAACAACTTTCTGGCCTCAGCCAGAAGCAAGGGGATTAACAATGGGTGTGACTCAATGGGTCAAAGTGCACACTATTTTGAAACAAAGGCAAGAAAACAATTGGGTCATGTCCTCATTTTGCTACGCAGAATTTTATAGAATAAACCAAATGCTTTGGTGATTGGAGAGAAGCACTCTGAATAAGTCATGCCACATTGTTGATGATCACCAACAGTGTCCATGAGCGAGATATCCAGAGTTTGACATTTTAGTCTGAATCTAATACCATGTGCGACAGACTGTTTTTTAAACAGCCACTGTGAACTCTGAGGCACTTTCCAGTCTGATGGGAAGAATAAACATACAGCACTGGCTCCACTGCAACCCAGCCAAGCACGTCAATATCTTCCCTGTGGAAAGCCTTCCCAGAAAAGTGGAAGCGGTCATAATTGCAAAGGGGGAACTAATTCTAAATGAAAGCTTAACCAAAGCCCTGTCATTTAACTTCACCAAGTGTTGTTGGTAGGAAGAATGAAAGAATTTGAGACAACATAGACAGAATATTGCATTGGTTCTCAAACTGGGGTCCGTAGCATGTTCCCGGGGGTCCATGAAAAATTCTGCTCCATGAGGGGTCTCCGGCCCAATAAAGTTTGAGAACCCCTGGAATATCAAACTGACAACTAAAGCTAACTGAATGGGGCTGTAAGCCCACTGTCAGCTTTGTTTCCCACAACCCCATTCAGTTAGAACAAGGTGCAGGTTCACTATTTGGTCTATGTTTTACCAAATTTTCTTGTTCCTATTCTTCCAGCACTTGATGAGTTCAAACAACAGGGCTATGACTGGAAGAACTCTGGACATACATGAAGCTGCTATAGGTGTAATGACATGTGTTCCAATACTTTTATTTTTATAGTGTACTTTGGCAAGGATGAACTGCACCATTAAGTCTAGAAGCAGCCTGCAAGAGCTGCAAGTATCCATTACGCTCCATCACATCATGAGAGCACAAGACCTAACAATTAGGAGCAGCCATGCTGGTACAGTCATGTCGTACATAGCTAAATCCATGTGAGGTGATGCTCCTTCCACACCATGAGTTAAAGGCCTTGAAGAAGATACTGCCCCCCATGTCTGTCTGTGTGTGTGTGTGTGTGTGTGTGTGTGTGTGTGTGTGTGTGTGTTTGTGTGTTTTCCATCCCTGGAAATACTGATCCCCATGCCGAGCCTGTGTGTGTGTGTGTTTGTTTGTTTGTTTGTGTGTGTGTGTGTGTGTGTGTGTGAGTGGCTGTCTGTTTTCTCACTCACCATTCATTGGAAGCCTTGAGGGAGACACTGGCTCCCATGCTGAGCAGCTGTTCCACCTGACCGATGAAGCCCCGTGCTGCCGCCACCATCAGAGGAGTCGTACTTGTCTCACTGTGCCTGTAGTCCACTGGACCACAGACAAGACAGTGTGGAGTTAACCAATTACACTGAGGAATTAACTATCAGGGCTTGAAGGTTTTCACAGAATCCGGTTTAAATTTTGTCTTGAAAGAAGCTTCTGCATTCACTTTCATTGTATAAAAGCTGACATTATGGGAGAGCCAGTCGGGCTCTAGCTGACTTGCATGTTAACTTCTGTGGATATCTAAACAACACAGACCTTAGGTATTTCCGACATTACATTAATATGGTTTCATCATATCATGAAACACAGAACATCACAGTACTTGTGAACTTTAAGCTCTCAATCTTTTTAATAAATTCTGCACATTACAGTACTTCTAAAATTGAGAGAATTTAATTCTCTCAAGTTTCTTCCTACCGACAGCACTTGGTGAGCTCAAACAACAGGACTATGGCTGGAAGAACTCCAGACTATCGCTTTTATTACATAAAATTATCATTACATGTCATGTTTGTATTTGTTTATAACTGAAACTGACTTATGTCAGTATGATGCTGTCATCAGAGTCTAAACACATTTTGTGCTTCTATCTAATTACAGCATGTCTTCCGAATCCAACTGTGTAATGGATCTGCTACAATCTAACTGGATGTGTACAAGCCATAGGCTCCAGTTGCAGAGTAAATGCATTAGTAATCTGAGACATAAAGTGACTTAAAAATACAAGTTTTAAAATCTGCCCGGATCACACCTGCAACAAATAGACAGCCACAACGACCAAAAGGCCTAACGGGCTGTAACACTATGCAACAGAACTCAAACCAATCAGATGAACGTGAACGAGAGAAAAGCAAAGGGTCATACCACTGACGTTCTCACTCAGGATGAGGTTGAAGAGTTGGACAAAGGCATCACAGTCTTCATTAAGAAAAATATCTGAGATGCAGGCATCCATTTCCTTCAGTAACCAGGGGTCTAGTGATGCCACATCCTTCTCATTCTGTAATAAATACAATTTATGTTTGTTGATTTCAAAACAAATGGAGACATTTCTCATGTGTCATGTCTATGTTTCAGCACATCTGAAATAGATAGATGAGGTCTGCATCCAGTACTTCATTGGCAGATTGGCCAACAAAGCAACACCATGAGAAAAACTTCAATGTACCTCAGCATTTCAAAATGTCTTCACATCCATACCCTTTGTCATCAAACCTTTGTCAACAAAATATATTCAATCACCACTTAATACAAAATTAATGAATACTGCTATCAGTCAAAGCTCACCACTAATTTATGAACACCTGCAGCTAATTTAGCTGACATTTAGATCCTGTGTACAAAACAGTTGGAGCGGTAATGGTAAAGGTGTTTACCAGCTGACTGAAGACGCCGTCCCCTCCGTCATCCAGCAGGTCGTTCTCCTGCAGGATGCGGGCGGCCACCTTGTCTCTCTGGGTGTCCTGTCTGGGCACACCTTCACGCACCTTACACCACTCAGTCAGTGAGGTCTGCTGCTTCTCCACTGGGTGGGGGCAAGAGGGAACAAAGCATAGTGACAGAGTTTACTAAACCAATGACTGCAGAAAACATGGGCAACATGCAGTCAAATCACATTGTGAAGACATGATGCAAAAACTGGTCGGCAATACTGGAGCATCCGTATGTGCCTTTTTGTATGGACTATATGCAAGACGGCCTGAAGACTGATGTGAGTCTAACTACCATATGAAATATGCAACACTGTCTATTTTTAACCACTGCAGACTGCTTTCACAGACATCGGCTACTACATTCCATGCTGGAACCAATAAAAAATGTAACACTAAAGAAATCTTAATGCACCAGATTATTACAAGGACCAGAGGTCACAGAACTCACCTCTTTGCATTTCCTTTTTGTATTTCAGCATGTCTTTGTTTGCATAGCCAGTGGTCCGTAAAACGTCTTCTAGGAAAAGCTGTGTGACTTCAAATGGCCTTCCCTTAACTGCAAAAATATATGAATAAATTTCATCATTTCGTAACTCTGATATCATCATAACCATAGTCATATCACCAGTGGTATGTCTATCCTATTAAAAACTAATTCACAAATATGCAATACTGCATATGCCCATATCTTTTAACAGGTTAATTTCCCTCCCCTTCAGTGCCATTCATCTTTTATGAGCTTTACTGTCCTACCAGAACACAGATACTACAGACAACAATGATGCCAATCAGGGTGAACTGATCCTTTAGTGCTGAAATCAATGTCCAATATACACTCAGCACTACTGTGTACCCAGGCCATGCCAAAAAAATGCCAACTGTGCAGCCTTGGCCACAGATGCCAGTGCGTCTATGCTCAGCTGACCCGGCACAGTGAGATGGAGCACAAGTATATTGTTAACCCAGCCAGCTAAATTACACTGCACACACCGCTGTGTACCCAGGCCATGCCAAAAAAATGCCAACTGTGCAGCCTTGGCCACAGATGCCAGTGCGTCTATGCTCAGCTGACCCGGCACAGTGAGATGGAGCACAAGTATATTGTTAACCCAGCCAGCTAAATTACACTGCACACACCGCTTGCTCAGATGGCTACAGTGTATTCAAAACTACATTGAAACATCCTGAAACATCCATTGAAACAAGTCTGCCATTTTATTTGGCTCATATCAACAGGATAGGAGAGATAGGAGAGATAGAGAGAGAGAGATAGATAGATAGATAGAGAGACAGATAGAGAGATAGATAGATAGAGAGATAGAGAGATAGATTGTTTATCCAGAGCTCTGTGCTTGAGGGCTAAGAATGTAGAGCCATCTTTGCATACCATCAGTTCAACTCTACAGGCCACAGCAGGGTGGAGTCAATTCTGGCACAGCAGTTACAGACCTCCCCTGGAGACTCACTGTGAATGACGGGGCAGGTGCCAAAGTAGCGCACAAAGAGATCAATGTCAAGAGCAGCGCTGGAGAGGATGAGCTTCAACGTGGGCATCTTCTGCAGCAGGTCCCTCATCTTCGTCAGGAGGAAGTCGGTCAGGCCGTCACGCTCATGGACCTCGTCCTTTCAGCGGAGCATTAGTTCAGACCACAGCCTCAACAGCATTAATTATGCTGGGATATGCTAATGGCATGCATTAGACTAATTGCTAAGCATCTTGCTCTTAGAAGTCACCGACTTCAAACTAAATTATATTTAAATTTCACTGCAGAACATTACTTTTCTATCAAAGTATATATACATGATCTGAACTCATAATATTCAAACTAACTTTAAATCAATTATTTTCACTGCCACTTCTGAGTACCTTAGTTCCAGACATCAGCCAAATGTTGGCTAGTGAATTTCAGTCAAAAAAAGCATTAACTTTTGAATGGCTGGCAGATTTCACTGATTTATTAGACAGTGACTGGATTTTAGAAAGTTCATTTTAACCCTAGGTACAGTCACTCACCACTATGACGTGTGTGACTGTTGAGAGAGTGGCATCCCCTGCCATTAGAGTCCGTAACAGTACCCCACTGGTGCAGAATGTCAGCAAAGTCTTGGGAGAAACTCTGGGAATAAATAAACAAAGTGAGTGATATTAAAGGGATACCATGGAAGCATTTCAGGTTCATTCTACCAGTTGCGTACTCACTTTTCTGGCCAAATGACTCATTGCGCATTAATGTCTAACGTCAACCCCCACAAAAGTAACTCAAATATGAGCTTTACACCATTGTGTTTATTACCTTGTCACTCAAGATGATTCTTTGAAAATGATTGTTGCTGGTTCCTATTCTTTGGTTTGCAAATAAATGTATTGGTGAGAATTTAGGAAGTCGGTGTAGGTTACAAAAAAATGAACAACCATAGGGGGAGCTCCATAATTAAGTCACACCATAAACTGAACCATATTCAGCCATATCACTGAAAGTGCCCCGGTTCCTTACGACCACTGAAGTGCTCAGTATCTGGACCAATGACACATGTCTTGCTTTTGACACTTTTTAGGAGTGAGCTAGAATTCAAATGAATGAATTGTCAAGAGAGACTCGCTTTGGGAGCCTTGATAGAAAAATAAACAGCGTGAGCAGGTGGCAGGGTTTTTAGCCAGCATCAGCAGCCTGGGTGTCTTAGCCAAACCTGTATCATTCACTCTGTCATTGTCAGTGGAGATGAAACTAAAAAACACCCAGCTCACACAATGACAAAGACACACGTCAGGTCTGATGAACACTGGAGACACACACACACACACACACACACACACACACCTCAGTTGCGATTCCCTGTTCTCAGATTGGAGTACGCTATAACTCAAATGGTCCCATTTCTGTCACAACCTTCAGTCTCCGTTTCCCACTGCCCCCTCTCTTCACTTAATTATTATTCATTCTGGATCTTCCCATCTCTCCCTCACTCACATACACCCCACATACACAATGTCCTCAACATTTAGGACTAGTAACTGACTATAAAGAGAAATAAGAAATCATCTTTTGGATATTCATCTTGGTCTCACAATGAAAACCATGAGGAAAAATTCAAATTTATTTTGTGAAAAATCAATGCCAAACACATGCCATAATTAGTGGTACAACTAGAAAATATCAGAAATAAAAACAAAAAATCTATTCAAATATTCATATTTATAAAGTTAATCAGAGTGTCTTGGGCTTTCAGTATACTAGGACTACACAGACACACACACACACCTGCTCTCCAGGCGGATCTGGTAGCCAATGGTCTGCCCTATGCTCTCTCCTCGCTCTGCAGCTACCCTCTCTGCCACAGCAATGGCTGCCAGTCGCCGGGGCTGAGTGCAGAAGATGCGGCATGGGATACCATTACGGTTGCAGTCATCCAGCAAGAACTGGGGAATCTGAGACAGTGGGGAAAAAAAACATTGTTTTTTCAGGGAGAAGTCTGTGTCCTGCATTTTCTTTTGGGGATACCAAGTTAACCTTGACCTTGACAAGACTGCCAAAAGTCAGGGGTGCCTGTTGCTCCCTCATGAAAATTTACTTCCTCACATCATCTGGTGGCAATACAAATAGGACAAACCAGGTTAACTTCTCACATGTCTCAAGAGGGATTCATTAGCTACAGTAAATACTGATAGAATTAAGTAGCAAATGTTTAAAGCTGCAGCATGATTTTATTCTGTTCTCCTCTGATCAGACAAAATGCGGGTGTGTCTCCTACAGTATGAAATATTATTTTAATGCTTATTAAGGGTGCAGTAGGCTAGATGCCACTAATTACAGATGGAATCTTTCAACATTGCTAGTGATACACTAAACAACCTTTAGTGACAGCAAAACTAAAATTATTTTCAGCTAAATCAAAATGTTTTTAGGCAGTAGAACCCTGTTCACTCACCTGAGTGGTCTTGCCAGACCCGGTCTCACCCAAAACCAGAACAACGCGGTTGTCTTTAATGATCCGCACAATCTCCTCTTGGCGTTCATATACAGGTAGAGAACGACGAAAGTGGTCGAGCTCTGACTGCCCTCTCCTAGGGGGCACCTGTGGGATGCCATTGTTTAACCGCCCACTTGTTCTGTTCTTGTCACGACCATTATCTGAGTGTAAGAAAATCAGGCAAATGAGTGTAGCATTTACAAGTATGCAGATCAGTGAGCTATAACTATAGATTTTCATTTATTTTCAAATTAAACACAAGATCATTTTGCTCCAAATGCAGCACAGCGGACGTCAATAGAAGTTTTCCCTCAAGATTATTCCAGGAAAGAGTTGTTATGTCTTAGTATTTACAAATACATCAACAATGCTTCTTATTTGTGCAACAAAATACCTAAAAAAAGTGTTAATGTTGTCGTCATGCATTGAGAGTAACTGACAAAACAAGCACTCACCACCAGCTTCCATAGCAACGGACATCCCTCTTTCAGTACGTGGCAAGAGGTCTGTGATCTCTTTGTTTGTCATAGGAAACCTCTGAAGAAGGTTCCGAATCACTTGTTTGGAGCAGGGGCTGAGACTGAAGGTCATAATGGACTGAGCAGTTTCAGAGCCATCCTTTTTCCTTATCGTAAGGAACCGGTTTGACCCCTTCCTACAAAACATAATAAAAGACATTAGGTATGCTGGTATTCAATGGTCCAGTTGTACGGTAGAGTTACAATTACAGCATTCTTTTGTGAGTCAAAAGACTGAAGAAACTGAATACATGTGACAGTGACACAGGTCTGGAATCTTTGCTGAACTGTTTTTTTTTTCATTGCAAATGATATTTTTGGTCACATACCCGCGGCTTTTTGAAATATATCCTAGTGACTGGGCAAAGCGATGTATGAATGCCCTCTCAGTGCTGGTCAATGAGGAAGGAAATTCCATTTCTGTGGATGAAAGTTTTTTTTTCTTTTAAAGGACATATCACTGCAATCACAGTTGCTCCACTTAAGTCAATTGGAAGGTGTTACAGTGTGTGTGTGTGTGTGTATGCGTCTTATATCAAACCAAAAATATTGAATACAAACAAGACAAACAAAAATACTGTTAAACAACACAACATAAAAGGATACCTTTTTGGTCACTATACTGAAATCGCTCCAGAGAAATGTGTACAGCTATTTTAACTTCTTCATCGATGCGAATATCTTTGAGTCCTCTGGCCCTGGAAGCGCCCGACTGTCTGTTTTGGGACATGGCGGGTTTTGAAGGGGTAGAACTTGGTCGTGACATGTCTGTGAATCATAAGGTTAGCATTACTAAAGAGAACATTACCTACCAAGTAGACCAACGTTATCACAGATAACACACCTATACGTTAATGTTTAGTGACTAACGTTAGCGGCAGCAGCACTGAAACAACTGCTAACTATCTAGTAAAAGTTAGCTAGTCTACGCTGCGTTACCTTTCTTCAACTCTTGCTTTTATTAGATAACGTTACCTTACTTGGCATTAGCGAGGACTGACTTGGTCATCTTCAGTAACATTGACTACCTTTCCTCATATCGACTGATGCTGTCAAGGCTGGGTGTTTTACAGAGAGAGTCAGCTCAGCATTACATTTACCTACTGACAACAAAGCTGTCTAGGAAAGCCGGGTCAGATAACGTAAAGCTAGCTAACCAACATTCCTATATAACATTGCAATTGATACACTAATGACATATTGACAGTAAACTGTCAAACAATGTAGTTGATAATGTTACATAGTCACAAAACTGATAGGAATGCCTTGCTAACAATAACAACTTCACAACTACCCAAATTAATACGGACCAACGTTGACGTGTGATAGCTTACCAGGGAGATAACGTGAACTTACAGCTGATGAAACTGAACAGCTCAATGTAAAGAAACTGAACAGCTAACTTTTGGCTAAGTTAGCTGATAGCTTGCTAGTCACCTCCAACAATGAAGGGCTTGCTAACTCGTAGCACAAGCGATATTAGCCAACAAGGCATCATATTGTGAGGCAAACCTTTCAAGTATTTAACTCACCATTCACTTGTATCTTCCGCTGATTTTAACGTTAGTCCAGCAATGAACTATTAAAATAAATTCTGAGCTTTGCCCCCTCGCGCTCACTTAACACGACCGGTTGGAGTCACAGCAAACATACAAAAACACCGGTGGACGACTGAACATTGGCGGTCGGTCAGTCAGTGAGGCAGAGTGACTGAACTATGCTCACGTTCCGTTCGTCTTGAGCGCATTCTGTTTCTGTGAAATGAAACTGAAATAAGTTCCTTCCTTTTACATTATAAAAGTAAACTCCAGAAGAACGAATCTAGAATATAATAGTCTGTTAGACAAACTTTAATTTAATTTATTTAATTGAACTGTGAGAGAACCACACAATTTTATAGACTGGTTTTATTACTGCCGACAAGCGTTGTGAATGTATAGTCTATCTAGTTTCACTCAAAAAATCCTGAATGCTAGATAGTCTCTATGTCACAGGCTGCTGGACATGACATCATCACCCAACACACGCACACACTTCTTCCTTGTATCAAAGCAAAGACTGGACAAATAGTCTGAAAATGCAACAATGATGCAGTCTAGATGTCACATCTCCAATGTGATGGGTCTTGAAGGCCAAATGAGTGCCTTCTTTGCCTTCTCCACTTTGCTCTTCGGTTCTTAAACCATACCTGTGAAGTAATACAATTGCATGCCTAAGTTGTTGCACTTACAGTGCATGTTCTTAAACACCTATACAATGTTTTGGCTTCTTTACTGTATAGGTTCATCAGCAGAAAACTTCTGGTAGCCTACCTCCACCCTTTCCTCACGCAGATGAGTACGTTGAGCCAGTTGTTCACGGGTGTTGATGTCAGGGTACTGGTTCTCCAGAAACAGTTCCTCGAGGGCATCAAGCTGCTCCTCTGTGAAGATGGTGCGGTGTCTTCGCATGCGCCTTTGAACCTGCCCCAACGGCAGTACCTCCGCAGAACCATCTTCCACCACATGTGCCTCAGCATACCACTGTTTGACCCAGGAGAACGGGCAAGCTGAAACACAGCATGAACCAGAGCAAAGGTCAGTAATACTGGAATGCTTTTGGGGTAGACTACCTAAATAATAAGAGTAGACTGAAGGATAAAATCACAAGACACATATAAAGTGCAATGCATGTTTTTTGTATGTTTTTTGCTCAGGATTGCTCAGGATTCACAAGGAGAAGAAGAAACATATGCTAAGTAGTCATAAGCTGCCCTGTTTTTGCTGAGAAAAAGAGTTTGGGTCTCACATGTTGCTGGGACACAGTCTTTGTGCAGCATCTCCCCACACTGGCAACAGCACAAGCAGCAGATGCTCGTGGGTTGAAGAGTGTCCACATGGTTCACTGCTGGGGTGGCCCCTAGTCCTACATCCCTTTTGTTTGCCTCTGAAAGATGAGGGACTGTGGTGCTTGATATGTCTGTCCTCTCCCCTTTCTCTGGCCCTCCTCCGCTCAGAATGCTGTCGATAGTAAACATCAGCTTCTTCCTGCTCGAGTGGACAGCCGTGTCCATGATTCAGCAGCTGCTTCCCTTCCTTAGAGTGGTTGTAGTGGAACTATTTACTGTCAAGATTTGGAGATTCAGGTGTTTCGTATGTTTGTCAGTCCTTTACTCTCTCTCCCTGATGTCTGGTTCAAGCCACTACTTTTACTCTCTGAATAAGAAAAAGTCAAACTGTAATTCCTCCTATAAGCTACAACAGGGAGGGGGAGAAATAAAGAAGTGGAGGCTAAAACCCTGCTTAATCTGGCCAGTTTGTAAGGCGCCTGGTGAATGAGAGATTCAGCTAATCTCGCCTACCCCAAAAAGAGATCAGATTTCTCTGTATTAAATGACGGGCTCCAGGCTTCTGAAATCCTTATTGTTGTGGTCTTTGGGAAAGAAAAAAAATGTTAGATTGACTGGTATTAGCTTACAGATGGATTTAGAGATGCTTTGGAGGTGAGGACCCACAAGGTTTGGATTAGTGTTTGGGGTTTAGTTTGTGATTTAACCAATGGTGGCTGAAAAATTGCTCTGCCTTGTCTATATAAGTTGTCATTTGTTAGAAACTCTAGCCATTTCTGCAGTTACAACATAAACATAAGATGGTGCTGGTTGTCTCTGTGCAAGATGATGTTATTACGGCCTCTGAATAAGATAAATATTAAAAAATGTTTTATAAATATTTGTCATGTGTGTAAATATAATGTTTCTTCCAATGAATAAACCACCAGAAGAAACCAGAGAGGCCTGTTTGTTATTGTTGTTGTTTGACTGATATTATCTGCAGAAATATGTCCCCAGAACCTCCCATTGTTTATTGCACAAGATTTCTTGGACGTTTGTCCTCGTCGTTTTTTTTTGTTTTTTTTAAAGGAGTAGGCATGAAGCTGATGAAGCAACTAACCCACTATGATATACTTTTTGCCTTTAATGAGTAATATATAGCTGTCTTTATGTGTGATTGCTTAATGGGTTATTGGTGGTCTACTTAATGCACAGTCTATTTCCAGGTCTGCCACTTGTGTAAGATAGTTTTACTGAGTTTCACAATACAGAGGTGAAGGCCCCACAGTCTTTCAGATGTGCTATATTCCTTGACACAGATCCCTCTATGCCTTATCACAGAGATTCAGTTATTCAGACCCACTTCTCTGACTCCAAGGTAAAGCTATTACATGTTGTATTTATTTTCTGACAAATCCTTTGATTTCATACGGCGGATTGCACTTTCCTCTCGCCAAGGAATTAATGGATTTTCAAAATCTGTCTTAAGCCTCAGAGATAAGGAGTCTTGAAAACAGATAACAATAAACACCACCTTCTTTCTTTCACTGATGCTTAATGGCCAGGATATTGCTGAAGTATAGTTTTTAGTGGTGAAGATGGGTATCTACAGTCTTTGTGATTTTTCAAAGGGAAACATCTTATCGTGTTCATATGGCTTGAAAGTAGCAACAATACAGAAGCTTAGTATTATCATCTTAGTTTTTTATAAATTAAATCTTTTGTGTCCTGACTTAAAAAGCAAATGTCTTGTCTACAGAGCTTTCATCATCTGTAAAGTATCAAGTGCAAGTGTGTAGACTATAATGAGGCTTTAAGAAAAAAAAAGTGCATTTGTGGCCCACCCTTGTGTCAAATAAATGTTTGTAACATATACAAGTAAGGTATGCATGTTTGGATTGGTTGTTGTTGTTGTTGTTTGTTTGTTTTTTTGCATAGTTTTGTAGGCCTATGTGGTTAAGGATTTTAATTAGACTTCATTTTTTGACCAAGCTAAGATGGTTGGAATTTAACAGTATTGCTATGTAACAAAGTCACATCATGCTGTTTTGATATACCAATTATTTACTTGTTTCGTTTTAAGGAATGAAACGAACAAAACTAATCTGCTGTTGGCACATTCAGAACAAGCCTGGTTAAAGGACTGAGAAAAGGTTTCTTTAGGACCTTGGGTTCTAGCCTGATTGGTGGGAAGATCCTTCTCCAGTTACAGCTGGAAGTCCCGCGTAGGAGCCACATGCTCTGCAACAACACGTTATAAGCGCTATTTAGTGACGCCATAGAGTATTTATATTTTCGTATAAGCTAACATGCTTTTTCATGGATATGTGTTGTTGGTTGTCGTATTTGTGACCACGGCATCGGTAATTCCCGGTAAGCCATTTCTCGTGACTGAAATAATATTCTGACGACGGAGTGAACAGAGAAGGCATGGCTAACTGACTCATGTCGATCTGTTTACTCGCTTTGCAGCAGCACTAATTTAAAGTTGAGACTCTATACATTGGCTGTCATATCACATCTTTGATCAAGCAGGTTTTTATTCTTGAAAGTGTTGTGTACGTTGGCTTCATCGATAGCCTACTATTGTTTGTTATCTTGGCTCTACGTGGCTAAGCCTAGATTCCACATTGCATTTTACATAAATTCTTTTGTCGCTGGCTTCGTAAACAGTTTAATTTGTTGTTGATTTCGTGCATTTATTAACAGATTGCATACAAGTGCATGGGCAGTATGACGGGCATCGGACTGTCAGCTCCAACGGGGAAAAGTGCCTTAACTGGCTCAATGTTTCTAATGCCACTGATTACACGACCAACAATACAGGTAGGATGTTTACGTCGATTGTAGCTTGCTGGACACACAAATTTGCCACTTCGGTCGCTGATTATCCGTTGAGACGAACTTATTAACGCACTGTTTGACGCAGTCAAAGGCTCCTTAACGCGCTGTGATTGCGATCGAATGGCCCGTGTTTGGGTGTGCATGTGTATGTGCAACAAACAACGACTTAGTGGGTTGGACACTAAAATTATTTCTAACCTGTATTTGGTATTGTTGAAAAAAACCTCGCAGGAAGCCCACGCCCGTTGTTTTTTTTTTTTTTTACATGAAAGGGACTGGGGTCAGCACTCTTTGTCCACATTATTACCTCATTATTTATTCATCAAACGGCCCCTTAATCATCTCTACTGCCTCACTCTCCAATGGTGACCTGCAACATGTAGTTTATTTTCTAATCAGAAATGCACAGCAAATGAAATTGATACCGTTCAGAAAGTCAAAAACCGAAAAGTGTTTTTTATGATCATTTTAACATTTAAATGTTCATGCACTTACTGACGCCAGTGATGTTTTGACAGTCATTAGAGCTGCTGCTAGAGCTTGAGTGGCAACATTCCAAATAGAATGAACATTGGTAAAAACAAGTCTAGTAGTTAAGATGTTATATAGATAGGTTAGTCTTTTGTTATTTATGGTGTTCTTCTAGACTTAGTTATGTTGAGATTCTTTTTCAGAAATTCAAGTGTATTCTTAAGCCCTTTCTATAGTAGCCATCGCATAGTGGTTCAAGTTCAGATTTTGCTTGTTTGAGCTTGTTTGCTTCACTGTACACTGCCTAATGTCAACACCACACACATATCAGGCCTACCTTCCTGTGGGCTGTTGCCATGCAGTACTCAAAGGGGCATCTGCAAACAAGGTAGTTCATGTCAGGAGGTCATATGGCCGCAACCTATAAACAACATGCACATGAAAACACATGCAAGTGCACAAACACAAACACACACACACACACACACACACAGGCACACACAAATGGTGCCCTGATTGTTTTTATGAGTGGTGCTTATAGGAGGGGTGGTTTGAGTTGTGATGTGAAGCATGGCCCCATGGTAGTCCTGAACTTGTTTTGACTGACCTGCAGAGCTGTGGGACCATAGGTTCTGCCGGAATCCAGATGCCTCAGCAAGACCTTGGTGCTATGTGTTGGCTGCAGGCGATACCATTCAAAAACAAGACTGTGACATTGACTTATGCCAAGGTATTGCTACAGTACTTTCAGCACAGGGAAAATGCAGAAAATTCAAAATTCAAAAAATTACAGTGATGACATAATCAAGTCAAAATGGCAAAAGTATTTTGGGAATATCACACCTTAACAGCAATCAGGAGTTAATAAACCAATATGTAAGAATGACATGTCAGTGTGTCTGTACCTACATGTACTCAAATGTTAAAATAAAATGATCTTATTAAATCTTTACATTGATTTATTAACTACTGTGTACAGGCTAGAAATGTAGGAGTGTAAATCTGTTATTGTGTGGTCTTTATTATTTGTTATTGATATTAATGGCACAATATTCTCTGCATCGCTACATGATCAGTATTATGTTTTTATTTTGCAGACCAGGCTGCCTCTGCCACAGTAGGGACAAATGCAGCCCCAACTTCATCCTCTGGCAGGGGCCAGGCTACTGAGCCGGATGCCCACCCCGCCCAACGGGAGAGTGTTGCAGCGAAACCCGACCCGGGCATCAGCCGGAGGGTCCGCGTCGGGCCCAAGAAGAAAAAGGATCTGGGTCCTCTAGGTAACCTTGGCCATAATTCCTCTTTCACGCACAAGTAGGGAGAAATCTTTGCACAGTGGGGAAGGGGAGAGTGGCTGGTCACACTTGAGTGGGTTTCTCCTCTCCTCAGTTAAATTTAAACCGCAGCAAATTTAATTTCATTGCCCATTTACAAATTTAATTTCATTGTCCATCTAGAATGGTTTGTAAACACAGCTACAGATATCTGTAGACAGCTGAATACAATGCAGCTGAGAGTACAAAAAAATCATGGCACTCAAACATTACATACATTCTACATATACCCATACATGTACATGTCAGTTTCTTTACACATTACAGTGCAAATATAGTCTCATGCATATAAAACCTGTGCTGTATATTTGACAGTGGAAGCACTGCTTAATATCATTGTGCAAACTCTGGCCTGAAGCAGTGTTTCTTGTCAGGATCAGTTACTGGGAAGCCAGCCAGCCATTAGAGTGCTGAGATGCAGATCAGCAGACTGAGATGTGTACTGATGTTTTGACTTTTTTTGTCCTCCAAAGGATATGTTCTTGGTGGCATCATGATGCTCATCATTATCATGCTGGGAACAGGAATAATTCTTGGATATTTCTACAAGAAGTAAGTTTCATAAGTTCTTTGTGTGTCTCTCTTTCATTCTGTTTCTTTCATACACAGATGTACACGCACATGCACACACACACAATACAAACTCTTATCCACTCACTTTTGTCTCAAAGAAGCCAATTCTAACAACACAGCTGTCCAGCAAACATACAAAAATAGCTATAACATACACCATTTGCTATAATTTAAAACTTGCCCAATTGTGAATTTTGATGATGTGTCATCAAAATGTATTTCAGAAAACATTGTCACAGAATTATAGACCCAGATAACATTGATATGTGTACATTAGTAGTAAGAATGACAGATGTGTTCATCTGTCCTCACATGACCATGTATCATCCAAAAGAAATCAAGGGTGTTAGACAAACCATTTAACTACAAACCACCACCCATATCACCCCGACTCCACCCCACTCCCATGCCCCCCAAATGGGAAAAAATGCATGACATAAAAACTTGCATATACTCCAAGCACCTCAGATGGCATATTAAAAGAGTAACAGAGGACACATTGAACATTTCACTGAATATGACTGAAGAACTAATTGATAGATTACAAAGCACTTTGCAATTTGTGTCTCTGTTATGTAATCGTGTCACTGTGGTCTTGCGTTACTGACTCAAGTCAGAGAAAGACAGGGCAGATGAGACAGACAGTTCTGCTCAGTGTCATAGGGCTATTAGATTACTCCTCATAAGACTATTATAGGAAATCTATATATAGCTCTACAATCAGGTTAGTTATGATGTAATATTTTTATGTCCATGTTATGTGTGTGTGTGTGTGTGTGCATATGCTCTTTTACACAATACACTATACAATGTAGTGTAGCCTTAAATAGAAAATAAAAGTTAGGAAAAAGAAAATAAAGTTAAAAAAGCCCAAGACAGAAATTTAACATTGATTCATTTAGTATTGATTCATTCATTCATCCATACATGCAGGCATGCATTAATTCATTTATTCATTGATGTAGTATACTGTTGCCATAATATATGGGAGGAATGACATCTGCATAACTGATGACTTAGTTGCATAGACTGTATATCCCCATATGTCCATGTGGTTTATGGATATCCTACTCAGCTTGGTCAAAAATAGCTCTCTCACTGCCTCACAAGTACAGGAAAACTGATCAGCACCTTTCACAAGATTTTATGTCATTGATTTGCTTGTGCTACAACTTAACTAATTGGTTTAAATGTTTTAAATTAAAATGAACTCAGAGACATGTTTTATAGAAACAAGATTGAATGGCGTGTGGCTATAGCATGACGTCAGACTACTCTGTCAGACTGCACTGTGCACTCAACACAAATGACCAGAAATAAGCGAGATGAAAGGCAGGGCTTTTACTGTGATTCATTCACTCACTCATGTTCTCTACCTTCCTCTCTCTCTCTCTGACTCCTCTTTTTTTATTCTGTCTACTCTCACTGTCTCCTTTCTTCTATTACTTTCTCTGTTTCTCTGCATCTCTGTTTCTCATTCACTCTCTGTGACACACACACACATTATTTCTCTGCATCTCCCGCTCGCTCTCTCTCTCATACACACACACATACACACTCGTCCCTCTCATTTTACTTTTACCTAATTTGTGTGTGTGTTTCCCACAGGGGACAGAAACTGAAACAGCAGCAGGAGCAGAGGGCCTACGAACAGGAGATGCACCGCATCAACCTCCCGCTCTCCGCCTTCTCCAACATGGCCTGCCAGCTTGACGAGGACACAAGCTTGCCCGTCAACCATCAAGAGAAGCTTCTAGGAAAGGAGAAAGAGCAAGAGAGGATGGAGGAATACGAGGAGCTGGAAGGAGGAGGAGAGAGGAATAAGCTGGAGGAGGTAGTGGTGCAGACCAGGAAAGGAGATGGAGTCTCTAATGGTCTTGACGAGGCAGACGCCTCTGGTGCCTGATGCACGGGTCCAAGAGGTTACCATATGGCCTTTTCCTCCACAATGGAAAGTGGTGTGTTCAGAAGCAGCGCTTCCCTTTGTGGCTCTTCACTGGAGAAGATGGGAGTGAGGAGCAACCTACCTGTTTGTGCCGCTGTTTTTGCTGTCTGTATAAACACTGACCAGATTTGGACAGGACTGTTGTTTACGTGATAACACTGAAGAAAGGTAAGAAGGTTTGAAGAGTTGGGGACCAAAAGATGGAAATCAGCAAATTCCCCGAAAGATCTACCCAGAAACATTTAAGAGGTGACTAGCTCTACCAAAGATTACAGATTCACAAGTATCAGAGCACTGGATTTTAAGATACACATTAATTTGCTTTTTATTGTTCTGCTTTTTTTGGAGAGGGGATTCTGACAAAACTATGCTACTGCTATGCAGCTTTTCCTTCAAATGCAAGGGGTCACGGGCACATGTTGATTCTCTTAGTTTAACACCTGGGAGTTGTGATTTGTTTTCATAACAAATACATCAAATTTTTTTGGACTTTCACATTCGCTCGTGCTCTAGCTCTCACTGCCCATATCAAGCCTTTCTTTATCTGCTGGTTAAATGAGGGAAGGCCTTCAAAACATGAACGCACTCCAATCAAGCAGTAGAGAGAGGACACTTTGTTTCAGCACTTTAAACAGCAATAGCTATTTGTGTTTCAAAGTATTATGCCATTACCTGCATCTGCCATAGCAGAGTTGTTCTGCATATGTAAAAGAAGCATGAAATGCATTGCGTATATAAAACATTCTTTGAATGTATTGTCTCAGACATTTTTTTAATTGCTGTTGTGTTCTCTTCACAACAAATCTCATTTCCTGGTATTTGTTGTGCTTTTTCTAGCACTAATGTGTATATGCACATTTTGATCAGATTTTGATTAGACAAATGGCTGTTTTAAGTTAACAGGACTGAACTCTGTGTCACTCGGACTACAGACCACTTCTATTGGCAGTCCTGTGTAGCATGTAAATACATGTCAGACCTGTTAGGTTGGCACAAAAAGCTACCTGACTACTTGATTTAGAGAACAGACTTAGAGCAAACAAAAGAGCATAACTCACACAGTTCTTGAGTTAATTCCATTCTGTTCTACACAGGTACCATAGGGAATTGGCAAAAAAAAAAATCTGCCTTTTGAATGTTTGAAAGGTACATAAAGACTGCATCATTGACTGTGTTGCCACGTCTATGTAGCGGTACCAATGCAATATTTTTGTGTTGCATTTGGGATGTCAGTGTCACAGATGATTGTGGGAAAGGAATAACTGAAATATGACTGGGTCAAGTTCAGTACTGCAAAGCGTAGATGTGACCATAATGAGGACGAACTGTTCTTTTTACTGCCAGGCCGTGAATAGACCCTCGCCTTAGAACTGGGGAAACAAAACACATACAGACACAAACACAATCCAGTCATTATATAAAGGACAAGAGAGTTCAGTCACTAAATAGCATCTAGTAAGACTCAACATTTCTGCTGTCTGATCAATTTTGAATGAGTTAATTAATGGTGTCACTTATGTAATACTAACATGTAGTCTGAAACCTTGAGAGCACTTTACATTGATACAGCACAGTTACCACTAATACACTGTAGATGTTGGTCAGAATACTCACATTCTGCAGCAAGCTGGTTGGCTGGTGGTGTGTAGATACAATTCTGTCATTACATGCAGTTCTGTCTTTTGGGACAGCAGCTAGTGTAATTCATTATGGAGTTTGATAGATAGGAATTATAATCATAAACAAGACTATCAACAAGACTTGAGTGTCCCACACTGACCTGTAATTATTTAGTATTATTATTATTTGACAATATATGGGACTCTAAGAAGAAAATCTCATTGTTTTTATGATGAAACCAGCTTCTCTAAAATAACTAAGGGATACTGTATTGCTTGCAATTTAGAATAAGAAAGCAAATGCCAACAGACAGGGTTCCGGGTGCAGACAGGGTGCAAACAGGTACCACAGCACTTGCTATATGGCTACTTTCCAACTTCACATAGCAGGTACTCAAGGTCACTTTACTTAAAGGCAGAGACAGTGTTGAAGAACATGTGCCTAAATGAATAGGTAGGTTTTTAAATGTTTTTAAACCTTTTAGGACATTGTTCACCTGGTTATAAAACCAGCCCCCCTTCATGTTGTACAGAGCGTCTGGCCATTCAGTAGTGAGAAACATTTGCTTGCTGGAGGCATGGACTATGTTAAAGTTTAAAACGATTGGATCAGCCCTTGACTGATTTTGGGCATTTTGGCTGTGTTCACAACTTCTTCCTCTGTTTCCTGATTGGATGCAGTAAACCAGCTCAGTGGAATCAAATCCAGACTAGCACTGCAGGGAGATGATAATCGAGCTGAAGTCCATGGGAAGCCATGGCCATGCTAGGACTGCATCCTAGAGAGGAGCAATGAACTGGGGGACTGTCTCCAGAAGTCTGTAATCTGTGTGGGGTTAGGAGCAGACCATTAACCAAAGTTTCTAGGACAGTGGTCCAATATGCAAAGGTTGCAAGGGTATGGATTTATAGCAGGGGGATTTTATAGGAGATGCTGGACTTGATTATCCCTCCTATTCTTTAACTTTTACTAATGTTTTTTTATTTATTTAATTTCTGAAGTATTGTTGTTGTTATTAGCTACCTGTGTAAAGCATATTAGGCTGCTTCTATATATGAAATGTGCTATACATATAAAATGCCTGTGCCTTGCCCAAAGTGCTGTCAAAGCTTGGTACAAACGAGGACCCCAGCAAAGCTGCACTGTAAGCACTTTTACATTTTTTGCACACAGGCTAAAAGGAAGTGATCTATAAAACCCTTCACAAGACAGGCTGGAGTTCAAAACATGACAATGCCAATGCCAATGCAGTTGTGAGCAATTTTAAAATGACCAGAAATTATTTTATTAATACTACAGGATTAGTAAAAATAAAAGACGGTCGGAAAAGATCACTGTATTATTTCATACAATTAAATAACAACAGGTTTCTTTAAACATGAATTATGTGCAATTATGGGACTCACAAAGTAAGGGGATGAGAAATGTGTCAAAAAGCACAATCATCCCCTAAAAACTAAACAAAGATCATGGTTGAATGAACAGGAAATGTCCACACCGCATGCAGACACACAACGATCTGTGTTCATCACTTAACCATCTGCTTTGTCATGTATCTTCTGTGAAAGGGATCACACTCAAGTCAGAATTGAATCCTCTTCTATGCGATGAGTAGCCAAAACATGATGACCAGCGCCACAAACAGGAAGAGGCGGGACAGGAACTGCTCATCCATGTGCTGAGGGGTGCCAGGCGCAGCTGGAGGGCACAGGAAAAAAAAAAATCAATTATCAAAAATTATTATCAATGATAATAAATATAAACTATTATATTTATTTCAGTTTCTACTTAATTCAATTTTGTATTAAAAAATATCCCTTTTGTATATGCATTACAGTTATGACAACATCATCTTCCAACGTAACCACAGAAGTTTTTGCAGCAGGCTGCAAGGCCAGAACAAAGAAACTATGAATGTGTTTAGATCAACACAAAAGAGTTTTACTTTTACCTTCCTGGCACTGATAGAACATGCTAATTGGTGTTTGGTAATACAGTCAGCAATGTCATGCTGTAAAGGTTTTCTTTTATTTGATGGTGGTTTCCAATCCTGCACCCAGAACTGCACAGTACATATCCTGAGTGGCAAGTGGGGAAAACATTTGTGTTTATCAACCCTTCAAATATGCCATCCAAATTCATTTGATGATAATTCCAAAACAAATGAATGGATAAAAACAAAGATAGAGGTGAATTGTTAAACAGTGCTGCTTAAAAAAAGCATGGAACAGCACACCACCCACTAGTGATCAAATTATGTCTCCTATTATATCTCCTATTATCGTTGCTTTCTATGATCTTATGCATGCTTCCTCTGGTCTTAGCCTCTGTCCTCGGGCTCATGCCTCAAAAATCATTCAAAGTTTTGCATCATTAAGAGTGTCTCTTTTGTCTAATTGCTCTGACATAAGACAGGAATGAGAAGAGAGGAGGGAGGAAAAAAGGCCCAATATGCGAGGAAGCTGAGGTGCATCCTACATGGAAGCGCTTTCAGTCAGAGCGTGCAATCACTGCCCATTAATCCCCTCCTACTCTTTCACTACCATCAACTTTCTATTACCGTCAGCATTCTGTTATAATGTTTTGATGATTGATCTTTGTCATTAATTGTCTGGGCTGCATCACATTTGTCTTGTTTATTGTAAGAGGTGATGCAGCTGTGTCATGAGTAATTGCCATCTCTTAAAATTGATGCATTAGTGAGCAGGATATCTAATTTCTCATATATGTCTGTCCTTGGTTCCTTCCACCCTTCTATTGTTGCTTCCTCATTCCTTAATGGGAGGAGGAGTTAGGACAGAGGAAAGGATGGAAAGAAGGGAGTATGAACAAATTACCAAATGAGAAGCAGCCTATGTTACCTCCACAAATAAACCCTGTGGTGTCAAACTATTCAGCATCCACCAACGAGAGATACAATACCTGGAGGAGGCCGACCATCATTTATGTTGAATGCAGTGGCAAAAATGCCAAAAGGAAAGGCTCCTATCCCAAAGGACATCTGGAAACCCCCATCACCAAAGCCAAAGCCTTGAAAACCCTGTAGGGAGATAAAATAGTCTACGATCACAAAGCCAGAAAGAAAAAAGCAAGTTTTATGCTTGTTGAAAACTTAATGTCTGTGTTGATCAAATTTGCAAAGCAAAACTCAGTTAGATATGCAAAATTGAACTGATAATGAATTTCACACCACGAGGAAACCGCATGTTGCTAGGACGTCAAACCCATCATCAGTCCAAGCTATCTTGGTAATACGTTTAAAATACAAAAAAGACCCATCTATAATTACTCTGTTTAAGACAAATGGATATTGGCCTTAGAGCACAGACAGCATTAATGAACAGGATGTGATGCAATTCCTGGAGTTAGATGGTGCCATTCTCCAGGGAACACAACACAACAGGTCCCCTTCCTCCACTCCAAGGACATGTAATAGGTCTCAATGGGAGCCCTACTTATGTTAATGAATTACATGCAGGTTTGCAGATATACAGCAACCAACTCAATCCCACGTAATGGTTTCATCAGGTAGGGTGTGAGAACAGGTGTCTCGTGCAATATAGTGGGCAGTGTTGCATTAGTCTTCTCTTGGTAGCTAATTAGAGCCGTCATTAAGGCAGGAAACAAATGCAAACAGTAAGAAATAATGGCAGATCTGTGCTTACCCCTCGATTCTCAGGTTCTGGACGTTGGCCCTGAGGTCGGGGAGGAGTTCTTTCTCTAGAAAAAACAAGGAAGCATTTTCTATCACTGAGTGGCTAAACTTCTTCTCTTACTGGACTATTAGATCACAGGACAGTAGGCTGTCTACTTATATACTTTATCTAATATTTGTCATTTTATACATGACATTTTATAAATTGTTCTTTACCTGGGGTCCTGCTGGCCAGTGCTGCCTCTTCCATACAAGGGGATGACTTTGTCACGGCTGATGCCGGCCTTACAAACTGGGCATACCTGTCTGTTTGGTCTAGTTTCCAACCACTATAACAGAAAAACATTCATGTTTCTATTACTGACAGTCACTCACAAACACAAGCCTGATATGGGAATGACAATTTAAATGTTAAGTGAACAAGAATGAATGTTCATATACCTGATGTAGGCACGGCCAGCTTCATGGTGGGGCATGGTAGAGGATAAAACAAATGAGCAAAAAAATAAATAAATATCACACCAATTTGAGATAAAATGCTAGCTGCATTTGCAAAGATTTGATCCTTACCAGAACAGGTGCCCACAGAGACTTATCACAGCATCCTTTGATGTGTCTAGGCAGATGTTGCACTCAAAGGTGCTGTCTTGGTTACTACTTTCTCCTGTTGTGTTGCCAGAGCTGGAATTGGAGGTGGTGTCTGCTCCAGTAGAACCAGATGCTTGGGGCCCGGCGCTGGCCATACTTGTTACCTCTGGGAGTCCAGTCTCAGGAACTGTCAAACGTATGGACTGCTGCAGAAGAATTTTAATCCAGTCAAGAGGGCAATCAGTGACAAAATGAATATAATCCTCACCAGACTTTAAGAGAAGCTCATCAAACAGCACAGATCTGTCGATTCTATGCCTCAAACAACAAGCAACCTCAATGATCGTTGCGTGGTAAATATATGTGAAAAGCAGTGTGGCCCTGATGCAACTTCATAGGCTAAGAGAAGAATGGGGGGCCTTCACTGAACGACTCAACAACTTTCCAAGAATTCCTGGCTTTGCAGACCAGCTCCGAGACCCGAAAGCTGTTGAATTTATGTTGAAAACTGTCATCAATAATGTAACTACTTTTCGCCTTGGGTATGCCCTCACCCAGAACAGATCTCACTTCCCAACTGATCTTTACCTCGATTTGTTTAACTCAAGGCTGTAGCGTTAACCCGAAACCTGGCGGCTGTTAACGTTAGATTACTCATTACCCTGCTAGCTTAAGGGCTAACTAAGACGACCTAAATGGTTTAAGCAAAACATTTATGGTCAGAAAAACCAAAAATCTATGTAAAACACATGATAATCTTACCTTTCTAGATTCATCGACGACTTGGTGTGCCGATTTAAATGTGTATCTTACTCAGTTACTGATAATGAAGACACATAGCTGTCGTTGAACTTTCAGCAGATTGCATCAACAAACCACCCGGAAGCGAGCAAAACCAACGTAAGCAGACATAGTACAGCGATTGGTTGAGCCGTTACGTATTCAAATTAACGGAACGTCTTATAGATCGCAGTACAAAAATAGGCCTATTGGTAGTAAGTCGGTCAGTACACCGTACACGAACCAAAAAACTGTTTTTCTTTGAACAAAATATCAACTGCACATAAACTATATTAAGTGCACTGACCCTCAGAGCAGTCTAACCGCTTGTATAACATGGATTGTTCTTCAGTGATTCATTATCACAGTTAGCTCACTAGTAAGTGAGCACTGTTCATTTCATTCAACTGAACTGCCTCTTTTATCTATTAGGCATATGTTGTTGTGTTGTGTATGTTAGTGATACAATTTAGCCAGTGGTTTTGAAAATATCTGACTTATCTTCGAGTTTATGAGAAAACTGCAGTTAGCCTGTGGTTAGCCTTATATTAGTCTTTCACATTGCCTATCCCTTAGGACAGATTTGTCAGTATGGCTGAGTCTTAATCAAAATGTGTCCTAAAAATGTGATTTTGTTTCTCATGCTTCAAGGGAGGTATTCCAAGTAGGTGGTTATGTGATAAGCCTGGGTAAGTTAAGCTGCTTTGTTAAATTAAGACTCCAGGCTCTTGTTATCAGGTTTACCACTACCTCCGGTTCAACTCTGGGTTTGCCACTAACCACCTACTTCAAATACCCCCGCCAGGTGGTCATTGTGTGTGCGTGACATGTGGCTGGATCTCTTAAGGCGAGCCCAATATGAAAGCTTACCTTGATCTAAGTAGCCTGTGTCCTGCATTCGTGTTATGTCGATGACACCTTTGTTTTCGCCCATCAATGGGCATCCACATTGTGCTTACAGTCAGTTGACACTGGCATCCAGCTCGCTCCATCAAGCTTATAGACCTGCATTTGAAGGATAGATACAACATGTTCTCATCACTAAAAAGACACCTGTTTGTTTTTCTTCTTGGGTTTCTTGGATTTGTAACCTTACTTTCAGTTGGATACTTTATCAAGTCACTGTCCAATTTGGGATGGAAACATGTTCTTTTCTATGATGGTAGGACAGCACCTTTACATTGATTCATCCAGTTTGGATAACTGGATATTATCACCATAATATAATGACATTGTGTAAATTGTGACTTTCTCAGTGTTATAACAGAGTAAAGATTGTTGTGGTGAAAAACTGGTTCTTCCCACTTTTCATTAATTGTCTGCAAGAGGTCAGGTCAGCAAACACACTCAAGTCACACACAAGTCAGAGCATCTCACAACTTTTCTCAGGAGTTTTCTCTGAGCTGTGATGCAAATATCCTCTTTCTTGTAAATACATTGTTGAGACCTGCAGGAAACAGTGGAGTACAATTGTCGGAAATGCACTATGAACATGCCATACTCTTTCAATGTGGAAAATATGTAATGTGGAAAAAAGTCCAACACAAAACAAAACTGTTCTCTCATCAGCTGTGTACATAGGTTGCTATACCGGGAGATCACTGGAGGAAGTGCTTCAAGATAGTTACTTTTTGGATGATGGCAGTGTGACTGCCTTACAATGCCAAGCCAGCTGTGCTGAAAGGTAAAAAACAGAACTGGAACAGAGTGCATATTCATCATTAACAAAGGGATGTTCTATTTTATTTATGCATTTCTTAGTGTACTTGTTTATCTGTGCTGTGCAATTTATGAGGAATTAAAGTTCATTTGTGCATAACATATAATAACACTTTCAGTCATACAAACCTTTATCATTCATTTAGGGGCTATCAGTATGCAGGCCATTACTTTGGTAGGGGATGCTATTGTGCCTATGCCATCCTGACACCAAACAGTATACAGAGGAACTGCCAAGACTGTTGGGGAGAGCCAGCACTTACCTGTTCAGAGACCAGTCGACTGATCATCTACTATCTTATACTGAGTCAAGATTCAGATTACACCTGTGAGCTGATTATAAAAAAAAACAGCAGTAACAACAGTAGTAACAACAGTATGAAATAGGTATGCTGAACAATAAAAAGTGCATTTAATTTGTGGATTCATCTTTACTCCTGCAGATAGAAACACAATTTTTAAAGGCTGCTTTAAGACACCAGACAATGCAACCAAGGCATTTTCAAGCAAAGCCTTAATGCCTGCTATGACTGTAGGCAAATGTGTAGACTTTTGCACTAAAAAGGTAAGACTTTAAAAAAGTGGTTAGCAATATTACCCAGCAAACTTAAATCCCTCTCACATTAATCAGATATGCCATAGCTTTTCGACCAGAGCAATATGTCAGAATGCTGGAATATTTTTTAAATGCCTTAGATCAGTCATCATTGGATGAATCCTCCCTGTCACTGTCCTTAACTGTATAAAAACATGTAGGAATACACAAATGTAATTTCTCTCTTAGAAACTTTCCCTGGCAGTTTTGGCAGGCCTGCAATGTCTGTGTGGATTCTCTACCATTCACTTTCCCCTGCATGCCCAGGAGAAAATGAAGAAGTGCCTTTATCACTGTCCTGGACAGCCACGTGAAAGCTGTGGAACAGAAATATACAATGTGGTTTATCAGACTAAGGTGCAAGGTAAGAATTAAATTGTATAGCCATCAGACAGGTATATTATTTGTGAACTGTCTCATAGTTGAAAATATTTCAATGTTTTGCACAGCTGATGCACAGTATTGTGCAAGTGAGAAACACAGTGAGTTGGACAGAATTCTGCTTTCAGCTCGAGCTCCAGATCACTTCAGATGGCACAGCATAGCTGTTTTACAGTTCATCTAGAATAACAACATGCTACTTAAATACAGGTTCAACAGCTTGTGTGTAGCAGCAAGTACAGGCAGACTTAACATTTACATTTACAGTTAATCCTTTCCCATCTTCTGCCTCTTTAGACAATCGCTGTACGGACAGAAGTTTCCTTCTTGCTCAGCCAAAGCAGCTTATGGCCTTAGCAAGTTTCCCTGGGTCCGGAAACACCTGGATGCGTCACCTCATCGAGCTTGCAACAGGGCTCTACACTGGAAGCTACTATTTTGACAGATCCCTCTATGACAGAGGTCAGAGGTTATGGTTGTGCGTATTATTCTAAGGATGTATTCTACTGTCAGCCAACAAGACTGCAGACTTTACTGGACAAATACAAGCTCATGGGAATGTGTGGGATATAATGTGACAATTGTCATTCAGTAAATTATCAACAAAAGACTATATTTTCCTCTTAGGATTCAAAGGGGAAAAGGATAACTGGAGGAGTGGGAGAACTATCTGCATTAAGACCCATGAGAGTGGTAAAGAAGAAATTGAGGCATTTGACTCAAGCATCCTACTAATCCGAAACCCGTACAGAACCCTCATGGCAGAGTTCAACCGAATATATGGTGGCCATGTTGGATTTGCACCCATGCTTTTGTGGAAAGGAGAAAGTGAGAGACATGTTTCAATTGTAACATAATAAATTAACCTCTGGTGTCAATTTGTGAAATACATCACAGTAATGCAGGCTGCACAGCTGTTTCTAATAATGTACCCTTATTTTCCCCCTTCACTCAATGCAGCGTGGGCCAAGTTTGTGGCGGTGTATTCAGAGTTGTGGGTGTCACACACACTAGCCTGGCTGAGTTACAGCAACCAACTGCATGTAGTGTATTACGAAGACATGAAGAGGAATATGTTCATTAACCTGAGAGACGTTGTGCTTTTCTTGGGCCTGCAGCTATCTGTGGACCGTCTGCTTTGTGTGGAGAGCCAGAGAGAGGGAAAGTTCCGGCGCTCTGGCTTGTACAGACTGGGTTATGACCCATTCACTGCAGACATGCGAACAAGCATTGATTACCATATCAAGAAAGTGGATCTGGCTCTCAGAGCAAAGAATTTGTCTGGGGTGCCAGATGAGTACCACCTTAGGCAAACAGATGTGTGGTAGATGCTGTATTAAATGAGTTTAGTTTTGTTCCTCATGTAAGCCTACATAGGCAACATAATCATCCTGCCTTAAATATTCTACATCTTGCTCTCAAGTAACTGTATTTTTTCATTGACTCTGTGGCCCACTGGTCTTGGAGATTCTAATTTCATGACATAACTGTAGTCTACTAGGCCTTGACAATGACAAATACGTGTATATAATTGGTTTCTCTGGAGCCTTGAGG
Source organism: Tenualosa thibaudeaui (assembly GCA_027481765.1). Taxonomy (NCBI): domain Eukaryota; kingdom Metazoa; phylum Chordata; class Actinopteri; order Clupeiformes; family Clupeidae; genus Tenualosa; species Tenualosa thibaudeaui. The sequence continues at coordinate 16,132,042 of JAIFZK010000014.1, forward strand.
TCAAAAAGGTCGCAATAGTAGCCAACAAGCAGTAGTCCAGTTGTGCACAAAGGCACCAAGATGCCTGAGACACGAAATTGAATTTTCTAGGAAATAGATAGGACGTTTGTAGGGGCTCCACGTGTTTAGCGGTTGAAACCTATTTTGTGAAATTCCGCCCGACATTTAATAAACAATTTAAATAGTTGTAGCATTCAAAACGACTAGACAGCAACCTTGTAACAAACTAACATGATAATTGCTCCGCCTCCTGTCTCTGATACAGCGAGGCGGGGGCTGTCTCTAGCCAGCTTCATCCTCTTCTGTTTGGGAGTGCGTCATTGACCGAACAACATGGCGAACGTAGTCAAGAAGTGTGTGTCTCCTCTAGTTCTCCTCAACAGGAGGCTTTCTACACCAGATCTACGAGTACAGTGTGCTTATCATAAGAAGGTAAGATACTGATCAAACCTAGGAAAATGTGAACCATGTCAATACATGTATATCTTTTACATTTTATATAACCTAGGCAGGCAGACAGCCCATGGATGTTTGGTAACTTCACTGGTGTTAGCTAACGTTATTTGTGCTACATAACGTTAGCCAGCTAGCTAGCCTAGTTAGCTAGGCTATTCTGAAAAACTGTATTATAAAATAAAAGTAGGTCTAAATTGCATTGATGGCGTTAGGGATTGTCATCAAATCTACAAATTAAGTGAATGCAGTCGGGGTTGCCTGTAATCGTTAAATTACACATGGGACTGAAACTAATGTTAGCTGTTTGTAAAACTCACTAGTTACAGGGATTATCTTGGCCTTGATAACACCTGCAAGCCACTGAACCACAGGTGACCTTTGTTTCCCGCGTTCAAACAACAAAACCTTATATTCAGTCCTACAAAGCTATACGTTGTCATAATTTATATAACTGATGAACGGTTTGGCTACTATAGTGTTAGCCCAACCGATAACAATGTCCCTTAATTTGTTATTGTTTGTGACAGTTGTGTTTTGGTACAGTATTGCTGCTAAAATCATCTTTAACATGGGTATGTTTATTGTTGCTTGCATTATGTAGGTGCTTGTGTGTGGCACTGCTATATGTTTATGTTTATGGAATACAGGTACTGCAGATTTTGGAGGTTAACATAATCTCTAATTAGGACTGTGTGAGAGTGAGTCAGCAACAAGATTATCCCTAAATCTAGTCCAGTCGGGAAGAAAAGGGTAGGATTGTACCCGCCCAAATAAATGGCGGACTGCGCTGGCCTGTCTTAAGCAGTTTATTTTGATTTGTCTTACGTAACCCTGCTGCAATGGCTGTTTTGGGTTCGCAGAACGGAAAGGGTGGCTTGTGACCCCCTCCCCTTCCCTCCAAACTGTTGAATCATGTTCATTTTTGCCCACAGGTGGTGGACCACTATGAGAACCCCCGTAATGTGGGGTCGCTGGACAAGAACTCCAAGAATGTGGGTACAGGACTGGTGGGTGCACCAGCTTGCGGTGATGTGATGAAGCTTCAGGTGTGTGATGTGTTTGTTTTGTGTCTGCCTTTGTTCTCACTGATCTGAGACTAGTAACATGATAACTGTCCCAACAGGGACCACAGTGAAACTTAATCATTTGGTTAGGCTTGTTATAGCTGGGCCTCAACACAAACATGTTGAAGGTTGTTTTACACAGAGAACGCAAACACTTTTTGTGTACTCTGCTGTAAGCCGATTTGGCTAAAGATGTCAGCTGAGAGCAAATGTAATAATGAAATTGAGGTCATGCAATGTCTAATCTATATGACAACTTACCTTGTATTATTTTGAAGTAATTAGTTACTTTTACAGTTACTTCCTGCCAAAATGAAATCTCACAGTATAGGCCTAATAGGTGAATATCAGTTGAGCATTTTATATTTGTTTACCTGGTAAACAGAGCTTTGTTATTTCCTTAGAATTACCATGTGTACCATGTTTTTAAAATGTCTGTGTTTAATATACAGATACAAGTTGACGAGCAGGGGAAGATTATTGATGCACGCTTCAAGACCTTTGGGTGTGGATCAGCTATTGCCTCCAGTTCCCTAGCCACGGAGTGGGTGAAGGGAAAATCTGTGAGTCTTGTGATGCTTGTGCTGTTTCCTGTTTAGGCATTCTTTTCGAGTTCTTGTTTTTAGTATGAAGTTATTTTCTACTTCTGTCATTTCCTGCTGTTGTGAGTTCTCGGCAGTGTTTCAGTTTGCTGTTTGCTATTTCCTTCGTTAAAACTGAAGCTCTTTTGTGTGTCTGTGTGTCTGTCTTTGTTTGTTTGATTGACTTGCAGGTTGATGAAGCTCTTAAGATCAAGAACACTGACATTGCCAAAGAGCTTAGTCTTCCCCCGGTCAAACTTCACTGCTCAAGTACGTGCCTGTATTCATTCAGTGCCTCAATTGCCCTGTCACATATTACTGATTAAAAAGTAAAATTGATTTTATTAAACTTATTAAAAAAAGATGTGCTATCAAGCTGTTCCCTAGGGAACTCCCAGTCTTCAATATTCAAGTGTTTATATGAGGTCCAGGATTATTCATATTTACTTATTTGTATAACTGCATATGTTTATAAACTAATAGACATTAGGGTGAACATTAGAGTTTATTCGTAAAACTGCTCAAAAAACTACTCACATCTTCCATTACTAAGCAATTAATATTCGTCTTTTGTGCATCATGTATGATGTTCCTGGTTATTCTCCCCAAGGCTAATTCTTTTTCCTCTTGTTTTTTCAGTGCTGGCTGAGGATGCCATCAAAGCTGCTCTGGCCGACTACCGGCTCAAGCAAAGTGATGAGAAGAAGGCTGTCAGCGCCAGCAACTGAGAGTAGCGGCTGTAGGGTGATGGTCTCTCATCCACTCTCCCTCTCTCTCTTTCTCTCTGTCTCTCTTCCTGCAGCATCAACCTACTACGAGATCTGTAGTGCAGTCTTCCTTACTAGGCAGAGACCACATAACTCGCCTACCAGTACTCTTCAGCCCTCGTCACCATAGCCTGTCTTAAACGCACAAATGAAAGCAAATCACGGTCAGGTTGCTATGTGTACAAAAAGTTGAGCCTTATATTTCTGCTGAGGAGGTTATAAAGGGAGAACAGTTCAGTGCCGTGCTGTTTTGTCTCGGACGTGTGTGTCTTGATTATGATGTGGGTGGGTGGGTTTGTGTGTGTATGTGTGTGTAGCATGCGTCCTCAGCCATTGGGTGGCGCTGTGTGGTAAGGATTTAAAGAGATGGCAATGATTCAAAGAGGTCTAAAGGAACTGGAATTGGAATTTAGCTCTCAGTATTAAGTGCTTGAGGATATTGAGGTGGATTACATTTTAAGTTTATATTTAGTAGACTTAGTATATTTGCTCCCTGATTGTGACAACCCTATATGGATAATAAAGTAAGATGTGTATATCACTTAATTGTGTTGTGAAATCAGTTGTCATAAATGAAGATATACCATTTACTGGGAAATGTACATTGGCCTTCTTCCTCTTCATCACACACAAACCCCTTCATCTAATCTTTCTGAAAAGTGCAGTAAACACATCTCACTTAGGTAGGGTTTTAAATGCATTTGTTTACAATAATTAGGTCTGGTCAGACTATTTATTAAATTCTGATTGGACAAGACACTCTACGTGTCACTAGGAGTGGGTATTTCTCACAGTGTACCACGGGTGAATCTTTACAGGTAGTAATCACGCTGCCTTTTCAGCATTGTGCCAATGGCTGGACTACAGCTCTGCATATATCCACTAACAACCCCACTCCCACTCATGTTGTGTTGCTTGATTACTCAATTTCAAAGACAACACATATCCATATTGTTTATTTGCTTATGATTTTTTTCTTTTCAGTTCAGGTAAGCGCCTAGTGGTGACATAACTTCATTATTGTTAATACAATATTGGGTGTTTCATTTTAAAATTCTTAGTGTATTAAATCAATCAGCAGATCTCTATTTACTACTATGGTTTTGATTAAATTGTCCACTAGATGGCAGCAGGATGAATAACAACCTAGAACTGTAGGGCTCTGAGGTAACCATCCATGTTTCAAATGGGGCACAATTACTGGTAACTGGCCAAATACTGATGCAACAAAATTGTATTAATAAGATAAAGCACATGTTTCATCTAAATAAATAAACAGTTTGTTTGTGCATCCATCATCTAAAAAAAACTGAGATGCAGGCTAAAAGATTCCTGCTGCTTGTAATGTTAACTAAATGCTAATTAAATCAAAAGCTTGCCCAAAAATCTGAGAAGATCCCTATCCACCTCCTTATCCTCAGTATAAGAAAATAGCCTCCCAACAAGTCTGTTATTGTTGAGAAAGTGTTTTTTTTTTCTTTGAGAGGGAACTTCATAGTTCCAGATGGGAGGCTTTGAAGATGAACAGCACAGTGTCATGACTCTGGACCCGCTGCTGCGTTTGGGCCTGAAGCCCCATCCTGCGACAGGAACTTGGTCTCCAAGCAGCCCACATTCTCATCCTTTAATGGAGATGTTTAGAGATGGCATAAACATTTCGCCGTCCAAAGAATAAATTACACATTTTATTAGGCCAAGACTCACCGTAGAGGTGTGGGGAATGAAAGTCCATTCACAAACAATGACCTCACTGTTCCACTTCAAATGGTATAATCGGCATATTTGTAGTGAAGACAGTAGATTTGACATAGATTTGCAAATCCATATGCTGTATTTTCAACAATGATGAGAGGGTATCTTTTTGAACAAGTTTATTTGTCTGAAACAATATTAGCGGTACCTTTAGTCATAAATAAGATAAGACAAGACAAGACAAATAGACTATAAGGCAAATAGACTACAATGGGGGAAAAAGCAGGCTCTGAAAAAGGGTCATCTTTTGGTAGAATCTTATGTGAAAAAGGGTTCTCAAGCTCTTATGCTCCAAAGGTTCTCAAATAATCTATAATAATCAGGTCATTCAGCTGTTTCCCATTTTAAAGTTAAAGGCTACAAATAAAATGTTGTAGCCTTTCATAAAGGATGTTGCATAGAAGCCCATGTTTCGCTTCTAAAGTAGCAAAAATAACACTTTAAGATTTTATCAGCAGAGACTAAATGTGACACACATCTTCAGAATTCTTTCCTGATGCTTTGTAAGCAATGTAAAGGCACAGCAGATGACTAGCCTGTGTGCCATCTTTGACATGGGGTTAGCTGGAATTGTTCAGCCTGTCCTGTGTAAGGAAACAATGGTTTCCCCGTGTCACATCTGCTTTCATTTCTGTTTTGGATGGGGAATCAGGCATGACCTAATTAGGCACTCTCTGGTTGTGTGCCATGCTCACTGCCATGCACCTGATTTATGATGTGACGAGATACTCACAACGGCCACAGGCTCTCAGCGGTCAGACCAGAGACAAACTTTTCCCCTCCACACACACACACACACACTGCCCCATCACTCCTGGCCTGACCCTTCTGCCCTTTCGTATGCAAGTTTTTCACTAGAAGCCTAAAAGATAAACAAAAAAGGGAAACTGTGTTTTCCCATGTTAACTACATAATCATATCATTTCATTGTAAAACATAAAAAAGGTTCTTCCTCACATTTGTTGTGAGATGTCAGTTATTTATTCTTTAATATACAGTCTTTAATATACATGCCAGGCTTGTTTGTGGGGTAATAATGCTTCCATCAGCTTGGCTAAATTCCTTCTTGTTCTTTGTCACACTCTATGGCTGTTTTACCTTTTCTGATCCACACTCTCTGCAAACTTGTAGAAATGGATTTACATTTTTTCCCTTGAAGGCTGGAGGATTATGCTCTCAATGCAAAGTCCATGTTTTCTTGCTGCACATGGAGGCCTGCTTTACTCACTTCCCTGCAGATAACAAACACTGTCTGTTTTTGTTGCTTTAAAATGCTGTTTTCTCTCCAGCGAAGAGGCCCGTGGCTGGAGAGCCTGTTTCCTGTGTCTCTGGTGTTTCCTGTGGGCCCTGGGAGCTTTGCGGTCCAGATGAAGAGTCACCCTCTTTAAGCAACCCTTCTTCCTCCACTGGGGCCTCAGGTTTTCCTGTGTCTGTTTCAGATGAGGGAGTAAGAGGCTGATTGACATTAGTTTCCTCCCCTTTAAGGTCGTCAGTCGCTGGGGGGTTCGCGTCAGCCTCTTGTCCCAGTGGACATGAGGCAGCCCCCCAGGTTGCTTCCTCATTTTTGGGGCTTTTCTCGGCTTCATGCTGCTTTGGCACGGACCCCTTGGCCTCCTTGTCCACTCGGACGCCTTTGGAAGGACTGCGGAGGTTCTTGGCGATCATCAGGATGTCCTCCTGCAGCCGCCTGGCTGAGTCCCTCGCCGGATCCCCCTGCTGGCAACTGGTGGACTCCTTCTCTGGGACCTCGCTGAAGACCTTGGCGCCGCCAGACTTGTCCTTTTGGTCCACGTACATCTTGCTGGGAAAGGAGCAGGGGTAGTAGGCGCTCACCTTGCGCTTGTGGCTGAGGATGGATGCACAGGTGATGATGATGATCACCAACACCAGCAATGAGGAGATGACCAAGATCGGGAAGAGGTTCTCCCAAAGAAAGTCCACCACCTGGCCTATGTGGAAGGGCTCCACCTGGGTTTTGTCCAGCTCTACTCCAACTGTAGAAGGCATTAGAGGGGGGGCGTGGGAGCCATGGGCTGATGTTGGGATAACCTCTATCTCATCCACTTCCCCGCTACCCTCCATGGAAATGTTGAAGGCCAGAGGAGTGGCTTCGGTCTGGCAGTAACACTGTAATGCAATGGTCAATATGACCCAGTACAGGGCTGTGGAGAGGCGCATGGTGTCCTTTAGATGGAGAGACTGTTGGATGAGAAAGCAATTTATGGTCATTGTCATATCTTTGCATCTTTTTTTTCATTTCATAGAATGAATTCTCCTGTTGAAACCACAGAAGTGCCATTAGTATATGAAGTATATTAATAGGTGTAGTAACAAGACCACTAATATCAGAACTGTTTTAACCGTTGGTTAATCAGTAACTTGAAAGAGGGACCAGAGGTATTTGGCTGCAAGAAATCCAACAGTTGAGCTAAGATTGGTTGTAGTCCATTTCTGTTAGAGGGCAGCCATACTGGTTAGGGCTTTGGGCTTGTAGCTGAAGAGTTGCTGTTTCAATCCTTGACCAGTGGACCATGACTGAAGTGCCCTTGAGCAAGGCACCTAACCCCTCACTGCTCCCTGGGCACCACTATAGCAGGCAGCCAACTGCTCCAGGTTAATGTCTACTTCACTTGCTGTGTGTGTTTCATTAATTCACGAATGGGTTAAATGCCAACCAAAGAGACCAAATTTCCATCATGGGATCAAAAGATAGCTTAGTACTACTACTACTACTACTACTATTATTATTATTATTATTATTATTATTATTATTATTATTATGGCATTTCTCTCTCCGGCACTACAAACACTCTTGATAAGACAGCAGTTAGACACATGATCCACAGGATTAGAACACGCAGTAAGGAAATGATCTCAATTAGGTCAAACCCCTTAAATGCCACTGTCTCCTATAGTGAGCTACAGATGGATGAGTGCTCTCTGTGGTCTGCTGCATGCAGAGTGTGGGATGTTAAATGAATTTTCAACATGACTCCTGGACAGAGATTAGTGGACTTTCTATACTGAGATGGATTGATGGATTCACCTTCCTGCTCAGTCACAGCTGTGTGTGCTTGGCTTCTAACAGGCTTACTTATACAGTGCTGCTCATCTGTGTTCAAGCTGTCATCCCTTTACACACACACACACGCACACACAGACACAAACACATGCACACTCCATCTCTTTCCCTTAAACTCACATACGCTCTCTTATTCCCTCTCTCTCTCTTTCTCTTTCTATTTCTCTCTCCACAAAAGCACACACAAAGCCACATGGACAGATTTTTTCCTTCTGTCTTAAACCTCTTTGTGCAATGCTGGATACATTTCTCTTTTTCTCTGTACCTGGTGTACCTCTCCTTGCGTCTTTTTAATCTTGAATACCTTAATAGTCATCTGCTAAACAGAAATTACAATTAACATCATTAAGCTAAAGGATAATCTTGGCAACAATTACCTACCCGATTTTACTAAATTGTTTGTAGAATAAGAGAATATGTATCCTCAACATAACAGAGCAAAAATGTCCCGAACAGTAATAAAACAGTTTTCAACATTAGAGCTTCTGCAGTAAGTCTGCAAGCATAGTTTGGCACCCATAGCAATGCTTCCTGGTTTGCCAACATAAACTGTACAAGTCTGGAGTATGGAATGTTTCTAGGCTGCACTATGGAACTATGCTGAGCTGTCCTCTGAATTAACAAAAGAGAAAGGTCCATAAAATAGCATATCATACCCCAAATAATCATTTCTTTAAATATTATATGTACTGAATGTTGAGTAAGAAGAAAAGTTCTGAGGTTAATCAGACATGAGAAAGAGGAGACAGAAAACTTCCCCACTGACTTTCCCTCACCTTAGAAGGGTATTTCCTTGGCTTTGTGCTGTAGATGGAGGGAAAAGTTGAGTCAGACGAAGTCAGAAATGCAGTAATAAAACCCCTTTAGACCTCTGAATGCTTTTCAAGCCCTCCTCTCCTCTCTGCGTTCTTTTGTGTAGTCCAGTCCTGTCCTGCTTCCACAGCTGGCCAAGAGAAGGATGGAAGGAGGGAGCTGCTGACCGGTAAAGGAGAAAAAATGAAGAGAGAGGTTTCAGGCAACATGCCTCCCCCTGCACGTACACACACACACACCCTTCACACACACACACACACACACACACACACCTTTTCCTCCTCCTCCTTCAACCTATATTCTTTTCTACTTCACAGAGGAGGTGGGAAGAGGGAGAGAGAAGGAAAGAGAGGGAGGGTGAGGAAGGAGAGGAAAAAAGAGAGAGAGTGCAGAGAGAGAGAGAGAGGGGACTTGGGCTTTTCCCCACAGCTTGTTCTTGTTAAGCTTTAGTTAACTCTGATGTGGGGGGCTGTGCTGCTCCTGTGTCCTGCCATGGGAAGCTCATAATCCAGAGGAACGGAGGACCAAACAAGCACACGGACTGAATCATCTTGCTCCGCTCATGCAAATATATGGACCTTCTATTGTTAGTCCCTAGACAAAAGTGCCTAAAAGATTCATAAATGCAAGTGTAGGCTGTCAGTGCACAAGCAATTTATTTTAGAAGTATGAGTGGTGTGAGAGCAGGATTACAATCCTTATCCAACACTGCCTACTCTGTCATCTCCATTTCTTGCAGAACCTTCTGGGTCCGTTCTGGATATACAGGAAGGGGTTAATGTTTCCTGTGTGGACATAATGCACACGTGCCGACCACTACCTTCACCCTAAACCACCCCCTCACCCCCGAAACAATGCAAAGGGTGTTCTGCGGAAAATTGGACACGTCGCTCAGTTAAGAACACAGGACGGCGCTCAACTGGGGGAATTATAACAGCTGCTGACAAGCTAATGTGGGTTAAAAATAATCACAGCCACTTTCCACCCTGGTTTCATTCTCTCCCACTGCCATTTCAAACACATTTTACGTGACCTGGACCACGTCAAGACCATGGTATGCTGCACATGCAAGCACAGACGAATACACAAATAGCAGTGTACTTTGAGGGCTGAGTAAGTGATTAACGTCATACTGATTTTTTTATGTTTTGACCAACAAACAGATAAGACATGTTCTATTTGTGCTACTACAGTGTTCATTAGCATGTTTGGTGAATACACTAGGCAATATTCCCTAGACATGTTTCCATTGCTGGTGATGTTTGTTGTGTAAGTTATTTTGACCCTGGTCTCTTCAAGAGGCCTCTCTTTCTCTCCCACAGATGCAAATGCTGTCCTTTCACACAAACTCTGGCTTGGGGTGGAGTGCACTGTCAGTGTCCTCTCTGGCAAAAGAAAAAAACCTTAATGCTGAAGCCAGAGAGATAGAGATGTGTGTGTGTGTGTGTGTGTGTGTGTGTGTGTGTGTGTGTGTGTGTGTGTGTGCGCGTGCGTGCGTGCATGTGTGTGTGTGTGTGTGTGTGTGTGTGTCTGTTCTGGGATGGGGAATTGTGTAAAAATAAATCAGGTTTTTTTTCTCCCTGCCACATAGTTCAACCATCTCTATGCTGACGCTGGTAGTATTGTTAGTCTGTTGTTCAGCTTTAAATTTAACAGGTAGAGTTTCTGCCAGAGGAGGAAAAAGGCAGAAGTATTCATGTATTGTCCGTTGCAAAAGGTCAGGATATGAACATACTATCTGTGTCTTAGGTATCACTCTTTGGAGATGTTCCAAGGGCAAGAACATCACAAACAGCTGTTTAACCTCAAGGAAAGCGTTATAAAATTTAGATAAAACAGCAAATTTATTTTTATTCCATTTTAGAAATGCTGAACTCCCAGCCAAGTGCCCTTTCTGTGTATAAAACAGCCACAGCTAAAATAATTCAATAGAAGAAACAGCATATTACTTAACATTAAAATGTAAAAAAAGACAAAATATGCTACATTCATCAACCAATGCTAAGGCACACAACAAGAGTTTCATGAAACATGTCTTGTCCTGACAGGGATTTGATAAAGCAACCAAAGTCTGCATTTTCCATCTCCTCTGTTACAGTGACTTCAGGGGATTGGGTGGACAGAGTCCAAGGGCATGCTGCAGTAGCCTTGCACTTAAAGTCTGTTGCTTTCATTCCAGGCATATAAATCAGGGGTGAATCCCTGAGAGCCTGCAAGTGCTATCGGTCTGCACAGCTGAGTTGGCTGTGGAAACATGGCACTCAAATAGTCCTGTTGAGTTGACCATTTTTGCAGGGCTTTTTCAGTACCTGAATAAATGAATCAAGAAACTCTCAACTGACACAAAAAATCAGAGGCAAAAAATCAACCCTTTTGACAATTATATACAAATTAATAAATAAGATTGCTATGTGTTTTGATGCTGCATTATATAAGGACACATTGCATTTGCGAAAAATGCTTGCATGTGTGAATAGAAAAATAAAATAAAAGTCATTGGCGAAGAGCTGTATGTTATCGATGATAGCTTAGAATGAATTGAAATGAATTTGTACCCAACAACAAATGCAATGCAACAATCCCAACAAACAGGCATGTGTTGCGTATCTTGAATAAACATACTAAAACTGGTTGTGTGCTTGGAAAGGGGAAGTATGAGTCCAACTGCTTCCTTTTTGGTATTTTCAGGTAAAGGGTTGCATGTTGCAATGGTTGCAACAAATCACAGATCCTCAGATAGCATGCAACATGCATGTTTATCTAAATGCATGTGCACAGTAGAGGCTGATTTCTCATGTTGATTTGCTTCTGTTAGATAAGGCCAGTAACATAATGTGAGTAACTTTTAAAATACTTACTAGCCATACCATAGCATTTTTTGTAGCAAGATAACACAGTACAACATAAGGTATTCTGAGTACACTGAGTGGCAATAGTAGACATCATTCTCCCTATTATAAGTCAGTTTAACATGAAAATAATTTTTAAGCTTTTAAGTCTGTGATAGTTGTTTATTATCGGGCAGGAATCTGAAGCCACACAACCCATGTCTCTTATATGCTGCTTGCTATCTAGCAGGAAATGGCTGTACGTGAGGTTGTCCCGTGCCCAACCGAGGCCCCTCACACACGGTCCCCATCTGGGAGGAAGCTGTTGAGAGTGAGGTTGTCCCCGCAATCGCTGTCCCCGTCCACATCCGTGATGGGGATAAGGGCTCCATTGCTCTTCGGAATCTTGGGCCTCACCACCATACCGTCGCCATCTGGCAGCAACGAGGAAATGCACACCATCTCTGTGCCCTCCCCACCGCACGACCTCAGGTACCGGTGCTTGGTAGATGAGAGCTTGGTGCAGAGTACAATGGAGCACACCATGAAGAAGGTGGCCAGGCCTGCCAGGGAGGCTATGGCAATCAGGCAGTTGCTCACCAAACCTTGTTGCTTCTGTCCTGGGATTGCTGTTTGCAGTGGACAGTCGCTTTTCTTTGGGGTTGGATGAGGTGATGATGTCGTTGTTACTGCAGTGCTTGTGACTTTGGGATGTGGTCTCGGGTGGAGGCCGATGGTTGAGGTGCTGGTTGCGTTGGTGGTGGTTGGCATGAGGTCAGTTGTCATCCTCTTAGAGTCACCAGACACTCCAGTGACAGTGGTATGTATTGAGACAGTGGTATGCCCAGGAGCTGAAGAGGTTTGAACTGCGTTGGGATGGGCAGAGGTGGTTGATGGAAAGACTTGCGATGATGAGCTGGTGACTGAGGGTGTTGGTTGAGTGGCTAGGGCATGCATTTCCATGTGGGATGTCTGAGATGTATTTGAAGTTGTAGTTGAGTCAGAGGAAGTATGAGAAGTATTTGACTGAGATGTCACTCTAGATGAGACTTTGCTGGTAGAGATGGAAGGTGGCTTGATCGCTGAAGTGGGAGTGTTCTTATCACTTTTTGGCGGAGTGCTGTTTGTAATGATGGCTGTGCCAAAATATGGTTTTGTGGTGGCTGGGTGGCTTTGGGTGTGACTTGAGGTTTTTGCTGTGGTCTCAGGAACCTGTGTGGCAGCAGGGGCCTCATCTGAAGAAGCAGAGAACCTGGTGGTGGAACCGGTGGTTGGAACATTCTCCATAGATGATGAGACAGAGCGGCGGATTCTAAAAACGTCCTTTTTGTTGTACTCGGGTGAGTGGGCAACAGTGAAGTCCGCCCAAAGGAGTGTGACTGTCAGCACGACCGAAAATGACCAGGTCATGGTGATCATTCTGGGAAGAAAACATTGACACAAGCGTCATTGACAAGCAGAGATCAGAGGAGACAATCTGTTTAGAACGAAATGTAAGAAAAATGGGTTCCTTCACTGTAGCTCAATGTTCTAATCTGTTTGTGAGCCTAACTGTAATTCCAAATAAAACATTTTTAATTAAAATCATGCACACAGTGAGGAACTACAGAAAACAAAGATCAGATTTTTCAGATGTTGAATGTTGAATGATGAATCAAGTTTTCAACTCACACCCTATAAAAGAGCAGCAGTTATAAGTTACATTTCATTTGACCATCCACAATCCATTTTTCAAGTAGTTTAACCTAAACTTCACAAAATGTGCACTGCATGGTAGGTCTCAGGGCCCACTTCACTAGTCGGTGTAACCTGCTAAGACTGTGTAACCTTACACAATCTTACACTCCTTGCTAAGAATTTATTAAAGGATGTTATATTATCTTAGCAACTTCATACTGTTTACTGTCAAGCCAGCAAACCTCAGCTACAGCCTAACAGCAGTTAGGGTGGAGACACCTCCCACTACTGAATAGTCAAAAGCGGATATTAAGGGAGATGGACTGTATGGCGATGAATAGCCTACCACAACAGTTTCAGTTAGATGTTTCACTATTTCTATAAAGCCACCAAATACCTGACCACATTTCTCTGCAAAGTTGAAAAATACCACATTCTCCATGTTGTCATTGTGACAGGAAATGTAGAAAAGTCGTCACAAAAGTATCACTTTTGAAATCACTTTTTTATCAAATTTTAAATTGATAAGAATTGTTAGTGTAAAAACAAATAAATGGTTTAGTTAATAAATAGTTTCAAACAAGACTTTACTTGAACTGTATTTAATAAGATACAATATGGTTTAAAACATTCAAAGCAATGGTAAGACAGCATCCATCAACATTGACTGCTGTGTATTTGTCTTGCTGTAAGTTTTCAATGAAACTTCCAACCTTTCATATGACGATCAATATAACTATAAGTTTTACTTATCAGGTTTAAATTCAGAATACAAGAAGCCACATTCTTAAAGCCACATGAACCATCTCTGGAGTACTAAATAAGAAACCAAGAAATGCCTATAAAAACCAAGCAGGACCACACATACGCAAACACATCTTACTCTTAGAGAGCCTTACCTCAGTGCAAGTGAAGAAGAAAGCGATGCTTTTAGCAAGAGCAGCAGAACATCACACTGGAAGGGTTGGAGCCAAAGCACATGTCGGGAGGTGGTGAACACAACTGTGATGGTGAGTGTTGTTGGGTGCACAGGGGCCCCACCTGATGTGAGGAAGCAGGAAGTATCTCTGCGTCAGGCGGGTGCAGTCAGTCTGATTGTGAACGTTGACGCAACTATTACAGTGTTTAGCAAGAGCCTGCTTGATGCTTAAAGTAGGCTCAAAACATTTCCGCTTTTGTTATGTGTGTCTGTGTGCAAGAGTGTGTTTTGAATTGTTATGTGGAAGTGTGTGTCAGAATATAGTAATTGCACATTAGTGCACACAGCCTCAAAACCAACTTCCTTCTATCTGATGGTAATGTGGACGTCAGCCTATCAGTATTAGGCCTATATACGTAAGCATAGACAACTTTTACATGCACAAAACTATTTCATAGTTATCATTTGTAGATTGTGTCTTGACTTGGGGAAGACTATGAGGTCTGTGGGTGATTAAAGTCTGGAGGCATGGTTGTGCCTTGGAATAGCACCTTGAACATAGCATAGAATGCATACTATCTTTAGCCAGTCATACATCGTTTAAAACCCTTTGCTTCACAAGGCCTGAGCAATCCATACGCATGATGTTAAAGTACTCTTTACTGACCCTGTGTAGTGTAACTACTTGCCCTAGTGGGTTTAATTTCTGTGCTATGAGCAAATGGAAAAGTGGCGGTGATGTGGCAAGCACCGAGGCCCGTCTCCATGGAAACCACCACTTCCTGTCATACTGAGTCACTGGTGAGCAAGCTAGTCTAGAGTTCGCAGAGCGCACGTCTTTTCATGCCTATTCAGCACCATAATAGTGAAACACAAACAGTGTTGTAAAAGACACTTCACTCAAGCAGGCCACTCATAGGTCTTACACTGAGCAGAACACATTGGACAAAAAACCCTCAGACAGGAGATTAGAAAATTGTAAGGCATTTCTTTATAATTAGCTAGTTAAAATCCTAATGGTTTGGCTGGACAACTGGATTTGAGAACAGTGCATGAGTTTACCCACTGCCATGGTCCTTGCTTAAATTCTGCATGACATTAAGAGCCCAAACACATTGATAGCTAGATTGTGAAAAACACAATCAGTACAACAGAAGTTCAGTGATAAATGCAGATTCTTTTGCCAAATGCATGGTTAAGTGCCATGGCACACAATTGCCTCTTATGCAAACTGAAATCCATCAAGTATGTATTGCTTAATACTGTGACTAAATCAAGTATGTCCTCACTTTCAACCAAGATATTGCTCTAGAGTGCATGACATTATAAATGTGCTATGTACCATGTAGAATCTATTTTGTATTCAGAAAGACCTATTTATCATGGTCTGAAAAATATGCCAGCACTGATATGAGGAATTGATAATGTCAGAGAGGTACAATTCCAATGAACGGAAGCATTTGATTCTCGGTTCTCCTCGATTCTCATCCCTATAGGGGATGATCCTGAAAGGACAACACAAAGACACGCACACAGAAAGTCAGTAAGAATGGGGTGGGGGTTTATTGTGATTTTCATTTACTTCCACCTTTTCTGCAGGATTGATAGACCGTAAAATGCATGCACAGAACAGTTTTTCTACTTTAAATGCTCTCAGGGTAGAAGGGGTTTATGGGGGACAGTTGGGGTAGGGAGGGGGTGGTTTTAGGTGAAGGGGTAAGTGCCAAGAGGAGAGCAGTCCCCCTCCTCAGGTGCAGAAGCACTATGGGATGGTGAAGGTGGTGTATGTTTTTTTTTTTAGGAGGGGAACAGGGGTTGGGGTGAGGGTGGTCTTTGCACTGATTGATCACACACACACACAGGCACACAAACACACGCACACACACACACTCACGAGAGTCACCACTACATTTACAGAACATGTACACGCCTGTAGAGGCCACAGGGGTTGCCACCACATTGCCTCCGACATGCCTCTATTCTCTCCTCGCCTCTCACGACATCCCACGGGTCAAATCTAGTACATCCACAGAGCCTACAGCCTACCAAGATAAGGTGGAGTAGAGTTGGGCAGGGGTGGTAAGAGGAGAATGTGTGTGTGATGGGCGGGTGGGGGGCTGGGGGTACATTCAAAATGGGGCAGGGAGAAAGAATGGATGATAAAAAGAAAGAGGAAAAAAAACACAACACCTGGTTTTGACCGAGACTACAATCTCAACTTTGTATAAATCAGTGCTGGATATTGTACTGAACACTGCTGCGGTGGAACCCAATACAAAATGCATCGTAGCACTTCTCGTTTATTTTCATTTTTGTTTGTTTTTTCCTCAAACAGAAATGGTGTAGGGAAACAGGAGGCCACAGTAAAGGCTAGGGTTTAAAATACATCTGGAAGAATTGTTGGGGTGAAACTCTCAAACATTACATTTAGTCACTTCCAGTTTGTCACTGCACAAGTGCAATAATAATGGCAATGGCATATCATCTCACTCTAAAAGACAAATTACAGTGAATGCCTCCCCCTTTTAACCTCGACTATACTCTGGGTCAACTAACAGATTCTCTAAGTTTTTGAAGACTGTAAAAAAAAAAAAAAAGAAAAAAAAATCAAAAACAAACACACAATCTGAGAAAATTTCAATTTAGAGTAAAACCATTCTATTGCATCACCCCTTGTTACGTCTGAAATACATAGAAAGTCAGAGAAAAAAAATATACAAGTGGAAAGAATATAAAATAACCACAAGGTGGATTTAGTGATTCACCTTTCAAATTTGGCAACTCCAAAAACAAGTTTGAGAAACTATGGCAATACTGATGATCGCATTAACAAAAGCCATCTAGATGCAACTAAGCAAGATCTTGGATACGTCTTAGTAACTTCGCAGTTGACATCAGAATGTTCACAAATTTTACAGTAATGGAAAAAGTAAGACAACTTCCAAAAATTCAACAACAATAATAACAACAGAAAAATGTTTATTCTTTAATTCATATTCATGTTGTGGAGGCAAGATTTTAATCTTGCTCCATGAATTCTTAAAAACATTGAGGGGTGGGGATTGGCATGAAAAATAAAAGTTTTGGAATGTTGTCGGGGACTGTCTCTAGAGGACTATGGAGAACAGGTGTTTTTTTGCACGTGTTTTGTGTGTATATGCAAAAAGATTTGTGAGTGTGTGTGTATTTGTGCAAGTGTGTATGTTTTTGTGGTGTGTGTGTGCATGTCTGTGTGTGTGTGTAAAACTGGTTTGAAACGGGAGTACTGGGGAACATTTTTTGGCAGTGACAGGCCCAAGGACCTGTTGGAATATCTCTCTCCAGAGTGGATGGTGGTTCTAAGCGGTTCTGATGGTAGTCTCTCCATACTCTCTCTCTCGCTCTCTCTCTCGCGCTTGCTCGTTGGTTGGGTTGTCCATTAGAGATCGAACTTGGCAACCATCTCCTCCAGCTTGGTGATCCGGCGCTCCTGAAAAGTCACCAAGTCCCTGAGAGACTTCACCTCCCGCATGAGCTCTTCCACCTTCGCCTCATTTTGCTAAGAGAAGTGAAAGAAAGTGAGAGAGAGAGAGAGAGAGAGAGAGAGAGAGAGAGAGAAAATGATAGAAAGTGGGAGATAGAGCATGAGACAAAGCGTGGAAATGCTGTTGTTGTCAACAATGCTTTTATTTTGGCCTGACCTCTCTAAGATAGCATTCCATTCACATGAAGCTCATTAATAATGACAAGCACCCTATGATGAGCAACAGAAAAACCTTCCTCTTATTTACCCAAATACATTATCTCTTGGGCAGAGAATTCCCTGGACAACACAAGGTTTACCATGGAAACAGCTATGTGATTAAGCCTGTTTACTAAAAACCAACACAGCAACAGTTGTAAACAACCGTTGTTGTTGTTTATGACTGTTGAAGAGGAAGCAGAACTATTCCACCTCTTTTCTTCCTCATCATTCCTGAATTGGTCATGCCGGAAAATCATGAGAATACGAAACACGCAGAGTGAAACTTAAACTACCTGGAAAACATGGGGACCACACTAAACAGCAAGTTCAGTTGACCAAAACGAACCAAGTGGCTTGGCTATGCCATGTCTGCATGTCAGGTTGTTGTATTTGGGGATTTTTAAGTACTGAAATCTGCCATATTGGACGACCCAGATTAAAATTAGGTTCCCTACATGAAAACCTACCACACGTAATCATCTGGTTAGTTCAATTATCCACATTAAAGGCTTGTTTCCATGGTGAGATGACGAAATCACTAATATCAGTAAAGTGTTTGTGCACCATGATGAGCTTAAGATGGCTGATGACTACTGACAAGTAAAAAAAAACAAAAAAACACCAAAAAACAAAACAAACACAGAACTCACTACAGTGGGCTTGGTATCTGTGGTGGTACCGCCCTCCGGTTTCTTGACCGGCTTGGCCTCCAGGATGTTCTTCTTGACCACCTTCAGGTCGCGGTTCTTGCCGGGGATGTACCCATCCTTGAGGGAGATGAGGATGGGGTCACCATTCTTGCCCTCAAACCACTCCTCCGCCTCCAGGGCAGGGTCCGGCCCCGCCGTATCTGGGTAGAGGTCATCCTGGAACAGGTCCGACTAAAGAGGGAAGGAAGGGTACAAAAAGCAGGTAAATAGGCTATTCTCTGTACTTGACCCAGGGCTTAAAGGCCTTAAAGCCACTTTGTTTCACGCCGTCGATCGCTGTCGATAGGTAAAAGAATGACAGCATCTGGTACAACGTAGACCAAACAGTGCAATGGCAGCCAACACAAACTGATTAGAGCAAGGAAGTTTCATTTTCCTTTGCCCCCCATCAGTGGCACCATCGCACCATTTTGCAAATGTGGGTTTATGTTACCATGTTGCGTACATTACCACGTACGTTGTTACCAAATGCTTTCATTCATTCTTATACCTACCGACAGCACTCGGCAGCCTTAAAGAACAGGGATATGGGTTGACTCCAGTTTTTTCAGTTAAGGTAAGGAAATTTTTGTGCCACATATTATCATCAATTATCTACTTTTCCAAGTTGTCACATACATTCAATATGGATCTATTTTAAACCAATAAAAAAAAGGGAAAAGTCCCTCCAAATCAGTCCTGACTTTGAAAAACTGTAAGTTACCTTTCGGGGGACTGTCATGATGATGGGCTCACATTTTCTTTCATGCAGTTTGTAAAACCTGTGAGGACAACAAACCAAACAAAATATAATTTAACACACACTGCAGAATATCATGTGACCTGCACTTAGGAGGCCCATAAAGCACACAATCATATGATTTCCTGGTACTTGTAATTTAAAAGACCATTTCTCAAATAAAGCTATGGGTTGGGCTTGTATATTGAAGACGACTATTTGCATGTTAAATGATAGTAATATATGTTTCTGTCTCAAATAACACTAAATTCTCCCACAGATGTCTTGGCCAAGATTAAAACCAGTTAAGAAACCCTGAACACTTCCTTTAGCATAGCCATTCTTACTGTGATCTAGCTCCCTCTAGTGGTGGTTTATATAGCTCATATTGATGAATGGCCACAAGTGCAGGACAATATGACTACAACCAGATTACAGAGAACCTAATACACTCATCTGATTTTATTTCCTCGTATGCTCTCTATCTGGACTGGCCATATTTGAACCTTTGAAACCCACACAGGCTATTAATGTGAAAGGAAGTGTCCTGCAATGATCCCAGAATGGCTCGCTTTTACAATCAGCCCTAATCCGCTCATTATGAAAAGACAAAGACATAAAACCAAACAAAACAATTTTGGCCCTGCTGATCTGCTTTACAGAGCAGATGATAGTGCTGTTGACATGTGGATGAAGTTAAAATACAAATAAAACATCTGTTTCTCCCCGAGGTCCCCGGGAGGTCAACCACCAGGATTTCTTTGAACTCATGACAGTCAAAGCTCATTCAATCGATCAAACGGGATGGATGGATGGACAGATAGATAGATAGATGGATAGATAGATAGACAGACAGATAGACAGGTGTCCACAGCGGGGAAAGAAAAATGCAGAACTACTAGGAAGGAAATGTATATTAACCTAACTATAACCTGTAGTTCTTTTTTTTTTTCAGTACAGAATGGGGTCTGTCCGTCCTCGTTTAAAGTCTCGCTGCACTCTTGCTGACAGTGAACGAGCCATATTGGAAAAGCCTCAACCCAGCCCACAATTCCCAGACCTACATTCATGAGGCTGCTGATAAGAATACCAGGTTGTACCAGCTGGCCATCACCTGACAGATTTCACAGGCAAGCCTATAGAGGAGTTATGACCAGCAGGTCCTATGCACCCATCTGGTGCCTATTACAATTGGCAGTAGTATAGAGAACGGCGACCCACCGGGCGATCTCGCATTTGTTGACGTCCAGGCCTCGCTTGGGCATGAAGCCCATCCCTCGCTGGGGCTCTTTGCTGGAGAACGTGTTGAGGAAGTGCACGAAGGGGGCCTCGTCCGTGACCTCAAAGTAGCGGATGCTACTGTCCCCCTGGAAGACAAGCCACAAACAGCGAGTGTGCGTGCACACACACACACACATACACAAAGAAGCATACACACACAAAATGTATTGGATGAGTGTCTTGCATTTCACAGAACAAGCAGAATTTGTAGCGTTTGTTGTTATGAAGTCATTACTTTGAGTAGATCAAGTCTACCTTTCCACACAGGTACACCACGTTAGTGTCGGGGTCGTAGAAAGGGAGCAGAACGCCGTTGCTAGTGTCCATTTCGTGCACTGAGATGGGCTCGTCCATGTTTTTCTAAGAAAAGAAAACGCAGGTATGATACAAACAAACAAACAAACACACAGCATGAGTCATGCACTGTGCGAATGGTGTTACTTCATTACAATGTGAGGCAAGTGGCTTTAAATAAAGCATACTAAATACCAGTCACTTTTGCTTTAATAAAGTTGCATTGCATAGATGGGTCTTAGGTAGCCAGATGTCCTGGGGGGGTGGGGGTTGGGCCTACCGGGTTCCACAGTGCCAGCTGCCTCTCACTCATGCGGCTGAATCCTGTGGTGAAGATGTTCCCGTCCGCCAGGAAGATGGCTCTCATAGGCCGAGCTCCTTCATGGGCCTTGTCTTTCTCCTACCAATCAAATGCCAGATCAGTCAGTCAGTGCTGTGCCAGTTTTAAGGTGTACACATAAATGTGTGTGTGTGTGTATATTCACATCTAGTTTTTCAGGTCATTAATTATGTGTGCGCATACGGAGTGTATATATATATATATATATATGTGTGTGTGTGTATGTGTGCAGATATGTACTTACGGCAATGAGCTGCTCCTTGCGGGGGTCGATGACGCGCACCTTCTTGTCCTTGCAAGCGGTGCAGATGAGGCTGCCGTTGCGGCTCCAGCTCACACTGAAGATGACATCAGGATGCATGTCGTCCAACGTGATCAGCGCCTCGCCCGTCCCCACATTCCAGATCATGATCACATTGTCGCAGCCTGAGCATGTCAACAAAATAAACAAATAAGCATGCAAAAAAACAATCTGTTGTACTCAAAGCTCTCTGCCTGTCCTTCTGGACAGGTACTGTTCAGTAGAAGTTGCTTTACAAAACAAAATAGCCTGCAGTACGGTTAATGTGTTGCCCATGTATAAATATATATTGCATGGCATCTCCAACATCATTGCCAAAACATAATTTTTGCTCATTTCAAAGATATAGAGATTGCCAATGTAGTCAGAGGATGGTGTTGGATATTTTGAGGAAGCGAGCATTAATTCCAAATGTGTGTGCCAACCTTCAATAAATCACTGCCAGAAAGAAAGTCTGACTTAATGCTATCGTGAGGTCAGAAATAGAAATAAAATCTTTAAAAATAAGTGCCTTTTAAAAACACAGCTCTCTGTCAAGACAAAACTTCTTTCTTTCCAGTAGTCAATCTGTTAGAGCCAGAAACAAAAAAAAAGCATTGTTTTCATATTCTGTGAGCACAAAAATGTATGATGTATGTGTATGTATTTAAGCTGCTGAAAGCATCTGCTTTGCAATACTGGGCATGATTAAACAGGGTTGAAAACATACCAGCACACAGTAGGACCATAATATATATATATATAAATAAATAAAGCATTATATATCTCAATCATTAAAAAAATCCTGCAACTACAAGCGACATGGGATTGGAAATGTGCATTGCTGCTCACATACCAGCACTCAGTAGGACATTTCGGGCAGTTGGGTGCCACGAGACGATGCCCACCCTCTTGGAGTGTCCCTCCAGGACAACCACAGGCTCCGACATGGCAGAAGTGAGCCCATTCTCAGGGATCTGCCACACCTGTAACACAAGACACTCACATTACACTTGGACTAGGGGATGGCTGGACATGCTTTACATTGTCTGGGTTTAAAAAATATGAGTAACATTTTTAAAAATGAAAAACATTTTTGAAAACATTGTAAAAACATATTTTTTTTCAAACTTGAAGTGCATACTGACAAACATTGTGAAAGTGCACATTTTACCAACACACTTCTTGGTAACGAAACACTTTCATTATCAACACTGCCAACAGCTATACTGCCTGCTATGTCATTTACAGGCATCAAGTTCCTTGATACAGGCTGCAGTCTATTCATTAACAATGAATTAGGCTGAAAAGACTTCAAATCTATCCAAAATATCCTTTAGGTTGAAACATCCCAAGCGTTATGTATAGTATCTAAGCAGAGAACTAAGCAGAGAACTCATGAGAAGGTGTAGTTGCGATGTTGAACCTGCTGGTGGCAGCAAAAACCCGTAGCTGCTACTCTGTTTACTGAGGTAACCACATCATTTGGGTGTTAGCAGGGCCGTGTTTATCAACCCATTTTACAGAAGTCCAAAGAAACATCAAGGGGCATTTTGCTGGTTTATTTGCTTGGTCGTTCATCATGTAGGTACTGACTGAAAGGAATCAATGGCCTGATGTACACTTGGCGGCACCATGCAATGTGTGGGTGGATTTCGATGCTTGGAAATTTGGCCATGTTTCTACATTGCCATCTCTTGTTGATGTGGCTCTTAGACTAGATTCTGTTTGCATATTAGTGACTGGATGGTCTTATGCCTGCCTAGCACATAACATTTAAGACTGAAAACACATTACACAAGATACATTCATAGAAAAAAATGAGTGGCATGTAGTCCACAGCTTGTGTGGCTTAAC
Source organism: Tenualosa thibaudeaui (assembly GCA_027481765.1). Taxonomy (NCBI): domain Eukaryota; kingdom Metazoa; phylum Chordata; class Actinopteri; order Clupeiformes; family Clupeidae; genus Tenualosa; species Tenualosa thibaudeaui. Next base: position 16,155,185 of record JAIFZK010000014.1, read on the forward strand.
AAGTTATAGTCTTACAATACTGAGTGACTTGTGCATTTAAAACCTTTCATTAATGTGCATTTTCCTCATTCCTGACCATATCTAGACATGCTGCCAACCATGTGTAGGGTTTGGGGACGCTGTATGTCAACCCATATGGCACGAGTGAAAGTCGTCAGTGTGTTTACTCGTTTGAGGTTCAAATGACTTGATATGCGAGTGCCGTTCGCCATCTCATAATTGTCTGCAACCGCCGCCAGCTGATGCAAAACGCAGAAAATGAAACCATTTCTTTTTACGACATTCTTTCCATACGCCTCACTTGACATCTCAAATGTCTGATTGTCAAAGCAAGCCTCCTGGCCAAATAAGGAGAGGCAAGGGGTCGGTGAAGTCCGTGCTCCCGAGGCCATGAATCACTCTCACATGGGCCTTGTCCAGTCTGCCGAAGCCCAGGCAGCTGCACGTCTGTCCAACGTCTACATGATGGAGTGATAAGACTACTGTAGTCTCTGTGACAGATATTTGCATTGAATTAAAATTAATTCTGAACGTTGAGGAGTTTTATTTTCGGCAAACAAGTAGGGTGCAAAAATCCTACACAACCTAACTGACACCTGCTTGCCTGCAGCAGTGCATTGTAATTTATTATTTATTTTTTTTATACAGGCATGAATTAAAATAGTCGTGAGTTAGATTTAGGCTGATGGCAAACAAGGTGTTTAGAGGCTGAACATTCCAGAGTTGACGCACCCATGACTGTGAAGTCAAAGTCCTCAGTTGTACTTTGCGTTGCATTAACACATTGCCTAATAAGTACAACTTATGCTTAACCCGAGGGCTGGGGGGGTTCATGTATAGCTAAAACTGTAGTAAAGACTTTTCAAATGTATGTTAAACACTTGTGTATCCTGCTACTAGCCATAAATACCACTATGATTTGGACTTCTCCAATCTCCAATTTCTCTGTGATTTGTTTCCTTAATTACTCCATGTAGGTCAAATCAAAGTGAACATTAACTTGACTGAGTAATGATGCAAACTAAAGTCATCTTTAACAAGTTATTGCTTGACAATACAGTATAATGTGTAAATACTCTGTCATTGGAATGTCCATACAACAGTGACTAAGGGTGTCAATGCCATGTAGGGCTATCAGTGTACTGGTTATGTAAATGACATTTCAAGGTAGGGAGCACTTAATTACAAATCACACAGTGGCCATGAGCCAAATTAACTACTAAACACTCACACTCATCACCATGTCAGTGTGTTTAAAACGCGCCACTGCCTGCATAAAATTCTGTTTGAAAAAATGTGATGTGATGCTTTTGAATTTAAGTGTTTTAAATGACTGGCCGACTTCCAACCATCCTGCACACCTTGCCTCATGCATGAATAGAAAGCAAAAAAGTAACAAAAATGACCAGAAAATGAAAAAAAGAGCAGGGGGTAGTGTGCTTCCCGGGTCATCAAATTACCACTTCATGACAAAAATAAGCTAATTTCAATTACAAATAATTTCGATTACAAATTATAGTTATAGTATAGTATAATACATGAGAGTTTAGTTTTTGATATAGATGTGCATCCATGAGTCTGATACCTGAGAAGATGCAAACCATGACCATTAATAATTTTGGATCAAGGGTGCAAATCCATGATATGGTCATGAAAGGATAACAATAAGCATTTCATTTCTGACAGGTGTCTAAATGAGTTGCTTTTAAAAACAGAGAAGAGATGATGAGGAACTAGAAGGTCATTTGGAGTGCACAGACCTCCCCAAAAGCAGCATGTCAAAAGTAAAACTAAATCCCTGTGTGCCTGAACCACTCCAAAATGTAATATCTTCCTAGACGCGGATTTAAACTTGTTGTAATTGTTTCATGGAAGTTTCATGAAAATCAGGCTGTTGCTTGATTAGTTGCTGGAGTACTTAAACATGAGTGAATTTCTGATGAGGTGTGTGCATGTGTGTGTGTGTGTGTTTGTGTGTATAGTAGAGCTGCATACCATGACAGCAGTCATCAGAATAGTCAATGGGCAGGAATACCTGCTTCCTGTCAGTGTATTTCAGAGAGGTGTGTGGTTCAAACACATTTCTATCCCTTTACAGTCACTTGGATAGAAACCAGAGAAGTTAGCGCTAGCTAACAAAAGGAGGTGAATTCCTGACAGGTCTGTTCTGTCACTTACCATGACTGTACAATCCTCTGAGCCACTGGCGATGACGTGGTCATTGTGTGGGCACCAGTCGATGTCCAGAACGGGACCCGTGTGCCCGCATACGTTAGGGTAGGCCTTATCAATACGCCCAGACTGAAGAGAAAAGAGGGAGGAGAAAAGACAAAAGCAGAAGAAACAGACAAGAGAATGAGAATTCAGTTTTATTCAATTATACAGCTCTAAAACAATGAGCCTCAATATAGAGGACTTATGACTACACGCAACAACATATCACTAGGGACTCGAAAACATACACTTATCAAAGTCAGTAATTTCGTGATGACGTGTTTTTGTGACATTTAACACAACAGTTCTACTAATCTTCATACACTTGAAGATCACTTAATGCACTTAGTTCCCCATGACTGATTCTACAATTTCAAGGAAGTCTACAATTTCCCTGCAAAATTTCCCTTGCTTACAAAGCCAATAAATGAATGGCAATACTACAAGTGAATGAACACCATGTTTCACCTGAGGGGCTCAGAAACTAAACAGTGTGACCTCAAACTCTAACAGGATTTTGAAACCAATCACAGCACAGAGAGCTTAGAATTTCTTATCCAATGACAGTGCTTTGTGATGACATGAGTGGTCTAGAGAGGTGAGAGCTGGGTATATTCAGACCAGCTCCAGCATAGGAAATGGATGAGAAGTCGCTCCACACTGTTCCCTCTTCGCTGCGTAATCTATTCATGACACTCGAGATCGCCACCTGACTCGAGGAAGAAAACAAAGCACACAACGCGCGCCAAGTGTTTTCAATTACCCTGACAACAGTGATCTTCGGTGCTCGAAATCTGGAGCATTCGGTGATGTCGGAACGCAAAATCATTCCAAGCCACATTCCTTATGCAAATGAACATGACCTCACCCAGACAGTGCTACCCTGAGGCTGTCACTCTGGCTGTTGTCAAGGTAACCATACGTCAAGGGGGCAACCAGGTGTGCTAATGCAGACCGAGATCCTCTCTAGCTCACGTGGTAAACAGGAAAGACATAGGAGGAAGCTGCTCAAAAGCTGAAGAGAAGCGGTCTTTCATACTGCTCCATATGTGAAAGGTCAAAAGCACACAGCACAAGCGGCTTATCAGGTAATCATCGATTTCTTTTCCAGTTGGATTTGATCCAACTAGGGTGATGCAGTACACACTGTATACATACACATATACATATACACACACACACACACACACACACACACACAAACAAACAGGTCTCTTGCTTCCAGATGATTTGAATCACACTTTACATCTGTTTTTGACTAAAAGAAACAAAAATCTCCTTCTCTCCTGGACTTGTCAGGAGAAAGGGAGTAAGTGAGTATGCAAGTGGCAGCAAAGAGAGGAAGTGGAGGTTGTGGACAGGACACAGACATGGGGATGGGATAGAGGGTAAGAGCACGCACGCACACACACACACACATACACACGGACGGACGCACGCAAACACGCACGCACGCACACACTTCCTGAATACGGGTGAAGCGTTGCCGGCCGGGGTGGTGGGGGGTTGTGGGGGAAAAGATGAGGTATTCTGGATAAGGAATTCTGTTCTGCTGGATAAGAGGAAACAGGATGGGACTTGGACAGCAGAAGCAGCAGCAGCTTGGGCTCCAGTATGTGTATGTGTGTGTGGGGAGGGGGGGTGCCTCTGGAGGGCACTGTCAAATTCATGACTACAGACATAAACTGGAAAAGACCCAGCAACCTGGTGGAGGCCTCGCTAACGTCAGCATCCTGAGAAAAAACAGTAAAGACTACAGCTTGAATGGATCTAATGGTAGAGCAAGACACTTGGCACAGCAGGCTTTTATCCTTCAAAGGCTTACTAACATCTGGCCAAGAAATTGGTCCCCATACCTTCCCTTCACTTCTACTTACTTTTTAAAATGAAATTAATCTATCAGGGATTGTCAGATACAAAGTACATTTATCACAAAAAAGCCCAAAAGGCTTTTGTCAACAACCAACCACAACAACCATTATTTACTAGTTAATTTCCATCTGCACTCCCTGGGTAGCTGACTTTGGGTAATGCAAAAAAAAAAATCAATCGTGTGAATGCAAAATCTAACCAAATTGCATGTCTGCTTTCAGACCTTAGAACTAAATTCAGAAATTGTGCAGGTAGTTGGAGCAATATGACAAAACTGGTAGAAGTGAATGGAACTGAATGTGTGGAGCTAAAAGGCCATGAGGTCAATGGTGTGGGAACAAAGGCAAAACACATGAGAAGTGACTGTAGCAGTAGAGCAATGACTCTGATCGGGAGTGCTGACCACACACACACACACACACACAGGGAAGCACATGATGCAGGCCACAGAGGCTCTGATATTCACATAAAACCTAGGCATGCAGAAAGGCCACACACATACAGTACACTCACACCTTCTCTTTGACACACAGGCTCTGTCACTTACTCTCATACACAGTGGCGTGCACACACACACACACACACACACACACACACACACACAGGCAGGCATGTGCGCGAGTGCACACACACACACACTCTTCTCTTTCAACCGTTCACTGCTGAGCACATAGCGAGCCACTCTGAAATTCCCACCCTGGCTAGAGGGACACACACATGCACTCTCACACACACACTCACACACACCTCATCAACCAGGAGAGGGGCAGCCGGCAGAAGAGAACACTCAGGGTAACGAGAGATTTCACGCTCAACCAGGCATTAGGAGGGCACATAAGCGCTTATGGCACAGACCCTTATGTATATTAATGACCTTTGTAGGAGCATAGGGTGTGGAGAAACCGCCTCAGTTTGATTAATGCCGTCATGGATTAGTTTTGACCAGCCAAATGGTGCCACTGGATCACAGGCAGCAAGTAATCTGGGGGATCTGACAATGGGAATGGGACTCACTCACTACTACCATGGTCACAAGCATACAAAGTCAGCAGGAATGTGTGCATTCTTTATGAAATGCATCATGGGTTCACCAACTACGTCCTCATGGGGCTTCCTCCAACAAAAACCTGCTTTTCTGGAATGGAGAGCTTGTCTAAACTTAGCGTAGCTCTACTCCTCCTCTATTGTACACTATGTAACAATTCACCACTATGCAAGGTGCCCTTGTTCATATCACACAATTTGTTTTGGTTATCATCTTCAAATCAATTTGGTTGGAACACGTGTGATTCCCGCCAGCCATCGGGATAGGCACTGTGCAGTTTTGGGTGGCGGGTTGGAAACCACAACAAAATAAAAGAAAACCATTACAGACTGACATAATGCCATCAAACTCCAATTACTATCTTCTTGTAGTTCAAATGAGGCTATAGGAAGTGTTTGGAAGGCTTTGTGTGTCTTTTAGGTAGCTAGTCTGTTAATTTGATAAGAAAACTCCTTAGTTCTGCCTTAATGCCCCCAGAAACCCCAGAGGAGGAGGAAGGGAAATACTAACAGTCTGGTTTGTTGCCAACACAAAAAACAAACTGTCACCTAACCTCATGCATGCCTGCTGATTACTGTATATCCAGCAGGGTCTGACAGCTCGTCTGCCAACCAGACACACACAAAAAAATAAAAAAGCTTAGACATAAGTGACCCCAACAGCTGTGCGACTGCTTGCCAAGGAATTTTGCGGGGACCAGCTGAGGTCACTGAATCAACAGCACCGTTCCCCGCTTCCCCCAAACAAAGGTCACATCCTGTCACTAATGAAACATAGTCCGATTGCTGCGGCCTACTGTCGCCACAGAGATCTTCATACCTGATAGCCCAGATTATCGAAACAAACTGTTGTCATAGCGGCAGGGCTGTTGTTTTTATTATTATTGGGCGTGCTGATCGGGGCCATCGGGGGGGAAGGGGCAGGGGGAGGTGGTGGTGGTGGAGGCACAGGGGCCCGAGGCTGGAGAAATAAGAATCCCCTGATGTGCTGCCCGCTGCAGAAAGGCCTCTGTGTGCCTCCATGGGGCCACAGAAAAGGGAAGAGGCCTTTCAACTTGTGGGGTCACAATCACAATGCTTTGAACAGACTTTGTACACAGTGCATGGTCAACACATTGATCTTTTAACCAGGTTTTTTTTTTTAATCTTTTCCCTTTTTTATTTTTAAAGGCACTACTTCTTAGAGACCATGCAAAGGGGGAGCAAAAATGCTTTTAGTAGATCTACAAACTCTGTTGTTACCAATCCCAGAAAAACAATTGGGTACTAATTTGTTCCTTTAAAAATGCTTACATTTTCACTACAATGTCAGTGTATGAAACAATGATTAACTTTTAATAGTGGCTCAGGTAACCAGAGATGAGCATTGCAGGCATGTGTAACTAGGTCATACTTGCTGTGTTTTTCCCTGCTCACTGAGCAGATGTCACTGACTCATGTTACTAGCTCATTGATTGGTTATGGCATCATTCATAGCTATACATCTCTGATGTTGTCCACACAAAAAAATATAAATGAATAAATCCAACATAAAGGAAACAATAACAGGGAACTATATACAAAAATAGGTCACAAACACTTAAGACAACACTTTATTTGAAAGCAACAGATAAATCAATTTAGAGATCAATCAATGTAATCTCTGCCTCGGGCTGGTGCGTGGCTTAGATAACCGTCATCTGAGGGTGTGTACTGCCACACTGCGCCAAAAAAAACATAAAACAAGACTTCACAGCTTCATCCAAGACAAAGTTTACTCAAGCTTATTTTCCATTTGCCTTTTTTTTTTTTACGTAAAAATATAATATATCCCTCAGCCTTTTAGACAAGAAACACATTATTTTCCTAGGAGTCAAAGCACACCAGGAAATAATGCAGCAAGTGTGTCAGAGACAACTCTAAGTGATAAAAGCACCCCCCCCCCCCGCCCCTCACACACACACACCCATCCATACCCCCCCCCATTCTCTCTTCTTCCGATGCAATCTGGAATACCTCTCAGCAGCTTTTTCAAACCCTTCCCCCTTGGTAGCTCACACCCCTTTTCACAATCCATTGGACAAGCAGTCCACCTCCTGGCCAATCATGAGGCAGCAAGGAGGTGCCCTGGCGAGGCTGATATGCAAAAGCACTAGAGCACCAAATATGGTCAAATGTACTGACAGCAGTGGCATGCCTAAGGAGGGCTGAACACAAGGGGATGTTCACGGGACTCTGAAGCCTGCCTACTTGCGCTCTCACTCTCTCTCTCTCTCTCACACACTCACACACACTCACTCACACACTCTCTCACCTGACCTTACAGCCCTTCAAACAAATCTAACGTGGGTTTGGTTTGCTGTGGCTTCTTTAGGCGTGTGCTTACCTACGAAACCTTGGAAACATGGAAAACAATGTCAGGGAAAAAATAAAAACAATGGGAAAAGAGAGAGAGAGGAAGGCGTCAATCCAATCTACAAAATATTCCACCCCTAGGCCCTTTTTTAAATAGAAATGATGTCAGACCCTCTCTGTTGCTTGCATTTCTCTGCCTTGAAGTCAGTGTAATCGTGGCTTTCAACAACTGCAAAGTTTGAACAACTGCAGTGATGGATGATGTCTGTTGCTGAACTAATCTATTTGTGTTTGATAGTGGCTTCACAGTGACTTCACCTCTATGATGTCCAGTTCCATACAGAGCAGGACAGGTTAGTGGGAAAAAATGAAGTGAACTTAAGTTCAGCAAAAAAATAATAAAAGCAAAACTGCAGTAAACACATTGAACAAACAAAACTGAAAAAACAAATTAAAGTAATATTGTGTAGCTTACTAAGATCAGATTCAAACCTACATGCAACTTGCTTTGGCCTGCATTTTCTAAAAGAAGAGTTTCCAACTGACAGAGAACATGTCAACTCTTTCATTGTTAAAGGGTAGGTTCAGGTTTTTACACTTAATACCCTGTTTTCTGATCGTTTATGATAAAATACAATAGTTAAGACTTAGAGCAGACTAAATTGATGAATGCCACTGTTCTGGGAATTTTCGGTGCACGGTAGCACCACCACCACCACCCCACCACCCCCACATACAGAATGGCTGCAATAGGTGCACTGCTGCAATCTTCATGTCAGCGTATCACTGAACATTACTGACCACTCTGTGAGTTTCAAAAACTAAAGTTTAATACGTAGGGAAGATTGCAGCAGTGCACCTATGCAGCCATTCTGTAGGGGTGTGTGTGTGTGTGGGGGGGGCGAACCTGTCCTTTAAAAATTTTAGGAAACAAATCCCAGAGTGCTTAGTTGAACATCTCCCATGGAAAATGGTGAAAGGATTCCCTTTCTAGTTCTCAGTGCACTCAAAATGCAGTTTTATGCTTCACAGTAGAAGGTACTAACCTTCACATTTGGAGTTGTTTGGCTTACCTCTCTAATGCTTCATCAATGCTTCAAGTGTGGTTGACAAAACAACTATAGGCAATGGGATATAATTTCAGACACTGTCTTTCTGTGTGACTATGTTTTTGGGGAAACAACCTCTAGAATGGTGGAATTTAGTTCAACTATTCCTATCTATAAGGGTCCTAAACCCTCTAAGGACCAAACAACAAACCGGCAGATAACATTAACTGAATGGGGCATAGAAAAATGGAGTTTCTGTGCCCCATTCAGTAAGGTTGTGTTTGCCATTCTATCTATGTTGTATCCAATTTTCTTGTTCTTTTTCCTACCAATAGCACTAATAACCATGGTTATGGATTGATTCATAATAGATTTCTCCCTTAACTGGCATGAATCAGCCAATCATGAAATTGATTGATACCAGTTAAAACTTTTGACAGTTCAGGGCTTAGGGAGGAGCCAACAGCCAACAGAAGTAGGCCTAGTCTTTGCTGTAATGGTGACTCACCTTATGCAGGGGGAGGACCAGGAAGGCTCCACCTCCGCTGGCCTCTATAATGATGGCGACGAACTTGGGGTTAACGGCACAGAAGGAGCTGTCCCAGGTGACACGCGAGACCCTGATGTCATCATAGCACTGGTCATTCTTCACCGCCTGGCCGAAGACGTGACGGAACTTGCTTTGCCGCACCACTCGCCTCATCATGTCTACCATTAGTCAGTCAGTCGGTTGCAGAGAAGAGAAACACAAGGCAATGAGATACGAGATAGGGCAGAGGAGGAACAAAACCATATACTGACAGAAAATAAATAAATAAATAAATAAGCAAACAAACAAACAAACAAAGCCTTCCATGTCAGCAATCTGGCCTGGTCACAATGGTGTGGTTTTTGGAAATCTGAGCACGAAATGTGCAACATTAAACCACTGGTCAATAGAAGCCCTGCAGTTCCTCCGCAGGACATCGCTGTGGATCACATTTCATCATGATTCGAGAGCTGGATGCAATCCACAGATTCAATTCCGCTAATGACACAAACAAGATGCTAAAAAAGCTCTGGGTATGAGGCAATCCCAAACACAAGCCCGTGATCTGGCATTATCTGCCATTGTACAGCTGGAAGGACTATGACAATGGACCAGATGAGGAAAAAAATCTGTCTTCGTTAACACAGGAGCCGGTAAAACCCAGTTGCAAGAGGTGGCCGGCTCTGCCACCACGAGGCTTTCATTTTCACCATTTCCCTGTTTCCATAACAACCGTTGAAAGACTCCACTCATTGGTAAAGCTGGGTTTTCAGCATGCCAGAAAAAAGGAAGAGACTTTTACTGGGGAGCTGGGAAGAAGGAGAGGGAAGGGACTCAAAGGGGGGGGTTGTTTTCAGTGACACACAAATCAGAGAAGAGAAGACCTCTGCTAAGGGACGAAATTAGGAAGGACAAGGCTCTGGGTGGGAGCCACCAGTAAGAGGATTGTGGTAATAAAAAAAAAGTGGCCGAACTTTTCAAAGTTCTCCATTCTGTCTCCGGCAAGAATGAGTGTGTGCGGTGTGTGTGTCGGGGCCCATACTGGTCCAACCCTAAAAGCACACGGCAAAACCAACACAAATCAAGCATTCCTGAGCTCTTTTATTCTCCAGTGGGCAACTCTGGCAGCCACAGCTAGTGGCTTAGTCAACATCTCAGGACAAGTAGAGTCATGACACAATACAGCAGTCCCTATTGCCTCCCTGAAAACGACTCTGTGACGAGGCAACATCAAGACAGATGCACACCTGAGCAATGTGCAGCTACTAAGTTTTGTCCCTATAGACCACAGGGCCACAGAATGGTGAGAATGAGAACTGAGATGAGAAATTTACACATATGAAAATGAGAATTTACACATGTGCTAAAGCTAGGCTACTTCCGTGTTGTTTGAGTGTGGAGGACAGCCTAAGGGATTCACATGTCATTTCATGACCTGGGAGTTAGCAACCGGTTATGTAACCAACACTGTGTGAACCATCAACTGGCTTTACAGTTGGAGCACTGAGCCACGTGGACAATGGTGTCACAGCTACCCCTGTGGTCGGTCACACCTAAAACATTTCCTGCCTTATCAGTAAAACGATTCAGTTGTGTCTTCATGTGATATAGCCTCAAGGCAATATCCCCCCCAATACAAACACAGAAAACTTTCAGATAGGGGAACAAAATGGAGAGTTGAATAATGGAAACAGTGTAGGCTCAGCCTGAACAGAGCAGGAATTTGGCCAAAGGTTTGGGGATATACTGCAAAATGAGGAGTTCCTGATCATACACTACATTGCCTAAATTCCAATGTCCTAACCCTAACCCTAAGATCTGAACCCTCTAGGACTTAACTGGCATGAATCAATTCATGCCAGGCCAGGCTCTGAGGGTTCAGGGTTTAATGTATTAGGATTCAGACATTGTTTCTCACATTGGAGGACACTTAAACTGTCTACTGAAAGCATGGAAACCATGCTTAGGCTCTGTGGATATTCGTCTATGCTAGACAGAAGATTCCCATCACAGATTAGAATCCTCTCTGCTTCTTCTGTCAACTGAGCAGGGCCTGTCTGTCTCTAGACTGTGTGTGTATGTGAGTGTGTGTGTAATGGCAGAGATCCCACAGTCTGAGGCAAGGCCTAATCATTCCCCATGGATGCTTTTACTACAGCCTGATGTGCACAGAACAGAAGCAGGCTGGACGACTCAAGAGAAGAATCATTACTACACAGCCCTCCCTCACACCATCCACAGCCTGCTGCTACACATGCAGAACACAGATGACTTCTTTCCATCTAAACCCACAGAGGTGTGAAGTCTGCAACCGAATGAGAAATGACTGGCACCAAAAGGTCCATATTCCTCACTTTCGTTCACGTCCAATCTCTTATGCAGCAAATACCAGTCACCATCTCATTACAAGGTATAATTTCCGTCAAATGTCAGGTTAAAGTTACAGCTCAAGATGGCTGATATATAACAGAGACTTTCACTCAAGGTGACACAGACTTGCAGGTGGGTTTGGTGAATCAAATAACATTTGCTCATCAGTCAGCAAAGTTACTGCTGCACCACCATGCACACTACCAGACTTCTCAAATCTGGCATATTGAATCAAATGTTGATCTAATCTACACTTCTGCAATAAAGGTGAACCTAACTTTGCTTCTCCATTTCAGTTTTGGTTCCTTTCCACACACTGTGATTTAAATAGTCAACTCAGGCAACAGTTCCCTGCTGGGTTCCCTAGCTGGCCCTCCCTTTAGAGTAACAGCCAGGCTATGACTCTTGTTCCAGCCTTGGAGCCCTGCTTAGTGCTTATTGTGCTTAATTTCAGTTCAAGCAGGCAGCATCCTCCTGACCTAGTTCCTCCAAAAGCAGAGGGAATATAGATTCGCAATGGTTATGTGATGTCCCTGCTGTGCAGCATAACATTTACATTTATTCATTCAGAAGGTTTATTAACACAAGCTCATACGCATTAAGGGCAGACAACACAGACTGTTTGCAGTGTTTGCATGGTGATATATCTATAACACCATAATTCTGACATTTATCATTGTTTTTATAATCTGCCTTTATGACTGCTAAAAGGTCAATGCTAGTGTTAACAGGAGGTGACTTGCTACTCAGGAATCTGGATCTTCTCCCTTGCCAACAAGGAATTCCCTTATTCAAAGTTTGATTTGCCCACATATATCCATGAGCTTATTATACAGTGAAACAAATCCTTTAGTCTTAATCTGTCCTAAAAAGGGATTTCTGGACAAATGTAATAGTGCTTGAAAAAAGCTTTTGGGCACTGACAAGTTGATATCGAATAGGCAACACAGTGGAGAGAAGAGGCGCAGTGTGTTCCCATAGCCAATCTGACACGGAGTGGTTCCAATTAGGCCACCGACATGTCAGCGGCAAAGACAGATGTGAAGGCTAAACCAGAACCAAAACCGGAGTCTTGTGTGATCTAACCATCAACGACCACAGGACCACTAATTGGCGTCATCTCAATCAGTCCGAGACAGCTCTGGTCATTATGCTGTTAACTGGGCGTTTGTTTTGATCGGATGATCCACAGATCGACAACTTCCCCTAACCTTACCATAAAACCTTTTCAGACATACAGGTGCACAGAGCAACTTAGTAAGGGTGTACACATAAACAAAGTCATGTAATCAGAAGCAGGATGGTTAAAGGTGTGTCTGTGTGTGGCTGCTGATATCAGCCGGACTATCACAGTACGTGCGGCAAGCCCACATTCAACACAGTTCAGGACAAGTGGAGAAGACTGCTCGATATTGTTGCATCCTCTGTACGCCCCTAATGTTAATGATCCAGACTTTATTTTCCTAAAAAAATCATTTATCAGCATACAATAAAACAATATCTATAATCACTAGTGCACAGGACACTTCCTTCGTGGAGAATAAACAAGAGCAAGAATAACAGTTAATGTTAGAATTAGGCATCAACGCATGTGAATTAACTGTTATGGCCAAGCAGCTAACATTAGCCAATTTATCAATAGCTAGGATAATGTTAGCTATAGCTGTTAAGTAATGCATGTACACCTCACCCGGGTCCGATATGAAATGGTCAGAGAAGACGTGCATTTGTAATTACACAAAAACGCACAACTCGGATTCTGCCAGTTTGGATATAGTCATCCACGATAGCGGCAAAATATCCCAGTTCTGTGTGAGTGGTCATTCATTATTGAGAACACGACCAATATTCCCACCCTTAGGTCACCGGTACTGCATTATCAAGGGCTAGCCGAGTTCATTGTGTTCCGAGGCGTGCTAACTCAAGAAACCTTCAATAAACGCATTAATTTACATGGAACATATCCAATCAAAGTTGAGTGGCAAATTATACGCGCACAAGCAAAATCCAGCAGGACTTGATTGTAACTGGTGAAAATCAAAATGTGCTTCAGTGCAACTTCATGATTTGGAAGGCAACATTCATCCCAATTCAGCTATCCTAGCCTAACCGATTTAACGCTAGCAGGCTAATGCTACAATGGCTGAAAACCACTGGATATGGAGAAATGCACATCCATATAAGGGTGAAGCAAAACTGCTGGCGCCCAGAATATGAAACCAGATTCTGCCGACTACCTATGAAGACATAGTTTAAATGAATATGCGCCTCACAGTATTATACCCCGTTTTGGATAAAAATGATGTTCACTGACATCACCGATACGAGCTAACCGGGCGTTTTTTCTGACGTGGGAAATATGGAGTTTTACTGGCTAGCTAGCTGATTAGCCTGCATTAAGCAACATTATTCCACCGGATACCAGGAAGTGGGAAAAATGCTAACCTATGGCGCTTTTAAGAGCTTAGAATCTCAACCCATACAACAGTCGACATAAATTAAGCATATTCAAGCAAGAGAAGATGTAACACGAATACAATTTCCTAACAATGTAATGAAGAGAACATCTAGGCTTACTGCTATGAAAATCGAAAATCTGAACACAACCCGCACAACAGAATTAGCCAGCGCCTGGCGGATGTGTGGCTGTTCCACTGATGCTAGCTAGCCCGCAGATCACTCAGCTCCCATTAAAACCACAACCGCATTGAACATTCAGGATAAATGTAGCATTTTTTCGGTTGGGGCGTATTCCTTACCTCCGTTGATAATAGAAAATGTCCTAAGTCAACAAAATGAATAATTTCGAAACATGAAAATGTTGGCAGTAAGAAAATAAGTCCGTATGGTGTTTGAATTGTCCTGTTGGTACCCGCCCAAGCTCTGGCTTGCTACACTATTCCTTTCTCCAAGTCAATGAAATGGGGAGAGACGCCCTTTCTCCTCCCATTCTCACAGCATCTGTACTGCCCCTCCCTCCCTCCCTCAAAATCATATCTAGGCCTAGGACTATTACATGCTCTAGACATTTTGGGAGGGAAAGGACATCTCTTGTACATTTAAAAAACAGTTACATTTTTGTCTTGCTACCAGATATTTGCACAAAAGGACTTGAAACCCATCACATTCAGATTTATTCCTCTGAAACTTTTCTAATATTCAAATAATCTCTCTTAGCTATGAAGCAATTCATTGTACAAAACACTGACTCAGCCATACAATATATACAATAGGCTACAAAATGCAATATTTCCAATTTATTTCCAATTTTTATTCCTATTCCCCATTACCTGCCTGACAGGCCATGCAACATATTGTATTTTTAAGCCTTAGATTGTCAGTCTTAATAGAGTGTTCTTCTGATATTACTGAATATAAGATATAAGATACAAGATTTCAGTTTTCACATGCAAACATTTCAATCTTCTTTTCTGCATAGAGCATAATTGTAGACAGGCTCTTTGCTTAATTATAATAATGTTTATTGAAGGTATTTTATTATACAACCACACTGGACAAACCTAATCTGACTTCTCATGTTGTGAGTTTAGTTACTTCACCAACCTACCACTGTCATGGCCTACAGTTGAATAACCAGACTCCCTTCAACATCTGTCTCTGTTCTTGGAATAATATATACTTTATATATAAATATACTTTTTCCCAGACCAGTGTGTTTTCTCTACAGTAAGCAAACACTCTCTTTGCAACTCACAATGAGTTTTTTGCAGAAACAGGCAGAATTAGTGCTGAATGATTTGTGCATACTTGTGCAACAAAAATCACTGCTGCAGTATTTTTAAAGAAAGAGAGCCCTCTACTGGGCAATTGTCAATACTACCAGCGATAACTTCATAGCACAGTAGTTTCTGGAGGACACACTCACTTAATCCAGGCAGTTCAGGTCAAATCAAATTCAATTTGATTTAATCTTATCAAAATTCACATAGACTGACTTTAACAGATGCATAAAAACCATGACATCTAGCTCACTAATATACATTTAGACACCATTTACACCTAAACTAAAAATTTAGGATTGGCATGGCTGTAGAAAACTGGTTTTACCTTTTTTAGGTGATGATCTCTCCACGCGAGGCTCTGTGGACTTCTTGGTGACATCAAATGCCTTCTTCATTTGCAATACCTTGAGGCTGGACCCCCTCTCCAGGTTGACCTCAGGCTTGGCTTCTTCACGCTGAGATAAGGAGCGTTGGTGTCTGACATTGTCCTGCTTGAGGTTGGTCTCCTTGATCAGCTCATGGACAGGCTTGTACCGGGCCACATCATTGAAGTCTTCAACAGCTCGGGTGTTGGTGGGGAGTGTGTGACTCCTTGCTCTCTCAATGGTTCGGTGTATCCTGGGCTCTGGTGCCACCTCTCTTGGTTCTGCCTGTATGCCGAAGTCAGAGTGGATTCTTTCACGGACACTGCGTCTCATTTCACTCAATTCACTCTGTTTGTCAAAGTCAAGATTGTCTCTCTCGTGCACTTTTTGTTTCCTGTCACTGGACTCACTTGTCCTAGGTATCATTTCTTTCAGTTCACCCTGGATCATGTCACAGTCTGTTTTTTCTCTTTCTTGCACCCTGTGCCACCTCTCTCTCAGATCACTGTCTGTGTCAAAATCTGACTTGGCCTTCTCTCTGGTTCTATGTTGCTTCTCAGGCTCCCTCTCTCTTTCTCTGTGTCCTCTGGATTCATGTTTTAGCTCATACATTTCAGTGGACATATGCATATTAGGTGGGTACTCATCATCTCTGACAGGATACTCGGCCACCTCTGCATCTTCAACCTCAAAACTGGAGGCTGGCGGTGATGAACTCTGGGCAAATGGGTTCTTTGGTTTCCTTGGTACAGGCGGTGGTGGGCCTTTAAGTTTTGCACTTTGCTCTAACACATGATCCCTGGGGACACTCCATTCCATGTCTAAATTTCGTGACCCCTCTTGATTGCACTGACCTGCCATTTTTGCCATGACTTCAAAATCTGGCCTGATAAAGTACATACCGTTGTTGTTTGATGTGGCCATCATTTCATTGTCTCTTGGGTCATACTCGTCTGTCATGCACATGTAAGGGGGCACAAAATGTGCACTAGGATTGTCTAGGAACAGACTGGGATCGGGATGCTTAGGATCGGTTGGACTGGTGCAGTCTTCTGCAAAAGTCTCAAAGGAGTCGCGGCGTGCCTGCTTGATATCGAGGAGGAGGTGGTCAATGTATCGGCACTTCTCTTCAGAGGCCTGAGGTGAGACTGGTGTGCAGGCAGCAGTAGCCTTGTTGAAGGGATTTTTGGGCTTTTTTGGGACAGGTGGAGGGGGGCCCTTGGCTTTAGCTCTTTGATCCAGAGACATTTTCTCCTCAGCACGGGGGTTGATGTTATGTTCATGTTGGGGAGATGTGTTGTTTACTGAAAATGAGTGAGCCTCATCCATCATCGCCTTTGATTCGGGCAGACAGAGCATCTGTGGAGGTGCCGTGGCCATAACAGTTAAATAGAGAGGTTCTCGCTCTTTATGCCTAGCCGCTGTGAGCTGCAGTCTCTCAAAGTCTTCAGATTCAAACGGGACACATTGGGATAGGTCATTATCCTCAGACCAGTTGCTTTCATTTGGACGAGAAGAACAAAGTGGCAAGGGCCCTGTGGCTTCGAGCTCACCCACAGGAGAGGAGCCATTGGTGTGTGTTCTTGAGGATGTGTGGTTGGCTGGTGGTGGAGAGTCTGTATTCATGCCATTGCTGTGCCCTTGGGCCATGCCACCATCACCCAACACACTGGAACTTGCAGTGTGACCCAACTTATTTGGAGCTCCCTCGGGTGCCTGCTGGACCTTTGGTCTGGGAATAACAGCGGCAACCCCGTGCATTGGGTTTCTGCCCTTCGTAGCACACATTGACAGTGAGCTAGGCACTTCCTTTTCTCCAATCTGAGTGTCCACAGATGTAACCATATCAGTAAGTAGCTCCTGGGCTGCGTCTACTGGTTGTTTCACAGGCAAGGATTGATCTTTCTTACTCTGCTCCCTGTGAGTGCATGCTGCTACCATTTTGACAGACTTGCTGCCCCCTGCTTGTCCTCTGTCTGACTGGAATGTGCTGTAGGACTCTGACTCCAAGCCCTCTTCAATCTTCAGGTTGGGCCAATTAACATTTTTCTGATACAGCGTGTCCTGGCTATTATCAGATCCATGATCACCATCTGTGGTGGTGTGGTGCGGCTCTTCTGACGAAGACCTTGCATTTGGCAAGTGACTGCGGACCCCTGTGGCATCCATGTGCTTTGATTGGTTGCCCTGATGAGGCAGTGCCGTCGTTTCACCTTCGCCCTGGCTGGAGTTAGAGCGCTCATCTCTGTCCTCCATTCCTGGCAGAGTTTTGCTTGTCTCATTGCTCTGGCTGGTCCTACGGCTGCCTTGAGCCCCTGAGCCTCTTTCAGCCCATAGAGTCTGTGTCGTGTCACAACCTAGCTTTAAATCCCTGTCTGGATCTGACACAGTGGAAAGAGCTTGAGTGTTTCTAGGTAAGCTATCCTGTTTAACCCCTGAGGAATTGTCAGCATTTTTGCTCTCAGTGGAACCTGAAATATCCAGAGAACCATCTTGGCGCTGCTGTGCAGAGGGGGGTCGATTTTGATCGCGAGCATACAGACAGGCGGTTGTTTTGCCATGCGATGGTGGCGGGCCCTTTGGCAGTAAATTACCAGTTTGGTTGATGCTGTCTACAGAAGGTGGGGATGACAGGGGTCTATTATCAGTCCTTACCCTGTAACTTGCCCCAGCAGAGGTGCTTGGCTGCCGATTATCTGCTGGTTCTCGAGCAGTAATGGAGGATTGGGAACGCTGCTGGGGAGCGGTGTTCTTTCTTCTTGTGACACCCTGTTGATCCGTATTATCCACTCCAGTTTTGGGAACTTCGGCTGCACTTCCAGCTCCCATATTTCTGTCCTCTTTTTCTCCGGGGAGATTTGATCCAATGGTTTTCCCTCTCGGTGAAACAGTAATGTTGTCTTGTTCGTTCTTGCCAGTGTTCCTATTCAGACCATCAGACTCAGACTGGCTTGAGAAGTTGTTGTTTTCAAGCACAACAATGTTCTCCTCTGCAGTATTGACAAGATGTGTCTGGTTAGTGGAGTCCATGGCATCTTCACTCTGAGTTGCAATCCTGTGAGCCATGCCCTCTGAGTCGATCAGTCCACTCATCACCACCTCTGACTGTCCCTGACCAGAAGCCATCGAGCTGTTCGCTCGAGCGCTTGTTCTTGCTCCCTCCGCGTGGCTGGGGCTCGTCTCGGTGGCAAACTCGACACGTACTTTGGACTGTGTGCTATGTGCCGTTCCCTCGAGCCTCGGACAAGTGTCTGGTTTCGGAGTGTTCAGTGGAACAGCTTTGCTTTCGCCACCCCTGTCCAGCCCTCCTCCTTCCCCTCCTCCTCCTCCTTCACCAACTCCACTCTCGGGGGAGGGATTGTCACCAGCGTTCAGGTCAGGTTTTAGTGCCAGCTCCCCGACTGGCTCTGTCATGGGGTCAGCCCAACAGACGTGATCACTGCCTGCTATGTCGGGTGTAGGGGACACCTCCTCACTGTCGCTGGTGTCCCACTCAGTGCTATACTCTGACTGGGTTTCATCGTGGGCGTCCTGTGCTCCCTGGAGCGTCTGGTCCTGTTCGTCAAGGCCACTGGTCCCAGTGCCAGTGCTGGGGGAGCCTCCGTCTGTGCTGGACGCCTTGTCCTGCTTCTGCCCCATATCTCCTATGGAAAACAGACATCAGTGTATGTTCCTGTTCAAACCATGGCTGAGCTTTAGGACTTTCCTGACAGTGACATGGGGCTGACATGCCATTAGAGTTTATCTACAATCCCTGTCTCACTCACTGTCTCTCTATGTTTCTCTCTCTCTCCCCCTCTCTCATTCTGCATTTCAGGAATGTAGTGGTGTCTATAATTAAAAAAGGCTCTCACTGTAGTGAGTCAGAGAGCCAAAATGGAAGCAGGACAACTGGAAGAGAAGATCTGTCACTGGGTGCGAAGGTCACATCCAACTAGAAAGGAGAGAGAGAGGATATATATGTCTACCAAATATATACTATGGCACCTAAGAAAGAAATTGCTAACCTTACTATGAACCCAAACCTGTTCAGTCAAAGAAATTACTCTATTTATGGATAATGATATTATTAGGACTGTCACTGAAATTTGTAATGGGCTTGGCAAGCCTGAAGATTATTACAATCTCTCAGAAACAAGGCTGTTTAGCAATTGATTAAGCATGGAAGGCATATGGATTTTGGAAGGCCAGTCATTGACTATTTTTAGAGGATTTAATAGATTGTCCACTGTAAGGTCAGTGAAATGCAAAACTACACAGACATGCTTCCAGAATGTATGTCAGAATGCTACACAGAATTTGTAGTGATACAGCTGCAATCACTCTTACATTTTTAACCATTATTTTAATTATCATTTTTAAATGAAATTTTAATACAAATTTAAACAAGTTGAAAATCTGTTTGGCTGTTGTTAGTTGAGCAAAAAAAAAAAAACACAACTCTGTAATCCCTGAGATATCCTTCTGTAAGAGACCAAATCATCTGGCAAGCGGGTGAATTCAGCATTTGTGTACTGAAAACCATTTACTGAAGTGTTGCCAAGACATAGGTGCTGGCATGTGATACATTCATTCATTTCGATGGGTGACAAGAGACTGAGGACAGAGAGAGTCGCTGGGGTCCTTGACCCTTGTGGTCTATCAGGCTTAATGACTCTTGTTCTATTCTTGACCTGAATGGTGTTGACAAGTTGCCGTGATCCTTCCCATGTTTACCATATGAACACATTTTTAGTCAAGAAAATGGTTTAATTTGAGTCAATGGTGGAAATAAATAGGCGACAGCCTACTAAATAGTTTTTTTCTCCATGTGATGTAAGGCTCTAAGTACACAATGTTAAATCATAAATCTAAGTGGTTATTTCAAGGTGGGTCTACTGTCTGCCATAATGACAGCAGCTGACAAAAACATCCATAACAACAGTCTGTTGTTAGGTGACCCCCACCCCCATCTTCCCCTTTGGTACACACAGTTTGTCATGGCCACATCCTCCAAAAGGTTTTGTATTAAAAGCTGAAACATACTTACTGACAATGTGTGTACAGAGGACAAAAGATTGTTAGACCAATATTATTATATGAAAATTTATGAAAGGCCCAGGTAAAACACTTTTTTAAAATTTATATTGCTCTGACACCATGAAGATTGTCAGCATTTTGGTTCATTTTCACGCTGTTCAATTGCCACCTTGTGAAAAACTTAGTTGTTACTGGCACTGTATAAATAAAACTGAATTGAATTTTGGCAAAGCTTAACTCCCTAAACAAGTTGTTGACTCCTCAAGCAGTCTGTCTTTCTCCCATTCCCTTTTTCCTTTTTCCCAGCCCCCATACACACACACACACACACACACACACACATTCCCTTGTCTACATCATGTGAGGACAGAACTATCTATTACGCGAAGTCACGACAGAAGACAAACAATCCAGGCAAACAACCAAGAGACTCTTCTCACACTAGTACACATCAGCCCTTTCACTGAAAAATGGGGACTGTTCAGTGTCCATGTTCAGTGACAGGATGTGGATATGGCTGTACTATTCTTGCACAGACACATAAAACAGGCTGTAAAACTAAATACCCAAATGGCACTTTTTTCTCAGCTGCTTCTAAAATAGCCATGGGGAGGAGGTGGGGGAATCACTGGTTAAATGGACAGGCGAAAAGGCTATCTATGAGACCTGGATGTCTGTTTAACTGGTTTGTTTTCAGTGTGTGGTTTTCTGACGGAGATACAAGTGGGCAGCAATCCTGCACATGTCCCGTCAGTCACCCCTGGAGGCTTTAAGTCTCTCTGTCAGCCCTGGGTTGGTGCCCAGTGAGCTCTGAAGCTAATGATTCTCACTGAACAACATTTTGGACAGCTTGAATGAGCTGCTCTGTGCTTCTGAGAAATGTATTAACGCATCTTCTGCAATTAGTGGGGCAAATTGGTGTGTGCTCAAAAAACATCACTAACACTGTTTCTTGATCCCCCTTTCATGCTCTTGGTTTTGGACAACAACTAAAGCCAACAAAATGTCCAGTAGGGTTTTCAGTAGTTGTCTTTCAAAGCACAATTGACATTACAGACTACTTCAACAGCATTCACATGGAACTGTAACATGTTACAATACTACTGATAATTCTATCTTTTCAGCATTCAGAAAGTAACAAGAAGTAACACTTTCAACCAGCCTATACTGTATAAGCCATGTACTGTCTACGTAGTCCTTACTGGCTGTAATGACTTCCCTATACACTATGACTTCCTCTATATTCCCAGGAACAGTGTAACCTCACAATCAAAGACATCAAAATGTTAAAGCATTTTTTGGTACCTCTCTCTGCTGGTTGCTCTATATGATGACCCTGACCTGCTAATCAGCCATTGTCCTCATGTGGCAATGTCCTGTGTTAAGAGAGCAAACTGACTCACCCGGGCTTGGTGGATATTCCTGCCTTAGCCTCTAGCACTCTTCTGGACCACAGAGACTTCTGTGTGAGCTAAGCTTGAGCCTGATAAGCTCCCAGACTCTTCCTCCCATCCCCGTGATGTGAATGACCACATTTCCCTAATTCAATAACTGTTGCCCGGTACACGCATTTAGTTTGCCCAACACATACAGGACTAAGCTCAGCAATGGCAGAGCTGCACACAGGGACAAGAGAGTGTGATCGTATGCCTTCCAAATGTCATTTCCCAGGCAAGAGCTAATCTCAGTATTATGGTGCTAATGCAGCAGAGAAATTGAAGAGGGCAATTAAGTGGGTTATAGTGAGTTATAGTCCACTAAACAGTAGCTTACAGAGGCACTGTGGAACAGCTGATGCATAAAGGATACTGTTTATTTCAGTCATACACAGTACAGTACAGAATGTCAACAAAATGTAAAAAAAGAAATCCAACTTCAACAAAGTCAATGTACAGTGTGGTAATACAAAAAAAGTCACAGCTTAAATAAAAAAGTTAAATGTTAACAGAAAGTGAAGTCACTTAAAGCAAGCTTATTTAGCTTTTTTGATTTCTTTCATACTTGCATCCCATTTAAGAATCTAAACAAAAAATATTTTCATTTAAGCTGAGATTGCCGTATGTCAACACCAAAGTGTCACAAACCTGCTGGGTATTTCATAAAGCTGGCTTGATGAGTTATCTGCAGAGAAGAAAAATCCAAAATGGCACTTTTCACTCCACAGGTTTCAGAAATCATCTGGTTAGCTCAAGAAGAAACCAACCTTTGTGAAATACCCCCTGCACTTTTGGCATGAATGATTTGTCAATCTCACCCTTCCTCTCTCTCTTCTTTTTCTCTCTCACTCTTTCTTTCAGCTAAGGTGCAGTTAATCAGTGTTGGATTGTCAGACAAGATGGGCCATTGACTCAGTTGTCTGGAATTTGAAGCTCCAATCAAAAAAATCAAAAAATGACATACACATGCACTCCAAAATACCTCTTAACAAAAGAGGACTTTGGTCTAAATAATAATTTAAAAAAGTATAAGCAACAGTCTGTCCTGTGTTTGTATGTGTGTATGTGCATACACACATCAAGTGGAGAAAGAAGTGAAAATAGGCGTGGGGTGGAGGGTGTTGTAAATGATCTCAATTATTGGCAGCCATGCTTAATGCTTGTTTGGTTGGGTTTACAAATCTTGTGACTGGTGTTTTTCCTTTTTTATTCTTAGAGAGAGAGAACACTGTAAGCAGAAGTGTGGCAAGAAGCAAGTGCATAACAAAAAAAAGCAGGGACAGCTTTGGAGTGCACAAACCTACTAACTCAACGTAATGGCTTGAAGGCCAGACATAAGGCACTTATGTATAAACGCGACGTAAGCCGTAATGGAGACAGCGACGATCCTTCAGCACACTGATGGCAAACATGGAGCAGACTCAAGAGAGGCTACAGATGCTATAGATTCCAAAGCTGATATACTCATAAGCTGGCATGGCATATCAAATGGGCTTGTGCATCATGTAAGTATATGACATCTTAGTTTCGTCATATGACAGTTGATAATTGTTCACATGGGTTAGGGGTTTGAGGGTCATACCAGAATAGTACAAGAAATGGCTAAATGATGAAATGCATTATTGTTCAGTAAAAACACTGAAGTGAGTAGCCTTGCTTGTGAAACACCACAATGCACAGATTGTGGACTGTTGTTGATAGTTAAAAATATAATCACAGAGTGTATTCACTACAGTAAATACACATTTTTTCATTTTTCACTTCTATACTCTTCAGTCATTTACTATTTAAGAGATGCTGCACAGCAGAGTACTCACTTCTATTGTTTATTTTACTGAACGTCATTGGCAAAAATGTTCTGTTCCTACCACTAAGTATAGAGAATGGCTTGGTATATGGCCTCGGGGGAAACCCACCAATCAAAGCTTTTATTTTAGGCAACAACTGTTGACAAAATGATAATTACGCAGTAATCATCTGCTTTCTGATTTTGGCCTGTAACAAAAAGTAATCTGTCCGCACATGTAAAATTACAGAAAAAAATAAAAAATAAACCAAAGCAATGCTACCTCAACATGCCAAAAAATATAACCGGATCATACTCAAAAAGATCTGGTTTGAAGACAATAAGTGATTCGATTTCCTTCTCACAAATATGGTCCAGGCATGGCACACATGCACACACCCACACAATCTCAACACCTTTTCAGTCTTTAGTTTTCCATGGCTTTCCCATTGCACCTCAGCATTCACAGTACTAGTGGCATCACTCTCCCCAGTTTTTTGTAACAAAGTATGAGCGTACAACTAGGTACCATACGTAAACAGTGTTAAGTTGCATACAGGTGTTCTGATACATATATTAAATAATACAATCTGTTTATCTAATAAATAAACAAAACAATAAATACAAAGCAGGAGAGAACAAACAAATCTGGAGTAAAAAGGGTTACGATTAACTTAAGTCTGTGCTTTTGGAAACTTTTCAGAATTCAACAATTTTTTTTTTTTTAGCCAAGACCAAATGTTGCACTGTTGGCATTTTTCACGACTATGGTCAAAGCGCAAGTATATGGCAAGATGGACATTCATTTTAAAACAGAAATGTTTCATTTGTTCTCAAGCTTCAGTCCTTTGTCACCGCTAAGTATCCTTGCCTGGGTCACTCACATGCCTTGTTCCTCTTGTTCTTTTTAAATGTAAGGGTTTTTCGCAACACAACACAGGCAGTATTTTTGTGTCGTAAACGGCCTCAGGTAAATTACATTAAGGGTTTCTGCAGGATGTGAGGAGACACTGTTGGAAGCCCCGGCTTGTTGTGCGGTCTGACGCTCAAACCTAAGGAGGAAGTACAGCAGAGGGCAATTACATAACGCTCCGAGCTTCCTCCACCGACCCGTTGACCACACTGTTAAGCAGTGCCCTGGGCCAATGGTGCTTGACTGTGACAGACGCACACCAAAACAGGTAAGGGGGGTCAGTTAGGGATTGGGGAGGAACAGTGATCAATCAAGTGTCAATCAATCTTCCATCTCAGCTCCTGACAATCTGAGTGTCAGGAGTCACCGAAAGCTCTGAGGAAGTCAGTTTTCACACTCATCGCAGTGGTGGTGAAGAGTAAAGGTAACTGAAGGCTGACAGCTGGATTGTCTTGGGTGTGTGAAGACAGAGGAGAGAAAGCAGGTGGCCAGGCGGTGTTGTGTAAGGGTCATAAATATGGGGCACCAATATGACCCAAGGGCATCTTAATATACTGGTATAACAGTAGTGTCAGAATCCAGACATCCAGGGATCAGTCAGCCTGCTGGGCTAAAGAGGACTGGAGCCCAGACAACGTTATCTTGATCTAGTTCATGATTGTGTTTTCAAAACGAGAAGGAGGAAAGACAGAGTCAGCTTCGGGGTACCCCAGACTGGGATTTCGCCAGAATTGAGCGGAGGGCTGGATAGCAGGGTGTCTGCTCTCCACCGCTGGATTCGGAGAGCTGAGAGGAGGGCGAAAGGTCCTGGGTGGAGAGGGTAAGGTCCCCCAGCTTGGCCAGGGAGTTGGAGCGTTTGAGGGGGGAGGGGATGGTCAGCCCCGCTAGCCGCATGCGCGTCTCGATCTCTTGTGCCCGCTGCCGCACCATCCCTGGCTGGCCCCCCCGCATGCTGGCCAGGCTGGCCAGGCTGTCACTGCTGGAGCTGCGGGTCAGGGAACACCCGAGTGGAGAGGAGGGAAGGAGAGGCCCAGCAGGTGAAAGAACAGGCGTTTCCAAAGCTTGGGTGAGTCCAGTGGTGCTGCCGCCATCTATTTCCATTTCTTCCACAGGTCCAGGGGGGACTGTCTGCTCCCCAGCCTTGCCAAAGTCCATCAGCTCTGACTGTGTTCCTCGGGGGTGGGTATCTTCGAGAGGCAGGCTGGAGAGTTGTTCCAGACGCTGCCGCACCAGGCCAGTGGTCAGTGCTGCATGTCCTGATGAATCCCTCTGATGCAGCTCTGCCACTGGCCTCAACGTAAGAGCCTCCTCATGAAGATCCGTGACTGGCCTCATCGACAGGGCCTCCTGATGCAGCTCTGCCACTGGCCTCTCTCCACCGTCCAGACTCAGCTGAAGCAGTGTAAGCTCGCTAATGGCCCCTGTGCTAACCACCTCTTTCCTTCCTCTTCGCTTCTCCTCCTCCTCCACCTCCTCCTCTTCCTCCTGCAGCTCCTCCAGGTCCTCTGTCTCCAGGGGGCCCTGGAGGTCCCGCTGGAGCTCTTCGCAATTCATGGGGGACACCAGCTGCTGGCGGTACGCCTCCAGGCTTGCCATCGGGAGAGGGGCCGTTCCAGGGAGGGCACGGCTGGCACAACGGGGGCAACGGCCACAGCGGCAGAGGTGACTGCAGGGGGTTTGGGTGGAAGGCGGCTGCACGCTGGTCCCTGGCAGCTGTAGAGTGTGAGCAGAGGAGGACGAGGAGGCAGCAGAGCGACCAGCGGTGAGGGCAAAGGGGTTGGCAGCCCCTCGCGGGGGCTCGATGGAGATGGTGGGTAGTGCGGAGTGGCGTGGGGGATTAAGGCGGTGGGTACGGCCCCCGGCCAAGCGCTCGCAGCGCCGACTTGATGGCAGGCGCAGGCAGTCCCGGCACGACTGGTAAGAGGGCTTCACCTTGTAAGGGTTTCTGATGCTAGCACTGTCCTAAACAGAGGAACACACATCGAGGCAAATGTATGGTCAGGGTTGTGTTTGTTCCAGTGACACATGTACATGACAAATCACACACAGCAATGAGGTAACCAGTATGACTGAAATGTACTATTAATTTTCAGATGAGGAAATCAATATTTTGTAACCGTGAATCCTGACTTTTATCCAAAAATCTATAGACTTCATTATGTTGTGGCTTTTCAATTAATATTTCTTGTTGTAATTCTTTGTATACACTTGAATATTGATAGCTTTCAGGCATCTTCAGAGATATTGAATAGTGAAAGATACATGACCTAACATAGGTTGACAACCAAACATTTCCTGAATTTTTCTTAATTACAATTAATAAACCTCCACAAAACCCTTTACATGTGAGCACATCAGTAACAGTTAAATTTCTGAGCCTTACAGTTTTTTTTACATTTCTAGACAATAAGCAAAAGCCCATAGACTTTTTGTATGTTGTTCAAGGTGACATGCAGTGCAGAGAAACACCATCACCATTAAATAGTAAGAGTCTGAAATCAATCTGGAAGACACTCACGTCAAAGGCAGGCGGGCAGCTGCGCTTGTTGGCGAGGCGGTTACTGTTGTTGGCATTCTCGTTGTTGAAGCGGTTCAGGTTAGACAATGAAGTGCCGGACGCGGACCGTGACACAGCACTGCCGTCATCACCCACAGCTCCCGCCCCGCTGGCGAGAGCCGCCATCTCAGCCTCTTCCTTCTGCGCCTCCTCCTCATCCTCCTCCTCCACCGTGCTGAACTCCAGCCGTAGACGCATGTCCTCCAGGGGCTCGAGCCGACCGCAGGTCTGCGCTGCCGTCCCTTCCCCGAGTGGTGGTCCGAGCGTCGGCGTGGGGAACCCGTCGTCATCCAGCAGTGCGTCCCGCTCCACGTCCTCGATCTCGATGAAGACGCGCTCAAGGCCCAGCAGCGGCGGTCCGCGCACCGGTGTCGATGGCTCGCTGTCCAGAGCCGTGTCCGACAGCCGGCGAAAGTAATAGTTGTAGTTCAGCTGGTCCAGTGGTGCCATCTCCACACCGCCGCCACAGCAGTGGGGAGATGCAGACGCTGCACCCCCCTCCCGTAGCCAGTCCTCCCCTTCTCCATGCTCCTCCTCCGGGCCGCAACACTCCTGTCCCCCCTCTGGCATCTCGTCACCTCCTCCCTCTGGATGCCACAGCTTATTGTGCCTTTGTTTGCTAAAGAACAAAATTATGAGAAAGAAAAGGTAGAACAGTAGAGAAAAAAAATCTGTTTTTGAAATTACTAGATGATACTTGCTACATTACTCTGTCAGTTCCATTAGATACATTTTCTGCATGGTCTTCTAAACTGCATAACTTCTAAAATCAGCTTGCAGACTTCTAATGACTAACTGCAACAAACTTTCAATGTGACGTTCAATAACATAATTAAAGCCGAGCCTGTTTTTCTTTTTTTAAATCATGAAAGCCAAAATAAATGACTATGAAACTTTCATAAACCATTCTGCAGAACACTGGTCTACAGCCCAAAGCCCTTCTTTGCAGATTAGATTCTTTTAAGAGTAATTCTTTGTGCAGCAAATTATGATGTACTGGAACTCTGATGCTAAGGGAATGAAACTCTGACACTAAAGAACAGGAACTCTGACACTGAGGAACTGCTACTTTAAGATACTTGAACTTTGATGCTAAGGTACTGGAATTCTGATGCTAAGGTACAGGTACTGGCCCTGTGCTCTCACCTGGCGTCCAGGATGCCCTCGTACTCAGCCAGCTGCTTCATGAAGCCAGTGTTGGGGCAGGCGATGCTTCTCTTCTGTTTGACAAAGTTAAAGGCTTTTTCAAGGGACCAACCATACTCCTTCATGGCATAAGCGATTACTGTCGAGGCTGATCGACTCACACCCATCTTACAGTGTACCAGACACTTGGACTGATTTTTCCTATAAATAACAAACAACAGCATTTGTACACATAGGCCCCTTTCCCCTGAAAATATAAAGTTAAAGCATGTCATGCTAAACAACTATAAGAGTTCATAAAAAGTACCATTGGCAGTATTTGTACAAGTGGAATTCTTCACCCTTTGGAGATATCAGTGCACTCTACTCTACGTACTTGAAATGCATAGCATAACATGTGTTTCAACATACTATCCTATATGGTGCAACTCATAAGCTTACTTGGCTCTGACGATGAAGTTGTAAGTGTCATTCCAATGAGCCAGTAGATCGGTGGCCTCCTCATCGTAAACTCGTACGTTATGATATGCAAATGTGCCAGGAAAGAAGTTGTCAATCTCCCTTGTGACATTAAGGATGTAGCCCACCCTAAATCCAACACAAAGAATAGGTGAACACAAAGTAAGAAGATTTTTTATGTACTATTTTCCATTACAGATAAAATAGTTTTCATGCTATATACCTTATCATTTTGGTGTCAGAATCTATTTTTCTGTAAAACTGTAGGCACTGCATCAGTCTATTACAGTGAACCTGTCTGCTGGATGTGTAACCTACCCCAAGTCTTGCAACTCTTCAAGATTAGAGGCATTCCACTCAGAGCCCTAGAGGAAGACCACAGATTAGCACTGATAACAACTGAACATGCAAGCTAATGGACCACAGCCTTCCATAATAAAAACTACTTAAATGGTTAACTGTATTGTTTATGATGCCAAATATGCTATTTGCTATTGACTCTTTACATCTACTTCATACTTTTATCCAGAGCAACTCACAGAAACCAGTTACAGGGACAATCCCTCTGGCATAACTTGGGCTTAAAGACCTTGCTTAGGGAAACAATGGCTCTTGTGACAGCCGGGAATCGAACACATGACTTTCTGGCTTCAACTCGGAAGCACTGAGTTGTATATTTTTACTACAACTACAATCTTTACAAGCTATCTCTGAAAATCATGTGAGAGTCCTAACCAAGTAGAGGTGGTCAAATATAAGTGTGGCTTTGTCCATCTGGCCGAGGATGAGCAACATCTCATTGTCGATGAACTCCTTGTACTCCTTGAGGTTGCAGCTCATATGTTGTTCTAGCTCATTGCGAATCTGAAAGGACAAATTAGACCAATGTTATCTTTACCATGCTCCTGGCAGGAGCCTAATGAAAGTTTAATAGTAGCAGATGTTGTTATGAACAAACATTTTTCTTCACATAAATGCCCATTTCATATGTTGCTGATATCTTGTCTTATTTTACAATACAATATACTTAACATATACATACATTATATTGTAGTTATTTTGGTATTTTGGATAGAACACAAACACATTTCATCAGTAATTTCACAAGTATTGCAAAGATTAAATCTGGCATGATTTTATAGCATTTTAGAGATGTGAGACAATCACTTACCTCTTTTGAGGTGACATTCTCCAGATCCTGGAACATCATGATACTGCGCAATTTGGACTTGATAAGACACTCGGTTCGCTCTCTCTCTGTTGGCCTGGCCAAGACAGATACACAGACACACAGAACACACACACACAAATGCATGTGGTCATAACAAGGCCAGCATATCTCGAGTGTATTGCTATTTTTACTATGCTTGTCGGTTTATCATTGTGCATGTAGGCCACTGAGCGGACATTTAGTCAGGTTAACTTTTTAAAAACACCATAATAACTATATAACCATATCTAATATCCACTATACGGCACAAACTCAAAGAAAAGAATTCAATGCTAAGTAGATGATACAAAAAATATTAAGCATCAAGCCAATATTAATATTAGTTAATTAATATTAGGTTGACACATTAAATACTAATAGCACTGAACTGAAAGGAGGACTAATACCTCTGAAACAGATAATAATATATTGATGAAATAGATTTTGTAGGCCTATTATTGACAGACAAACTGTGTTAAAATAATGATACAAATACAGGTTGAAATACAGTTGAATCACTCTATGAGGTAATAGGTGATGGAAGGCTACCTGTCAGTGAACATGGTGGGAGAGTCGGGCCGAGTGGTCTCCAGGTCGGTCATAGCATTCCACTCATTGATGCAGCTCTGCTCTGACGAAATGCAACTCTCATAGTAACC
Organism: Tenualosa thibaudeaui; assembly: GCA_027481765.1. Lineage (NCBI taxonomy): Eukaryota > Metazoa > Chordata > Actinopteri > Clupeiformes > Clupeidae > Tenualosa > Tenualosa thibaudeaui. Next base: position 16,185,890 of record JAIFZK010000014.1, read on the forward strand.
CGTCCAGGTGAGCGCCATGCCACCCGGGAAGTAGTTATACCTGCGTGACACCTCACAGGCTTTGTGTAGGATCTGCAAGGCGGACCTACACACATACACACACAGACACACACACGGACACGGAGACGTGCGTGCGCACACACACACACACACACAGAGAACAACAGTATAGAGAAGCCTCCATCTCAGAAATGAATTTCTGATTACCATGAATCCTCAATTATCAACCAGGTTAATACATTTATTTTGTAAAATTCCTTAATCTATGAGGTAAACTCATAGAATGAATGAATGAATGAATGAATGAATGAATTAATTCACATTTTGAATAATCAAATTCATTTCCTTTTTATTCTGCATTATAATGAAACCATGACCTGATTATGATACAAAGCGGTGGTCAATACATGGTTTTGTTTATCAGTTTGCATAACACACTGGCCTGAGGTGTACACACAGCACAGTTCATATTTGGGAAATGAGTGCATACCATTATCCAATGAACCATTAAAATAAACCAAAGCTGTATGGCCTACTGTCTGCTAACATCACTGAGGTGCTGCTGAGACAAGTTTCCAATCTCAGACTTCCTTTCCTCTGTGGAATATAATGGCAGACCCAATTGAAACCAGCTGATTCAGCTAGTCATGCTCCTGAGGAGTATCTGTTAAGGTCAGGTGACCTAGACTAGGTGTTCCTATGAACACACTGAAGAGACAGAGCAGTGCGAGGATTTGGCCATTCTTAAGACAGTTATTATGGTGAACACACAGTGGTGTCTGTGCAGACAATGCATGATGGTCTTGCATTGTGTGATGGTCAAAATGTCAAAATTCTGTTTAACTTTTTTAAATGCTCAATAAAAACAAGCAAACATGAAATCCACCCAAGTCATTTTTTTTCAACCACCGGAATTCAAATGCTGAAATAACTGCTTTGCAATTCTATCAGCTGTCTTATACTGCTGCAAAAAAGGAACCAAATATGGCCACACCCGCTCCGACAGCTTATCTTATAGCAGACACCCTTTTCCCCTCCCCTCTCCTCTCCTCTCTTCACCACCCCTCCCCTCCCAGTGACAATGGACAGATCTGACTTCCTTCCTTCCATAGCATCTCTGCCTAGCAACCAGCAGAGGGGGCATTATAGCAAATTTCTACTGTCTGCGCTGCTGCAAACCAATCAAGTCCTGCAGTGAAATCATTCGGTATTTTTGGCTCTCCTGATTGGCCGAGGTGTTTGATATTTAAAGATTTCGGTTATTTCTGGGTCATTTCAAAATAGAACAAAGTGTACAGGAAAAACAAGAGCCTGGGAAAAGTGCTCTGCTCACCACATGGCCTGGACAGACACCGGCTTGAAGACGTGTGAGCGTCCAGCTGTGTTCACACTGAAACCTCTGTGGGACGAGAAAAATCAAACAGCAGGACATCCATGCTGAATCATGAATTAGCAGATAAATGGTGTCTGTCTATCCGTCTGTCTCCAGTGCAGAGATGAATAAAACAAACAAAATCATACAAACATCCATTGTTTTGTATAATATGTCCCTCCAATATTTTGCAGTATCAGCAGATTAATAAAAAGCAGAGTTATATTTTTACTAGTGCACCTCTAAAAGAGCAAAAGACAACATTCACTGCTGTCTAGCATTGTATAGCATTCACACTAGGTTTCTTGATGTATTTTGGCTTGAAAATGTATGTACTATGATCTTGCTCACATACTGTTCAGAAAAATTATATATATAAAAAAAAAACCCATACAACTGATTTTAATAATGTAACATATGCCACTTACCCATCACCATCCAAGTGTATACTGGTGTCACTCCACAAAGGCAAAACCATCCCAATGGAACAACTTTTGCTGGAAAAAACAAACATGAACCATAAATATCTATTCAGTGAAGATGATGACTCTACTATAAGTGAATCATGTAGCAGGAGTGGGCCTCTGATCAGTCAGACTCTGACACAGTAATTGAAAGTATAACAGAAATATGGAGCATGTTGCTTCTTCACACCGCCAACATTTATAATACAGTATTGTTTAAAAATTTGCCTCAGGTTGTCTTTTCTATAACAGACTTTATGGTCCTAAAATGACTGCAGTTTTCCCTCATGTCCTTCAAATGTAACAGTCTTTCTGGCCACATGATCAAGAGGGAAGTTTGAGTGATTTTGAAAATGTATCTCAAACAATGTAATGAGCATGAAGCATCTAGTTCAAGGGGCATCTTCCCTACCTGTCTTTATTTGTAAAATCCATGCCCAAGAGAATGTTTTCTTCTGTATCTTGTCTCCCATTTGTGTAAACAACGACCATATATCGCACACGATCAGACCAGACACTCTCCAATCTGACAGCCTGGTTAGACAAAGACAAACACAGCAGAGACGCAGACAGGGCCAGTGAGAGAAAGCAAAAGGGAAAGAAAAAGAGTGATTACTCGAGAGAATTCTCACAAGTAATTAGAGAAGTACTTCCACTTCAGCACCACAGTGTTCCCACTAGAGTAGAATAATGGTGTAAGTCATATAAAACTCACATCACATTACTATTATTGTTGATAAAAATGATTTCATCTGCAAAGGAGGACAGAATAGGCTACATAAATGCAGTTAAAAATATTTTCAAAAGGAATATGGTTGGATGTGACTAACAGCATAGGAATATTTACCAGCTTAATGCGATCCTCAGAGCGAAGGGTATTGATCATCACCTGCAAGTGTTGTGGTAAGTCACCTATAAAAAATATAAAATGTGAACAGACTCATATGAATTAAATTAGCAGATGTTTTAACCTAACCTTAGGGAATCAAACCTGGGTCAACTGATTGTCAGTCAGTGATATTGCTGCGACAATGAGAAGAACGAGAAAATCTGATGGCTGACAGCCAGATGAACTGACAGCTAACACCAACTGAATGGGTCAGAGAAACCTCACCTTCAGTTTTATTTTGCTATGGCCCATTCAGTTAACATTAGTTATCGGTTCGCTATTTGGTCTATGTTGTCTCAAACTTTCTGGTTCTTTTTCCTACAGACAGTATTGGTGATCTCGAACAACAGGGCTACTGATTGATTCACACTGGATTTCCCCTTTAATTAAATTATTTATTAAGAATTGACTGACCTATGAGAATACTACTACAAGGTCAAAGAAGTGATCATTACACATTCAAAAGTACACTATATACTATGTACAAATCTTATGTCCTCTAAAGTGCACACTTTATCTATTTGCTTATCCTAACTAGACAGCCAGTGTGTAATGAGTAGGCTCATTGCCAGTGAGCTCCTGGTGACATGTTGTATGGTTTGGGGATATCTGCCAGCAACCAATTTTGTTTACTAAAGAGTTCTTTGCTGATCACCGCAAGTGATACACAGTAAGTAGTAGAACAATATGCAATTTCAGAAATTACCCTAGTCTGTTTAATGAGTAGCATAAAACAAACTAAAACAGTGTGTGTACTGCCTTACAGCCCAATGTGCCCAAAGGCATCTGTGACTAGTTTTGAAATGCCCAATCTAACTTTCCCATCTAAGCCTTTACTTTCTGTTACTAAAAGCATTTTCCCTGTTTAAAAAAGACTCCACCTATTACACTTGTTTTTGACTGAGGAGTGGCTGGACATTCTGTCCAGTGCATTACATAATATGGTAATGCAAAGATCACACATAGCGCCTTTTGTGTCTTTTTTGCTGGTGTTGCACAGACTGGTTCAGTCTGTTGTCCAGTACTTTTTATTCTTTTCACTGTTCAATGTTTTCAATTCCCCTTCAGACCAAGTATTTGAATGATTAAAAGTATAAATGTGGTGAATGTGGTGTAAACTCCAACAATGACTTGAATGTCAGGAAAAGTTGCAAAATGAGGGTGCCAGAAACAAAATCAATATCTGCCAATCAGGGAACTCAAACAATTTACTATTGTTGTTGTTGTAACACTGCATGCTCTGAGGAATCCTGTACTTTGAGCTACATCTAAATTCACCAAGTAGAACACTACTCTTCAGTATAGATAACAAAGCTATAGGTTAACACTGAGAATGCATGGTGAGTGTACCACACATTACTGATTATTAAACGAGGTTAATACATTGATTTTGCTCAATTTCTTCATCTATGAGACTAATACATGGAAAGGGCTTTACATGGGATAGCACTCTTTCCCTAAATCTGCTTTCTTGTGAAATCATGATCTGATCCTGAGTCATTGTAAGTACTGTAAGTGTAGTATTAAAAGTAAGTACGTTTTTTTTATACATGGGTGCAATATATGGCTTTCCTTTTTTCACTTTGCATAAAAAACTGACCTGTGGTTTACAAGGTGGGGCTTTTATTCAGGAAATTACTGAAATGCAGTGACTGACACTGCATTCTGTAAGCGTGCTTCGCCCAAATGAAATAACAGCTATGAATTGAAGTAGGTTTTACTGCAGAGCTACAGTGCAATACACTGTCACCAACTAACAGTGAGTAGACTCTTTACCATGTATTGCAGGACTTAGTGAGTTCACCCACAGACACAGGCTGGCTTGACGTACCTGCGTGTTTGTGGTGTGTTGGGGTCCTGGGCTGCTGTGTGTTGCTGTTGCCACCCTGCTGGAGAAACAGAGCTGCCCCCTTGACCATGAAGAAGCTCTCGCTGAGGCTGAAATGCAATGGACAGCGAGACCAGAACAGATGATTACATCATTTAGGTAGTTTTTCCCCTCCCTGAAGCAGGGGTGGGGGACAAGGACAAATGACCCTCATTTGTAAAAACGCTCATGAGGACAGAATGGGGGTGAAATGGCCTGTATCATCAGCCCTCATGTCTAATTGGCTTCGCTAATTAGAATAGCTACATCCTCAACTGATATGTTTGTCACTGACTCCACAGTAGCACCACACCAGGGCCACTTTATTTCAAATGAGTCTCTAGTACCAATACACCGACTAGAATGAGGGTCTTTATAAAAATTCCACAAAAATGCCAAAAAGTATAACAAGCTGTCAAGTGTTTAACAGATTATTATATTAATTTACCTTGGGTGCCATTTCGACAGATCCACAAGAAACCTTTTTAAATGAATGGCAAGGACCCAGAAACATGAAACCTTAATGTCTTTTTTTTAAATGCCTGACAGTCTTGACGGAAATTACTTAGGAGCTTTGGGAGGATGGAGGAAATAACTGCTGTCCTGTGATCTGCCAAAAGGTCAAAGTGGACAGATATCGAGGCCCCCGCAGTACAAAGATGGCCCTTCCTACAAGGGTACCAGCTCTGAGGGCTGAGCGCCTCACAAGAACACTGAACAGAGAGCCACTTTGTTTGTTGAGCTGATGACCGGCTACAACCCCTGACACACACCAGCAGAAAGAGCATGACAAAGTGCCTTGTGTTGGCACGGAAAGTGGAGCGTTTTATGATCTCTTTACATTTCTAATGCAGCTATAATGACCAGGACATAAAGATGACATTTCCCATATGCATTCTGGGAAAAGAAAGTTATGATGAACTTCAATTGGGTGACTCTGGGAAACTTTTGGAAATTCTTGGAATGCCATGTCCGATGCATGTTATGTAACAGTGAAATTCTGACAGGACATCTGTTTAGCATATGGACACTGGGTCAAAAAGAAAGACTAACCATAATGATTGAATGACCAACAAACTTACCCTATTGAGAACTATTCAAGATTCAAGAGTTTGCAATCCACCACAATTAGCCTACTTATTAGAGCAAGTTTATAATAGCATTTACAATATGACAGTGCTGCTGCATGTGGTAAATTGCATTTAAAATCTTTGAAAGCAATGAAAGAAGTCATTGTTAAAACAGAAAGACCCTGAAAACATTTATGCATTGGATACATAATGCAACATCTGCATAAGTGATTGTCATTAAGTTATTCAGGTGAAATAAGCAGCGACCTCCTAAAATGTTATGACATCCAAATACATGCTTTAATTTTGACCATCTTACATTTAGCACCACCAGAAACCCCAAATAGCAGTTTACTGTTTCAGCAAATCGTCACTATACATCATATAGACTTACAGTCTGCAGATCTCAGTCTGAGAGTGGCCAAAGTAGGGCAACACCTTCAGCATGGCTTCGTTCGGAGACTCCACCACAAGATGCATCCTGTGATTTTTACCTGGATCCTAACCTAGCACTCTCTCAAGATAAAATCTGTCTGAGTCCCTGTTTGCCTGACTAGCTCCAATGAAGATGAGTGATTCTATATGTTCGCTCAGTTGTTGTTGCTCCTGCTGCTGCTGTTGCTGTGTCCTGCTGTGTTGTGCTGCACCCCAGCCCACACGCAGTGTCAGTATTATCTCTGCCTGGCATCTAAGTCACAGACAGAGCAGCGGCGCAGCGCACTCAATGCAACAACCGTTTACTTCCAGCCCAGATTCATACACACATACACATACATACACACACACACACAGACAACTGATTGGTGTATGTGTGCATACTGTGTGTGTGTGTTGGGTCAGGCTCATTTTCAATGCAAGATGCTAGTGGGAGCAAGTCAGACCCTTGCAAGACCTCCCATTGAGAGAGAGAGAGAGAGAGAGAGAGAGAGAGAGAGAGAGAGAGAGAGAGAGAGAGAGAGAGAGAGAGAGAGAGAGAGAGAGAGAGAGAGAGAGAGAGAGAGAGAGAGAGAGAGAGAGAGAGAGAGAGAGAGAGAGAGAGAGAAACTGGTGTGGAAGGGTCATATCTCTGCACCACGTCCTGACACAGCAAACAGCAGCAGCAGCTGCCATGGCAGCCTGTTTTGATGATACTTCAAAATGAATAAAGCCTGCTCACACAGGGTTTCATGGGGAATGAGCTAATGCACTGGATAACGGCAAAAAGATCATACAGGACACTCAGGCTACATCAGTGCGCTCTGTTACTCTTCTCAATAGCTCTTTCAAAGTGAAATAACTTGTGTAGATTTGTTCAGATGCGTTTCCAACAGCCTGTTCCTCTCTTTTTTTCAGAATATCAGTGAGTTTTGAAAGATACAAGCATCGTCTACCACTATTTGTCTACATTACAGTCAATATGTTACTTTGCCAAAGGTACAGCTTTTCTTAGTTAAAAAAGAGCAAACTATGCCAAGAGGTGTGTATTGTGAGGCTTCCAAGAAACGTGTGCCTTCAATTGCCACTGGCCACCTTCTGACCTACACTAAAGTTAATTATTTTTTATGAAGGCTAAAGTAAAACCCCTCCCACATGCACATCATATCAATCAACAAATAACAACCTAGAACAACAACAACAATAATAACAACAGATGAAGGTGACTAGTAGCCCGGTGATAAAAAGATAAGCTTTACACCCACCTTTGGTTAGCCTTTCGGTCATCATCACTCCCCAAATCCTGCAGACAAAAAGCAACACAAGACAGTCAGGAAAACAATGTTGTGTGCTAGATACCAAGAGCAACAGTCAAATGAGTAGGCAACTATTATGCTTACCAAAGAATCCTTCCATCACAGCTCTTACTGATATGCTCTCAAAGCAATGTATGAATGTTACAGTAGTTGCCATTCATAATGTTTTACATCAGTGTTAAAAGTCCAGTGTATTCATTATGAGACTTTAAATATTGTCTGTGATGTGCTCTAGATCTAATACTTGTAGGCTATACATTATTTTTTCTTGCAACAGGTATCCTAAAGAATATATTACACAACAGCAGTCTAGGTATATTTTATCTAAAGACAGGACAGAGTGAGTGCAATAACGCAAGTGTTTCAGACAACAGCTGACAAAGTGATTAATGTAACAAGAAAGATTTGAGAAAGGATTTTAATTAGTCTATCTCTAATATATTGTTATTCCTGCGGTAAATCTGTGCGTAAAAGCTTTGGGTAAGTAGGCCGCCCAAATTCTTGTCAAAGTCACAGAGAATATGAGCTCTGAGTTTTGGCTACCAGCGAGGTCCCTCTAAGTATGACATCATTGCTGCAGCGAAGTCCTCTGGGTCTGATAACATGGCAGTATGCACGGTGAGCAGCCAGCAACTATTGCACTGACTTGCTTCTGTGACCGTTTGCATGTGTGTGTGAGTGCTGCGTCATAGGATATCTAATGTTAAGCTACAATAGCTTACAAGGGCTACATCATAAAGTAAACTATCGTTAACAGCCATTTCTACATAACCGTCGTTTTTACGACTTTAAATAAGAAATTTGTCATATTGGCACCTCACAAATTTAGACTCACATATTCACTTAAAACTCGTGATTTCGGTCCTAAGACGATGCCATATTACTGTTTATTTATATTAAATAAGATGTTGCCCACTGGATGGAAAACACAACCAGCGTTCTGGTGGCGCACCCTGTTGAACGTCCGTCAATATTACATGTAAGTGACCACCCCTGGATCATTATTAATAATGTACGATAGTGATTACTGAATATATAGATTTGTGCAACACAACTAGTGTTTACCGAAATAAAGCCTGGCATCAGATGTACCAAGCACAACTAGATAGTATCAATTAATTAATAATGAGTGACATGAAAACAGCACAGGCTACAGTTTACTTCTAAAGCTGTGTAGAACTATAATTATGATATGACTGTCACTTCGTCTCGTTGACATGGAAAAGAGATTTGGATTTGTATAATCCCTGCTAGCTGGTTCATGTAAAACGTAGACTGTTTATACAAATGTAACGTTCCCAAACTGAACTCTTTAGTCATCACTCTGAGGTTGTCACATTGTATTTTCAATTGGTCATAACACTATAGATATAGAGATATGGAACAATAATTTTACTTCAGGAAACGTTAAAACTTCACCAAAAATGCATTGTTCTAGCTAGCTGGCATTGTGCGATTTAATCCCTGAAATCAGATTCAGCTCTAAATGCCGACAGCCGCTAGCACTAGCCTTCTAAAAGTGCTTGTCACGGTTTTTTGTTAAAGCAGGTGCCGTCATATCAATGTATTCGAGCTGACTGATTCTAGTTAGTTTAACGGGAATGGAAAATAGCGCATCGCTGGGTTAAACAATCTATATCCATCAAGTCTGCATCAATGTCAGGGCCTGCCGCTTGATACCCGGTCCCTACACGCATCCCCGGCGTTTCCTCCCCGGCTCTGCCTCTGTAGCTGAATCCCTGCACGGCTCTCCGCCTCCGCTTACCTCCCCCGCGGTGCTGGCGCCGGTGCTGGCAGTGGATGCTGCACTCGGGGTGGGGGAGCGCTGCAGCGTTACCAGGGCCATGGTTGAAGTGACCTGGGGACGTGAGTCCTCGGCCAAGGGAAACCTATGTGCCCTCTGTCAAGTGAATGTCCAGTCTGTCTAGTGGAAATGATCAAGACAGCATTAAATATTTTTAGCGCCCGATTTCACCATCTCGGTAACGGTAAACCCATCATCGGCTTTGGCACTTCGTGTCGTTGTTTTTCTTAAATCCCCGTGGGCATTCGCTCGATGACGCCAAAACGGTAATATCCATTATACTCTGTTTGAGTCGTAGCCTACACGTTTGCACAGTTGCAGCTAGGCTGAGGTAAACAGCTCGTAACGTTATCGTCCATCACGAACCACTGAGACTGGACTGCAGCAGCGTGTGGATGTTGGATACTGGTGTGATGCCAGTGCCATGATACATTACGTCAGTCACTTAGCAAGCTATCAGAGGCGAGTGGCCAAGCCAACGCGAGTGTGAAGGTGACTTTAGCCAGAGCCTTCCTATCGGTCTGTCTCCGCAATCGATAAACTGTTGTTGGTTTTTAAGCCACCTGCAACTTCTTAAATGTCAAGCCGCGGCATCGACATAACCTTTAAGATCAAAGAGCATATGCGCTGCCCGTCATTTGTGGAGCGGTTAGGGAAACGCGCTGAACAACGATGGTGGTAACCGTTCATATTTTTACAGAAAATGCCGAAAACACAGAGCATTTCACATTACAATAGTCCAATTAATCTATCACTACCTTCAGTTATTTGGTTAAGAAAAGGGACGAAAATCAACCCACAAGTTCAGAGAAATTATTATTGGGTATACCTGTTTGTTGTCTATGATTTGCCTGCATGCCACTTATAGTTATTGTGCAAGCAGCGAAAGAACTATATGTTTCACAAATATTTTTTCTAATTGTTGTTGTTGCTTTTTACCTTATATTTGAGCAAATGCTCTTGCTGAACACTGTATACACAATATAGAACACTGAATGTGTTCTATATTGTGCCCAAAGTGTGTGTTACAAACAGGTTCAGCATTGTTGTGTTTTTTTATTTCAGTACATAATCATAGCAGATCATAAATAAATAAACAAAAAATTTTGAATATAAATACAGGTGCAAGTGAATAGTGTCATACTGATTGAACCAGGGAAATCCCAGTCATTCTGCAGCATGCTGTACAGTATTTTATTGTCACTGAAAAAAAATCCTACATTAAGCCTGTGTGACTAGAACAGATACAGCTTTGATCTGCCATAGATGGACACTATTGCATGGCCAAGCACCATCATCCTCTGCTCATAACCAGCACAGCAGCAACATCACCAGTGTTCCCAGAATGCCCTCTGTGTTTCACCAGTCCATACTGCCATCATCACCAACTACTCCTCCAATGGACCCATGATGGAAGTACTCCCATCATCCTCAGATACTCTTGAAAGAGACTTCTAAACATACATATCCCCACGTCATTGCCCTCGGGAGTGGCTGCTCTGAGTGCCGTAGTTGGCCTGAGAGGCTGGTGGAGGGCAGGACGTGTTTGTGTCCTGGGGCTTGTTGTTATTAAGCTGAGTGGACTCCTGTAGAGCCCGGCCTGCTGTCTCTATGGGCAGGAACCAAGTAGCCACCGCGGCAAGTAAAGAGCAAATGCAGTACACGGACAGTGTCAGGTAGACAGATGACCTCAGAAGCACCTGCAAGAACAGGATGAAAACAAAACCATGAGGGCATTCCCAGCATTCTGAATATGAGTGTAAGCACAGTAGAATCAAAGATCATTGAATACTGACCAAGATAGAGCAACATAATACATAATACATTGGGAGCAAACGTTAATAGTTCCAGTCACATAATGTGTAAGTGTTACATAATGTCACAATGTAAATTTTTAAATGATCTTCTGTATCAGTGTATGAGGGCTTGACTCTGGTTTGCATAAAGGGGTATTTTCTTCTCTCCCCTTTACGAAAATAGAACACGGAACTTTATGGACATTGATGAACATTAATGAACACAACCTCTACGACGGAGCCTTGCAAAACTCTTAAATTTCATATCACTGTTTACATCATAACAACTTGGCAATTTATTTGGATTTTGGATGTAACAAAAATTGAATTGTCCATGAACAACACCGGTCGACCTTCTCTGATCAGTCATCTTCATGTAGGTACGCACCTGTGCTACAAATGGAGTTAGCAAGGCTCCAACTCTGGCCAAGCCACTACAAGTCCCAATGCCAACAGCCCTTGTTACAGTTGGGTAAACCTGCAAAATGGAGATATATTACAGCTAAGTCTCTAAGTCTGCCAATGCAAAGGTTATCAGAGGCTATCAACAACCATTATTGGGATATACAAAAGCGATGTGTGAAGGTTTAATTGGCAGATGTGTCTGTAACTCAAGGAGATAGTTCTCAAACAAATGTATTGTACACAAACAGTGTACATTTCAATGGTCCTTCAACAGAGTGTGTTCCAGTGCAAGATCGATTACTGCCTGAAGACTTGGTTACCTCAGGTGTGTAGACATAGGCTACCTGCCATCCACCTGTGATAAAAGCTCTTGCAATGAAGATGAAAACAGTCAGTGCCGTTCTGTGGATGATCAGAGCAGGAAAAACAATTGTACGAAACAAACTTAATATCCACTTTTTAAACATCTGTGGCTGTTCAAACTGAGAAAATGAGTAAGAATTGTTGTGGTTCAAACAGAAAATCTGTCTATTAGTGATTCACTGCAGGATTACTGAGCACACATTGACAAAGAGAAAGGATAACTGGTTCACTAAAACCAACCACCATGTTATTTAAATGTCATATGTTAAGTGAAGTAAGAGCATCTCATGTGCGAATATGTTTAGACTGACCTTCCAATGCAAGCATACAGGGGCAGGATGCACACAGAGAAGGCCACAAAGCACATCACCATGCTTTTCCTTCGGCCAATACGATCTATCACCCAAAGCGTTACAAACAGCCCTGCAAAGATTTGTTACTTTTTTATTGTAAAAGCAACCCAATTTCTGTCTTTCCTCTTAGTTTAAAAGCATAATATATACTGTAGATTTGTAAAATTTATAGTATGTAGTGCAAAATGTTGGCTATTCATTGAGCACACCTGGAAATTCAGCCAGGGTTGTCCACAACAGGTCCTTGTAGTCATCTAGTGTGAGGTACGAGCATTCTAAACTGCAACTGGGTTCTACTTTGGCCCTTGCAGTGGTCACTAAAACATCAAAGTATATCTTAGTTGCAAAGTTCAGGTTTTGCATTGACAAAACATAATTTCAACATCTGTTGAACTCCACAAAGAAACAAAGCAGAATATGCTGTCTTATTACACCCTGCTTTGATAGAGACTACACCAAGTAGAACTCCATTAAAAGGGTTAAGATGTTGTATATGTATGTAAGGGGAACTTATTCACTCAACTTAAACTTCTTGCACTAAGAACAGGACAAAAGGAGCACAGACCACAGCATGCCAGACATACCTCCACATATATCACCTGCCTGGAAGAGCTCTGTCGTTAGAAGGACCAGTCCATAATAAGCAAATGCATTGGCAAACCTGGGGATGCATTACATGACAATCAGTCCCTGAAAGAATTTTCTGGAATTAAAAACTCTGCAGTTCAGGAGGTCCTTTATCTTGCCACGATCATCCTGAATAAATTGAACATAAAAATCAAGCACAGTAATTATGCAATCATGACTTGACACTGTCTGTCTACTTTGTCATCTGAGGCCATTCATATAACAATTTCTGTTTTAAATTTCTGCAGTTTGTACAAAATGGAATCATGCTGTCATATGGTTCCAATACACTGGAAGACAAATGTATCTCACTAACAACATGCTAATGATGTTGCTATCATCACTCTGCACTGGGATGATAAGCCACTCACCATAATTATGAATGGTCATAGCCTATGAGACATCCAGCAGTACCAAGCAATACTTCCTTGTGTAAAGGTGAAAGCTGGCTACAGCTCTCATGCCATGCACTGGTCTAGTAGCCAGCAAGGATCCTGATTTAAAACCAGCTTGTTGTAACTTACTGGTTGTGTCCCATCTCTCTCTCTTACTTATTCCTGTCTACTGTCTATGGTCCTGTCAATAAATAAATACCGTCCTGTTAATAAATGTGAAAAAAGATGACCCTCACCTGTCTATCAGCTATGAGTCTCCCCTTTGGCAATGCTGTCCTATTGTCTTCTGCAATCCTGCGTAGAGTAGCCATTGCCTTTCTGCTGTTGCCAGTCAGCACATCATATCGGGCACTCTCAGGAAGCCACTGGAAGGACGAGAGACTTTTATACATGCCAGACATCTCCAATATGTTTTTTTTTTTTTTTTTTTGTGTAAGACTAGAATGGATCAAATCTAAAATCAACCGCATTTGCCTAATGGACAGGGCAAAACACTGGGTATACTGAGTCTCATCCCTCAGTATGACTCCTTCATTATTTAACTCAATGACTTTGGTAATATCCTACATTTACTGATTTTAAAAGCCACTTGTTATTTTATACATGACCATAATTGATTGGAATAATATATATATATATTTCAGTTGAGCTATGGGCTCTGTGCATGGCAGACGTTAAGTCTCAGAAGGACTTTCATTCAGGATGGTCACTCTTTTCCGGTAATTAGCTTTTTACGTTGGTAATCAATTGTGTAATGAGGCTATAGCTACAAGCTACAAGAACATGGACACGTTATTAGTTAGGCTTACTTTGGATAGTCAAGTAGTATAGCTACACTATACAACTAATACTTATGCCTAATATCAATCTAACCTACCGCATTTCACAAAAACATTGTTTACCAAAAAAGAATGACCATCTTGAACGAAAGTCCTTCTGGGACTTTGTGCATTACGTGCACACAGCCTACTCCATATGGGAAGGAGTGCTGAAGGAGTGTAACAGAGTTTAAAGTCATAAGACAACACTGATGATCTAATAACTTACAAAACACATTGTGGTAAATATCACCAGAGGGGCTGTGGAGAAGGCTAAGAGCCATCGCCAGCCAAGGGTGGGCATCACCAGCATGGCCAACAGCACCTCGCACACTGCGCCCAGCGCCCAGAAGATCTGCCAGCAGAGAGGGGTGATTATTGTCAGACATGCCATGCTGCTAATCTGAAAAGAACTGACATTTTTGATCAAATCATTTTGAATTGAAAGTGAAATTTTATCATGTTTACATTCAATAGGTTAAGAACACTGTATTGTATCATGTATTTTCGTGCTGTATCATATAATGTTTGACAAACTGTAACTCTATTAATTTTTATAACTTGGAACTTTTATTTTGTCTCTCACAATATTGCTGCTGCGTAGTCTATAATACTGGTCTTGGAGTAGATGCTTTTATGCAGGTGCATGGTACAAGGTATCAATGTGTTTTTGATGGGAGAGACCATGGAAATGCACAAAGGCTGTTAGCTTGCATTACCTCGATCAGCATTATACAGACAGCTCGTGACTTGGATGGAAGGAATTCTGAGTATAGGGTTACCCTTGAAGAGATGGAATATCACATATTTTATTTCATGTAAAATGACAATCAGATTTCATTATGGGTAAAATCAGACTCAGTGTTTACACGATGGAGAATAATAATATTTGAGGTTAACATTTCAAGTCAGAACAGTACCAGAGTTGAGAGAAAATGTGTTGTAAGTTGTACATCCATCAATCTGTCTTCATAGTTTTAAAACCAAGTGGACTAAAATTAAAGGCTGAATATGAAAGTTAAGAGTGTGCCGAGGTGGACTCACGACTGTGGAGCTCCTCCAATGCCGAAGCCAACAAGGCCCCTCAGGACGAGAATCCAACCATACACAGGAGCAAAGGCACTTAGTAAACCATAATACAGAGTCCACACCATACACAACGTCAGACCCTGTCAGCATAACAAACATAAACAAGAACATACTTACACATAAACACAGGCAGACATACTCTCATCTCTTCTACTTGTGCCTCCCATAACTAGAGGACACATAACTAGAGGATCTTACCACTCTCCGGCCATACTTGTCCGAGATGTTCCCCCATAAAGATGAACTAAGCATCATCCCTATGAACACAACCTAAAAGAATTACAGCAAAAAAGGACAATGCATTATTCACCACTCTCTGCCAGTCTATGTCTGTTGTAAACACATTGTCATCTGGGACCTACAGTATTACTAGGGTTCAATTTATTCAGAATATCTTTGCTCCTTTAAAAATCCCATAACTTTTAGTTATACCATACTTGTCAGATAAAGATTATATTTAAAACAATGATAGAGAGCCACAAACATAACATCCATTTACTCCCTCTGTAAGTAGTGGGTCAAAGCAACATTTCAGCTTAAGGTTTGATGATATAAATCACCTACAAATCACCTATCTACCACATCATCGCCACCAAGAGCATGTGGGAAAAAAATCTTATGGCACTGTAATCGGTTTTAATCAGAAGCTTAAAACAGACACTTTTCAGGTAGCGCTAAATATAACCCTGTTTTTTAAGGCACAGTGACAAACAGTTCAGACGATGCTGTGATGTTCACAGGTTTCTATGTCTCCAGGGTATAGATTAAATGCTCTCTTCACAACAATGTGTTTTTCCAAATGAGCCAAATTTCCAGCCATACTCACGCAGTGTGTTACACCTATTTGAGCTGCAACAACATCATTAACAAATTCACATTCTTGAAGCAACAATAACTATGTTAGTGAAATATAACCTTAAAAAAGAAAACACATGAACATGCCATGCCATAAACATGCACCACAGCTTTGTCTTCAATCTTAAGCTGCCACCAACTTTGCTTTGTAGCATAGTATACCCCTGTGTTCATTCAAGTCACCATTAGAATGAACAACCTCACATGTACTTACAGAGGTGATGAAGGCCACTTCCCAACTCGGTAACCTCCATTCACAGTGGAGCTGAGGGCCCAGAATACTCAGAATCATCATCTCCATGGCATCGGCCATCTGTCCACATCATAAGAACACATCTGAGAGAAGTGCATACATTTTGTGTACGTATTCTTGTCATATTGTCACATTGTCGTAGCTATGAATGTAAAGGGCAGTTACTGTAAATAACTGTAAGAAATCTATCTATCTATCTATCTATCTATCTATCTATCTATCTATCTATCTATCTATCTATCTGTCTGTCTGTCTCTTACCCATGATACTCCAGTGAGCATAGAAAGCTTCCATTGAAATCTTCCAAATCCAATGGCCTCCACAGCATCTTCCACAGTGAATGTATCTGTAGATGTGACACATCTTAATGAGTGTGAGGGCAACAGAGTGTTTCATTTGTTTCATGAAACAGTTCCTGGAATAAAAGTTCTCTGACACAAGGGGGCATGCTTTCTTTATGAGGAATGTAAACAAATCAAACTTTGAAAGGTGAACTCATTCAAGGTAGAACTCACTCACTTATAATTGTACAGCAAACATGCTTTTAAAATATAAACATACAATACACTCATACACTGAATGAGAACTTGCAGTGATATATATTTCTGTCACACAGTAACAAAGTCAAAGTAAATGTGAAGCAATGTAAACACAGCATATATTCCTTAAATAAAGAAGCAGTTGGTAAAATTTCATTAACTGTCATTGTCTGATATTCAGACCACGATTGACACAGCAGAGGACTTACCCATTTAGAGATGCCTGACCAAAGCCACCCAAGACTGAGACACTAATGACTGTCAGCTGTGACGGGCTCAATACCTGATCCCTGCTCCTCTGTCTCCTTTGTTTTCAATCACCCAATTTTCATATGCCTATCTTATTTTTTTTTTTTTTGAATACAGCATCAATGTGATGTTCTGGAAGCAAGGAGTCTCAGAACATTTAACAAGACCAATGTCTTAAGAGTGAGATGGCCATTTTGGTTGTGAATGATGAAAGACATTTTTTAAGATTTTTGTGGAAGTTTTAAAAGAGTAGGTGCAAAGATAGCTTATTGAGGCCTTGATATCTCCCCTGTCTGTGACTGTCCATTACAGCCTGCCATATATAACTGATGAAACTAAATTTGTTGGATATGTTTTCCTAGGCCATGAGTTTCAGATTAATACTGCTGCCATCTACTGGACAACACAAAAATGTCATCCACCTCTTTCCCATGCTTTAGCCATAAATTACAGACAGTAACTGCACAGCCCCCAACATCCTCTGTTTATTTGTGACAAACATTTTGACAACAACCTTCATCCATCACTTACAAACAAATTCCACCTGTAGTCTGGCTTGACAATCAGTAGCAGCAGACCCACCTTAATATGTCCTCTGAAGACTAATCACAAACAACTGCTTGGGCTTGAGTTCACACAAAATTCTTTACCTTCTTTGCCAAGTTACCTGACCCTGAATGGAGGGGATCCACCAAACCTGTCTAGTAAGTTCCAGCAATGTTTTTTTTTCAGGTTGAGAAAAATGATATGGTGATCTTTGCTTGGGTCATTCATAGTTAAAAAAGTTTTCTTAAATGGGTCCTTGAGTCCTTAACCTTGAGAGCAATATCCTTAGCTTTTCTAAAAATTATGACACCTTTGGCCTTTTGGGGCTTATTGCAAATAAAAATTGTACTAACTGGATGTTACTTACTATATTTGCCCCTTTTGTCTTGTCTCCCAGTCGCAGGTCGCTGTCCATCCCCGTGTTCTACCTGTTCCTGGACGGTAGGCACAGCTTGAACAAAGACCTCATCATCTCCACACTGTTCCTCTGAGAAGGAGGATAGCCTGCTTACCCCAGGACTGAAGAGCACACTGCAACCAACGACAGCATAGGACACCTTTTAAAATGAGGTCTCTGATGGGTTTCAGATCCTACAACTGACACGAGCACAGACACGCATGTATGCTTGCAGGCACACTTAGGTGCAAGGAGAAAGAACATACACAAGTGCATAAACTCATATATAATGACACACACACACACACACACTCTCATTCCATCACACTACACACACACACAGATCTATATACACACACTCTCTTACCCCCACACACACATACATGTATACACATTTTTCTATATCTGTAGTGTGTGAAAAAGTAAATGCACATGCACTCTCTCTCTCTCTCTCAAATAACCACAGCAACATAGGTTGTGCATCAAACCAAATAAATCACAGAAGTTGTTAGTCAACTGTACTTCAGTGTTGCATCAAACACTGTCCATGAAGTACAACACATGTACATGTATATAATAAAATAAGAATGTACAAAGTATGGAAGGCAATGACAGCGAGATGTAGACCATGTGCTTATGTTTTGAGGTTGGCTACTTTGTTCTGGCACCCCTTCCTCACATTACCACCTATGCCTTGAACTAAAAAAAGAACATGAAAACAAAACCACAAGAAGAAACTGTCTTTCATGTTGAAGCTCTGTGTCATTTAGAACAACAAGTTGGCCAATTGCAGAGTGAAGCTGTAAGGCTTCATATGAGGTTTATCACTTTTTGCTCAGTTACCAAGGTTTGTCAGTATACCTCGATACTTTATATATTTGTAAAACACGGTGACTAAAGCAAACACCAGCACGGACAGCAGACAGCTTATTGAATATGCAACATACCTGTCAGTGTCTCTCCATCGATGGTAGCCAATATTTGAAGGGGTGTCCCAGTTACTCATTTTCCTTTAGGCACCAGGAGTGACTGGAGGTGTCATGAGCCGTTTCAAGTCACATTAGGTAAAATTCAGCAACTGGTCAGGCAAGTTTGTCAAATGGTCTCCAGTTACACAAGGCTCACTCTACTGGCTTAAAAACTGACTGCGTAAGAAAGAGAAGGAGGGTTCTCTAATCCTAACACTCCCATACCTGTATCTGGGTGGTTGTTTAGTACACCTGAGTAAGGCAAACCTATGTGCAACAGCTGTGACCTAGAGAACAAACACTTAACCTGTGCAAGTATAAAAAATTAACCATCTGGTGCTCAGAATGAGTCCCTGAGTTGTTTTTCAAATGGTTTTCAATTCTAATAGGTCTACAACAACATTATATAAGTAACAGCCTCTGTGACACTGGAAATGTCTCTGAGCCCTAGGTGAAAAGCACACTTTTCTTGTGCAGAGTTGTGTAGACTGTCCTCATTTGGCTCACCAAATTACCATTTTGTATACAGCTGTTCATGCATCCTGCAAATTTGCATTAACGTCTCTATTCTAGTTTCATTTTCAGTCATCAGCACTTCACTCAAACCACCATGACATTACATTTTTAGCACGTGCAGTGACTTTGTAGTTCAGATGAAATCTTGAAGGAACTACAACGGATATTTTCTGTGCAGGTAAGATTTTGAGGTACTTTTTTGAAACAGTTCAGTTGTACAGATGAAGAACTATTTAACAATGTTTAACTAACATGCTCTGCTTTTCAGTGTGTAAAGTTATAGGCCTTTTGATGATATTATAGATAATCTGGAAGGAGTCATTTTAAATTTGAATTGGTTTGTTAGTATTTGAATAAGTTTGTAAGTCTGTTGTTAAAAATACTGAACATCACTAGCCTGGTTAAGCCCAGATGCACCAGTTATAAATGTGGGTCTGGGTTTACTTATCAAATTATATACTATAATATAATATGTATCACTACTTTACTTGGTTTTCTCCACCCAACCCAAACCCTAATCTTAACCTTAACCATAAAATCTTGTTACCAGTGTCAATTGTTAGATTGCTTATGATCTCACTGTAGATAGTTACCTAAGTAGAATGTGACCTGACAAAATATTAGTAGTTTTTTTTTTGTCTATTTCTGTTTTATTGCTCTCAAGAAGCTGTCTATAATGTCAGATCTGACCACTGAGCAGCTTGTTCTCATTGAGAGCAAACGTCAAGCCGCCCTGCAGAGGTTAGCAACACGTAATGTTGGCGTTCCCATCGGGGGTAGCTGGCAAAGAGAGATTGATGCAGAATTTTCCAAACCATACTTTACTAAGGTACTTCCTGTTGAATCTATCAAGCTAATTAACCTAGTATTTTTAAATGAAGTATCCAAATTGTAAAATGTCTATATGTATATCCAAAATATCCAAATAGTAAAATGGATATTTCTGTCCAAATTTCAGTTGGCATCGTTTATTGCACTGGAGAGAGAACATTTCACCGTGTATCCAGTCCCAGAGCAAGTCTTCTCTTGGACCCACATGTGTGCCTTTGAAGATGTGCGTTTCCACTTCTAAAAACTATCTGCAATACTAGGAAACCACATATGCACAATATAGCGTAGACTGCAAGATTTCTATCATATCATGATCATATCACCAGATTTTGTTGTTATCTGAGATTATATTTTAGATCATGGATTATATCATTAAGTTATGGATATTTTCTAATGTCTTAAGCATTTGTTAACATCTGTATCATCTGTTTTTGTTTGTTCTGATGAAGGTAAAGGTTGTTATCCTTGGCCAGGACCCATACCCCCGCCCAGGACAGGCCCATGGTCTGTGTTTCAGTGTACAGAAGCCTTGTCCACCTCCCCCCAGGTATGGATCAGAAGTTAATTTACGTATTTTACTTTGGTGTCAGTGAAACAAGTATATGAACCAGATTATGAATAAATACTATAGGCTCCTCTTAATAATAATCACATTATTAATCAGTCTTACAATATGCTGAAATGCCAACAAATAACAAACCTTGATTTTGCCCAACCACTTATTACATTTGTACCAGACAGCTGTTGCCTTTTGTTAGTTGTAGCCTACACAGGCCCTTATTGTGCATTCACAGTAGCCTCTATGGCAATATTTACAATATATCATCCAACAAAATAGAGTGACATTGACATGCCTATTTTAACTTTAGAGCAGAAAATTTGGTTTACATGTTGATGTCATTATGTGACACCTCAGTCTGGAGAACATCTATGCAGAACTGGCTGCTGACATAAGGGACTTCAAGCATCCTGGGCATGGTGAACTGACTGGATGGGCTGAACAAGGTGTGATGAATTTGTTTATTAGATGTTTCTGAGGAAAATAAATAGAAATTAAATCGCAAGGAAACAGTCAATAAGAAAAAGAAGGGAAAAAAAACAATGACATGGACTTAAATAGCAAGGCTTTTACTAAGTGTACACAGTGTACTATAAACCTGGGTATCATAAACTGGGCCCAGGGCTCACAGCTAGTTTCCTTCACCAACAGCACTCCCACATCTACCATATTACTTTAAAAAAATGCTGAACAAGGGGAAATAAATGATATGACAGGGAGATTCAAATTAAATGCAAATTAGCCTAAGGCTTACTCTGGAACAGAGCATCAAATGGATTAATTTGTAGCAACATCATAATATTACATTATAATTGAATATGGTCCCCTACAAATACAACACATTTTAAAAACTGTGGTAAAACGCCACTGTTCACAGTCATGAATGATTCCTAAGATGCACACCTGGTGGTCTCACCCATCTGATCCAGCCTAGCTTAGCCCCAGATCCCTTTTTTTGTCAATACTGCCCCCTTCTGGTAACACAGTCATGTTCATGTGTTTGATTTAGTGGTTCCCAACCTGTGGGCTGCAGCCCTCTATTGGGCAATCAGGGTATTGCAGGTGGGTCCTGGGAGGCCTTTCAATAAAAATAAAATATAATAAAAATATAATGAAGGATTACTCAAAAAGGATTGAATGGTTAAAAATATAAAAATATAAGGGATTTACATCAAAATAAATTAAATTAATATTAGTCTTTCCCTCAATCGGAAGTTCTGATATTCGGCATGCGAGGTTGAATTGGTATTATGAGTAATGTTAGCAGCTAAATGTTATCATGGAGCAGTGGTTGTTAGGTGGAAAAATATGCATTATGACTTATGTTTTCAACATTTTCAACTCATGAGAGCTATATTTGAAAAGTCTTAACAACAACGTTGTTCAAGATTACATTGAATAAATGAAGAAATATTTATCTCATTCTTGTCTCAGGCTTATGAATATGGGCTAGGTTAAAAGTTTGGGTGGGCCGCGGAAGATTTAATTTGGGCCTCTGCAGTCTAAAGCTTTCTTCAAATACAGATGAATAACACCAAAGGTTCCCAACCTTTGGTGTTATTCATCTGTATTTGAAGAAAGCTGTTTAATGATAACAGTGGCGTGTTAACATCTATAATAAAAAACAAAAAAGGGCTGTTTTTTCAAACTTCCTCTTCCCTGATGTTGGCAGGCGTTCTGCTCCTAAATGCCGTGCTGACGGTGCGAGCACGTGAGCCCAACTCTCATGCTGAGCAGGGCTGGGAGATCTTCACCGATGCTGTGGTGCACTGCCTAAGCAGGAGCCTCAGAGGCTTGGTGTTCCTTCTGTGGGGGTCCTACGCTCAAAGGAAAGGCTCCATTATAGACAGGGTAAGTGAGTGAGTGTCCTTTTTTAAAAGCACAATTTAAAAGCAACAAAAGTAATTCCACAACAGTTACAAAATAAAATGTGGATCCTGTCAGAAAAGTAAGTATATTTTACAAAAATATCTATGAACATGAAAGGGAAGTACTGATGTTCTGTTCTGACTGTTCAGACTGAAGTAACCTCTGTGATAGAGTAGGCTGTAAATTCAATTAAGTTATATGGTTAGGAATGAGGTAATGCATTTATCATAAATTAATTCATGCACACTTACCGTAAAGTGTTACCAGTTATTTTTAAGGCACATATCTGCACATTTTGGACAAAATCAGACATGCCACAGGAAATTTGTTTTGAGTTTACCCAACTTCTGTTTTGCAGAGATACCATCATATCCTTCAGACATCCCACCCATCTCCATACTCTGCAGATCGTGGCTTTTTGGGATGCAAACACTTCTCAAAGACCAATGAACTACTGAGAAGTTCAGGGAAGACTCCTGTGAACTGGAGCGCTCTCTAAGACCCTCAAATAAGGAGTACCATGATTTAAATGTCAATATTTTTATATAAACTGATGATGAAACCTCAAACATTATGGCAGTGCATCTATATTTTAATCACTGATTGACTGATTGACATTGTTTAGAGTAATTCTTAATCATTTACTTTCACTACTCTCAGGCTAATAATGGGAGCCAGGCTATCGCTGCCTTGCAACCCTGCTCAATATTTTGCTATAGTACTAGTCAGGGAAGGCTTCAGTTTCCTTGACTAAATTTCTTAGCATCCAATCAGCAAACAAATTAAAAGCAGAACCAATAGGTTTAAAGTTCAAACAAAGTGCCTACCCACCACAAAGTGAATGTATGCCTATAGTGTCCAGACAATTTGCCCTCTGAAGTGAAGTCTGCCTCACCAGGCTGTTAATGGTCCTTGAGAACATAAAAATAGTCCCTTCAGAAAAAAAATGCCTGTTTTTTCACACCACCAACTGTAGATGGATATATAAAATGACTAATTACTCAGTAAGTATGTATTTATAAAATTTAAAACATAGATTCTTTTGAAGACCTTCAACATTCAACATTCATTTGTGCAGTCAACCTGGATACCAATACTTTCTGACTAGTGTATGTATATTTATTGCAGTCAGTTGAGAACATTGTTTACAGAATATGCAACATCAGGTATTACAGAATATGCATCATCAGGTATTATTCAAATATGTGGCATGTAACTTATCAGGCATTACAGGCATTATTGAAATCTCTGACATGTAACAGATATTATTTACATCTGTACCATGTAACACATCAGATATTATTCACATCTGGGACATGCAACCTATACGATATTATTTACATTCACATGAATAGTATGATATGAAATGAGTTACTAATCAAGTAGGAACAATAACTGTAACAATGACACAAGGCTTAGTGCTTCATTAGCTCTACAGCATTTTCTACAATACAATAAACACATTGGTAAAACAATAGAACATCAATATGAACATATTTACAGTTAGGTGATCCCATCTGGCCTCATCACTGCACATCATGTATAAATATCCTCAATATCCATGTGTGTCCCTTCTTTGCGGATCAATACAGCTGGCAGAGATCACCTAGATTACTTTTTCCAACTTGAGAGCCCAAAGTCAATATCCCTCCTTAATCTTCTCTCTGTGGTAAGAGCCCCATGTCTGTCCTCCTCATCTGCTGGTGGTGGCTTGAATATTTCTCAGTATTTTCAAATTGCAAAATCTTGCAGAATCCCATCATCATGATTCTTTCATTGTGGCTAACCCCCTACCCACATGCATATGCATGCATGCAAACAGAAGTGAGCATATGGTTACCATACAACTGTGATAAATTCATGAAGGCAATCTAAATGTCACATGAGATTTAGATCTGGATAGATGAGCTTATTATTTCAAATTGTTTATTCGTACATGCAGACCTGGGGGCTAAGAACCCCTTGTTTTTCAGTCCCATAATCGTCACGACTGAATTAGTTGTTTTTGAATGAGTTATAGTCTAAATAAACAATGGGTCTGTGAGCACAAATGCAAATTTGAAGAGAGTGAGGGGATTTTAATTCACATTTCAAATTTGAATTAAGGAGATAATGGCATGAGCTGTGCTGTAAGCCTCCATTTTCCAAGGTGAGTGGGACATTGTACAAAAATAATGTTGAAATTTGCTTTGCTTGCAATGTGCTGAACTGTGTCTGCCAAGCAGAATTCACATCAGCACTCACTCATAATTTTGCTTTGACATGGTCAGTTGCCGTTGACGGACTTCTCAAGGGTTAGGCTCTAAGTCTCCAAAATTTGGCATTAGAATGGATTTTATCTTAGGTGTTTATTTATAATCCAGGCTCACAGTTAGCACCAGACACCAGTCAAATGCTGGTAAAGTTTGAAGATCGCTAGTAGATTTCAGTCAGAAAATACTGATTTGCTATTGAATGGCTGGTGAATTTATCTGTCAGTGGCTGGTAGATATTCACATAAATTTTTTTTTTATTTTTTGACCCATGTTTATAGACCTAATTGTTTTTTTTGGCAGACACTTTTTCCCAAAGTGATAAACAATACAAAAACACCACGTCATACGCAAAAAAATACTTGACTAAAATTCAAAATCTAAAATATAGAAACACAAATGGTAACTCTTTAGGGTACACATATTCACCAGCAGTGAATAACAGTCAGAATGTGAATTGATGCTTTTCTTTGGAGGATATTTGTCATATTTTCATCAAGGACAGTATTAAAATCACTAAACCGGAACAGTGGGTAGCCTGCTGCTGTGGTGTCCAGGGGGCAGTGAGGGATTAGGCATGGATGTGGACATGAGTCTGCGATGTTCAACCACTTCCCCCTTGTACTTTTTGTCATGCTGGAGTGGTCAGTGGATGAAGCCGGCCTCCCTTTGGTCACAATTCCAAGGCCCTAACCACTAGGCCACGTCTGCCAATGTAATGAACGGTGGTCTGTGTAGTCCTTCTGCTGTTTACATTTACGTTCATGCATTCACACTTTTAGCTGATGCAATTTACAAAAGAGGATTAGCATCCAAACAACACAGCAAAGCTTGCAGGAGACGATCAGAAGATGAGAGTACAGTAGCCTACTATTTAAGTGCAGTAGAGGGAGCTGTAAAGAGGGGCTTTTCTTTCTATGTACACATCTCATGACACACATAGCTGTTCACTCGCTGAGGCAGCACCTGCTGTAGAGGGAGAAGAATGGCCTGCTTGTGTCCATATTTGGCTGAAATGAGGGCACAGGATCATGAGGTGAAGGTCGGAGAGACACTGCTAGAAAAATAAAAAAATTACCCTTGACAGAAATGTTCAAGTGTGATATTGTGAGAGAGGAGAAATATTGATAGCACTTTCTCAGGTTAAATGCCTTTATTTCCTGGGAGTTCATTGGCAAACACTTAAAGGTGCCCTGCCACATAAAAACATTTTTACCTGTTGTTAGGAGTTATAGTTATATGGTGCATGTGAAAATGTGATAAAATCTAAAATCTGTCTACAATAGCCAATGGCAAGAAATACATTGAAAAAATCAGGCCAATGCGAAAAGTTGATCAAGTTTATGCAAGATAGTGCCCGCCCCATGACATGCTAACTATGTGACATCATTGAATATCCAAGAGAAAAAGATAATAGGCAGAACAGCAACGTCTCATTTTTAGTGTGCTGAATAACAGGAGGTTAGGGACAAAAAGCTGCAGTGAATTTTTGGAGAAGTCCCTTATTATTTCTGTGTTCAGCGCATTTCGAAATTAACTACTTGTCAACTTTGGCAAATACAATGGGCTTTGTAAGTTTTAACCTGTGGTTGTAACAGTAACCTTGCAATAACAAAGCAGTTTTCTGTATTATGTTGGCCAGTGTGAAACCCTACACATTACAAGCTAACCATTGCAAAGTATCTGTTTTGGTGCTGTCATTATTGTCTATGTTTTCCTTCATTTCCTCTGAAATTTAATATTTAAACACTTTCAGTTCTTCCTCCCTTGCAATTCTGACATTAGCAAACTGATATAAATAGCCTTTATTCACTCGACATGCCTTGCAACGCTGACATGCAGCACCAAATCAGAGCACAACTCATTATCATAGGCAGAAAAATGAGGCATTTCACTCTGGGGCTTTTTTAACTGGTTGCATATAGCATTGTTTAGGTCTCCTTGGATCGTTTTCAGCACAACTAAAGTTGCATACCATCTTTGGAGACCTCAGAGAACTATATAGATGTATGGTAGGGCAGCTTTAAAATAAGCTCACAATACATGACGGGCAACTTTGTAGTCAAACAGAAAAACATCTAATGGTGTCCTGAAATGCACTATTGTAAGCGTTTATGTCTTTATCAATATCAGATATTAAGCACTCATAACTTCTGTAAAATAAATGATTATCAGCAACATAAAAAAAAATGTAAAATATTAACAGACAGTTCATTCCTCTAGTCAGATTGAAACTAGCTTGTGCTAATTTTTTGTTAGCCTGTGTTCACTTACATGTTTATGATTTTGATGTTTTTAGGTCTCGTCCACTCTGCCTGAAGCATACTGGAATGAGGGCAGGGAGAGAAGGAGAGAAGAAGAAAGGGAGAAGGAGACAGAGAAAGAGAGACGGGTGTGTGAGTGTGTGTGTGTCTTTAACAGAAAGAGGAAGAGGTAGAAATAAAGTGATACAGACATAGGGAAGCATGTGAGAGAGAGTGGGAGAAGTAGTGTGTGTATATGTGTGCGAGTGTGTGTGTGTGTGAATGTGAGTGTGAGAGAGAGTGAGAGTAAGTGTGTTTGTGTGTGTGTGTGCGTGTGGGAGAGAGCTAGAGAGAGAGAGAGAGAGTTGGTGGGTGAAGAAAATTAGGACACTATGACACCAATGCAAGAGAGGCTATTGCATTGTGGGATACTCATAAATCCAGGTGATATAGGTAAAGTGAGCACTGTCCCAGTTCAGCACTTTCAGGTCTGTTCTTCCTCTCTCTCTGCCAGGACACTTAGCCACCACCACAGCCACACTCTTCTCTCTCCCTCTGCATCAAGGGTGACACCACACCACGTCCTGTGACAGTCACCACCTAGGAGCTTCACTGGAACTGGATAATTCACAGTACCCTCCCAACATGGCAAACGAGAAGATGGATTCGAAGGTAACTCTCTGACTGGATTGGATAAAGTAACTGAGTTTGCACTTATCAAATGTCTTGGTCATCTGGCTGCTAGTTCTAAGGTTTTGGTGATGTGTTTCTGTTTAGTCCAGCATGATATTCATGTGAGGGATCCCTCAAGACTGTCAGCCAATAGCAGTATGACTCTGCCAGTCTTAAATGTCATATGACATTGAAGACATCAGTGAATGAGACCATATAAGAATCATTTAGATCTACTGTACTATTCTTGCTAACCTGCAACACCACAGGTCGACTGTGGCTCCAACAGCATGGAGACACATGCGGTCTTGGAATGTGTGTGTATAGGTGCTGGGTAGTTGTGTCTATTTGTGTCTATAAATAAAGGATCAGTTGGATGTTGCTGGTCTCTGTAAGGTTAAGTGGACTGCTGAATATTGATGTGGCTATCTTGTGTGACTCTCTGGCCTCCTGGCAAGTGACCTTCTTGTTGGTCAGGTCAGATTAGCCTTCACCTTGTTTATGGTAAAGCCATCTGACTTTGAAGTGAACATTACTGGGTTGCTGGAAGTAATCTACTGTAAGTTTGCATTTATATCCTCAAGTAGGATAAAATAGGGTAATTGAAAATGACACACGGTGCAGTGAAAGCACAGAGAGGAACAGTCACAGTGTTTGGGAATGTGAGTAGTAAGATGCTTGACACTGTCTGTTACCCAACAGGTTTATTTAAATGCCTCTATCTGATTGGCGTGGACTAAATCTCCCCTGTATTGCTTCTGATTATCCTCCTTCATCTTTACTTGAGTGGATCAATTGCCATAGTTAGACCAATCAAAGTTAACCTTTTTGATTTTTTGATTTTTCCAGTGTTTGAGTGTAAAGTTGCTTCTCTCCATTGCATTTGGTTGATGAGGTACCCTAGAACCTCCTTCAAGTCTTATAATGGATGAACTGAATGCTAATGGTTTTGACC
Source organism: Tenualosa thibaudeaui (assembly GCA_027481765.1). NCBI lineage: Eukaryota > Metazoa > Chordata > Actinopteri > Clupeiformes > Clupeidae > Tenualosa > Tenualosa thibaudeaui. The sequence goes on from JAIFZK010000014.1 coordinate 16,214,636, forward strand.
AGGGAAAGTGATCCAACATGTAGGTAACATGTACTTCCGCATTTCCCTCTAAATCCCCTCACATTACATTTCAACTGATGCTGAAACTTCTGCACTCTCAGCTTCTAGAATCTTGTGGTGTTTGTGACAGCACTATTATCAATGCTATACTATGCATCTTAAGTGTTCATTCTCATTTGTCCAAGCAGCCTTGCATAAAAATGTCAGCTAAATGAAGAAATGTTAATGTAATGTAAATGTATTGTCGATTCTGAGTGTTTTAATGGTCTGTTAGTCATTCACTCCTCCGCAAAACAGACAGACTCTCTGTAGTCTTCACTTCTTCCTGTTGCTCCCATAATTAACTGTCAAATTAATAGACCTAATTATTCGGTTAATCTAACTGACAGACAAACTGATAGTCAGAGACAGACAAGAGACTAGACTACTGGAAAATGCGGCAAAGCTTCAAGTAGACAGAGAGTCATAAGAGGGCTAAATAATGTCCACTTGTCCTGGTAATGTTACTCAGCATAAAGTTTATAATGGAGACTCAACCCCTTTGACTCCAGTGTAATTGGACTCTTTGGGCTCTGTGCTAAATCAGAGAGCAGAGGGAAGTGCTGGGCTCAACAAAGGCTGAAAGGCTGAGAGCTACCATACTGGTAGCTGAAAAAAGAATACAGGCTGAGTCATTCACTCCAACAAATGTAAGAATGAACTTGAGCTGACCCTGAACTATTATTTTCTATGTTTTTGTGTATGGTGCATTATGGTACCTGATCGACTTATTAAGAAAACAGTGGAATCCTGTAGCCTCCAACAATCCGAAAGTTTTTCACTGGCATGAAATTCCTCATGACTGATAAGGTGAGGTCTTTGATAGTTCAGGGCTTTGGGTTAGAAGAGACAAAGGGATTCTGCATTTCCTCTGGACTCATTTTAAGGCATTTTGAGTGTTTTTAAGTCATATTAAATATAACTGATACCAACGTCAGTCTTACAAGGCCAACATGTCTTACCATCAGAGATCCTTTTAAAATACCTGACTGTGGTCTAACAAATTAGCCTGATTGCGTAATTTGTGGCAAGAGACATTCAGGCCTCAGCAGAAATGTAATACCTCTTTGTGCTTCCATGCGTAAGCATGCCCACTTTAACATTTGGTCAGATATGTTACATGTTAGACCTGACAGTTTCACCATAAATTACCCAAAGCTAATTCACCTTGAGTGACAGCAATTAAGTGATGTTCTTCCAGGCTGAATTGTAACTAAATCTAAATCTACCTGACTAAGCTCATTATTTTAAAGCTAACTATAGCTGACTAAAATGATATTAACAGTTTAACATAAAACATATTTATTAAAATACACTGAATATACTGAAAATTATACAATAATATAATGCACAAGAGCATTAGTTTTGTCTCCCTATTTTGTGGTGTTCCATTATCAACCTTTATGCCTGTCTGTATGGGTGTGATGCAAGCAAGGTGCTACTCCATGCCAGACAAGTTTTAATGTGTAAATGAGAGCAATAATTCAACCAACAAACCTACTGCATTAGAAATGCTCCCTAGACTTCAATATAAGACTTTAGAAGATTTTTACCATGAAAGTACATCATGAACTTTAAAGGCTCTTATCAGAACCATTTTTACAGTCAGAAATCAGATGCTGATATTGTGCTGTACAACAGTAACTACCACTGCATCTTGTATGCTTACTACAATGATTATCAATAGTAGCAGATACCTCTACTGATAATGTATGTGCACTGGCATGGTGGAAGCAGCCCAAGGACCTGAGCTCCAAGGGTGCATCTCAGCATCTACAAGGCTCATTCGGATGGAAATGAGCTGACATCTGCATCAGGCATTGATGAATGGTTAGTAATTAGCTGAAAACGGATCGGCCTAATCAAAGATCAGTAATTGGACTCCGGGCCTGCCTGTAATTTTGTGTATGCAGGAAGAAGAAGAAGAAGGGAGAGATGCTAAAGGAAGGGAAGGAAGGTGTGGGGTGGGGGGGATGGGGGTTAGACTTGTGGCAGGTAGTTGAAGGATACTGTTTCTGGAGCCTTATGTTACACGTGGTGGGGTTGCAATGGAAGAGGCTGAAGTGGTGGTGGTGGTGGCTTACGAGTAAAGCCGAACGGGAGATCTTTTCCTGCCTGCCCCTCGATTAATGATTTACAAGGCTGGAGTGTAGAGCCAGGCTTAGTTCATTAGGCTGAATGGACAAGGCAGGGCAGGAAGCCGCCGCTGGCCGCACAAGAGCCACCACCTCCGGGCTACGGCCCTCTTAACGGGGCACCTCAGTGGAGGCTGCCACAGAGAGAGAGAGAAAGAGACGTACATTGGTGGTCATAATTAGGGTTATCCGTCACCCCTGAAGTCAAGAGTCGAACCCTCATCTGGTTTTGGTCAAAGCCCGAGTCATGGATGGGCTGTGAAGAGATTAGTTGAAAATGGACCAATAAGGCTCACTGGCTGGACTGTATGTTCATTGAAACCAGACAAAGCAATGGATTTTCAGGTATTCTGCTTTTAAAGAGTCTATATCTCTGGGTGCTGTGTATCTATGTTAGAACTGTCTTCTAATAAATGTACAGCATTCTTTTCAACACTGCTCTATTGTACACTGTAGAATAGCTGAATGGAAATACTTGGTTTACTGGTACAATAAGTACTGAGAGAACTTATGAAAATATGGCCTCAGATTTTGTGCTTTGAAAAGAGCACATTCTCTATTTTAGTAGAATTGTACTTACGTTTTTTAATGAAAAGTTTTGATGTATTGAATCACTCCAACTGCACTTTCCTGTGAATAGTGGCACAAGTGTCTCTCTGGTAAAATAAATGTGGTTTACACTAAAAATGGTTAAATGGTGATAAAACAGTTTCCAGTCAGAGCACACAGGTCTAACCGCAGTACATATAGCCAACACTCCACTCTAGGGGGGTCATGGTTTAATACATTTTTAAGCATGCTTGCATCACAGACATTTAGCAAGAGTTTCTAAGCCATTGCCACACCACAGACCCGGTGACGGGTGACGGCACACAAAGCCGGACTCTTGAGTTTCTTGCAGTTATATGGGCCAGCGGGTGTTGCCCTAGGTGACACAGTGTCAGTCACTGACCCCAAAAGCGGATGCCGTGCCTTTCAGGAGTGGGCCGGCCCCTCTGAGGGAGGAGTAACTGGATCCAGCCCGAGGACCGGTGGGGTGACAAAGACAATGGATCAGCCTTTCTGCTGATGCCTGCCGAGAGATGGCCGTGCCGCCTCTCCTGTTCCCTCTGACGGCCGGCATTAAATTTGGGTGTCTTGTTGCTCTCTCGCTCCCACTCTGTCCTCCTTGTCATATTGACACTCTTTTTCTTTCTCTCTGTCTCTGGATTCACATTTCCATCTCTTGTCTTTGATTATCAGCCACATTATTCTGGGTAGTTTGTGAATCTAGTATACAGCATTTGGGTGAGACATTTAAAAGCATTTTCACTTTGGGAAGTGACACAAATCATCTCTCCCATTCTTCATTCCCCTTGTGTTCTCTTAGCCACTCTTTCCTGAACCTTAATCAGACTAATTTGGAAAGTTGTGATAAATCCAACCTTGTGCATCTAAGACCCTTTATACATCTTGTCCAGAAACATTTAGCCATGTCTTAGTCTCTCTTTCTTTCTCTCTCTCTCTGTCACACACACACACACTTGTGCACAGAGCCACAGAACCCCCCTGCCCTTCTCACAGTCACACACACTCTCACACATCTTCTTATCTCACCTCAGCCTTGGTGTTAGATTTTCATCCGTTGAGTGTTGTCACCCCAGTCATGTACTTCCTTAAATCTCTGCCTTGGCCTACGAAATGCCATCACAGGGTCATCAACATCACATTATTCTACTCTGCCAACTTGGATTGGCATGGGACTCTTTCTCTAAAACCTTTCACAGAGATTACTCTTCCACTAACATTTTACCTGCAATTGATAGTCACATGAAACTTTGTCAGGCTTTAAATGTGATCTTGAAACCTATCCCCAAAGTCATCTCAAAATCTGCAGGTGGCTGTTTTCCCATTACATACCATTTAAAAAGGCTGAGAAGTATTTGGTGCTGTATCAAGAATGAGAATTCCTAAAGGCTTAAAGTAAAGTTCAACAATCCAGGGATCATATCAAGTGTTGTCTAAATTGTACCAAATTCTTTCTTTTCCAAATACGTCACTTAGACTGTAATATGCATGTAATATGTTTATACTATAATACCATGACTAACTCTGTAGTCATACTACTCTTTCTTTTTACTTACTCTAACTTCTTACTTTACTTACTCTTTTTACTTACTCTACTTTACTTATATTCCATTTTATATAACAACATAATTTCATTGTTACAATGGCTGATTATAATAAATTGAGACTGAAGCACTGTGAGAGCATTATCTTGTGAGGGAGCATGTTTGTCAGGCGTTATCAGATAGGGCAGGAATTGTACCACTCCTCCCTAAACGACATGATAAACATAGTCCAGAAATAGGGATGGCATGAGATGTACTATATTTAAATAATACTGTGACACAAGACACAATTTTATTTACTGTGTCTCATTAGAGATGAGTTAGCTGAGTTGATTGTATAATGGCAAAAGATGCCATGCAATATCAAAATAAAAACTGGGCATGCTTTTGAACTGTCAAAATTCAATCTCACAGAATTTTAGAAATAAAAAGAAGTGAAAGTGGTTCATAACACCCCCCTTATAATGTGATGAAATTGGGGTAATGAATGCCTTACAGCTTTCAGTCATCTCATTACGGCCAACTCTGGAGACTTAAATCAAAACAGAAGCACCTGTTTCTGCACGTTTGCATGTACTGGATCTTAAGTACAGTACAGCTTCTGTGTGTACAAGGCATACGCTGCTTATTTGCGTGTGTGTGTATGTGTGTATTTGTATACATGCATGTTGAGTGGAGGGAGTTCTATAGGGAGTGTATTTCCATGTGCCTCTCAGGGGATACATGAAGATAATTAGGTTTATCAGGCTGTTATGTTCTTAGTGTGTTTGTGTGCGCTCTTTGAGGGAAAATGGTATCAGGACAACCAGATAAGAACAATAAAGACAAGAAGAATTACAGCATGTGCTGGTGCCCTTGGCCCATATTGCTCCCCGTGACTGGGACCGACTGAGGTTTCCTGTGGTTTGGGATGAAAATAGCCTTGTTTTTCCCCAAAGATAACTTTCAGAAACTTTGGGATACAAGAAATATCTTCTAAAGTCTTTTTGTTCACAGGCTACAGATTCAAGCTTGTTTATATGTCTTCATATATCATCAGTGTAATATATTTTGTGGTGCTCTTACTACAAGTCAGAAATGCTCGATCACCTCTTCCCTTTTTGGTTACTTAGTTTTATATTATTGATGGGCCCTGATTGGTGGAAATCGCAGGGGTGTTTGTGTGTATGTGTGTGTGTGTGTGTGTGTGTGTGAGTGTTGGTGGAGGTGCTGGGGTCAACAAGTCACTATTTCCTGTCACTTTCCCATTATATAACCTCTGGTGTGTTATTGAGAACGATACTGGAAGGCACACATACACTCACCGATGTAGCAATAGAGGATTTGTTCTCATTCAAGGTATGGGCCTGAGCTTTCACTATTTAAGACTAATGAAACATAGGTAGTCACACAGCACCCTGCATATACATTGTCAGCATACTTCAGCGCAATTTTACTCTAGTTTAGCATCTGCTACTTTAGGGCATTTACTGGGAGTAAACACTTCTGAAATATGCTCACCATGAATGGCAACAGAAGAATGGGAGATATCAAAGTATTTATTGCTGTTGTTGATGATGTTGTTGTTATTGATGTGCTAGTTTGAGAATAGGGAGCTTTTGCCTTCACCCTTATCTTCTTCAGTACTCTCAAATATGCAAAGACTTCATGTATCTGTCAGACCAGTTAGGTTTATGTATACATAATATAGGATTCTACTAACAACAAAACTAATAATATTCTACAGTATTCTCATAACAACATTAAATCTATATCTTACTGTATGATATCCATATATTATTGTTTTATCAACTTAGTCATTTCTGTCAGAAATATTACATTTCATATAGTATTTCTATCAGAGAATCACATATTTTGTGCCTTTAAATGAAATAATAAATAATTTAATCAGAGGAAAAACCAGATGTGATTGCACTAACCGAAGGTGTATTTGTGGCACGTGTGAGTCCATCTCTCTGCATGTCATGGCAGTTCCTCTGGGACCGTGCCTTGCATCCGCTAGTGACAACTCGAAACAGGTGACGGATTGCCCTGCGGAGAAGGAAATCAGCTTGGAAGCAGATTAGATAGCTGCCCTCCCAAATGCAAATCTTTCACTGAGGGGACAGATCTGTTCAAGGCTATTTCCTATTTTGTGTGCGTTTGGGCAGCAGGTCTAGTGGCACAAACACAGATGAGGAGAGTTGTCATAGTTAGGACATACATTTTGAGTTTGACGTGAAGACCATATGTAAGGGTGTGTACTGACAGAATGGCCTTATGATAAGAGTGCATGGGCGGAAGAGGACAGGAGGGATGTCCTTCGACTGGGGGCACAGCCTTGACGTGGTGGAGAGGTTGAGGAATAGACACCTGGCTAAACAGCACTTGAAAAAAATATCTACTCATCACTTCCATTTCTCAGAAAAAGTGAAAAAAAATTGTTTTACAACTTTAATTTCACTTGAATGCAGAGTATATGTTTAACGATTCCACTGAGGAAAATAAACCCTTGATGTGCTTACTGAACTTTTCAGTAGCACACAGGACACATATTTTTCCTGTGCTCTGAGTTGGGAGTTGAAGCTATGACTTTGGGTCCTGTCTTGACCACCTTCCATGCATTAAGCCAAAAAGGTCAACATGTGTCATTTTTATGGCCAGGTGAATCCATCTGAGACCATAAGCTACTTCCCTTCACCTTACTGATTTGGCTACAGACTCTGTGAAACTCTGATTGGTTAAAGACCAAGACCAACACTTCCCTCCTCTGCCCAGATTTGTTATGCCTGTCCCTGATGCTGTGACCAGTAAACTACTTTTCCTTCCTCTGTCTCGCTCAATCTCTTTGATGCTTTATCTGAATGAGAACATAAACTCTCATGGGTTGTTGAGTGACTCTTACTGATGCTATGCTTGGCTAAGCCCATAACCCACTTCTCATCTCTGGGCACTTGACTATATTCATTAATGTTGTGACTGACCACAGGGCTTGGAGGACCGCTGCAATCGCATCCTGCAAGAGATGGAGGGCTCGCTGACAGCCAGGGACCGGGTGGGCATTCAGGACTTTGTGCTCCTGGACAACTACAACAGCGAGAGTGCTTTTCTTGACAACCTGAGGAAACGTTTCCATGAGAACCTCATTTACGTGAGTCTGTGGGTTAAATGACATACTTTTGAAGGGTGAGACCTCTACAGTACTCAAAATTCAAGCTGATTAACAGCTGAACTGAATTAGTCACCAATATCCACTGTATCTTAAAGTTTACATTTTTGTAAATAAAATGTTATTACAGTTATAGTCAATCTATATGTCTATATATCTATGAAGAGAGAAGGATCATTTAAATCAGTGTTCCTAAAACCTTTTCTGTCATTCCCCACTTTGGAATGGGAAGAATTTTCATGCCCCACCTGCCCCCAGCGTACAAAAAATGGTAGCAAAATAAGTCCAATTTTACATTATCTTACATTTTGGTGTACGCAAGACTTGTTTTTATGATTAATTTCTCTTTCATAATGAGGCATTTAACCTTATGTGCCCTAGGTTATTTTTAGGGTAATTTCACTACCTTTACTTTTAAACTCTTATCTCCGTCATTATAAGGGATAGGAAGCATGCCAGTAGAAATATTTTTTATATTTGGATGGGCTGGGTTTTTTTAAATCTAATATCAATATAGGAATATCAATAGAAGAAACATGATGGTGGCTACATAATTTACAAAAATATATGTATTAACAGAAAATCTTATTTATATTTCATTGCACAGAGAAGAATGGGGGTGCAATAGACAGGGCTGCATCATAATCCTCTCTATTGGTACTCAGGGTACTGAAATCACATTTCTGCAAGTACCCTGGCTGTATGACACCAAAATCTGAGAACAACTTTTGATTGGAAATGTTTATGTTATTTCAAGACCAAATCACTCTGCCACCAGTAATCTTAGAGAGGCCACACAACATTGAAATTGGTATGCTCTCCTGTTTATTGTTATATGCAGTATGCCATATTTTAGTAGATCATGAGATATTTCACCGAGATGAATGGGTATGAGATGGACGCAGAGCTGTATTCAGCACTGTTTTGTGTAATTTCACATTTTCACAAACCGTTCATCACAGCAACTAGCAAGTAACACCGTTGGAAAGCTCTGTTGTGTAGTTTTATGTGATATGTGCATAGTATCTGTGTGATGATAACTCTGTGACTAATATGACAGAGAAGAATGGGTGTAAATTAAGGGGCCGTCAGACTCAAGTTTGGTCTTGCGCCCTACCTGTCATGTGTCCATGACCCATTGTTGGGGAGTGCCCCACAGTTTGACAAATGCTCCCCTAAATAGTAGGACAGTGTGTCACCAACTGGTTTTCAGACCAGGTCTGTGTTGTAATGGGTGCATTCAATCAAGTTCTTTTAGAATTAAAATGTCATTACAGCAGCCTAACCAAACTACTTGATTAAATGTTTAATCTAAACCTGCATTGCTCTCAAAAGCTGACAGAGCAATCAGGGCAGCAGAATGGTGTCTTAGGGTCATGAGAGGGCTTTTAAACATAGATCTCCAGGAACAGCACTGCTGAGACGGCCAGCCTGGCTCTGACATGATTTCCTTTGATTGTGTTTGGACTTAACCTGTGCTACACCAGCTCATCTCACAGCCTTTACACAAATGGTAGTTTTTGTTAACATCAAGCTCTCTTACGTTGATTTTCTTGTGGGAGTGGGATGAAATTACCATAGTAAACAAGCTATTAGCAAAAAAACAAAAAACAAATAAACAACAAAAAAAAACACACATGGTCTAATGGATGTAGCTTACAGTACATCATAAATCTCAAATGCGTTAATTAAAACATGTACAAGAGCTCTTATAACACAAAGAGTATGTACGTGTTTCAGACTAAAGTGCCTGGTCTATTGCTTTAGGATTTATCAGGATATTGAAAAAAATGTAGCATTCAGTAAATTTGGTTAAGTTGAATGGTGCTGCAATGCTCTCTTACAGACCTACATTGGAACTCTTCTGGTGTCAGTGAACCCTTATAAAGAACTAGGCATCTACACCAAAAAGCAAATGGATATTTACATGGGAGTTAACTTCTTTGAGCTGCCACCACACATGTAAGTCTGTACTGTACACATTGAATACACAGTATATGTTGGTATACATATAAATACAGTTTTACTGCACAGTATTAATACACAGTACACATACAGTATAAACAAAAATAAATACATTATTACGGACAGAGTAACTATATCTTGTGAGCATCCATGCTTGTCATTCCAGCTTTGCACTAGCAGACAATGTTTACCGCACTATGCTCAGTGAGACCAACAACCACTTCATCCTGATATCGGGGGAAAGTGGGGCGGGGAAGACTGAGGCATGCAAAAAAGTTTTGCAGTTCTACGCTGTGAGCTGCCCAAGCACCAGGGTACTGAACAATGTCAGAGACCGACTGCTCCTCTCCAATCCTGTGTTAGAGGTAAGCATCCGCACTACCAGGGACTGCTGACAGGCATTTGTTAGCTGAAGGCTTGCTACACATAACTCTCTCTCTCAGTAATGGATGCTAGTCTGTGGTGATAAGATGGGTAAATTCAGGGCAATAGGATTTTTAAAAGAGTAAACTATTGTAAAGTGTTGAGATGCTGAGAATAAAAAAACTTGTTTTTTAGGCTTTTGGAAATGCGAAAACATTGAAGAATGACAATTCAAGTCGTTTTGGGAAGTACATGGACATTCAGTTTGATCACAAGGTAGGTGATTTAATTACAAACTGAGAGCCAGGAAAGGCTTAAGAATTAGGAGAGACTCAACACCTATGTCATTTACAACCTAGTTTATAGAGAATTACAATACCAACATCTGATTGGACAGCTCAGTTTTTCTGAAGCAGGCAATGTCCGAGCAACGTCCATTGCTGTGCTCATTATTTTAGGAAAATAAGGTATTTGACATAATGACTTCCCTGATAATTGCTGCAAATAAAGAATAACTTGGTGATTAAGAAAAAATCTGTTGCATGTTTTATTAAAAACAATGTAGTTGCCACATCTAGTACGGAGCAGGCAGACTGCATCATTCAAACAAACACTTTCAATATATCTTTTCAATCTGTAGGGGGGAGCAGTTGGAGGACATATTCTCAGCTACCTGTTGGAAAAGTCCAGAGTGGTCCACCAGAACCATGGTGAGAGGAACTTCCACATCTTCTACCAGCTGGTGGAGGGTGCTGAGGATGACCTGCTGCGGTGGCTGGGCCTGGAGAGGGACTGCCAGAAGTACAGTTACCTTTTTCGGGTGAGAAATAAAGTTTTAAGCATCACTTCAGCAGTCATAGTAGTGGCTTGTTTCTGCCAGTACATGGAGTGACTTAGCATGACCATTGTTGAACCCCTGAGATGTAGGCTTAAAAAAAAACCTTGGTAGAAAGTATATATAAGGTATATCAGCCATCTCCTGATACACAAAAAATGCATGAAGCGATGGCAAGGTACTCCATGACATGAAACAGTATGAAATAATAATAATTAAAAAACATTCAATTCAAAAATAAATCATGAAATATTTTGTCTAATAAAGGAAAATGTTCTCAGTTACCACCCCTACCATGTGTTCTTCATGTGTAGGGTAACTGTGCCAAGGTGAGCTCCGTCAATGATAAGAGTGACTGGAAGACTGTGCAGAAAGCCTTCACTGTGATTGATTTCAGTGAGAGCGATGTGGAGGTGAGACACTCAGTAATGTGTACTTTTCTGGTTTTGTTTCTATGAATGGCCCCTCTTTCCTAATGATTCTCTCAAAATGTTAGATTGAGTGTGTTCAAAATATTTTTGACAAGTGTTTATGCATGTTATGTTTGTGTATGTGTGAGTGTGGGTGTGTGTGTATTTGAGTATGCGTTTTGTTTATATATGCTGATGGTGACAAGTTGTTTGTCATCCTTCAGCACCTGCTGGCAATCATTGCCAGTGTTCTCCACCTAGGAAATGTCCAGTTTGATAGAAGTGTGAGGGGTTATGCCAGCGTAAACAACTGCCTTGAAGTACACTGGCTTTCAAAGGTATAATTCAAACAAACACTGCATTCTCCATTCCCTACCACAACATATCTGAATATTCTACAGTAGCCAGTTGATGGACAGATTATTCATGAGTGATTGGGTTCACAAGGAACTGGAGTTATTGCATGAACAATCTTTAAGACAGATCCTGGATCTGAGACTGAAGTCAAACATTCTGACACCTACGTTAAAATCTTCCTGTCATTTGCCACTGTAAATATATTGTATATGTCTGCACTGAAAGTATATCAGCAGAGTATCTCTTTGAATATTCTCTGTCCTTCCCAGTTGCTTGGGATTCCGCCACAGATTCTGCAACAGGGTTTAACTCACAGGAAGATTGAAGCCAAATCTGAAGAGGTACTTCTAGACAACATTTCAATGAAGATGCTCTGTTTCTTTTACATATTGTTATCAATATTCTTGCTGCCTGTTGTTTGAACAAGGTTAAGTGTCAAAATTGTCTCTAAAATGGCAAAAAGATACATTGCTATACAAGCATCTGTCACTTGTGTTAGCCCTGCAATAGACTTTATATTTATACTTAGTTAGTGGATCTATTTTAATGTTCTGTCTTACTCCAGGTACTTAGTCCCTTCACCATAGACCATGCAAAATATGCCAGGGACGCACTTGCCAAAGCCATCTACGGCCGCACATTTAATTGGCTGGTGGGCAAGATCAACGAGTCTTTGGTTAACAAGGTGCAGTCTGTTACTCTATAAGCAATAAAGCATAGCTTACGTACATATTAATATCATAGATAGTTAAGCATTTAGAAATGAAATATTACATATTAGGTCATATTCTTTCCTTTATGGCTTTATGTTTTCATAGGATTCAACAAGGAAGACTGTCATTGGCCTCATAGATATCTATGGATTTGAAGTTTTCCAGACCAACAGGCAAGACGTCACTTTGGCTCATACTATCTACAACTCCTCCTAAATCTTTGACAAACTAGTAACTCTTCCGTAGGGAGTACGAGCTACCTGTAATCATGAAAAAAATCTCAAAGAGGTTGGCCTTAGCAATTGTTTTCTGTTTTTGTTTGTTGTTGTTTATCATGGTTGTGTATGTTGCAGTTTTGAGCAGTTCTGCATAAACTACTGCAATGAGAAGCTACAGCAGCTCTTCATACAGCTGACACTGAAATCAGAGCAGGAGGAGTATGAAACAGAGGGGATTGAGGTAAACAGATGATGATGTTAGAATTAATTGATTAGATTGAAGTTAGAAAGTTGTCTGTTAACCTATTTGTGTGGTTGAAGCAATAGAAGAGATCCATGTTTTGCCAAAGTATTTTTGTGAATAACACTTTTCATGCTAATTACAGAGAAGGTTCTACTACAACATTATCACTAAAATACTCCCATTCACACCCCCATTTCTTTTACCCACTGCAGTTGCACAGTGAAAAAGTGAAAAAAGATTTTGGTCAATCTTTGGTCATTCTTACGTGCTTTACTTGTTTCAGTGGGAAACAGTGCCATACTTCAACAACAAGATCATCTGTGACCTAGTGGAAGAAAAACATAGAGGCATCATCTCTATCCTGGTAAGAGCAAGAAAAAAAATTCCACAGTGTTTATTCAGACTCATTGCCCCAACCCTCCCGCATGCTGTATAATCACTGAAAACATTCAATGTCTTTCAATTTGGCAAAAAATCTTCAATTTATTTCCATATTATGCTATTTTTCTAGTTGGTAAAATAGTATATACTGTAACTTGTATTTATTATACTTTTAAAAGTTATACTTTTTTCTTAGCTTGTGGTATTTATTTTTACCTCTAAAGCATTCCAAAAAGCAAACTATGGCATGTAGAAAAGCAACTAACTTGTCATTGCCTGGTGTAACATTTTCAGGATGAAGAGTGCTTGCGTCCTGGAGGGGCCACAGATCTCACCTTCCTGGAGAAATTGGAGGAAACACTAAGTGGACACCCGCACTTCATTACGTAAGTCTTCACTACAAATATTCAATTAGATTCAGTTGCAATTACAGTATATAACACCATATATATATATATACACACACATCTATATGTATACATATATACAACACTTCCATCAAGATGTTTTACAAAACTCAATCGAGATTAGTTCAGTAGATGCAGTTATGCATATTGTTATGCACTATTTCACATGGAGAATTTTAATCCCACAGGCATAAATTGGCAGACCAAAAAACCAGGAAAACTCTTGATCGAGGAGACTTTCGTTTGATTCATTATGCTGGGGAGGTCACATATTCTGTCCAAGGTTAGGGGAGCAGAGAATGTTTCTAGTAATTACATCCACACAATATCTTGCAACTTCCTCTATTTGTAACTTTTACCTGGTGTGATATTTGACATTTCGATGTTCTTATCTACAATATAAGCATGTATATTTATTTTTGTCCATTGGAGAGAATATTTTGATTCTTTGCAAGATTTAGAAGTCATGATGGAGTTTAGTCACTTGAAGATGAAGGGGATATTCCTAATGCAATACAAACTGTACTCAAAAGCCATTTCTTCTTCAGGATTTCTGGATAAAAACAATGATCTTCTTTACAGGAACATAAAAGAGGTAGATCTTTTTGTTATTATTACTAACATGTATTCACTTGTAAATAAATGTAAATATTGAACAGATATGTATATGTGCAACAAATACATACCATAAGTTGGTGCACTCTAGGTGATGCGTCAGTCCCAAAATAATATTATCAAGCACTGCTTTCCAGCCAGTGAGCCTGACAGCAAACGAAGACCAGAAACGGTACAGAAAATGTTTTATGATATATTTAGAATGGCCACATGACACATGAATCTAGTGGCAATATTAAAAGGTAATGCTAGTTCTTCACTAACATCATATACTGATTTTGTGTGAGAAAAATAAGTCAAAAATTGGTGATCAATCGTGAAAATAAAGATGGTATAGATCATGCATGATTACAACAGACTTAGCAGCTCCTTATTGGCACGACTGCACCGTTTGTTTTTCTAAAGGATACTACAAGGTGAAAGACACACCATGACTGTTGGTTTTACATTCCACAGGTGGCTACACAGTTTAAGAGTAGCCTTGTGGGACTAACAGAGATCTTGATGTCAAAGGAACCCTGGTATGTGCGTTGTGTGAAACCCAACGATGGCAAACAGCCAGGTGAGCACTCAAGCAGGTTGGCTCGCAGATCCACCTGACCCGCAGTGTACAAATCAATCTCACAACATATCTCGCCTCAATTAGAACCTGTAATTGTTCAGGAGTGTGTGTGTGTCTACTTGCTCCTAAATATTTTATGATGCCATCCGGTGGCTGGTCTGACTTCTGGTTTCTCTCGCTATAGGACGATTCGATGACGTAATCGTGAGACACCAAGTGAAGTATCTGGGGTTGATGGAACACCTCAGAGTCAGAAGGGCAGGTTTCGCTTACAGGAGGAGATATGAGGTCTTCCTTCAGAGGTACTCCCTAAACTGCATGAGTCATTTCTGTGACACTACTTTCCAAGGCAAATAAATAAACCAGCACTTGCAGTATCATATTGGTACAGATACTTTGTTCACTCAAACATTACCTCACCTCATTTCCATAAACTGCATAAGAACACAAATTTTAGTCCATCACATGAAGAAATATGTAAAAGTTATTAATATAAGTTATTAATAAGAGTTCAGATCCATACACAAGCCTAGCCAGAAAAGATGGTGATTATCCAGCTATTTTGCTGAGGTATGATATTTTGTGGGAGAGGTGACTATTTCTATCTCTGTTTATTTTCCTGTTTAAGGTATAAACCCCTGTGTCCAGAGACATGGCCGAACTGGAAAGGAACGGCAGCTGATGGTGTGCAAAAGCTGGTCAGCCACCTCGGATACAAAAAAGAAGAATACAAGATGGGAAGGTGAACATACATACGTACAAACATAGCTGGGTAAAATAGATTTCAGTCACTGAAACTGTCTACTTTTCAAAACTCTGGTAAAAGTGGAGTTTTCTGAAAACTCCAGCTTTAGTGACTACATGTGAATGGGGAAAACAGAGGTTTTGCACTGTGATGTGACTGTCCCCTTCCCAATGAAAATGTATCTGTTGTTAAGAATACCCGGCTACATGTGTACATGGTCTAGATGGTCTCAGTGGAATCCATCTTTCTGACACACAATAGTGGAACTGCTACATAGGCTAGGTGAATTACGCTTCATTTCTGCTTGTCTAAAAACTGACATTAACTGTGATGCAAAATTTCCGTTGTTCCTCTAGAACAAAAATCTTCATCCGTCATCCAAGAACCTTATTTGCCACTGAAGACGCATTTGATGTTTGCAAACACGAACTTGGTGAGAACCCACGAGTTCAATATACCTCTTTAATAAAATATTTATTGATTTGTAGATAGCATCTGGCTTCCAAGTTGCTATGGAGAGTCTGGACCTATAGCAACTTCTCTGTTGCAAGGCAACAGATACCATAAATGTCAGTTTGATAATACTTAGTGAATCAGACCACATTCTGCCTGAAGCCAGACTACATGTCTTTATGTCACACTACACATTTCAATTAGTTAGGATTGATATGGATTGATATGCTCACAGTGCGAGAAAGCTGATAACATTCAGAAACACAACATCTCAACATCTGTCAGGCATTGTGAGTCTGGTCAACCTGTGTGACAAATAGCCTCCAATTAGCCAGGTATTCATTCCAAGTCTGATCTTTGTTTGGGCTGGAACTTTGTTCAGGGCCAAAAATCAGGCCAAAATCATGATGTTAAAGCTTCCTCACTGTTCCACGATTAATGAAATGGGGAGCAGTTCAAACTTTCCTGACTACTTTATAAGGGAGAAAGTCACTTGAGAATTGCATAGCTTGAGGGTTTAAACAACGTTGATCTGTAATGTGTCTAATGTTAGCATAATAACTGGCATGTTGGAGCTGTGATAAAATCACTTCACTGACAATCAGGTGACCAAGGACTGATTTCTGAACCTGTTTTTCAGTCTGCATTGCTTTAGATAAAAATGTCTACTGAATGTTAACCCCCACCCCCAATATCTTTTTTTTATCTATTTTCCACAGCCACCAGGATACAAGCAAAGTATAAAGGGTACAGGGTGAAGGGGGACTTCCTCAAGCAGAAAGAGGCTGGTGAGTGACTGTGGTGCTGACCCAAAAACACTGGCTCCTAGGGCCTGCCGTGTGCCCCAGAATCTACCAACTAGCAGAATATGGGGCAACACAGTTTTAGAGGAGACATCTGCTGTGAGTTGCAAGTGATTAGACTCCTTACTACTGAGATACAGACCTTTCTTTGTGGTATGTATTTGTCTGGAACGTGTGTTTGTTTCCTGAACAGAACAGATATATATTTGTGTTAGTTTCCTCTGTCTGGATGTAGTCTGACAGAACAAACAGATGAACCACTTAATAAACAGCATTCATCTGAAAGGAAATGGCAAATGAATGAGAACAAGGAAGGTTTCTGATAAGCAAGCAATAAAAGGAAACATTTGATCCTCAGCTGGCACAAACACTGAGAGCTCCATAAATTACTCACTAAATCACTAAACTGATCTGTCTGTCTGGTCTGTTGTTTGTCTGAATGATCCCACTCTGCCTGGGTGGTGTGTGTTAGCCACTAAGATAGAGAACTGCTGGAGAGGGCTGATGGCCAGAAAAGAGAAAGAGAAGAGAGCATGGGCAGTTAAAGTCATCAAGAGGTAAGGTTTTTAACTTGTGTATTTTATACTTTTTCTACTCAATAAAAAATACTGATCGCAAAAAAAGAAGTAAGCCATGAACACCAGCAATCTACTTTAACTATAGTATACCGCATATCATATACACCATCACATAAACATATCATTAACATGCACAATGTGGTACTACATATGGATAATAAGGGTTTTGATATTTGCAACCAGTTTGTGGATTAATCTTAATCCTGGACTAAAATAACTTCATCTGAGATTTCCACTGAGAAAATTTGTTAGTCCAGGGCTAGGGTTAGTTAAATCCATGTGTAGGAAATTTCCCTCATGACATGATTAAAATCTGGTGTAGAGGTGAGTATGCCTGTTTAGATGAATTTGTACGTGCAGCTGTGAATTTAGACCCTTTCATACTGCACACATAGGTTCCTTACAACAGAGATAATTTTATGTTTTAGGTTCATCAAAGGCTTCATGACCAGGAACCAGCCAGTCAACAAGGATAACTCTGAGTATTTGGCATTTGTGCGCCACAACTACCTCATGAGACTAAAAGAGAACCTGCCCAAAAGCGTTCTGGACAGACACATCTGGCCCACCCCTCCACCCATCATGAGAGAAGTAAGTGGTTGAAGGATGTTGAAGAATGGCTCTAGGATGCTAAAGTGAATGCTTTATTACATGACATAAACATGATGTATAAATCAGTGTGACTGCCTAATTATTGTGGCTGTTTTGTTGTGATATTTGATTTTGACAGAACACTATCCATTTCAGTCCTGTTTAAATAGACTTAAACAGTCTGTTTTCTGTAATAGTTTTAAAAAACATAGGCAACTACTAAGTACATTCATTTTGGACTTCACATAATTATTGTAAGAAATGTAATGTATATAAACTAAGCTTAAAGTTCCATGAGTGTCATTTAACATCTCTTGTTATTATGGGATGTTAAAAATAAGTTGTTTTTTTTTTTTCGAACCAGGCCTCGCACCTACTACGCAAACTATACACACGTCACATAGTGCGCAAGTATGTGAAAGGGATGACTGCTCAGAGGAAAGCACAGGTGATTTGTATTATTGCTACACCGCATTCATATATGTACTTCCCTCTTACTGCATTCTGTATGAATGATCCCACTTTCGGGGGACTGTGTGAGTACTGGCTCCAGCCTTGAGCAGAATCCTCGGCTTAGCTAAGCCAGTCTGTTTTGGGTTGGATAGATTATAAATGTATTTGTTATTGACATGTCACATTCCATATCCTTTCAAATGTCTTCTCAAATTGTATGGCTTGTACTGAATGCATGTCTGTTTACAGCTTCAGCTGAAAGCACTGACTAGTGCCCTGTTCAGAGGCAAGAAAGAGAACTACCCAAGCAGTGTGGGACGTCCATTTGTTGACACAAGGATAAGTAAGATTATAATGTTTGTGAAATTAAGTAAAGAAAAAATTCATTTAATCTACTGTGTAGCACGTTCTTTGCTGTTTTTTGCAACTCTCAGAAAATTATACAATGTTAGTGGTGTCTACCACAAATTATAATAAGGTATTAAAAACAACAAGAAGATCAGAATTAATTTCTCTAATTTTGTGTGTGCAGGTGAACAAGACATCAACATTAAAGTCTTGCAGACAATCTGTCAGGAGGGTGTAAAGGTATGAAGCACTGTTTTAATACTGGAACATTCATTAATCTATTATGGCTGCAAAAATGGAAAGAAAGACTTATCTTTTAGTCATACTGTGATGACCCATCCACATTTGAACTAAGGGTCATGCTTATGATATGAAATTATATCATCTTTGCTAAGTTCTTAAATAACTTTTTTATGTTTTCTTATTGTCCATCAGTGGTGAATGACACAATTAATATTAATTACAATTATTAAAAAAAATGTAACCAACATCAACTTACAGTTTGTTTTTTACTGGTCTTTCTTTTGTCTGACCACAGTACAGTGTTCCTGTCATCAAGTACGACCGCAATGGATTCAGGCCCCGATTTAGGCAACTCATCTTCACACAGGTAGCTGCCTATCTGGTAGAGGAGGGCAAAGTCAAGCAAAGGATGGAGTACACCTCACTGAAAGGTAATTAAGGTCATTAGGTTATTAGAAAACAAGTATATATATGTTGTAATTAAACAGCAATATATCATCTTGATCCCCAAGGGAAATTTGAGCTGTGCATTTTACCCATTTCTGATTAGTGATCAAACACACAGCGGTCAAACCAAGCAGTGCCTACCAGGACTAGCAGTGAAAACACACTAACCTGGAGCAATGCCCTTTTATATGCTTATGATTTTATTAGGCATTTGTTTTATTGTTGTTTTATTATCAAATATTTAAAAATATAAGTATGAAAGCATGCCATTTTACCATTAAAAATTTGAATGTTGATAACTGTACTGTAATCATTTGATGGTTTGATTTGTAACTTGGTTCATGGGAGTATTGAGTGTATTCTTGGGTAAATGTGTAAGACACTGTTCTCACAGGTGTGTCTGTGAGCAACCTGAGTGACAACTTCCTCATTTTCCATGTCACATGTGATGTCAAGCAAAAGGTAGGAGAACCATCAAAAATAGATAAGAATAAATCACAACATAATTAAGATATTAATAACAATAACAATAACAAAAGTTATTTACAATTTTTACTACTTAAAGGATACATCCGGTGTGAGTCAATTGATAGTCGTATTGTTTGACGTTGCAGAGAGCTGGTACCAAATTCTCTCAAGTTCTCATACCTACTGACAGTACTCTGCAACATCAAACAACTGGATTATTGATTCATTCATGTTGGATTTCTCCTTAAATCCAAAATGTATGTCTGTTTGTAGGGAGACGTTGTTCTGCAGTGTGACTATCTGTTTGAAGCCCTCACTAAACTGTGTGTGGTGATGAACAGGAAAAGCATTTTCAGCATCGTCCAAGGAAGGTGATAGTAATTTTCTGTTTTTCAACTTTACTGAAAAATAAATAAGCAAGTATGTATTTACATCTAAATGCTATATATATATTGCCTCAACTACTTGCAGTGTAAGGTTTGACTTTCCCCCTGGACGGGAAGGGTTTGTGGACTTTAAGAGTGGTCCAGAGTCTATGGTGTACCGGGCTAAAAATGGGCATCTTATGGTGGTAAGTGTTGAGGTGCACACTAAGTTCACTGAATATGGTGCTTGCATGAATGCTGCCTGGTGTTGGTGGTGTACTTGGTGTATGTTGTGACATGTCAGTAGACTGAGAGATGAAAGCTGTCAAGAAACTCTAAACCCTGAATGCATTTTCTGAATTGTACCTTGTTCTCTGATGTTAAAATAGAATATTCAAGTTTAAGTTATCAAACCTCTCCTTATTCAACAAAACCAAGGCAAAAAATATTTTCCATTCCATGTCTGCTTTAACACACAAATTATTTTAATTTACAGGAATCAACAAAAACAAAAACCCGATAACCTCAATGAAGTAATGGAAATCACAGATAAATCCAAGATGCACTTATAGCTCCCCCACATTTGGTCATTTGATTTTCGACTGCAACCAAGTAACCTTAAGATGGCTACCAAGCCATTTGATTTTTACACGTCTGTAAAATGGTTCACTCGAGTTGCCCTCACCAAGAGCTCTATATCTCTACAAAGAACAACAAGTACCCACTTCTGCCATCAAGTAGTTATTATCATAATACATCCTCCATGGCCCAAGGTTTTGGTCCAAACCACATTTTTGCTTATACACACAATAACCCTACACACTTCAGCTGGCCCTGTAGTTCCCTAATGTAAAATAGATGTTACAAAATGGCAGCAATGTTACAACTAATCATAATAATAATAGATACAAATAAATATACCAAAAATTGAGATTTTTTTGTTTTGTTTTGGCAGTCAGAACTATCTTTGTGTAGTCAGAAAACTTTGTTTGTTTGTTTTTTTGCCTTAACATTTAAAAATTACCAGCACCAAGAATACTGTCAGATCACGTTGGTGCAAAACTGTGTTTTGTGTTTAAAAGTGTAATACTTTCTTGTGTTGTATAGTTTTGGAGAATCATGCTTGTCTCAATGCATAGTGATGTTATATTTGTGTCGATGTACAATAGCCTACATTGCAAAACAAGTGCAAGTGTCACATTTCTAAAAGCCACACATTAGTTTTAGTTAATTGCAAGTCCTTCCATGGCACCAGTTAAGAGGTTTTATTGGCCAAATACCATTGTAATATAGTCACAAAGCCAGGTATACATTGCAAAACATCTGGAATCAACCAAGCAGGATATTGGTTTGGGGTGTTTAGATTTAGAAGGCAAAGGTTTTTATTTTAGTTTAATTGAGGAGAAGGTCTGGTTTAAACACCATTACCGCAACCATACTGTATGCTTTCGTCCATTAAGTCCTGAAGAAGCAAATGGTAATATATGGTTATATAGTGCTTTGAACACTTTGATGGGGTCAGGCAGAGTGGGGCTCAAACCTGCAACCATCCAGATGCTGAACGGCACATCTACCACCTACACCACCATGAAATTAATTGTGGGACACAGGACATTTTCAAACCATGTATACCATACTTTTATACTTCCACCAAGATCCTGCTTTACAATAAAGACAAGACCAAATGTCACAAATGTGTACAAGTCTTTAATGTATTTATTAACATATAAAATACAAACTATTTTTAGTAAATACAATCTTGTGCAAATACAAATCTTACATGAAACGATTGTTTTACTGCATATAAATGTAACTAAAATATTTTTGTTCTTAATTTAAAACCACAGAGCAACATGGAATTCCTCATAGTGCAAATTAATCACAACATGATCATTTCTATTCAGCTTCAGAGACAATCACAGGGTTATGTCTCAATTTGGTCAATAGTTCCCTAAGCAGCGATTCAGGCACTAAGGATTGTGATGGCTTGAATTTTAGGACACTCTGCATCAATGACATGCTGATTGGGACCTTTCGTTTGTTCCAAATGTAGTTACTGTGACTACTTGTGTCTGCAGCATAAAATGTAAGATAATGTTGGGGCATTCTGCTACTTCTTAGGCAGTGAGCATCATCGGCAAAAAGAGTGCTTTCTATATGGTGTAAATGCTATATTGTGCTACAATGTATAGTGGTAATTTTTAAACATAAAATGCTTCAGTTCATGGCTGCAGAATATTCCAATTTAAACTATTTGGATTTAGGAGATTTAACAGACATGCAGACAGACAGACATCAACCAAATTCTTTGGTTAGAATTTACACAACATTCTACTGTATACTCAATTTAAATTGTATAATTTTGTCAGCAAACAGGTATTATAAGAATTATAAGAATTGTCTTCTGCAGTCAATCACTACAGGACTGACTGACTAAATACTATCAAAACACCTGGTCCAGTGAAACTGAAACGCTTTCATTTATTGGCAATTTCACTTATGGGGAATGATGTGAAACGTGAAGTGATAATTTAGAATACATGAGGTGAAAACAGGATTGACTAGCAAATGCCATGTAACAAAATCTCAGCTGGCAAAATAAATGCATATCAAAGACTAATGTTAAGGCACTATGTCTCCAGTAAATTTTTTTTCTAATGCTAGCACACTCTTTCATACTTGGTTGGTGGGAACCATTTTACCAATATTACATAAAAATGTGAATATTCATGTTTGATGAACGAATTATTTGATAATAAAATTAACTTTGATTAATGTATTATATTTCCTTAATATGGGCAAGTGGGGCATAAATATATTTTACAACCGCTATAATGTGTATAGGCAATTTGGTTTTAAAGGATAAACTTTAAAAGGTCTGATATGTTACCATATTGTCATTTTGCACATGAGGCAATAGATTTATTGAATAGATCTCCCCTTGGGAGGTCGCACAAAACCATTGAAGGTATATGGAAAGGGAGATACCACTTTTTGATCATACAGTATATTTGATGATGCAGAATGCGGCTATTGCTGCACTGGGAAACGGGAATGTTGGAAAATGAAAGAATGTCATAGCAGCATATTTCAGATCAAATTACATTGATTTGAACTGAAACTAAGTTCTGACATGTATGACTGCTCTGAATAAGAGGTGCATTAAAAAAACACCTATAAAAACTCCAAATACAGCTTATATCCTGCAAAAATCAGTGTAAAGCACTATTTCTCTCACAGCAGAATACAGCATTCAAATAAACAGCTTGATTCCTAACCCTGGTCCATGGTCAGAAAGAAGAGGTATAGAAAAGCCCTTGGGTGAGTAAATGCTTTTTACTTGAACACAAGTTCAAAGAATTGCTGGTCATGCAGATAGACTACAATCTTGCGTCTATCTGACAATGTAATGCTAAATTCCACATCTACATGGCGCAGCCATGACAGTTACCATCAATATATTTTGAGCGCTTGGGAAACTCCTAAATCGTATTCATATTAAATAGCAGCTGCAATAATGCTGGACTAAAACAAACACACACACACACACACACACACACACACACACACACACACACACACACACACACACACACACACACACACACACACACACAGGAAGAATACTGCTCCTGCATTTGGAAGTATCAGACTTGAGGGTGCCACATTTTAAAATCTGACAGCTCACATGGTACTGATCAATATGGTACCTGATACCACAAGAGGCTGCATTTTCCAAACATATTATTGTGCTCTGACCATGGTCACAAAGATGGAGTTTAAAATTAGTCACTACATTTCAAGGCAGTAGTAGCACAGCAAAACATTTGGGAAGAACAGTTGATAATTTGATCATATTTTGTTTTGTTCATATTGACTTTTTGATCAAGTGTGTCATAAAAACCATAACCATACGGCCAGTAGAGAGGTCTTTATAACAGTTCAGTTTAAAAACCCAATATAAAAATTTCACTCAAAAAGACTGCATGTAAAGAACCCTACTCAGCAAATAGGGCAGCAAGTAAAACATTTAAAGTGTTCTTCAACTGCAACAGGTAGTAAAATCATTGACAGAAATTATTAGTAGCCTTGGAAGTGAGGTCATTTGTGGATGCAGATTTGTCTGGGCAGTGATCTCACAGGTAAGGAGGTTTAATAATGTAATGCCAGAGGTGGTACAAGGTGTAGTGTGACTTTTCACCTTATCTCCAGAAGTGAAAGGTGTGGCAACCTGAGGTGAGCTGGGTGAGCTCACTGGTGGTGGTGGGTGCGATCGTCAGGGCGTTTAATGTGGATCCGCCGGATCCTCTCGATGCGTTCCCGGTCCTCATCCTCGTCCAGGTGATGTGATCGGCCAGCAGCGCCACCCGTAGCCTCCAGCAAGGCGTTGTCAGGGCCACGTCCATCTTGTGACTCGTACAGGAGGATGTTCAGGGTCTCTTCATAGATTCGAGCCTCAGGAAACTCAACCTAAGGGGACAGGGACAAGTGTAGTTCAAGTGTAGTCACAATTTTTGGGGCCATCATGATCATAATTCTGCTCATAGTACATCTTAATCATTACTGAGAGATGGTGTTGTCAAACAGCCTAGAAATCTAGACGCACCCTAGTGGTAGTAAAAAGTTTTGCTCAGCAGGTATGTTTAGCCACGCACTACTGGGGCCTTAGAAGGTTTTCCATCGGTCTTAGCACGATAACGACAGGGCTGCAATGGTGCAAAAAACGACTAAGATCGCTGTGATTGGACGTAGCTCTATCCGTTGAGTGCAGAGGCAGAGGCAGACAACCGCTGATTCCGCCCCTAGGACTGAGCCCAGTCTATTAGTCATGGCCAGACTGTACATTTTGATGTTATAGTCTGGCTCGTCAGGTTAGCTGTCAAACTCTGGTATTTTGAATTTCACAACCCAAAAATACACTGGTTTGCTTTGCACCTTTTCCAGTTTGCACAGGCCCACTCAATGAGTGTACTGCAGGTCAGCAATAATATAAGGAAAAGCAAAAATGTCTTTATAAATATTTCACATTTGCTTATCAGTAATTTTTTTCCTTACCTTTGTTTGCTTCTTCTCTGTGGCATAGACAATGGATGTACAGCACACTTCTGCAATCTTTCGTCCCTGGCCATAGAAAGACCAACAACAGATCTCATCTCCAATAACGTCTTTGATGAAAAGGACTCTGCCATTGAACTGCAGTGAGAGCTTGTCAAACAACTCTATGTTCTTCAGCGAGTTGTCGTCCGAGTTGCTAAAAACAACAGAAAGGCATTAATCAATGAGCTCTATGACCACATTGTTTTGCTCAGCATAACCATACAGACTTAAAAAAACATTCTTTGCCCTTACCTGGTGTAGGAATATTTATTGTTGCTTCTGTTGTACAAAAGTTTGACAGTGGGCTGAGGTAAAAAAAAAAAAAAATTAAGACAGAACACTGGTCAGCACAAAACCTCTTTCTAGAAAACAAATTGCTATTGTTAAAACAAAACTTGAAAATGAATAGTGAAGATGCAGGAGGGAATCTGCAGAATAAACAAATAACAGGCAACACAGAATCACTGTATGAAGGTGGACAATCATAACAGTACTTTGTCTCAGTATGAAAGGTTATTAGTTGAATAATACCCATATAATGTCGGACATGGTCATTAGAATAAGTTTCCACATCAAGGGAAGAAGGATCTAATCATATAAAGGCTATCAAACCAACTCAGTGGAGCTCTAACCCAATGACATGATCTTTACCTTGTTAGCAGTGGTTATTAGCCTCTGTTCTTCCTTTGATGAGGTCACCAGAGGGACTTTGCAGAATGGCTCATATGTGTCTTTGTTCTGAAAATGACAAATTGCACACACACTATTTCAAATGACAGAATGTGATATCTCAGTTATTACCAAACAGACACAGATAAGCACCCTGCAATATCCAGGAAGAAACCAAATGCATATCTTTTTACAATTGAATACCTTCATCTGCGGGAACACTCTACACTTATGTGATGATTTTTTTTTTTCTGAATAAAATCCACCTCCCAAAATTACAGAGCTATAACAATAAAAAACACATCACATTCAACCACATGTGGCTGCTGTATTAAATACAAGCAAGTGTATGTAAAAGCTGGTCTCACCTAGCACCTTTAAGACTCTGCATATCACTTTGCATCTGATTACCAGTACTGCATCTGATTACCAGTACACACTTTGTGTGTGTGTGTGTGTGTATGTGTGTGTCATACCTGTAGAGAAGTGAGACACTCATCAGCAAGTGCCTGAACCAGGTAGTACTTGGCCTCAGCCAGCAGTTCCTCTGTCTCCCGACGACTGTCAGGCAACGGGACAGCGCCGTCTCTGAGGTAGTTCAGAATGGTGCCAAAGTGCTTCCCACAGCGGTCAATTAGGATCCAGCCTGGAAGCAGAGAACTCAGTCAACAAATAAAGGATAGAGAGAGCAAAGTCTGTGGTGGCTCAGGGTTTAGGGTTAGGGAGGATATTGGGATTAAGACAGTCGGCTAGTGACTACTGAGTTTAGAGCAAGGGTGGCTCAAGGGCCAATGCAAAATTAAGAGCACCAGTTTTTAACCAGTGCGTTTGAGATCAGAAAACCAGCAGGCCATCTAAGCGTCCTATATGATGCTACACTGCTTAATGAGACTATGGACAAACATGACACTCTAACAGTACTGAAACTATGATGTCCAATGTACATAATGTTACTGTAATGCAACAATGGGCCACATCACATTTTGTTTTTTGACTTCATGGTGGGCCGTTTGAAAGAGAGCAAAGAGCCACAACTAGCGCCCGGGCCATAGTTTGGCCAACCCTGGTTTAGAGTGTTGGAACTGGTATGTTGAGTGACACATTTTACATATCCTCATGTGAATCACCCATTCCATAACAGCTAAGGCACTTTTAATGATGATCACTTGAATGCACACTCCATCCAGCTATCAATGTGCAAGAAAACACTATTATGCTTTGTGACACTGCATCAAATTTCCATAACCACTCAAACAATGCTCTTCTCCAGACAGGCCAGTTGACAGGTTTTCTTGAACATCATTAGAAATGGAATTAGAAGTGCTCTATTGCTGTTAGTTACCCTCACTGTCTGTTAGAACTTCCATCCTTCCACTGAACATGGCTTTGAGCATAGTGTCCTGCTTGGTTAGGGTCTGCATGGTGGTGTAGTATAGGGCACCACCCACGTTCAGCTTCACATACTTTGAGCCTGGACAGGAGCCCTTGAAGGAGGTGGTGCGGGTGTTGGCCGCAGGCACTGCAGTGCTGACCGCACTTACTCCCGACATCTCTTCCTGTGGGGAAACGTACGTTCAGACAACTTTGACACAATTGGTCCATTTCTGAGGTAACCAAAAACAACTCATTTTGGGATCTCCGCATTCAACGACAACCCTCGTACACAATCCCACTAACTTAGTCGCGCGGACTATATCCGGATCTTTTGACAGCTTACGTGCCACTGTTCCAATTTGTTTAATTCAGACATTCAAGTTTTCGCCTAAAACTGGCTATTTCCCTTGAAAGCATTGGGAAACAATTGAGAGCACAACCGACGCCGGCCTGTTTAGCCGCTACTGCTAACTGTTATTGCTGTCAAGTCTTTTCCTTAGTTTCGTGGGTGGTTCCGACCCGAATAGTGGCTAGCCTACAACTCACAAAGCACTACTAGCTACCTTTAATGTCATCCGATTTTTATTTATTTATTTATTTTACTTTTTTGCACATCTATCCCTACAATACAGATGCAAATATGCGTCGACAAAGACTTGGGGCCAAGCTAAAAAAGTTATCTGCGCAACCGAGTAACACTAGTACACTTAGCACAGCGTGCTAAGCCCGACAAGTTCACAAATAAAGTGAATAAGTTCCATGCCTTGGTCCATGTAATTAAATGACGCAACGCAACGTGAATGGTGCATCATTTGGATCAACATATATATCCTATATAATGTAAAAATAAAGTACAATCTTAAAATAGCTTACCATAGAATCCCTGGACAATCTGTCCGTCCCAGTTAGCCAAGGGAAACAACTTTCGTGAGGAAAACATTGTCACTCCTCCCTTCCCGTTTCCGGTTCAGGGCAACGTCATCTAGTAGTAATTTCTACACGTAGGCCTACGTTTTTTTCTCGCTTGATTTGAGTCAACCCATAACTGAATTTAATTTCTGCACAACGTGGCCTAAATCACTTAATTGGGAACCTTGCAACAACAATCTTTTTCATTCTCGATAGGCATCTCCATTGCAAAATTTGACAGCATTCATCAACCTCTGCCACATGTTCACTTGGGTCACACTTCACATTTGCACCATAAAAGGTTCCACCTTTGCACTTTCATGGAAGCTTACGTGGTTAAAAAAAGTCTGATAATTCAAGCAGCCACATACTGGTTTGTTTACCTGGGACTGAGCTGTAAACAAACCGACATGTGGCGTTTTTCTGCCTGTGGTTATAGGTTTGGAAAGACTACTGACGACTGCAGATCTGCTTAAATGTTTCCCCATCAATCAATTAATCAAGTGGTAGAGCATTCATGCTATGACATGTCACAACACCTACAGGGCCATGTTCTCATAAGTTTCTTGTATATTTTAAAACGGTATCATGTTTTTAATTGGACAGAGCTCACTAGGAAAGAGAACTTCAATCCACTTTTTTGTTATTTACACATATCCAAAGGTTTTCCCACTCTATTTTTTGTTTGTCAGTCAACCATTTCAATAATAGGACTGACTAAAAAGCCTAATTATTAAATAATGTGTCTGATATTGACAAGTGGTCAGTTGTAATGATGGATTTACAGTGATCTGTATTAGCAGGAGATCAGTAATTCAAAGGTGTATGCAGTATGCCCTCCTCCTGTTGGCTGGCTTTTGAAGTGATCACCATTGAATGGAGAATATGCTAGTGCTGACTTATAATTTGTGGGGCTCTTTTCGAATTGTCCTATCTATTAGGCTATCTGTTTTAGCCTACCTTATCCTTGTTGGAAGACATGGGGTTATGGAAAGATATAAAGATCAATTCATAAGGACTGAGGAAAAGACAACAGTGATATTAAGAAAATCCAGATCCACTTACATTCTGCTTTCAAATTCTCTTTTTTGCCTGATCCCAAAATTACCTGGAAATATTTAGTGGTAAGGGCTGTTTAGTTTCTCCAAATGCTTAGGAAATGTGCTTCAGTGCTTCCTTTCAAACCTCCTTTAGCATACTGCACACTAATGGTCCCTATAAAACCCCACAGTTCTTTACCTAATAATGCAATTAAACTTTACTCAGATCAATTTCATCCACCGTTGACCCCATGGCATTTTTCAACAAAATTAAGGTTTGGCAGCCCAGGATAATCAAAAATAATTATTTTGAATATTCTTGGCTGCTGTATGGCAATAGCACTCATGGTTATTTTTTTTATTAAGTCACTCTTATAAAATCTTTTCTCTATCATCAATTTAAAATCTATCCTACTTGTATGCTTTTACCACATTAACTGTGAAGCTGTAGACATTTTCTCACAGACAAGTGAAACAGCAAAAAAAAAAAAAAAACAAAGAAAATAAAAGCAAAGCAACAACCAAGCATACAGGATCCCAAGTATACTGGATTATGTCATTGAAAGCGTCTTCTTTTTGAAGCAAGACCTGCAAAGACCTTGTGTTTCTTTAACAATATTTTTTAATTACAGCAATATAGCAACATTTTTTCAGATAATATTTCTGTCTGCTTCTCATTCATCTAGGTCACAGTAGTAATAAGTGCTATTATAAGGCTACTGGACTTTTAAGCATTTTGGATTAATGTGATATGTCTTCAAATCACAAACTCAGCACTTCTTAACAAAAAGCGATTTCCTATCCATGTTGTAGCCTATAGTCTGTCTAATATTCATTGCTTGGCAAAGACAGAAGGTGTGGATTGTGTTCTTAATTTGACCCATCAATACAAACATGGTCCCACAAAGTAATTCCTAAAGATAGAACAGCTGAACCTAGCGGGTATATCTGTTATCAGAGAGACCTTTGCCATTATTGCACTATAAAAACAGAAATACTTAAGGAGGGGATTAAATATTTACTGTCAACTTGATCGGATTACAACCTCAGACACACCAGGGACAGAGACTTTGAGCCTTCAGAAAGTGTTAGAGACACATCGAAGAGTTTACAGATACAGACAAGGGGCTTCTGAGGATATTCTGTATCCAAATGGGGAAGATTCTTCACTATGGTTTCACTGTGGTGTGTCTTTTTTCATACTTACATGGAATAACTGGTAAGTGATCATATATCACCCTCAAAGTAATAGTGAAAGATAGGAATGTTATCATTGGTTTAGCATTTTTCCCTTCAAATAAAAAAAAAAACCTGTTTAAAACTTAAATGTATGACATTTTTCAATACATCCTCAGTATCTCTTTAACGTTTTCCCTTTTAAACAGGTCAAACATGTGAAGGAAAGTGCGGCCAAAAACTGGATACATGTTCCTGCCATGTGACATGTATTTCTTTAGAAAACTGCTGTGGCAACTTCAAGGAGTTCTGTGTTGACACCTCTCCACACTCTGGATCTATATTTGGAGGAACAGATTTTGTGGTCCTCAATGCAATTTTCAATCAAACCAGCAGTTTTAAATGTCGGTAAGAGATGATAATGGACTGTTGTCTAAAGAAATTGATCTCTAATGATATTTTGTTGATATAATGTCTTTTATGTCCCTGCAGAGCAGTCATTATGCTTAGCTTTTTGTGGTAGCTAATTAGTTACAGGCTTTCTGAGCTTGTTTGCATCTTTTGTAGGTTTAATGGAGAGATAGTAACTGAGGGTTATGTGGATGCAGAGGGTCAGGGCCACTGCATATCACCTCTTCTCTATGAGGCCGGGTGGATTCCTTTTGAGATTTCCACAGATGGAGCAACATACAACCGACAGGGATCCTGGCTCTCAGGTTTGTTGGTGTCTCAATGTTTCAAGAGGGTATTTTGGACATGTTTTTTTGTGTGTCAGAGACTAGTATGTGTTGTCATATTTTAATTATTCACATGAAGTCATATTGTCAATTCATTTTAGATGTTGTTCATTAGATTATAATTCTATATCATTATGCAATAAGTCTGTCAAAAATATACTAAAATCGTATCGTGGAGGTTTGTGACCAATCCTATTAAAACCATAAACTGTAGGCTATATAGAAACAGAAAAAATTTCCCCTCTTTAGTTCATACAGGGAAGCTGAGCTCACGCTTTAAGGTGAAACTGACGAACTCCACACACTGGCAGTACTACGGCACTCCCAATGTGGGCGGAACTCTTAGGATGACTTGGAACACCTCACTGGTCAGGGCTGAAAATGTCAATATAGAACTGTGGGGCTACAGAGAAGAAGGTTAGTAGATTTCTGTTTACATTTATTCTTTTAGCTGATGCTTTTATTCAAAGTAACCAACATTTAAGTCACGTTGCAAAAGCAGAGGGAAAGAAAGAAGGAACGAAAGAAAGAAAGACATATCACAAAGTATTTCTATCCAAATACTTTGTTGTTTTATTGTAGCAGGCTTTACAGCTTTCCTTTTAAGACATGTAGGCATAGCAATAAAAGCCCTCGAATAAGCAAAACTCAGAAACAATGAAGTGTAACTTTCTCATAGGAGAGCCATATTCGGCATCCTGGACAGGTGAATGGAAGTACCTGTACTCCCTGGCCAAAGGATACCCCAACAATGGCACATTTAGCTTTGTTCCCAGTGTGGCAGAACCCTCCTTCTCTGCCTGGGAACTGGGTTGCCTGCGGGTCAGCCCTAGCAATTACCCTGAAGGAAAACGGTATGCATTGTGTACAAAGCAAAGTTAACAGTATCTTTACCTTTCAATGAATGCATAATTTCTAATTTAGGAAATTTTATATTGTAACAACCACATCATCAGAGCATTTAAAACCATTTTTTCACATTTCTATTACACAATGAGGAAAGAACCTGGCCTCTGAAGTATGGGAATGCAGAAAAAAGAGATGTTTTCACAGTTTCTCCATTATAATATCATTAAGGAGGACAAATATTTATTTTAGTGATGTTCATGCTGTCTGGAGTGAAGACCACGCCTTGGCATGGCACCTGGAGGAGGCATTCAGAGAGAACTCCGCAGCCTGGGCGCTGGATAAATGTCAGAAGTGGGACTTGCTGGAGAAAAGCTGGCCCAATTTCCTGGATGAGACCATCGATTGTCCATGTACACTGGCTCAAGCAAGAGCAGACACAGGCAGGTTTCATGTAAGTGGGCCAAACAACAGGCAACCAATCATCATAGTACTATGCTAACAGACCAAAATACTGCAATAATCAGAAGAAAATTTAAGACTGAGGAGGGCACTGAGGCACAGTTAACTGAAGTGTCCATATTGTAACCTGGGGATCTGTGTTCGATTCCGACCTGAGGTAATTTCCAGATAATCCCCCATCTCTCTCACACTCATTTCCTGTAATATCGCTGCTGTCCTACCTGATTAAAGGAATACAAACCCAAAAATGTATCTCTTTTGCACAACCTGAAGGTGGAGGTTATATCTCTTACGTAATTATAGGCCAATTAACAAAAAGGTAATGAAATCAGTGACTATGTTCTGATTAACCAAGTACAGTATTCCCTCCCTTTTCATAGACTGACTATGGATGTGACATAGAGAAGGGGAGTGTTTGCACATATCATCCAGGGAGCGTCCATTGTGTAAGGGCCATACAAGCAAGGTAAGATAGGACTGGACGAAGTGGTTCTCAGTCAGTGTCTGTTTTCTGATGAATAATAATGCACCCTATCTATGCAAACAAATCAGAGCTAAAGACTGAAAAAGAAGCAGACTGGAACAGAGATGTTTCTCTAATAGAAGATAGTTTTCAGGTCATACTTTAATAGTAACATGAAAAAAGCATTTAGCTATTGGACCATTTTTTGTTGTTGTTTATATACAAAAACTCTGTGTGACATTCAGGACACTTCACTGCACTCATATTCACAGGAATGACAGGTTGATTAGATAATTTATTGGGTTGAGGTAGATGGTGAAAGGACATATAGAAAGAAGATATTGCTGATTATTTATGTAAATGCAACCACATATTTAAAACTCCACTCAAACACCCAAACATCATGCAAAGGATGCCTCTGCACTCTATGTGATCTCTCTACTTAAAGGTTAGAAGGGCATTTGTCAAATACTAGAGTTTCATGCCGAGTGACTTAACTGCTAAATGTCAGAACTGTCAGCCAAATTTACCACTCTCTCACACATGCTAGACAGTGCCACTACATGGATGCTATGTTATGTGGCATTAGCAAGGCTAATTAAATACATAACTGAGTGTAATGTGTCTGCCAGAGAAGCGTGTGTTGTCTGTCTAAAAAAATACCATAGCGACTACTAATGTTAATAACCAAATGTTGCACAGGGTATTGGAAGCAGTGGTTTTAAATTCCTGTTGGCTGTGTTGTAGTGATAAAATCCATGACGGAGGTCTTGCCATTTTAGAGCTCTGGCATGAGTTCAGAGGTGGTAAATCAGTGGCATAACTTTTGTGTTGCTAAACCACCTTGTATTGCCTCACCACATAACTTGTAGCCCAAAGTATGCAGCTGGGCAGCAGTGTTGCTATGACGGCACAGGGGCCCAAGTCCTGACTTCAGATTCCATCGGTGGGAGCACCCCAGACAGGGGGCATGACTGGGGATCCCCCCCATATCGGAAACCCCCGAGGATTCCCGGAGCATCCCACTGGGTTTACGATGTCCTCAGCTTCTACTACTGTTGCCTGTGGTCGGACAACTGCCACTATTATTTTACACACAGGCCATCCAGTGACTGTAGGACATACAACCCCCCAAAAGCAGGTTAGTCTGACTGTCTTTGCCAAGACACAACCTCTTAGAGTGGGTGGTACACATACAGATGGATGACTGGGTAACCTTGAAAACTTGATTTCTCGTCCCCTTCAATTAAAATGTCCATGCAAAAGTATGCCATTGTAGCCAGGGTTTCACTTTGGAAAAAAAAGCTTGATCTCAATTTACTTTGTTTGATGCGGAATCGGCTCTTGGAAAAGGGAGATTGCTGGTCTTTGTGTTTAGGTGTTAAACATGTTCACAACACGTGCAGATTTGGTCTGACATGGATTTGAGCTCTTTTCTGCAGTGGTTTACAGCTGCTTAATTCTCTAAAAAAGATTTTTTTGTTTATTAGTTATTTTGTTTTGTTTTTTATTTTTTTATTTTTTCTCAATCACTTTGTCATTCTTTGACTTTGTCTTTGTAAAGCACATTGAACTGCCTCGGTATATGAAATATATATAAATAGACTTGCCTTGCTTTGCCTTTTTTAGCTTGTGAAGACAGTACATTAGATTGGCCATGGCTCTGTTAGGCTGGTTATCTCTAAACATAAGTAGTATTTCTCAGCTCATTCTGTGGCTTCTTAGGTGCAGTGTTTGGAGATCCCCACCTTGTTACCTTCGATGGCACAAGATACACCTTTAACGGAAAGGGGGAGTATTCACTAGTTATTGCTGATGCAAAGCATCTTGTCATTCAGGGAAGAACAGAACAACTGACTGACCAGGAAAATAGTAAGTCTGTAGTCATGGCATACTGGTAATATTTTACATTTCTTTATCCTGTAAGCTTATATTTGAAGTTTTTAATATATATATAATACCTTTATCAGCTGTTGTTGTTTACAGAAATGTTATGTTTATATTTGATCAGGAACATTGGTTAGGGCCACCAAATTGTCATCAGTTGCGATGAAGGAAGATGAATCTGATGTCATCGAGGTGCGACTTGATCCACTGAGAGACAGTTTGCAGGTTCTCCGAAATCAGATGCCCCTCTCCTTCACAGAACAATCCTGGATGGATCTTAAAGGTCAGATCTATAGCCAGAAACTGTATGAAAACATATACATTAAAATACATTGAAAACATAATTTGGCATTACCCACATGCACAAACTACATGCTGTTTTTTTCAATACAAATCAGATGAATATCATTTTTATACTGCGTTTATTTCCTCTGTGCCATTTGTTACAATATATGTAGCAGATGTTATCCTTATGGAAGTGTGCAATGTAATTGGTATAGTAGTGTGAAGGTGTGTAAGATACATGTTGTACTGTAATACTGTAATGCAGTAATAGAGTAGTGTATCGTTTTGCAGTACAATTTGCACAGTGTTTTTGTATTATTTGTAATGTCATAACTCCTGATCTTCCTTGATTGTAACACCAAGCTTGCATTCACATAATGGCGAAAGCATTGCAGGCATCAAAATCAAAAGTATCTCTGACCAGATGATGACATTAAAATGATAAGGATTATTGGAGATCATTGTTTAGCCAACTAATTCAGAGATAAAAGATTAAGCTTGTGCCTATCTTACAATGCTTTACTTTGTGTTTGTGCTACAGAGCCAACTTTGGACATCAGTGGGCCTTGCAGTTAATTGGCTAATTTATAAGGGCTAGTTTCACATGGATAAAGCCTAGTGCTATACATCATTAAAAATCTCTACTGAAAGGGATTTTAGTTGAGTATTGCTTGTGGCTAAGCCAGAATACATTGGATTGTAGCATGTGCATTCAGAGTGCAATTTGGAATACATCTGTGTCAATGAAGGTTAAACAAAGCTTTTGTATCCCACAGGTGTCTTTGTGTTCTCTCCAATACCCTACAATGTAACAGTCATGTTTCCCTCTGGGGTGGGTATGGAAGTGCGGAGAAGGGCAGGGACTATGGCAGCCACCGTTCTGCTTCCTGAAGAGTTCAGAGACTTAACCCAAGGGCTGCTCGGAAAGATGAACGATGATCCCAAAGATGATCTTGTCCACAGCACTGGTGAAACTGTGCCTGATGCAAACAACGCTGAGGAAGTGTTCAGCTTTGGAGCAAGCTGTGAGTTATGGCCAGCTGATTTGTTTTAGCACAACTTACAGTACAAGGAAAATGATTCTAATGATGATTAATGATGATGATGATGATTCCCTTGTCCCTTGATTCCCTTGTCAAAACATGCTTAAGAGTTATGGTCACATTTTACAATGCCAACCATTATAAAAATACATGATCTGCAAAATCATGCATTCTTGTTCCATCTCTGAGTGTGATGACACTGACACATAAAATTAGATTTGTATGTGTACACACATCCATAGCTACTCTGAATAGGTGTCGTGAACAGTCCTGTTCTGTCATAGCACTGGCACATCTCACACTTTAAAACTCAGGGCAATATATTTTACCCTCAGTGTCATTTCATTACTGTGTTTATTATGTAGTTGCTCTTTAACGGTCCACGTGCAGGAACAGCTGTAGAACTTAAAAGAACACCTGACCTTGGGCAGTCCAGTGGCTTGGTTTATCTTTCATACACTTGATGCTTATCAGTTTATCTTAGTTACTGTGATAGGCTGCACTATATTGCAGTGTCAGAGTGGAAGAATACTCATACTTATATCCCTGACCCTGGTTTTGCTCCTCACTGTCATCCTGTATTAGAAAAGGTTGGTCAGTCTCAGTTTTAAAATCCCTTTCCTTATTGGCAAACAGGGAACTCGAACTGAATCAGAGAACTTAGTATGGAAGACAGGGCTTTGTACAGTGTACAGTTTAAAAATAATACATAAAATCCTGCTTTCTGGCTTACCAAAATAATTCAAAGTCAATATCTGAACTCAATAGACTATGTTGATATCCTCTGCAGGGGCAATCATAAATGAGTCATCCCTCTTTACCTATGATTCAAAGTACCTGCTGGACTCCTACCTGTTTGTACCTAAACACGACCCGACTTTTACTCCAATGTTCACCATTCCTGATGATCCAAATGACCCTCTGCAAAATGAGGTGTCTAAGCTCTGCACCGGAGATGGCTCCGAGTTCTGCAGATATGACACTCTGGTGACACGCAGCCTCAGTGTGGGAAATGCCACCTATGTATCATTCCAAAGTCACACCACTATTGCTGAGGATCTTAAAACAGGTAGCGTGGAAATTTTCAGAGAGCAGAGAAATTGCTGAGGACTGTCAAATGTCACATTATATATTATCTCTGTTAAAATATATCGTCTCATATTACATCATATCTTATATTATCATTCTGTGTTAATCTACGTCATCTTTCTATGGAATTCTATTGTATTCAATCTACCAATGGCCAGTTTATTCAGTCTACAATTCAGTCTTCATTTTACTATTCAGTCTACTAATTGACAGTTTATTCAGATTCAGATTTAATTATTTTGTGTTTCTCAGTGGTGTCCTGTGGCTGGATTGCTCCACCAAGTAATGGTAAAAAGGAAGGCACAACATATCTTCAGGGATTTACAGTGAAGTTCTCCTGCAATACTGGCTATGTCCTGCAGGGGTCAAAAGAGCGCACGTGTCAAAGCAATGGCCAGTGGTCAGGGGAGCTTACGAAGTGCAGTGGTGAGACAGGTAAATGCTACACATGACACCACACACCACACACATGCTCAAACAGTCAGAAACAACATCATATAATCTAGACATTGTGTC
Source organism: Tenualosa thibaudeaui (assembly GCA_027481765.1). Lineage (NCBI taxonomy): Eukaryota > Metazoa > Chordata > Actinopteri > Clupeiformes > Clupeidae > Tenualosa > Tenualosa thibaudeaui. The sequence goes on from JAIFZK010000014.1 coordinate 16,252,226, forward strand.
CTTGAAAGTTACATGTTAGCATTGTAAATTTGAGTTGTCTTATCAGGCCATTACAGGCTGAAAGCGAGGGCACTAAAGTGAATTGAATGACTGCCAAAGATAATCTGTCATCAGTGTTGAGCCTCAGTAAATGCATTTGTTGAATAATCTATGAATTGTTTGATATGAAAGTCCATAAAACTGTATGCAATGAAGTGTACTATGATAAGAAAGCACTATCATTTAAGGGGTCAGTCAGTATTGTTACTGCAGTTTTCTGTGCAGTGCCAAGTAATCATACGTATAAATTGCACTACTGTTTAAACTGATCAAATCTTCTGTCCACTGTTGGTGCAGAGAACAACACTCTAGGCATAGTGCTCGGCTCTGTCATTGGCGCTATTGCACTTATCACAATATTGACTGCAATAATTCTCCACAGCAGAAGACGCAACAGGTACATCTTCTGTGATGATGTTATTCAGAAATAATTTTAACTGACAAATATGAACAAGTATTCCATAAGATAAAAATGTAGTTTAGGCATGGGTAGTTTCTTTCTTTTCAGCACTGTCTTTTTTTTCTTTTCAGATCAAAACAGAAAGAAGAAGGCAGCGAGGGCCTATGAACTTTTGAATGTGGCCATTCAACAATGGCACTGGCTCATCAAGTTACAGTACAAGCTTGTCATGTGTTTATCACATCTGACCAAACAACAACTGACAACAACAAAATATAGTTCGCTTTTTGGATATTAATCAGAGCCAACAATTTTTTGATATTTATAAGATCAAGTATTTATAAGAAAATGACTCAATAGATATTTGGTCGTTTTTTTTTTTCTGTGACATGGTTCTGTAAATAAGTCTCTTTGAAACTGAACATGATTGAATGCTATTTATTACTGGTAAATGTGGCATTTTGCACTAGGTAAATGCTGTTAAGTGTAACCACTTGAAGCTTTCAAATCACAAAAATAAAACTATAAAAATAAGTGTAATGTTTCTCCCCAAATTAAATTTGTACACTCTGTTTAGTCATTTGTTTTTGTTTTGCAGTGCAGTGTCACTTGCCTTGCCTCTATGCACTTGGCTAAGATCAAGTACAGGGAGAATGATGTCCCCTGGTTTTGTAAGCATTTGGTTGTTCCTGTTGGCTCAGTGGCAGTGGAGAGTGGTCTTCCTTTGTGTGGTGTGACATGCCTCACTTTGATTTATGATGTTGCCTAATGTAGCTGAATCAAAAGCCAAATGCATCTGGGTAAACAAACTCATGTTGCTCAGTAACACACAAAAGGCCTGGATATACAGTAGCTATATTGTACATACATACAACATTCTGGAACAAGGTAAAGCAAATGCAGTTGTAATGAAAATACACTGATATGTTTAAAAGACATAACAGATAAAAGACTGGACACAAGTCATCTATCCATCTCAACTGTGAGAACAGGAGATAATGTATTTTTACCCAAAAGAACAGCAAAAAAAAGATGTTACATAATTTCATGTCGAAGCACTGAAGGCACATTGTTTTCACACAAAGACCAATAGGTCAGCCTTTCCAAACAGCTATAAACATTCAGTTTCAACTCCCTTCTCCTCCCACCCTCAACCACCAATGCCAATGCCGAGCGGTGGTTGCCATGGTAAGACAAAGAGCACTAGGATGTGACAGGACTGTAGAGGTCATCAACAAACAACAGTGTCGCTACTGTGACTACAGTCACCCTCCAACTATTTGCCATTTCCCCCTCAAGACTATTAATATAAATAATTAACGTCATTTTGCCCGGGTAACAGTGAAGTGAAAGCTTTGCCTGTGCTATAAGGCAATTGTCAGCTAATAATTCTTTTCCGCTTGATAAGCATTGGAATGAATCGGACCCCTATAAAGGCTGGACAAGCTTCCTTGCAGTTGCATGAGGCTCTCACTAAGTGAAATACTTCCCATGATCAGGCTGGTGCTTTTGTGAGGAAAATCTACCACTGTTGCTGGCTCTCCTAGACAGTTGTCAGTAGCTCTATTTAAATCAAGACAAGAGGGGAGAAGCCAGGGATATATTTCATTGTATAACAAGTCAGACAATGGAGGAAGAAAGCAAGATGATGCCGCGACCTCTTTTTCTGCGCGGGGACCCTTTCCATGACTGGACAATGCCGAGCCGTCTCTTCAACAGAGAAATTGAGTTTCCACCTTTCCTGGATGAAAGGGATCTGAACTGGCTTGAGTGGGCGAGGAAGAGGCTGGCGGCAACCTCCTGGCCAGGGTACACACATGCTCCTGTCATGTCCCCTCCAGGTTCACACTCAAGTCCCAGAACTCAGTCACAGGTTGCTGAGGGAACATCAGAAGTGTGCATCGGGCAAGGATCCTGGAAGGTATCCTTGGATGTCAATCAGTTCACCCCTGAGGACATTAGAGTTAGAACGAAGGATGGCTACCTAGAAATAACAGGTACTGGAGACGTCACAGCATGATGGTCTGACAGTGTGGGTAATATTTTACATGATGGGAATTCTATGTTTTTCTTTATATAATAATAAAAATATGTTCCTCATGTTTAAGGTAAACATGAGGAGAGGCAAGATGCACATGGGTCTGTCTCACGGAGCTTCAATAGGAAATACAGGTCAGTGTTGGTTAGACCTACTGACTTTTCAGGACTTTCTGAGTGGATTTGGTTTAAGTAATAATAGTGTTTACTTATTACACATGGTGTAAGCAGTTGTGGGAGGATCAGGCAATGTCATAGTGTGTGTGTGTTGGTGTGTTTTTTACTAAATGATGACAAAGTGATTTCTCGCTTCTCTCTTCAGAGGAAGAGAGATTATTTTATTTTGTCATGTAAGATTCTGCTGAATGACTAACTGCTCTATTATTATTTAAAATGGCAGACTGCCAGCTGAAGTGGACACAGAGCACATAAGCAGCTCCCTGTCACCAGAGGGAGTCCTCTCGGTGGAAGCACCACTGCCTGCCTCTGGGACCAGACGTGTAGAAGAAATTGTCATTCCCATTCAGATGCAGAAGGAGTAGCTGTAGATACTTTACCTGCATACACTCTCTTTCTAACACACACACACACACACACACACACACACACACACACACACACACACACACACACACACACACCTACACATACACATGAATAAATGCTTTGAATTTCTCACTTTTATTATCTCAGGTATTTTATCACACCTCTATTGTAGTTTAGTGCAGCAGGCACTGAGAGGATGAATGAAGACGAGATTTTACTGCCAAAAGAGTTTTATGCAATTTCTTCAAAAGATGAACACAGCTCAAACTGTTTTACAGTTCACAGACATGATAAGGTATTCAAAGTTCATACCAGTTTGGTTTAACCTAAGGGAGGACTTCAATGGATAAAAACTTTCAGTGACCACATCACTCATCTAAAGGAGAAGGAAACTGAAAAAAAAAAATTCTGTCTACTAGTTTTTTTCTCCCACAAATGAAAATAACAATTCAGGGAAAAAAATGTCTTTTAAAAGAAAATGTCTTTTAGGTCCAGTAGGGGGAGATACAGAACCATGAATGCACTGTATTCACTCAAGGTAACATGAGCTCAGGCACCACTTACACTTATTTTTATTCTTGGAACCAGAAAGTACCTCTTTCACTGTCACTCAGGCACAAGATTATTTTCAGTAATATCACTAGAGTGTAGGCGATAATTAAGACTACATGCCAAACTATGTTAATTATGTATACTTAATTAATGAATTAATTAATTTAGTATACACGTTGCTATTTTAGATCAGCTCACAGATTATACATTCAGCATTTACATTTTTATAGTGCACACAGTCAGTTTTGTTTTTTTTAGCTTGTGCCTGTCAGCATGAGTTGTTCATTTCTGCCTACTGGGGCGCTGTGACTTCAGAGACTGGTGTGCCTGAGCACAGAAACATGGCTATATTTAGAGTGTTCACCTCGGCTCCTCCAGCTTCTTGTGACACCCCGTGCATTCTAAAATTTCAAATAGCAAACCGCCAGTGTCACCCTTAATGATCTATGATTACATAATTGATAGGAATGTGTGATTTTCATGTACACCATCCTAAACAATAGACTGAAGAGATAGTTGATGAAAACAATAAATAAATAAATAAATAAATACATAAATAAACAGTGGTGGTTCTGCCATTCTGAATGTAATGCGATACCATGGGCATTCACTGTGTCAGACTGAGAGGTTGTGTGGTAAGCACGAATCTTGACAGCTGCAACAAAAACAGATGGCTTGACATGGCCACCCCTTTCTCAGCAGGCTTCACGAACAGTTCCCTGATAAATCACCATGAATGCACAGGCATGTGGAAGGTTTATCCAATTAAAGGAAGAATGTAACCACCGACATGCTTTTTTTGAGGCCAAAAATAAATGACTCTCCCTGGATGTTGGTAGTTCAGTAGCACACATAAAAGTTTGGTTAACACAAACAAAGTCTCATGTATGTCTCTGATGGCGAGTTTGCTAAATATGACCCTAGCCATATACAGAGGGATGACCCTACTTTCTCTCTGTGCTCTCTCAATGCTTTTATACCAATTATAGTAGTATAGTATAGTTATAGATCTAGATCTCTAGATCTAGTAGAGGCATAGCCTAATTTGCTGGCCTGTGTGTCAATCAGTCTGCACAATTCAATCAGTGGTGAAGATTTTAAATAGCTAATCTTGATCCAGAAAAAATAATCCATGAGGGTGTAACTTTAACCTGATAAATTTGACCACAGATGAACTGACTCAAGTTTCATGCGTCTCCATATTCAATTTGCGCAAACTGTTTCTAACTTCTAAAGTGACCGTCCTGTATTTAGTTCCCGTGATGTTTCCAAGGAGGCCGGCAACTTTCCCAGCTGTGAAGGAGGATTCCTGTGAAATGTTCCCTGGCAGAGGTCGCTTGACAAATGCCAAGGCACGTCTGATGTCAGGAAGATGTCAAGCCATAGACAAGTTTCCACCGCTAGTGAAACACAAGCCTCACCGTGCAACATGGCCATGTTTGAGTCCGTCTGAAATAGTGCGAGATCCCTCCAACCAGGGGGGCTGTGCAGTGACACAGGGTAGAGTGTACTACTGAAATAGGCAACTCAAGATTTACAGTGCCTGCAATGCAACTCCAATAAACTTGTCAGCACAGTATCAACTCATCACCGTTAAACCAGGGGAGATGTGTAATGGAAGCAGGCCTGTATTGTCATGCAAGACAAGGGTTTAAGTTTACTATTTTCAAATGTGACATTGGATTCAGTGTGCCTCTACTGTGAACCGATGAAAATGTGGACTTCAATCAACAAATAATGCCAGCTGGCAAATGAGCTGTTCCTCAACACTTTTCAACACTCAAGGCTTTAAAAAAACTTCCCCTAATTACCTTCATTTCTTATAGCCAGTGCTGCTATTTGAGTGATTCCACACGGCGATGGGGTGGATAAAAAATAATGGCAAAACATAATAGCAATCCATACAAAGTAACTACAACCTTTAATAATGCTACAAATACTTGAAAACAAAAACAAATGAATTTTCAGAAACAAAGAATTTTTCTAATGAGATTTCATCATAATTGATAGGTTTATTTTTATTCATATAAAAATTATTTTAACTTATTTTAACTCTAAGTGCACTTACACTTCTCCAAGGCAGGTCTTTTTCAGTCATCCATTAGAACTGTCATCATCCACCACTAGGAAGCACTGTCCTTTGCCTCTGAGGTCAGTGGGAGAGCGGTAAGCAAACCTTACTTCATAAATCTCTCACTAAAATAGTCTCCCAAGGAGCCTGTTGGTTCTACTGAGTTACAGTAATTTCTATTGAATAAAAATGATAAGACAAAGTTTTATTGGTGTCCAAGTACTAATCCATGTGTATTACAATCTCAAACAAGCTTGTAATAAGAATCAGGAAAGGTGTCCAAGTACCCATCCATGACTATAACATGCTCAATGTTATCCAAGATGTTTAATCCAAGATGTGGATCAAACATAAGAGTGATAAGAAGATTATTGTAAAAGTGATCTAGAGAAAGATTTCTTATTTGTTATATCTTTTCACACGCAAAATGTTTGCCACATCATTTACAGTACATACAGTAGTGCAAAACTTACCTTGTGCATCCCCAATATACTTTAATGTAAGTAAGAGCACTTCATATTGACTCTACTATATCATCTGAGATTTAAATGATGGTGCAAAATGTCTAGTATAGGGATGCCGTTAGTCAGTCACTGACTGATGGAACTTCATGACTCCAATTGAATGTTCCCAACAAATGCATCCACTAATTGATTCATGGACTCCAGTGTGAGCCATATGTAAAATGTGTCAAACCAAATATAGCTTGGAAGTGCTGGCCATCATTATAGGCCTAGTTCACTTATAGTTACAGCATAATACATGGCTCTGCTGACAGTCAATTTTCAGATTTAAGGTTTTTTTACAGTGTTTTTTACAGAGTATTTTTACAGTATTATTTTTAAAACAACATTAAGGAGTTTGGGTGCAAAACTAGTGGATTATCTATCTAAAAGGCCCATGAAAAATTAAATATTGGCACTGCAAAAACTTGCAAATTGCTAACATGCTAAAAGGTTTTCTTTTGTTTTCTTTTATTTTGTGGTGGCTTCTTCTTGATCTTGGTCTCCTCAGATCAAAATTGAATGTGAAGCTAATAATTATGTTTGTTTGTTTGATCGTGCAGTGTGACATGAAAGACATTTACCTCAGATGAAGTCCAGCATATCCATGGCCACATTGAATGAATGGTTCCAACACTGAAACCTGATGTTGCATGTAAAAGATGTAACATGAGGTGATGGCCGTGATCTTGTTAATAACTTGCTCTGAATTTCCACAGACAGTAAGCACTTTGCAAAAAAGGCTGCATTGTATTAGAAACTCTACACCGCCAAATGTGAATGTGGTTATCACATCTTAAATTAGACTCACACATTGGCATTTCCATCTTGGAAACCGCAAAGAACTAAATGCAATAATAAAGTTGGAAAACACACAATATACTAGTGAGATAAAAATTTGAAATTTGTAGTATTTAGAGTATTTGTAGTATGCAGAATTTCATAAACATTGTACTTATGTTTGTATTACACATAGTCCTAGAGTGCAAGAAAACCTGTGAAGGCACAGCCATGGTAGTAAAATGAAATATATAGCTTGTTAGCCAATGATGACAGCAGTTGAGAATACAGCAGTTTAGAGACGGACTTTCAAATGACAAGCATGCAGATAAATATAGCCTGCACAGCATGAAAGGGAAGTCTTGTGGCAGTTATGACCTGGGGGACATTAACAGCCATTTTATTAACATGTTAGGAAATTCCTATGATAGGAATTTTAAATAATAATCTACTAAATTTAAAATTCCAAGTTAATTTAAAATGATTCATTTTTTTTAATCATTTTTTTATTCTAAAATACTGTCAAATTATGCAACATTTCTGAACGCATAATACATTGTAGCTCACCCATGATCTAATTTTTGTTTATCTGGCAAACACTTGTACACAAGTAGGTGACAACATCTAATAAATGCTAACGTGTGGTCACAGTGCAAAATACTTATTGCAGTGGAAAGATGAGTGTTGAAATTGCAGATTCTTGTTTTCTCTCCAGCTGGTCTGGAGCCTCCTCATAGAAGTTCCTTGCTGCTTAGGGATTTAGCCTCTGTTCTGGTCACTTTCCAGGTCTGTTGAGCCCCCCCACATACTTCTTTCACCATTCTGCCAAAACCCATAAAAGTATTTTTACCCTGGTCCTATGTCAGTATTGGCAGCTTGTGGAGATACATAAAACCATGAATGAAAATCCATTTATGAATGAATCTGAAATGTATCATTGCTGCCCTTCAGCAAAGTTGGAAGCTTCACTGTCTACACATCAGGCAATTAGTTCATCCTGGAATCTCTCTGGCTCCTTCCAAGGTAGAGTAATGGGATAAAAAATATGGCGGTTCAAAATCTAAATTAGTTTGTCATCACTGGCAGACACCAAGAAAGGTTTTTTTTTCTCCTAGTGACTTTCCAGCTGGAGCATATGACTGAAAATCTATTCCCATTTTCATACCCAAGCATTAGATTCACACTTCATCACCAGGCCAAGATTTATTGAACCATTAGCAGCATGCTCTCTAGATATTTATCAGCTGGCTGCCTGGTATTATCTGGCTACCATCATTGGCCCTCCACTGAATTACTTCACTCTTAGGTTGGGATCACATTGGAAATAATGAACAGTATTGGCAAAGATGAATGCAGCACACAAACCATAATGATTCTATTAATTTTGATAAAGTTCCATGTCATTGCTAATGTGATGTATTACAATGTTATGCGATGTGCACTCATTTTTGTACAATGGGAAGAAAAGTTCAGAAAGCCTAATGAGCTTCACATCAGAATATGAGTCTATATGGTGATTATCTCCCAATGGGTCTCTCTTTTCTGATGAGGTGGGAATTAACTTTGTATAACTTGCTACCTCTGAGGTAGATCTGAAAAATTTGAATCACCGTTCCATATCAATGCGCTTATTAATGGTACCATAACAACTGTAGTAAAGTATTTCATGCTGTACTTTCCCCCCTTAACTTTCTGTAGTTCATGCACATGATTCCTAAATATAAAGAAAGTTCTAGATAAAATTACATCCTAAATACAAATGGGAGATAAGTGGCCTAATGTGGCCTAAAGTGGCCTAAATAAGTGGCCTCATGCCTAACAATGTCCCTTAGTTGTAGGCTTAATTCTACAGATGTCAGTGTGGTGGTTCAGTGAATTTAATTTACAGAGGCTTTTTCTAGCATGGTAACTTTTAAAGACATGCCAAAACTAATAAGGTTCATAGGTTAACAACTGGTACAAATGCCAGATAAGAATACACACTACAGTATGGACACTCAAGATGAGTCTATTTTAACATCTGTGACTGTGGCCAAGTTAAGGCTTACTTTGATTTAGACTTTAGATCCATATAATTCAATGAGACTACTGTTCTATCAACTCTCCTTTCAGAAATCCCTATCGTTCTTTGTGTAGCACATATGCATACCAACATAAAGTGTGAAATGCTGTGTCATCCAACTTCCAGCAACCAGCATCAGTGCAAAAACACTGTAGAACTGCAGAATATAATTGGTCCCTTTCCTTTCAGCCTTGGTCACTGTGCCATTTCACTTTCTTTGAGTTCATAGACTTTATATGCTTCTTATGCAATGCTATTATTGCATAAGAACTTTGTGAAAACACTCAGTTTTACATGTCATCCATAGCATTCAAGCTAAGACCATATTGTGAAACACAGATTGAAAAGGCGGCTCCCCTGTCAACCTTCACTTCCAAAGAGCCTAGAGGACAAAGAATTCCCTCACTGATACAGAGCTCCCATTTTGATTTCTTTGATTGATTGCTTCTCTGGATAATGTACACTGCCTAAAAGTAGGACCTATGTAAAATAAGAGTATCAATATTGTTATGTACTTTGGGTCTTACCACTGTACATTCACATGTGTCTCAAATTATTTGTTAAGACAGAAAATTAAGGAAAGTCCTTTCTGTATTCGGCCGCTGGATGACTCTTTGATTGTGTTTCACATTACATCTTGTGTATAGTATCCTCTGAAAGCCCTTTGCCATTCTCAACAATACACATAATTCAAATCACACGTTTTGGGATTTTGAGATCTTGACAGCCTTTAGCCAAAGCCTCATTAGGTGTTGTCAAACATGACCTAAATCTAACTGTCTACCGCCTTTTTTCATTCTTACAAGCCTCTCTAGGAGACTGGTGTGATATTGCCAGGGGGGTGGTCTTACCACTTGTGGTTTAGATATTACTTGTACCTCTCCTGCTTCCTGATTTTGTTCAGCCCTAGCTCAAGAGAAACAGGTGGCTTAAGGGGGTTCATTCTTTCTAATTTGTTAGCCATGCGGGGAATCCCAGGGGCATAGGCATTGCTGCAGCTGCCTCTATCACTCATGTTAACATCACATGTTAATTCAACAGTTTAGCTTTTCCAATAGGCTAGCTTTAAGGCCACTTTCTGTGTGGGATGCTTCAACCATAAGTTTCAGCTCTGGATGTTATCACAGGAAGCAGTTAATAGTGATATTATTATGATTCAGTTTGATTTGACATGAAAAATCTCTACTAATTTATTATCTGAGCTAGGCCAAGTGAATATTTGAAGTGCCTATATGTAAAAAAAAAAGGATACAATCAACATAATTTGACTACAACTGAGGAAATACCAACAATATTGCCATACTTCAAATGTCTATATGTCTTTAAGCTGTAAAGCTCCTTGGAGAAGTGAACGTCTAGAACAGACTTGGTATTTCTGCCAGTGAGACTTTGAAATAGTTAAAGATGCCAACGCAGAGGTCAAAGAGCTTGGCAGTGAAGTGTGGACTGGGTCATTAGACTGCAAGCACCATAAAAAAGAAAAATTTAAAAAATGTGGAACTGTCAAAACAAATGACATGGTTATGGAATGGCTACTGTAAAACTGCCATGCCTCCCTGCCCTGGAATGTTGTCATGCATTTACCAGCTCTTCTCTCGCCAAACTCTCACTACTAGTGTGTCTGTGTGTGTGTGTACATGCTTTTCTCCCTGATTTATCTTTCACTGAGGTACTTAGAAGGCGTACATACATGTATCATTAGCCCATTGTATTTTTGTTAACAAGCAGCTAGTGCTTTCACTATGGACACATTTAACACCAGACAAAACATTTGGAAACATATCCGCAGAACATTACTAATGGAGCTCTAAGATCTATGGCACCAAAAAAACAAAACAAACCCCCCCCCCCAGATATGCTGATGAGAGACTGTTTTATGGATGCGGTAAAGCAGTCTGTAAAAAAAGAACTATGAAAAGTGACTATGTAAGCATATGTAGCATTCTCCAAGGTGGTTATTGTTGTAGAATAAGCTCAGGCAGAGTGATGCAGGACCTTGATGCATTACAGGAACGCTAACCCTTTTATCCAGAACACTATCCTTCTTATTACAGCCTTCAGTCAAAGCCTCATTAGGTGTTGTCAAACATGACCTAAATCTAACTGTCTAGTGCCTTTCTTTCTTTCTTATGAGCCTCTCTAGGAGGCTGTTGTGAAATTGATTGGATTTGACATCGTTCTGTTTCACTTTCCTTGACAGTAGTCTGTTATACACATACATAGCAATGGTCCATTATCAAGAATTATCGCCCAGAGAAATTAAACATTTTTTTCTGATTGGATGACAAGATGTGTGTTAATTCCGTATAACTCACACCAATGAAGTAGATCTGATGAAAACTTTAATCATCGTTCCATATCAATGCTCTTTTGAAAGGTAACTATAACAACCATAGCAAATGGCGGTTAAACTTGTGAGCAATAATGGAATCAGCTGTTATGGCAGATATGGCAATAACTACCATTGTTAGTAGGAAAAGAAAGTAGTTCAGCAGCTAAACAGCAAGCTTTTGTATGTGTTTTAAACAGACCTATTCCTTACATGCATGAGTTTCAACCAGGTGTGCTGTTATGCTGAATTAATGAACTTGGATGAGGCAAGTCCACTCCACCAAGGCATTGTGGAGTCCTCGCCCTACATATCAGACCTTGGAATGATGGGAAGGCCCACTGAAGTGAATGGAGCAGCTGTGTAATAAAGGCTATTATTAATCAATAGTAAGCATGTATTTGAATCTAGTGTAATAAAAGCTATAAACATCATACGAGGTATATCACCAGTGAATAATACTAAATATTTATAGACTATCATGTAGATGGATAAACTATAATTTTAGAAATGGTTTACCATCCTTACAATGTTGCAAGCCTTTTTCTTGTTTTGTATGTCTGTATGTCATTTAAGATAGCTGACTTAATGCAACTTGAGATGAATAAAACTCTATCTAAGACCATGATTCAGAAATGAATACATATGGAAGACGATGTATTCAATTAATCAATCAATCAATCAATCAATCAGTCAGTCAATCAATCTGTTTCAACAAACACAATTTATTTTTCATAAATATACTCATGTAGAGAGATGTTCGTTAAACTTTTACTGCTCATTTATTTTAATGTTCTTTTCAATGTTCATGCTCATGCATGGTTGGAATAACACTCTAGACATACAGGTGAGTTGAAGTTGAAGAGGCATCTGTTCTCCTTTCATTTAATTGATTATCCTATAGAGTTATGCTTTGTATGTATTATGGTTTTAACCAATGTGAAATTCTGAAAATAATAACATAGTGTTTATACTCATAATGTATATTATAAGTCGCTTTGGACAAAAGGAATGCTAGCCCAATTCAAAACATACTGGTTTACTTGACATCTTTCAGATATTTGGAATCTCTCCATGTTTAACAACAACATGCATCTGAATAACTACATAATGTTAAAAAAAGTTCAAATACATTGACTGATAAATGAAATTGACTTTACTGGAGAAATTGTAATCAAAAGATGACCACAAGATGTTTGACCTGTCGCAAGGGCATGGTGTGAGTGTCTGTGTGTGTGTATGTATGAAATAGCCTCAGTTAATTGACTTATGGGGGTTTCCTGCAAATGCTTAAGGTTGCCTTTAATGTGTGAAAACCATATAGGCCCCTTGCCTTATTTGGCTTCTGCTGAGTGCTTAGTGTGCAGACTTGAGATTAATATAAAGCCCTGATAGAACAGGGAGGGCCCAAGGAACCACAAGAGCTGAGCCCCCTGCACAGTAAGTTGTCACCTTCTTCACTGTCCACCACGGGCAAGACCCAGATCGGATGTACTGGAACTTCTTGCATGACACCCACTTGCTGCTATGTTCTTAGACATGATTGACAGTGGCCTGTATGTCACAATGACAATTTTTCTCAGGCCCAATATTGTACATCTGTGTGAATATTTATAAAAATATCTGATGTCTGCATCCAGCTTAGTTAAGAGGAGTGATGTAAGGCTGAAGATTATGTTCTGGATGTGTCCAGTATTTTTTTAATATGGAACACGAGTAAGAATGTTGGAATAATAATTGAATTTGAATGAATAATTTTTAACTGTAATTTTATCCTCAGGGGAGCGCACAATTTTCTGGTCTTGGGGAAAACAAGGTAAGATTCTTCATATGCATAATATGCCTTGGTTATTCAAACAATTCTGTTCAGACTATAATATGAGATCCAATTGGCTCCCTCTTACTATGATGGCAGTTGAGAAGAAGGGGAAATGTTTTGTAAATACCTCAGTGAGTTGGCAGAAGCAGAATAATATACAAATATCCTAACCCATGCTCTTCAATAGTACTCATTAGTACATTTATGATTCATTTATGTACTGACGTATGCAAAGTTGTAGTATAGCTATCTGGTTGCTTTTTTCACTCCTCTTTATTATGTGTGGCATGTCATGGCACGTTCCCCATCATCACTTACATATCCATTTACAAATTAAGCTGCTTATGGTCACCTGTTTAGTGATTGCCATCTCATAAACATACATATTGACATAATGTTTTGCACACAAATCACTTTGAAGCCTCTTGTTCACCCTATGTCATTACAAACTAAACAGTTCATCCCACCAAAGTAGTGCTAAAAAGCTATTAAAATTATGACACCAAGAGAGCATCTATTTTAGAACGTATAGATTAAGTAGTTCTAATAGATTTGCAATATGCTTTTAGTTGTTGTGGTTAACCTGTAGACCATTTTGAAGGTATGTATATTTCTTTTTATTTAGCATGACTTGTTTTATGTTAAGTTTTTTTATGTGTTTTTTTAAACATGATAATTCAGAGTAACCTGCAACCATGGGGGATGCGGAAATGGCCATTTATGGCAAGGCTGCCATTTACCTCCGTAAGCCTGAGAAGGAGAGAATTGAGGCCCAGAACAAGCCCTTTGATGCAAAGACTGCTTACTATGTGGTTGACAAGGATGAATTGTACCTGAAGGCTACAATCAAGAAGAGAGAAGGTGGCAAAGTCACTGTTGAAGTTCTCAATACCAAGGAGGTATATCAGGGTTCACAGTATAGTTGTCCTATCGATACTGTGTGATTATTTGTGTTCTACAAGATGCAAAAGTTGCAAAAGTGCATCTGTTTTGTTCATTTTTGCCCAGGAAAGAACGGTTAAGGATGACGAAGTTTCCCCAATGAATCCTCCAAAGTATGACAAAATTGAGGACATGGCCATGATGACCCACCTCAATGAAGCCTCTGTCCTGTATAACCTCAAAGAGCGTTATGCAGCATGGATGATCTACGTAAGCATTATACTTAATCCTAAATTGAATAAAATAACACGTTATAAAGCAGAGAACTGGAAAACCAATCCTACTTATCTTTTATTACAGACCTACTCTGGACTGTTCTGTGTCACCGTGAACCCCTACAAGTGGCTCCCAGTGTACGACCCAGAAGTGGTGTCTGCCTACAGAGGCAAGAAGCGCATGGAGGCCCCACCCCACATCTTCTCTGTCTCTGACAATGCCTATCAGTTCATGCTCCAAGGTAGGACCATTCTATCTGAGACTCATTTAATAATAAATATATCAATGTTTTAATATTAATATCGCAATATGCCTATATTGATGTTAAATACATTAAAATATCTTATTAGTTTCATTGAGAGTGGACTGTTTTGTCATCACTGCAATAAAATGCCACGTATTTTACGTAAATAATATAAATTGTAGGATTTGTTGTACTCAACTGTGGAATTGCCCATTTAATATAAGATAAAATTTTGTTCATGAGCATGATGATTTTTTCCTACATATTCTTTGTATCATTCTTTTCCCCACAGACAGGGAGAACCAGTCTGTCCTGATTACGTGAGTATCAGACTGACATTATTTCTTCTTCTCTTTTTTTCTTGATTGATGATTTCTAAACTAAATATTTGGATAATGTCCCATGCAACCTAGTGGAGAATCTGGTGCAGGAAAGACTGTGAACACCAAGCGTGTCATCCAGTACTTTGCAACAATTGCAGTGTCTGGTGGTGACAAGAAGAAGCAAGAACCACAGGCAACTGGAAAGTTGCAGGTAGAGACTAATCATTGTTCATAAAGTATTGCTCCATGTTTGGGAAATAAAGATAAATACAATAGACTTAAACACAGCACAGCCTTCTGGGAAGTTGCAGGTATAGGATCTCTTACCTCCCATACTCCTGCTCACATAAGACTCGAACATATTGGAAAATAGGAAATAACAAGTATCTTGGCTTCCAGGGATCACTTGAAGATCAGATTATTGCTGCCAACCCACTGCTGGAGGCTTATGGTAATGCCAAGACTGTGAGGAATGACAACTCCTCCCGTTTTGTAAGTTATTGTACCATGTCAATTCAGGCCTGAGCTCTATTTTCACTTTCACTTTGCAATTAGTATACATGCCTTTCCATATCCTGTTTTTCTAAAACAGGGTAAATTCATCAGAATTCATTTTGGCACATCTGGAAAACTGGCTAGTGCCGATATTGAGACTTGTAAGTGCCATTATCCTTTGTATTTAAAACATGCTGGGAAATTTCTGCCCTCATCTTGCCTCTCATCAGACTAAATTTAATCTGCTTAAACAGACCTTTTGGAGAAGTCAAGAGTGACATTCCAGCTTTCTGATGAGAGAGGGTACCACATCTTCTACCAGATGATGACTAACCACATGCCTGAGCTAGTTGGTAAGCTATACCTTTACAAATTCTGCAGGAAAACTATAAAAAATGGAACAAAATGCAAACAGTTGTCCCCTTGCCTCCTACAGAAATGGCCCTCATTACAACCAACCCCTATGACTTCCCTATGTGCAGTCAGGGACAGATCACTGTGGCCAGCATCAATGACAAGGAAGAGTTGGTGGCCACAGATGTGAGATATCTTTTGGCTTTCTAAACCATATATATTCTATTGAATTCATGCACAACTGTTCACATTATTTGTCATTTCAGGCTGCCATTGACATCCTGGGCTTCAGTAGTGAGGAGAAAGTCACCATTTTTAAGCTGACTGGGGCTGTACTCCATCATGGCAACATGAAATTCAAGCAGAAGCAGCGTGAGGAGCAGGCTGAGCCTGATGGCACTGAAGGTAAGTTTAAACACTCAATTGACCTTAACTGTGTATGCTGTGGTGACAACCTCTTTCATTCCCGAGCTTAAAGATTTATGACATTGTGTAATATAACGCCATCATATGCTAATACCAGTATGACCACAATATTCTCAGGATTTTAACTCTCTAATTTACACCTTCACTGTAAAAAACAATAAGCTTACTGGAAAATACTTGCCCCAAATGAATTAAGTAAACAGAACTAGTCTTTCAAGTAACTCATTTGAGGTGATGAGTTTCCACCAGTTTTTCAAGTAAGCTTTACTTATTGTTTTTTACAGGGTTCTGGTGGTATGTCATGATAATGTCAACAGCAACATGTACATACATTGTATAGCCTATTATTGAAAACTAAAACATTGTTTTGGTTTTAGATGCTGATAAAGTTGCTTACCTCCTGGGTCTGAACTCTGCTGATATGCTGAAGGCTCTGTGCTACCCAAGAGTGAAGGTCGGCAATGAGTTCGTCACCAAGGGTCAGACTGTACCACAGGTCCTGAACTCTGTGTCAGCCTTAGCCAAGTCCATCTATGAGAGGATGTTCTTGTGGATGGTCATCCGTATCAACCAGATGTTGGACACAAAGCAGCCGAGACAGTTCTTCATTGGTGTGCTGGATATTGCTGGCTTTGAGATTTTTGATGTGAGGACAAAACTCTAATAATTAAAATCATAATGTGTCACTATTCAAGTTGTTCATTCTCAAATAATAACATTTCTCCACACACAGTACAACAGCATGGAACAGCTGTGCATCAACTTCACCAATGAGAAACTGCAACAGTTCTTCAACCACCATATGTTCGTTCTGGAGCAAGAGGAGTACAAGAAAGAGGGGATTGATTGGGAGTTCATTGACTTCGGCATGGATTTGGCTGCTTGCATTGAACTTATTGAGAAGGTCAATTTAGATCAATGATACCAGCTAGAACTGTACTGTTTCTTGATGTCCACCTTAAGTAATGTTATTGTTTTTAACAGCCCATGGGTATCTTTGCCATCCTTGAAGAGGAGTGCATGTTCCCCAAGGCCTCTGACACCACTTTCAAGAACAAGCTGTACGATCAGCATCTTGGCAAGTGCAATGCCTTCCAGAAGCCCAAGCCCGCCAAAGGCAAGGCTGAGGCCCACTTCTCCCTGGTGCACTATGCCGGCACTGTGGACTACAACATCTGTGGCTGGCTGGACAAGAACAAGGATCCACTGAACGAGTCTGTTGTGCAGCTGTACCAGAAATCATCTGTCAAATTACTTGGCATTCTCTATCCACCTGTTACTGAAGGTAACAGGTTTCTTTTAAGTTATAATTCTGCCACACAGAAACATTCTCTGTAGTGCCTCTGGTTGATATTATATGAAAGTCTTTTCCAATTATTTCATTTATTTACAATGATTTGTTTTAGAGAGTAGTGGTGGTGGTGGTGGCAAAGGTGGAAAAGGTGGTGGTAAGAAGAAGGGTGGCTCCATGCAGACTGTGTCCTCACAATTCAGGGTATGTTTAAATATGATAATGTGTGTAGAATTCATTAATGTTTGTTTATACATATTTGGGATATTAAATGCAATTAAATTTGACAAAATGTCAACAGGAGAACTTGGGTAAACTGATGACCAACTTGAGGAGCACCCATCCTCACTTTGTTCGTTGCCTGATTCCAAATGAATCAAAAACACCTGGTAAAAGACTGTGTAGCTGCAAGAGCATAAAGCATTATTACCACCACACGCCTGTATTTTGAAGAGAAATATGGTACCATACTGTATCTTTGTTACTGTGACAGGTCTTATGGAGAACTTCCTGGTCATCCACCAGCTCAGGTGCAATGGTGTGCTGGAGGGTATCAGAATCTGCAGAAAGGGTTTCCCAAGCAGAATCCTCTATGCTGACTTCAAGCAAAGGTGAATTAAACCCCAAAAGATTGTGACATAGCACCATCATACAGAGAATGCTACCATAACCTTGTTGCAACTTGATCTTTTAGTTTTTAATTAATAATAATTAATTAATGTTAACGGAATGCAGGTACAAAGTACTGAATGCCAGTGTCATCCCTGAGGGTCAATTCATTGACAACAAGAAGGCTTCTGAGAAGCTCTTGGGATCAATTGATGTTGATCACACCCAGTACAAGTTTGGACACACTAAGGTAAAGAATATCCATAGATAGATGGATGATAAATCCATCATCAACATACAAAAAATACAAAAGCAGTTCATTCCTTTTACCATACATTTAAATTACTTGCACCCCGTGTACAAATGGGCAATAGGGTATTAAAAGGTTATTTACACCGACAATAAGAAATGCATTGCGCATGCACAGAAACAAAAATTACAGTAAATTACAAGGAAACTCACTTTGTCCCTGAAACATTTCTCTTTTTAATGATATTGATGGTAGAAATAGGAATGTCTCCAGTTCACAAAGGAAATTCTGGAAAATGTCCCCAATTTTCATCTCAGGCTCTAGTCACCCCAGGCTATGCAACAACATTTTTGATAACATTTGCAATGGAGAAATCAGGTGTTTGTTATATATAGTTTGTTAGTAATTAATTGCAAAATTGAATCAGTGGTTGTCTAGCAACCCACAAAAACAAAAATAAATTGCTAACCTTGTGAATGGTGGTGATGTTGATGATTGAGCCTAGTGGATAAGGGGTGTGTGTGCAGTATAAAACATCATGGATTCAAATCCAACATCAGTCATGAGGCAGGTTTTGCTTGTAACGGTTTTCCTTGTAAAGTTATGGTTAGCTTTACAGTTAATAAGGACAATACAAATTACAATACATTTCAATTACAACAAATTACAATTTGGAAAATTCAGTATACTTTGGCACAAGAATTGTGTATCCATAGTATACTAACATCAGTAGATGAAATTTCCATCTCTCTATCAAACTGTGATTCCTTTGAAATTCTTCGTAAAAATGCACAGTAGCAACAACAATAAAGTGCTTTTATATTGTGCCTTTCAATATATCAAAGGTTTCATTTTGTTAAGGGGTTAAGGACTTGCTGAAAAGGTATCTTTTATGGTATGTAATGCACAGGCCCAATAAAAAGCCGATAACAGATGTAGAGAGCTTGTAGCTTGTTCAACAGAGGGCACCAACATAGAAGCTCTGTCCCAATCTGGTGTGAGGGATGGTCAAATGGTCCTAATCAGAGGACCACAGGTGTAGGCGTAGGCAGTAGGCAAGGAGATCAGAAAGGTTTTGACATATAATCGATAAGTGATTTGCTTAGGAGCAGGACTTTCTAGGAAAGGTATAATTACCTTTGAGAGCCTCATACTCAGAGAAGAATACTTTGCAGTTCTTATGTGGAATACAATACTTTGGAAGTGAAAACTGCATTAGGCAGTTATATCGCAGTTATATAGTTATATCTGCTCAGTAACAGATTGGCCTCACAAGGAAGCTCCTCCTCTTTCTACTGATTCTACTGATTCTGTTTCCATACACATACGTATGCCCAGGTGTAAATAGCATTGATGCTGCATACACCCAGGTGCTTATCTATGCTATTACATGCTATATATACCTGAGTGTAAATAGCCACATGGCCTCCGGGTGCAAACAGCATTATTGGCTATAGTGCAAATAGCATCTGCAATATTTAAATGCACTTTCCTTAAAATTCTCAGGTGTTCTTCAAAGCTGGACTGCTGGGTACCCTTGAAGAGCTGCGAGATGAGAAATTGGCTTCCCTGGTCACAGGCACTCAGGCTCTTTGCCGTGGATATCTGATGAGGAGGGAGTTTGTCAAGATGATGGAAAGGAGGTAATGTATTTGGTGGAATCATACTACATACAGTTATATGACACTGTAGGGGGAGCTCCATAAAGAAAGAATGCAACAAGATTGCAATACTGTTGTAAACCCCCCTCCCCCCTCCTTACCACCACTGTACCTACACACACATGCATCTGTTTTCGAAAAAGCCGGCGACCATGCTGCCATACCTATACCCTAATATCATTCATTCGACACAATTTTAGCTGTTCTTGCATCGGTTAACTTACTATACAATGTAAGCTAGGCTTCTATACTCTTGGGCTAGCTCAAGCAGCAGGTATAAACTGGGCAATGCAATATACTACCAAGTGAGTAAGCACGTAGCAAGGTACAAGTAACCCATTCTCCATTTCATCTTTCTTCTCCACTCTCATAATTTCTTTACACGTTACATTACATTCAGTAATGTGTCGTACATATACGGCTCTGCATACCATGTGTCACTGCCTACTGGCGCATGTAGGGTTTAGAATACAACACAGACAAAAACAAAAGGCGGCTCACTCCACAAAAGTTGCAACTTTTGTTTTGCCAAAATGAACTGGTAGATGGGGCAGTGAAAGTGAATGTTTTTGCAAAAATGGGTCAGTCAACCAAAACAATGATTTGTAAACATTTTTATGACTATGAAAATGCTGCATAGGATCTCTTTAAATCAATGCCAGGCAAACCTGCATTTTTTACCTCTGGTGCTCTCCCTACAAATCATTTTTTATAAAATTTTCACCAATCCATGTGGATTTGTTTGCAAACCAAAGAATAGGATTATCATTTTGGAAGAGTTATGTTGACTGACAAGATAATAAACATGATTTCGGTTTCATTCAATTTCAGTTTCATTTTCACCGACCATTTTTTTACTGCAAGTGCTTGTAACTGCGCTTAGCAGTGGCAGGGGCTGCCGAGAGAGCCTTCATTCACCCTGTAATGAGCCATTTAACCATCTAAGTGACTATGAAAATTAACCTTAAAAAACACCATTAAATATTGCCTGGTGTGCCTTTAATTCATTGAAGGTGGAAAGAGTAATCAATATTTTAAAAATTGTTAAAGGGAGACCAGGCAACATTTGATGCTGTTTTTAGGTTAATTTTCCAGCTTCATTGTCACTTTGATGGTTAAGTGGCTCATTACAGGTGAATGGAGGCTTTCTCAGTCTGTTCTAGCGATTCCTAGCACAGTTACACCACTTGCAGGTTCTCAAGAGTGAGCTGCGCTCGAAACCAAAACTGAAAGAAACCTAACTAATGTTTATTACCTTGTTAATAAAAATAATTTCACGAAAATGATCATCATATTCTTCCACATGCGTTGGTAATTTAACAAATTTAACAAAATTTAACAAAAAAAACGGCAACTGTAGGGGAGATCCATACTTAAAAAATCGTAGGCTTGCCTTCAAAGTGATAAAATAACATAAAGGCACCATTTTTTAAATATGAACATCTGAACAACATATTTGCCTTGACTTTGAAGAGTAAGAGAAATTATTGTTTTAGATAAACCAATGAATGAATGAAAAAAGGTTACATACACTTGACAGGTTAAACACAATAAACTGTTTTCTTAAAGCCTATAACCTCTAGATGTGATTTAATATGCACTGCGATATGTGTCAACTTCCTCCACACCATGGACTTCTGTAATGTTTTTCAATGAAGACATAGGGCATTTAAATGCATTGATTTTCAGTTGACAGCTGTTCATTGGTCTAAACAGGTAGTGCATTCCAAACCCTAACCCTAACCCTAACCCTAACCCTAAATATATCAAAGATGGCCTGATCACAGTATTACACAAGGACCTGATCCAGGTGTTTTAGCAAAACAAAGCTGTTAATTTTTTTGCAGAGATGCCATTTACACCATCCAGTACAATGTGCGCTCCTTCATGAATGTCAAACACTGGCCATGGATGAAGGTGTATTATAAGATCAAGCCTCTTCTGAAGAGTGCTGAGACTGAGAAGGAACTTGCTAATATGAAGGAAGAATTTACAAAATGTAAAGAGGATCTAATAAAGGCTGAGGCCAAGAAGAAAGAACTTGAGGAGAAGATGGTGGCTCTTGTCCAAGAAAGAAATGACCTGCAGCTGCAAGTGTCATCTGTAAGTGTCATCTGTAATATGTAATGCTAATATGAATCTCCATTTTACATTTCATCTAGTGTGTGTGAAATACAGATATGATTTCATTTTATTTGTCTCTACTGTAGGGATCTGAGAACCTGTCAGATGCTGAGGAGAGGTGTGAGGGTCTGATCAAGAGCAAGATCCAGCTCGAGGCCAAACTCAAAGAGACAACCGAGAGACTGGAGGATGAGGAGGAAATCAATGCTGAGCTTACAGCCAAGAAGAGGAAACTGGAGGATGAGTGCTCTGAACTCAAGAAAGACATTGATGACCTGGAGCTGACCTTGGCCAAAGTGGAGAAGGAGAAACATGCCACTGAGAACAAGGTTTGGAATAAGGATATATTGCAACACAGGACGAATACAGCAATTTCATTTTCACTTAAATGTTGCTATGTTAATTTAAATGTACAGGTTAAAAATCTGACCGAAGAAATGGCTGCTCAAGATGAATCCATTGGCAAGCTGACAAAGGAGAAGAAAGCCCTCCAAGAGGCCCACCAGCAGACTCTTGATGATCTTCAGGCAGAGGAAGACAAAGTCAATTCTCTGACCAAAGCCAAGACTAAGCTTGAACAACAAGTGGATGATGTGAGCTGGAAATCTATATGTTAAAGAATCACGCCAGTATCAGAATTTGTTCATTATTTGTTCATTTGTTCAAATTTCTTGCAAATCTAATGCCTTGAATCTGCAGCTTGAAGGTTCCCTGGAGCAAGAAAAGAAGCTCCGCATGGACCTTGAGAGAGCCAAGAGAAAGCTTGAGGGTGACGTGAAGTTGTCCCAGGAGAACATCATGGATCTGGAGAATGACAAGCAGCAGTCTGAGGAGAAATTGAAGAAGTAATGCAAACTTAAAAATCAAAAATCAACTCTTTTCTAGGTGATGTGAGGGATGTTGAAGACTTATTTCAATCCTATCATTTTTGTGAAACAGGAAGGACTTTGAGATGAGCCAGCTTATCAACAAGATTGAAGATGAGCAATCACTTGGTGCTCAGCTTCAGAAAAAAATCAAGGAGCTTCAGGTCGGTTTAACATAATGCGCCAAAAAAGCTTTCTATGTTTATTTACTTTAATTACTGATTTTGCCATTGCCAATAGGCCCGCATTGAGGAACTAGAGGAAGAGATAGAGGCTGAGCGTGCAGCTCGTGCCAAGGTTGAGAAGCAGAGAGCTGATCTCTCCAGGGAACTTGAGGAGATCAGTGAGAGGCTTGAGGAGGCTGGTGGTGCCACTGCTGCTCAAATTGAGATGAACAAGAAGCGTGAGGCTGAGTTCCAGAAGCTGCGTCGTGACCTTGAGGAGTCCACCCTGCAGCATGAAGCTACTGCTGCAGCTCTTCGCAAGAAGCAGGCTGACAGCGTGGCTGAGCTGGGAGAGCAGATTGACAACCTCCAGCGTGTCAAGCAGAAGCTTGAGAAGGAGAAGAGTGAATTCAAGATGGAAATTGATGACCTCTCCAGTAACATGGAGGCTGTAGCTAAAGCTAAGGTGTGCAGTTTGTTAATACAACATACATCATCTTTTACATAATATATTTATGCATTTACTTTCCCAAAATTATGGTTTGTTGAAGGCGGGTTAAAAAAAAGAGACATGCTATAGCCAAGCTTTCCAAAAACATCCTTAGAAATGGCAACAGAATCTGTGGAAAAAACATTTAAAAAATTGCCTAAGCACCATCTTGTGCAGATATCCTTGTAAGTTAGCATGCAAACAACTAGCTGCATTCAAGGTTACTTCGAAAACAACACCATTAAATGAAAATGGCACAAGCATTTGCAGCTTTAAACTTAGCATATAAGTTACTCCACAAAATGTCACTCAGCCCAGTGCACTATAGAAATATACTGTATACCAGTGACACAGGGCCCATGAGGTTTCTACAATTACTTTTCTGTTCTTTGTATCTGTTGTAAACACTGTATCCACAAAGTCAGCTTGGTAATCTTAAGTACACATCTTCATGAACAGTCAAATCTGGAGAAGATGTGCCGCACCCTTGAAGATCAACTCGGTGAGCTCAAGACCAAGAGTGATGAGGGCGCCCGCCAGAACAATGACCTCAGTGCTCAGAGAGCAAGACTTCAGACTGAAAATGGTAACATTTTTACAAAATCATGTGCCATTTATAGCTTTCCGTACTGTTAACTTTACCCATACACAAAAGAAACATAGTTGAAATTTATTATGACTAACGTGTAAATATGTAAATATTTGAAAATCAAATCATACACGTAAGTATATATCGCACATATTCCACAAGTATTTCAGAATAACAAATATATTTTGATGACAATGCAAATTTTTACTGTAGGGCATTTTCAAACATTTACATATGTGTAGGTAAATATATTCCTTTGTGTGTGGAGATACCTATATATGTTATAAATATATATCTTAACCAGGTGAGCAAAGTCGCCAGTTGGAGGAAAAAGATGCTTTGATCTCTCAGCTAACCAGAAGTAAGCAGGCTTTCACTCAGCAAATTGAGGAGCTGAAAAGGCTAAATGAAGAGGAGATAAAGGTAATGACCCTAAAATAACATGGTTAGCTGCACTGAAGACTATTAGCTTAAATATTCACTGACACAACTGTTATCATTACCAAACAGGCCAAGAATGCCCTGGCCCATGCTGTTCAGTCTGCTCGCCATGACTGTGACCTCCTGAGGGAGCAGTTTGAGGAGGAGCAGGAGGCAAAGGCCGAACTTCAGCGTGGCATGTCCAAGGCCAACAGTGAGGTAGCTCAGTGGAGGACCAAGTATGAAACTGATGCCATCCAGCGCACTGAGGAGCTTGAAGATGCCAAGTGAGTGACACTTAAACAGCTTCATTTAATATGAAGAATTGTTCTGAATTCTGAAACAAATCACTGTCATTGCAATTCTGTCTATCAGGAAAAAACTTGCCCAGCGTCTGCAGGAGGCTGAGGAGCAAATTGAGGCTGTTAACTCTAAGTGTGCCTCTCTGGAGAAGACCAAGCAGAGACTCCAGGGTGAGGTTGAAGACCTCATGATTGATGTGGAGAGAGCCAATGGTTTGGCTGCCAACCTTGACAAAAAACAGAGGAACTTTGACAAGGTATTAATTTTTAATATCCATTATGTCATTAAATATAAAACTACATTGGACATTTGCCAAAGACTGTACCTGCTTTTCAAAGGTGCTGGCAGAGTGGAAGCAGAAGTATGAAGAGGGCCAGGCAGAGTTGGAGGGAGCTCAGAAAGAGGCTCGCACTCTAAGCACTGAGTTGTTCAAAATGAAGAACTCATATGAGGAGGCTCTCGATCAACTGGAGACCATGAAAAGGGAGAATAAGAACCTCCAGCGTGAGTCAAAATAATGTGCTTGTCTGAATTGTGAAAAATGTATAATAATAATCCATAATAACACGTGGTATTATTGAATTTAAACATACTTCATAAACTATACTTCAACAGAGGAGATCTCTGACATTAGTGAACAACTTGGTGAGACTGGAAAGAGCATTCATGAGCTGGAGAAAGCCAAGAAGGCTGTTGAATCTGAGAAGGCAGAAATCCAGAATGCCTTAGAAGAGGCTGAGGTAAGTAAAGATCATAAAGTAAATAATATATCAGGCTATCAGTGGCTGGAAAATACAAATGTATTTATTTATTCTAAACAGGGAACTCTTGAGCATGAAGAGTCCAAGATTCTTCGTGTCCAGCTTGAGCTCAACCAGGTCAAGGGTGAGATTGACAGGAAGCTTGCTGAGAAGGATGAGGAGATGGAGCAGATCAAGAGGAACAGCCAGAGGGTGATTGACTCCATGCAGGGCACTCTGGACTCTGAAGTCAGGAGCAGAAATGATGCCCTGAGAATCAAAAAGAAGATGGAGGGAGACCTCAATGAGATGGAGGTTCAGCTGAGCCATGCTAATCGACAGGCTGCTGAGGCCCAGAAACAACTGAGGACCATTCAGGGTCAGCTCAAGGTCAGTTAAGATATTAGACCATAACAGAACAGTACAATACATTTTATCACATTTTATCATTACTTACTGTTATGGGCCCATTATAATACTGACATTATGTTCATCATTTAGGATGCCCAATTGCACCTTGATGATGCCCTTAGAGGACAGGATGACATGAAGGAACAGGTTGCCATGGTTGAGCGCAGGAATGGCCTGATGGTAGCTGAGATTGAAGAGCTGAGAGCTGCTCTGGAGCAGACAGAGAGAGGCCGCAAAGTGGCTGAGCAGGAGCTGGTTGATGCCAGTGAGCGTGTTGCCCTCCTGCACTCTCAGGTAGAGAAAAGAAGACATTCTCAGATTTCACAACACACAATTTAACTTTCAACTATCTGAAGGGATCTGTTTCCTAATTCCAGAACACAAGTTTGCTGAACACTAAGAAGAAGCTGGAGGCTGACCTGGTTCAGATCCAAAACGAAGTTGAAGATACTGTCCAGGAAGCTAGAAATGCTGAGGAGAAGGCCAAGAAAGCCATCACTGATGTATGGAATGCAGTGCTTCCCTCCAAATTATATTTCTTTTAAGAGTTTGATTGTGTCTTAATATGAAATGTCACATTATGTCCTAGGCTGCCATGATGGCAGAGGAGCTGAAGAAGGAGCAGGACACTAGTGCTCATCTGGAAAGGATGAAGAAGAACCTGGAGGTCACTGTGAAGGACCTTCAGCACCGCCTGGATGAGGCTGAGAATCTAGCCATGAAGGGAGGCAAGAAACAGCTCCAGAAACTGGAGTCTAGGGTAGGCAACAAAATAGGAGTGTATATAAAAATATAACCTAAAGAATAAATCTGAGAGATTGCATAAACTGGACCTATTTCTCATGCTAAGGTTCGTGAACTTGAAGGTGAAGTTGAGGCTGAACAGAGACGAGGAGCTGATGCTGTCAAGGGAGTGCGCAAATACGAGAGGAGAGTGAAGGAGCTCACCTACCAGGTAATTTATTTGTTTGTTTGTTTGTTTACGTCTTTTAACAACTAATGTTGAAGGTAACAATGTAGTGTCTAAATTTTTTAAGTCATTTATACAATATTCTTAATACTATAATCATATACAAAATAAATAGGCTAATGGTAGGAATTCTGGTAACATTTTCTATGAATCCAGTATTCATAAAGCATTGTAAACACATTCATAAAGTGTTAAAATGCATTCATAAAGCCTCATAAATAATGACATTAGTGTTCATAACTGTTTATACATACTAATCACTGTACTCAAAAGGCATTATGTTATGTTATAAACCTTTACAACTTAGAGTGTCACAAAACATTATAAAGCTTCAATTTGTCCTTTTATATGTCCAAATCCTCATACCAAATAATGAAGACTGACAAGCGCTTAATGCATATTTTAAGTAAAGTGAGATGAACTCATTAACCATCACAGGTACCACTACAGACAATAGGTAAAGTGGTACATTTCCCTAGTATCAACAGGCCAAAGTTTATAAGGAGTTTATAAGGCTTTGTGACACTTATAATGTCTTATCAAAAATGTATAAACAGCCATGAATACTAATTTCATTAGTTATAAAGACTTAAGAATGCATTATAACCCTTTATGAATGCATTCATAATGCTTTAGAAATACTGGGTTCATAGAAACGATAACATTTACGTTCTCATGACTGTAGTCAGAGGGCATTATAATCAAGCCTACACAACTTGAAGTGTGACATCTTGATAGTTTGACCATTTGACCTTTTGAAAACGTGCCACTTTACTTGTCTGTAATGGTGCCTTATTGATTTTCAGAAGTAATTACTTTATTTACAGTATGCACTGAGCATTTGTAACTCTTCTCTGTCAACTTGTATGGAATCATATCTGGGCATAGCCTACTTTAATGCTTTGTGACACTTGTAAAAGCTTATAGGCTTATACATTCTAATATTATAGATTATGATGTTAGAATGTATAAGCCTATATGCTTTTACAACTTAACATACCATTATATTGTGTACAGTCATGAGTTATAAACCGTTGATAGATGCACTGTAAAAAATAAGACTTCCTTTTATTTGTGATAACTTACAATTCTTTGTCAGCATAACTACAGAATATGGAAATTGTTGTGTTAACTACTTTTTTTGTGTTTTGAGGTCTTTAGAAGTCACCACAACTCATTATCTTAAATTTGGTCAACTTAAAATAGTTAGGCAGCCTGGACACTAACTTTTTTAAGTTAAAACCAT
The DNA here is from genome assembly GCA_027481765.1 of Tenualosa thibaudeaui. Lineage (NCBI taxonomy): Eukaryota > Metazoa > Chordata > Actinopteri > Clupeiformes > Clupeidae > Tenualosa > Tenualosa thibaudeaui. Next base: position 16,280,498 of record JAIFZK010000014.1, read on the forward strand.
GATTTATTTTTTACAGTGTGATAATGTCAATAATTATTAGGCTTTATTTGGGTTTTCACTGTGCTAATGATGTCTTCCACTCCACTTTGTATCCACTTTGGACTGAGAAAATGTGTCAAACTAAGGTCACAGTTCCAAGCTGCAACTCATTAATAATAATTAGATTCATTGGAATATGTAAATGTTTTCCTCTTCAGACTGAGGAGGACAAGAAGAACATCAACAGACTGCAAGATCTGGTTGACAAGCTGCAGCTTAAAGTGAAGGCTTACAAGAGACAAGCTGAAGAGGCTGTAAGTATTTCATTTTCCTAGGACAGTTTATGTTGTAGGCCTAACCTACAATACAGGAATGTCAGGAATCAAAAATCCTTTTTTTTTAAAGAGGAACACATTTGCTCTGATATCATTATGATTAACAATATAATCAAACAGATGAAGTTAATCATCTTGTCTACTCACTAATTTCCTTGGAACACAGGAGGAACAAGCCAACGGCCACCTGTCTAAGTTGAGGAAGGTTCAGCATGAGCTGGAGGAGGCTGAGGAGCGTGCGGACATTGCCGAGTCCCAGGTCAACAAGCTGAGAACCAAGACTCGGGACAGTGGAAAGGTAGAATGCTATTTGATATTTACTTTAAAAATGAGCTAATTTGCCCTGGTTTGCTTGGTAGTCATGATGTGGAGAGACAATTTTAGGTTGCCTACATCAACCACAGTAGCCTTAAAACTTTGTAGCTTACAACTTTGTAGCTTTTGTGTGAAAATAAAATTAGCCTACCTATATCATGACATTACCATTGAAAATCCTGACAACATGTTTAGAAGCATCTGTCTGGTCCTTATAACAAACTAATAACCACTAATGAACCACTAATGAATGAGTACAATTAGTATTCACACCTTGATAACATTGCTAAAAACTGCATTGCAAGGAAAAATATGTCTGTCATTTGCGACAGTATACTAACTCAGTTGAACTACCATATCTTATCCTGACTTGTCCTGAAGTCGAAGTCAGGTCACTAACAAACTAAATGTATGGTTGCTTTTGGCCAACCTTTTGCATCCTCATTCTCCAAGGAAGTAGGCTAGTATGACTACTTCAAAGAGGAATTGAACAGCAGTTAGGCCTGATCAGCACAATTTATTTATACATATTTCGCTTTTTGTGTTCTCTTTTTTAAAGGCCAAGGAATCTGCAGAGTAATCCCTCTGGATACTTGATACTGCTGTCATGTAACAGACAGCCGGTAGAAAGTCTTAATAGGCTATACCTAATAAATACTTAAATTCTGAAGCACCACTTGTTTGTGTGTTCTTCTTCATGATTTTTTAATTTATAACATTTTGAGGACTGTATATCTTGGCCTGTTTGCATAGTTCAGAGGCAAATCAATAAGCATGCATCACATGTTTTTTTTTCATATGCACCATTTCTAGGTCTAACAATCCCATGTACCGCAGTGTCCAGCCCTTTTGGTGCTTTATACTTTTTGACACATGCATAAAGAATCATCATACCTCAATATCAATAATATCTAATGTTGTATCTGCTTTGTACTTCCCAATGGATATAATATCTGCTAGATGTTTAGACAATTTCAAACTAAATCCACCTAAGTGTTGGTTCAGTGACATTTTCTGGAGTCCTTGTGCTGGGCTGTGACATCTATGAAAGCAGGCGTGACATTTCTGGAACACCCACTCTGACAGCTGTCTTTCAGGCTGAGGAGGTCAGCCTGCACTGATGCAGAGGCCAATGTGATATGTAAGGCAGTAAGACAGTCTTTAGACTTAGTCTCCTCTGGTGCTTAACAATAGAAAATATCAGTTGTTCCATGGCACATATTTCAGGACATATCAAGGGAGTGTTTGACTCTGTGAACTGACCTCTGACCCTATGATATAAGGACAGGAAAGTATAGGGTCATATGTGGTCTAATATGCAGTGTCTAGATAAATTGTTGTCAAGCTTCAAGAAATGGATTTCCTCATAAACACTAATAGCAGAGGAATTCAAATAAATAAAGACATTAAGTAAAATTGATAAATAAGGGAATTAAGTGAAATCAATGAACCAATAAATAAGCAAAATAAGCAAGACTAAGAATAACATTTGAAAGTATGCAGTGCAAGTATACTGAGCACACAATCAACACAATCATATCAACTGAGTGCTGAATTTTCAAATTGGAAGACATAATGACCTACACTTTCTGCAAAAAATAAAAAAAACTTTGTACCTGAAAAGGTTCTCTTAAGAGAAATAGCCCTACCTCAGCTTCACAGTTTTGGCTATAAAAACTAATGAAGCACTTCCCCATCTTCAGCAAACTGAGATAGCAGTTTGTAGGATGGGTTAGTGGAGACCTTCATAAATTCCATGGCTCTAGCCCTGCATCAGCTGATTTATTTGTCATTCAGCAAAGGACAAGCATACATATCTATGTCTGCTCTCCTCCCCCTGCATATTAGATTCAGTCAAATGAGCAGTCTCTTTGAAATCCTGAGTCAAACAGTCATTAGGTTTAATTACCATTACTAGACCAGGTTGTTGTAATCATGCTATGTTTAGCCACAAAAAAACAATTGACTAATTAAAGGAAATAAATCAAATACTGATGGCTGGGTGTATTGACTCATTAAAACAAATAAAACACTAGTATTAGAAATTAAATTGATTATATCATGATCATGATAATAGATGTAGGTTAAATAATGATAGTAAATTAGCTTTGGCTACTTTTGATGTCAATAGATAAAGTGTTTGTATTCTAACATAGACTTTTATAAACACAAATCTGTTTGTTTCATGCCCAACACGTTTTAGAGTTTCAAGTGTCTCCTAGATGTCTTGTGTTGTCAAGTTGCCCTTCAACAGTCAGCTAGTCATGCTCACACTCATCACATGTCTGTGTGTGCTGCTCTCACAGTGTTACAGTGTCACGGTGTTGTCGTGACGCATAGTGTGCGACTTAAATAGCCATGAAAATGGCCCTCACTACCATTAAGGCATGTTATTTTGGCAGTGCTCATAAAAATAAAAAAGTGTTTAGGATTAACACTGTGCATGGTATGAGCATACCAGATAAGATGTGGGAGGCCTACTGCCATATTGTGAAGCATGCTCTTGACATAAGTACTGTTATGATAGAAGATGAATAGAAGAACTAAGGCCTGTGGCACAATAAGTCAAATTTAGCTTTAGGCCTGCATTAATCTGTCAAGATATTGACACATATTGACTCTGACCAAGTAAGGTGACATGGAGGGAGAGTTTCATGTCAATGTTTATGGTCAGTCTTTACAGTCAGATATGGCATTGTGAGCAACTACTTTACTTGCAAAGATGGGATTGAATACATTTCTGAAAATTACACTACAAAAATGTAATTCAATTTACATTTACATTTACATACATGCATACATAAATATTCATGCATTGCAGTTATGCACCAGAGCTTGTGCCATTTGGAGTTTGCTTTGAGTATTTTTACTCAAAATAATTATAAATAATTTAATTAATTGTGTTATATATCAGAGGTCGTACTACCAAACTAAGAACACATCGAAACTTCTACCTCCATTTTTAATATAAGCAGTAGTGATAACTAGTTCTCTGTAAGTATAATTCAAGAACATAATGTCAGAGCACAAAAGGAGAATTCACACTCGAGCAGTATGCCATAAAAGTGCAGCCTAAATTCTTTAGGGGGAGATTCACAAATTGCAGTTAATTAACTGCTCTACTCTCAGCCTACCAAAGTCACAGTTCACACACCAATTCCTAATAACAGTCAGCCATACATGACATATTACATTTATATACAGCAATGAATCTGAAATATGATTCAATGATGTTGCTGCAAAGTGAAATTAAGTAAAAATTATTTGTCAAAATGTGCTATGACAGATTTCCTGTAACCCATGTCTAAGGCAACTTGAGTAAAGGATAGCCAATAAAAAAGGCTAAAACCACATGCCATCACAAACCTCACAAAGCACCTTTATGCCATCAATACAATATTTGTCAAAGCACTACCTCTATTACAATGAAATTACTTATTTAACTGAAAGTACTCAAAGCACACCCGAAACAAACTCAGTCCCATACAATGAACAAAACATGATCACAGCTTATTTTTCACAGGTGCCTGGTCACACCATGTTCATGGATTTACATTGAAGATCATAATATATGTCACTATGTCAATTCTTATCATTATGGCAGGAAATGGATGACAGGACATTTTTTCAGCTCATGCAGGAAAAGGTTTGACGAAAGTGGTTGCTTTAGTTGGTCCAGATATTATCGGTTCATCAACAACTAAGGCTCCATTCATAATGTAGTGTTTAAATATATCAAAGTACCAGTATCTATCTATATTTGGATCGTGCTGGGGTTGGCAGATCGTGACAATATAAAGGGACAGGGAACAGAGGCGACTGCAGAGGAGACTGGCGAAGTGAAGTTCCAAAGCGCAGTAAGTTGATACCCTCCAGGCTTATCAAAGAGAAATGAGAACATTATTGCATGGTACCCACTGCATGCATTCAAGCCTCAAACAGTTGATCTTCTTTGTTATCTTGATCTTTGGATTTGCTGATGATTTGTCTGTTTTTTGTTTGTTTGATTTTTTATATATATATATATAAATTTTAACCCAAGGATGTGCTTGTATTTTTAAGATTGACATCAGATTCACCAGGTCGAGGGAGGAACAGGTATGACTTCCTCTTTCTGTCTGTCTCATGGTCAAGTGTAGAACAACCTGGATTGGAACAAAGAAACAAAGAACAAAGTGAAGAGTAAAGGAGAGAGTGCATCTTTACAGTATTTAGGAAAAAATCATCTGTTAGATGTCCAGAGATCTTGTCTGATCAGCTGTTGAATGAATAGTGGTAAAACTGACAATGCATTGCTGACCAGAGAATTCCTCATGTGTAGCTAGAAGTCAAAATCTTCTTAGGTAATATTAGTATGGAATAAAAAGTCTTCACTTTTGTTTAGTCCTGTGTAGTCTGAGCTTTTCTCTTGTGAGAGATTTTACAAAATTACACAACACTTCCCAGAAGAACAAAAATACTTTATTTTTATGTTTATAGTTCAACTAACCATGGATGTGCACCACTGAAATTAAATCCATACATATAACTCTTGACAAAGTACACGATAATCATGGGAAGTTGGGTGTGTGGTCTTTGGAGGTCCTTTTAGTTTTTGTGCTAAATCTGGAGTACAATATCACCCCTGCTTGCTTTTTTTATTAGCACTATTTTATATTTTCAAAAATGTATATGTATATAGGTATATACTTTACAATTAAAACAGTAACCATGGGAGACGCTGACATGGCAGCCTATGGCAAGGCTGCTATTTTCCTCCGTAAACCTGAGAAGGAGAGAATTGAGGCCCAGAACAAGCCCTTTGATGCAAAGACTGCTTGCTATGTGGCTGACAAGGATCAACTGTACTTGAAGGCTACAATCAAGAAGAGAGATGGTGGCAAAGTCACCGTTGAAGTTCTTGATACCAAGGAGGTATAATGCTGATAAAAAAAATATGCTACTGGTTTAATTGTATAACATCTGCATTTATTATAACTTGACGTTTGTGTCATGTTACGCCTCAGGAAAGAACAGTTAAAGATGATGACGTCTGCCCCATGAATCCTCCAAAGTTTGACAAAATTGAGGACATGGCCATGATGACCCACCTTAATGAAGCGTCTGTCCTGTATAACCTCAAAGAGCGCTATGCAGCATGGATGATCTACGTATGCTTTAAGCCTACCCCCGGATAAAGAATGATAAAAATTAATTCCTTTAAGTCATGGTACAACTTATACTCTTTTTGATGCCCTTTCAGACCTATTCTGGGCTATTCTGTGTCACTGTGAACCCCTACAAGTGGCTCCCAGTGTACGACCCAGAAGTGGTGGCTGCCTACAGAGGCAAGAAGCGCATGGAGGCCCCACCCCACATCTTCTCTGTCTCTGACAACGCCTATCAGTTCATGCTTCAAGGTATTCTTGCAGTTCAAATTCTACATATTGAAGTTAGTTGATAGTATGATAATATCTATACTTACATACGTGTAATCTAATCACTAATTTTTGTCTCACAGACAGGGAGAATCAGTCAGTCCTGATTACGTAAGTGTTAGTGTGTCTGTCATTGTCATTTGTGTTTCAGTTTTAATTTTGAAACACTATACAAGGCTTACTATATCTTCAATGTCACCCAGCGGAGAATCCGGTGCTGGAAAGACTGTAAACACCAAGCGTGTCATCCAGTACTTTGCAACAATTGCAGTGTCTGGTGGTGACAAGAAGAAGCAAGAACCACAGGCAACTGGAAAGTTACAGGTAGACACTAATCATTGTTCATAAAGTATTGCTCCACATTTGGAAAATAAAGATTAAATAAAATTTACAGACCAATCATAGCAAACAGACCAATCATAGCAATATATGTCCACTGACTCACAGGGCTCTCTGGAAGATCAGATTATTGCTGCCAACCCACTCTTGGAGGCTTATGGTAATGCCAAGACAGTGAGGAATGACAACTCCTCACGTTTTGTAAGTGAATATGCTCTATAGTATGAAACTCCATGTAGTGTATAACTGTTCTGCAGGTTACCACTAAAGTAAACTTATTATATATAATTTTGTCTTAATTAGGGTAAATTCATCAGGATTCACTTCGGCACAACTGGAAAACTGGCTAGTGCTGACATTGAGACTTGTAAGTATAATTTCTCATTTCTCTGTAATTCAAAAAGTCAACATATGATTTAGCCAAACTGATGACCTAAATCCATTTTAAAAAGACCTGCTGGAGAAGTCTAGAGTGACATTCCAGCTTCCTGATGAGAGAGGCTATCACATCTTCTACCAGATGATGACCAACCACATACCTGAATTGATTGGTAGGCTTTACTCATTCAACCAACAATCAACATGCACATGACATGACATTATGACATTTAACAATAAAACAATAACCTAATTGATATCCTTATCCCCCCTCAGAAATGTCTCTCATCACAACCAATCCTTACGACTTCCCCATGTGCAGTCAGGGTCAAATCACTGTGGCCAGCATCAATGACAAGGAAGAGCTGGTAGCTACAGATGTAAGTCATGCAGAATTCTATCAAAGTCAATTACATAGGTTTTCCTTAGCAATGCAATATCTCTTCCAGTGGTAAAAATAACCAAGTGTTATGTATTCTGTCAGACTGCCATTGACATCCTGGGTTTCAGTCAAGAGGAGAAAGTCACCATTTACAAGCTGACTGGTGCTGTACTCCATCATGGCAACATGAAATTCAAGCAGAAGCAGCGTGAGGAGCAGGCTGAGCCTGATGGCACAGAGGGTAAGTTCAAACACTCAGGTTGATGACCAGGTTGACCTTAACTCTGTGTAGATAGTTACAATCACATTTTCAGTCCTGTGTTTATGTAGAACTGTTATTATTTTATATTACTATATTATATAGTATGCTAAGAAAGAAAAAAATATTCTTAGTCAGCTGCCGTTACCAAGAGGTTACACAAAAAAGAAAAAGTGAGAGGGCAGTAAAAGAGATAGCTTACAGCTACACAACTTAAGGTTTAAGGTTTAGCCTAACAAAATTGAAAATAGCCTAACAACATTGATGTGGTAGGGCCAACAGCATCAAAGTTACACCGCCTGTGCAAAATGTTCCTAAGTCCCCTAACACTGGCCAGATTCGCTTGTAAGTGGATGAAAATTAATATTCATACTTGTTAATTTGCTGAATGAGTTCACAGGTACCACGTGAAACAGCGCGACCTGAGCTTCGTTCGTTCGTTGCTGCGATAAACGGGTCGCGAGTTTAATGCTCATTAAATTTCGCACAAACTCTTTAATTAACTCATGACATATAAAAATAAGCATGAGAACCTATAGCCTACTAGATTCATTGGAAGCCCTACAATTAACTTATTATCAGAGTTGAGGGGGTCTGAGAAACTGCCAGGGCATCATCATTATCAATCTTGACAATCATTAAGATTTGTTCATTCTTTGTGAATGCGTTCACATGCGTTAGGCTATGGGCTATTTTAATGTCACATTTTGGCTGTTGGTGTATGTGGTGCACTTTGGCAGAAGAGATGCTCACTTCCTTACAGGCTATCCTATCATAATGTAAACATCTGGGCTTTCCTTTCATTCTCAAACTATGTTAAAATTGCATATTCATGTTGTTTACAAAATTTCATGGGGGAGAAACCCCCGAAACCCCAGCTTGCTATTATCAGGCTATAACTGACTAAGACAAGAAGCAATATGGATAAAACTGGATGACAGGGACGACTGGAGGTTGGAGAAGGAATATCTTTTGTTGAGTCAGGACGAGAGGGAGGGAGACTGTTTCACCCGATCTCACAGGTTCGTTCTGTGTCAATGGGCACACGTAGGCTACATTTATGCAAAGACATTTCCGAGGCTGACCAATTAGCTTATAAATATAAAAAAACCCTATGATTAGAATAGGCCCACTCTGGTTGTGATGTTAAATAACGCATGAGAACAGTTTTCTTGCAGTTAGGGCCTATTACTATTTATTTTCTCCGACACTACTTCAAAACAGCATTTATCTGACAGAATATTAAACATTTTCTAAATATGCTCATCCTATTCCAATGCGCACGGTCTTCACGGCCTAACTAATATGAGAATATGTTTTCTGGTTATCTTGCATTATCTTCGCTATGTGGAAGTTGTGTTAGACTGCATTGGATTAAATGTGACCAATTGTGAAACACTTCAGGGCACATTACATTGGCACTGCGCTGTATCATTGTTGTGTCTTGGAGGTTGTATGGTGACAGGTACCGAATAAGGATGCTTCTTTTTTTATGTATCTGTGTTTAAAGAACAAATGTGGAGGGCCCCATACCTGTATTTGCCTAGGACCCCCAAATCACTAAATCCGCCCCTGATCTACACCCTGATGTACATACAGCGCATATTGAACTAGAATATTGTTTTGATTTCAGATGCTGACAAAGTTGCTTACCTCTTGGGCTTAAACTCTGCTGATATGCTGAAGGCTTTGTGCTACCCAAGGGTGAAGGTCGGAAATGAGTATGTCACCAAGGGTCAGACTGTGCCACAGGTATAACCCTATTGACTGTAGAAAGTTGACTTTAGTCTTAAACCTTTGTTGTTTCTTATTTAAGCATTTAAACTTTTTTACATCGTAAAAGGTGCTGAACTCTGTGATGGCCTTGGCCAAGTCTGTCTATGAGAGGATGTTTTTGTGGATGGTCATCCGTATCAACCAGATGTTGGACACAAAGCAGCAGAGACAGTTCTTCATCGGTGTGCTGGACATTGCTGGCTTTGAGATTTTTGATGTAAGAACTACATCACACCATAAGTCACCTTAATTCACCTGAGTCTTACTGTTCCCTCCAGGCAAACAATTGCTAACTTATGTTGACATCATAGTTCAACAGCATGGAACAGCTGTGCATCAACTTTACCAATGAGAAACTGCAACAGTTCTTCAACCACCACATGTTTGTTTTGGAGCAAGAGGAGTACAAGAAAGAAGGCATTGATTGGGAGTTCATTGACTTTGGCATGGATTTGGCTGCTTGCATTGAACTTATTGAGAAGGTTGGTTTCCGTCAAATTAATTTGGTGTTGTTGGGGTTTATAATTTACATTTACGCATTTAGAAGACTAAATGGTATCTTTTCATTTATTTCCTTTTTCTCAAATAGCCCATGGGCATCTTTGCCATCCTTGAAGAGGAATGCATGTTCCCCAAGGCCTCTGATACCACTTTCAAGAACAAGCTGTATGATCAGCATCTTGGCAAGTCAAATGCCTTCCAGAAACCCAAGCCTGCCAAAGGCAAGGCTGAGGCCCACTTCTCCCTGGTGCACTATGCCGGCACTGTGGACTACAACATTTCTGGCTGGTTGGACAAGAACAAGGATCCACTGAATGAATCTGTGGTGCAGCTATACCAGAAGTCATCTGTCAAACTGTTGCCCATTCTTTATCCACCTGTTGTTGAAGGTTAATATTAATTATGTATTAATTTTATTGTGATACAAAATCAGGATACATTAACATGATACTATGATAAAGTGTTTTCCAAATACGAACAGAGAGTGGTGGTGGTGGCAAGGGTGGCAAAGGTGGTAAGAAGAAAGGTGGCTCTATGCAGACTGTGTCCTCACAGTTCAGGGTATGTGTCAGAGACTATATGGTATGTTGTGTGGGACAAAATCAGCCAGGTTGTTATGCATTGGATTGACTATGAGTGGTGCATCCTCATATGAACAGGAGAACCTGGGGAAACTGATGACCAACTTGAGGAGCACACATCCTCACTTTGTGCGTTGTCTGATTCCAAATGAATCTAAGACACCAGGTAAGGAGCACTGAAGCAAGAAATCCTCTATCCTATTTACAAATAGGACAAGCAGACATGTTGCCTTTTTTTACTGTGTCAGGTCTTATGGAGAACTTCCTGGTCATCCACCAACTCAGGTGCAATGGTGTGCTGGAAGGCATCAGAATCTGCAGAAAGGGTTTTCCAAGCAGAATCCTCTATGGTGACTTTAAGCAGAGGTGAGATGATGAAGTGATAGCTGAACTAAAATTGGAAATAGCTGTTCCCTTTAAATATATACCCACTAGTGTAACACTTGAAGGTGTCTATATAAGAGTGATATGAAACTGTCATTAACATCACATTAATGACACCAATGACAAAAAATGCAGGTACAAAGTACTGAATGCCAGTGTCATCCCTGAGGGTCAGTTCATTGACAACAAGAAGGCTGCAGAGAAGCTCTTGGGATCAATTGATGTCGATCACACTCAGTACAAATTTGGACACACTAAGGTAGGTATTTATGTTTTAATTAATGTAATGACAATTTGTTGTGTCACAATCCTATTCAAAGCACATAGCAAACAGCACACAGTCCAAAGCACATAGTATAACTTTTTTGTCTCAGGTGTTCTTTAAAGCTGGTCTGTTGGGTACTCTTGAAGAGATGCGAGATGAGAAGTTAGCATCCCTGGTCACAATGACTCAGGCCCTCTGCCGTGGTTTTCTTATGAGGCGGGAGTTTGTCAAGATGATGGAAAGAAGGTATGTTTGACTTTGTCATGCAAGGATGATTAGATAGAATTTAAAGATACATGGTCAATACTACAGCCGACATAATGTAGGAGTTCATATCGGAATTTTAAAGTGGATCACAGAACAACATGGAACAAATGGATTGTGGGTTGCATGAATCATACTCCTGCTTGTCATTGCAATTGTTGTGTTATGTGTAATCCAAGTGCTGCATTAAAAAGATGAAATGTCTGGATTTGCAAATATCTTTTTGTACAGAGATGCTATATTTACCATCCAGTACAATGTCCGCTCATTCATGAACGTCAAACACTGGCCATGGATGAAAGTCTACTACAAGATCAAGCCTCTGTTGAAGAGCGCTGAGACTGAGAAAGAACTTACTACTCTTAAAGAGGAGCATACAAAACTCAAAGAAGATCATATCAAGTTAGAAGCCAAGAAAAAGGAGCTTGAGGAAAAGATGGTGGCTCTGGTGCAAGAAAGAAATGACCTGCAGCTTCAAGTGTCATCTGTATGTTATTTATTGTTGATGTGCTGGTTTCACTTTAAACCTATTCTACATCACATGCATATTAGATAAAAACAATATCAATATGACCCAATCTAGGGATCAGAAAATCTGTCAGATGCTGAAGAGAGGTGTGAAGGTCTGATCAAAAGTAAGATCCAGCTCGAGGCCAAACTCAAAGAGACAACTGAGAGACTGGAGGATGAGGAGGAAATCAATGCTGAGCTGACAGCCAAGAAGAGGAAACTGGAGGATGAATGCTCTGAGCTCAAGAAAGACATTGATGACCTGGAGCTGACCTTGGCCAAAGTGGAGAAGGAGAAACATGCCACTGAGAACAAGGTTGGGGTTCATGAAGTTAGCACAATATTTATCTAAAAGTAAGACATTGTATCACAGCCTCATTCAAGTCCCCATGAAATTACAGGTTAAAAATCTTACTGAAGAAATGGCTGCTCAAGATGACTCCATTGTTAAGTTGACAAAGGAGAAAAAAGCCCTTCAAGAGGCCCACCAGCAGACTCTTGATGATCTTCAAGCAGAGGAAGACAAAGTCAATTCTCTGACCAAGGCCAAGACTAAGCTGGAACAGCAAGTAGATGATGTGAGTAGAAGGTCCACATTTGTATGAATATTGATACAGACACCACATTTTTTCATTTATGTCATGCGTTCAATATGCAGCTTGAGGGTTCCTTAGAACAAGAGAAGAAGCTCCGCATGGACCTTGAGAGAGCCAAGAGAAAACTTGAGGGTGATCTAAAGCTCTCCCAAGAGAACATCATGGATCTGGAAAATGACAAGCAACAATCTGAGGAGAAACTGAAGAAGTAATGTAGAATTCTACTAGCAAAAGCTATTAATTTATTTACATTTAACAAGAAATGGATGTTAATTAACGTTTTTAACAACAGAAAGGACTTTGAAACAAGCCAACTTCTCAGCAAGATTGAAGATGAACAATCACTTGGTGCTCAGCTTCAGAAAAAGATCAAGGAGCTCCAGGTCTGTTTAACCTTATTTGAAACTATTGTATGATTGTATTTACTTATTATCTATCAAGCTAATTAACATTTGTTTTATTTCTAATAGGCCCGCATTGAGGAGCTGGAGGAAGAGATTGAGGCTGAGCGTGCAGCTCGTGCCAAGGTCGAGAAACAGAGATCAGATCTCTCCAGGGAACTTGAGGAAATCAGTGAGAGGCTTGAAGAGGCTGGTGGTGCCACTGCTGCTCAAATTGAGATGAACAAGAAGCGTGAGGCTGAGTTCCAGAAGCTGCGTCGTGACCTTGAGGAGTCCACCCTGCAGCATGAAGCCACCGCTGCAGCTCTCCGCAAGAAGCAGGCTGACAGTGTGGCTGAGCTGGGAGAGCAGATTGACAACCTCCAACGTGTCAAGCAGAAGCTTGAGAAGGAGAAGAGTGAATTCAAGATGGAGATTGATGATCTCTCCAGCAACATGGAGGTTGTTGCTAAAGCTAAGGTACTCATGGTCTTCCTGTGACAGTCACTCGAGAGTAGTTTTATCAAATGTCAATTTTTTGTAACCTTATTAATGTCATATTAATATCAGAGATTGTTGACTCATCTTCTTCAGTATGTCTTAAAATGGTTTGCTACCCACTGAAAAACAGGGAAATCTGGAGAAGATGTGCCGCATGCTTGAGGACCAACTCAGTGAAGTCAAGGCCAAGAGTGATGAGGCCGCACGCCAGATCAATGATCTCAGTGCTCAGAAAGCAAGACTTCAGACAGAAAATGGTAACACTGATAGGATAAATGGCTATGTTAGTGTCCCTCCCTTTGAAATGTTGCATGCTTCCCCATTAAGCTCAATACAAAATTACAATTACAATTACAAAATACAGAATTTCAAGAGTAATATGTAAACTAATCTCAATCACCACCAATAGGTGAGCTTGGCCGTCAGCTGGAGGAGAAAGATGCCCTTGTGTCTCAGCTGACGAAAAGCAAACAGGCTTTCACTCAGCAAATTGAGGAGCTGAAGAGACTGAATGAGGAAGAAGTCAAGGTAAAGAATCTGGACATAATAGCACACCACATCATATCAAGGACATTGTGTACATCTGTTTACTAATACAATTCTTCAACACAAACAGGCCAAGAATGCACTGGCCCATGTGGTTCAGTCTGCTCGCCATGACTGTGACCTCCTGAGGGAGCAGTTTGAGGAGGAGCAGGAAGCAAAAGCTGAGCTGCAGCGTGGCATGTCCAAGGCCAACAGTGAGGTAGCTCAGTGGAGAACCAAGTATGAAACTGATGCCATTCAGCGCACTGAGGAGCTTGAAGATGCCAAGTTAGTGACACTCACTCAGTCATTCTAATTTAATTTTAAGAACAGTGTTGAGTTCTAAAAGAAATAAATAATGCAATATTGTCATCAGGAAAAAGCTTGCCCAGCGTCTGCAGGAGGCTGAGGAGCAAATTGAGGCTGTCAACTCCAAGTGTGCCTCTCTGGAGAAGACTAAGCAGAGACTCCAGGGTGAGGTTGAAGACCTCATGATTGATGTGGAGAGAGCCAATGCTCTGGCCGCCAATCTTGACAAAAAGCAGAGGAACTTTGATAAGGTAATATTTCCTTTTTCAGTCTTTTTAAATGTAATATTATATTCTATAGAATTCATATAATATAATGTATTCATTGATTCTAATTTGGTCTGTTTTTTGAACCCTCAATTTCCATAAAATCATAAGTCATAACCCTTTTGTGGTGTGAAAGCAAACTCAATCTTTTTGTCCAAAATAGCATTGTACATAATGGCATCATGCATTTACATAACATAACTTTATCAATAACTGAACCATCGTAGGACACTCAAAGAACGAGGTAATAAGAGAGTTGGAAATGAGCTTTAGTCCTTACGAGAGATTCAAAGTGTGGCAAGATGGTAGACAGGTACACAGAGATCATGCAGTGAACTTGAGTGTCCAACCCACTCAACTGTAATCTGCCATGACCCATAACATAATCATTGTGCATGTTCATGTCAATAACATGCATAACGCATAACGTTGGCATAACACCTTGGCATAATGTTTCTCAAAAATGAAAATCCAACATCAGATCTGATGCGGTACAATTTTTCAATAAAAGAATGGTTCTGTATTCCACTTTTGGATCTCAATCAACCAAAACATCTTGCTATAGATAACAGATTGTTTAATTAAAGACTCCCTAAAAAAGGTCCTGGCAGAATGGAAGCAAAAGTTTGAAGAAGGTCAAGCAGAGTTGGAAGGTGCCCAGAAAGAGGCTCGCTCTCTCAGCACTGAGCTGTTCAAGATGAAGAACTCCTATGAGGAGGCTCTTGACCATTTGGAGACCCTGAAGAGGGAGAACAAGAACCTCCAACGTGAGTCAATACAAACTTGACCATTCAATCTTTGAAGTGTTACACTCATATTGATAATCTCAGTAATTTAGTAGCACAACATTTATATTTAACATACCATTTTAATTTCTGCAGAGGAGATCTCTGATCTGACTGAGCAGCTTGGTGAGACTGGAAAGAGTATTCATGAGCTGGAGAAGGCCAAGAAGGCTGTTGAGACTGAGAAGGCAGAAATCCAGACAGCTCTTGAGGAAGCTGAGGTACACATTTGGGGAGGAAATCTAATATACATGGTTATAATTAGTATTAATATATCATATAGTACAAAATTTGTATTTGTTTTCAAACCAATAGGGAACACTTGAGCATGAGGAGTCCAAGATTCTTCGTGTCCAGCTTGAGCTCAATCAAGTCAAAGGTGAAATTGACAGGAAGCTTGCAGAGAAGGATGAGGAGATGGAGCAAATCAAGAGGAACAGCCAGAGGGTGATTGAGTCAATGCAGGGCACTCTGGACTCTGAGGTCAGGAGCAGGAATGACGCCCTGAGAGTCAAGAAGAAGATGGAGGGAGACCTCAATGAGATGGAGGTTCAGCTCAGTCACGCTAACCGGCAAGCTGCTGAGTCCCAGAAACAGTTGAGGACCATTCAGGGTCAACTCAAAGTCAGTAATTCTAATACTAGTATGGATCACATGGCACAAATATGTACATCAGAGCTGAGCACAGTAATAAGGTCTGACTGACGTGTACTGGTCTGTCTGTCCACCAGGATGCCCAACTGCACCTTGATGATGCACTTAGAGGACAGGAGGACATGAAGGAGCAAGTTGCCATGGTTGAGCGCAGGAATGGCCTGATGGTAGCTGAGATTGAAGAGCTGAGAGCTGCCCTTGAACAGACAGAGAGAGGGCGCAAAGTGGCAGAGCAGGAACTGGTTGATGCCAGTGAGCGCGTTGGCCTTTTGCATTCTCAGGTATTCAGAGAAAAGTTAATTAAAACAGATGCATGTTTTAGGATGTCAAAATATAGTAAACAATGTCTGTTTTCTTAATATTAGAACACAAGTTTGCTTAACACCAAGAAGAAACTTGAGGCTGACTTCGTTCAGATCCAAGGTGAGGTTGATGATATAGTCCAGGAGGCAAGAAATGCAGAGGAGAAGGCCAAGAAAGCCATCACTGATGTAAGTTTTTTTCAAGTATATTTTACTGGCTTTTTGCCTTTATTGTGACGTGATACTGGCCAAGAGAGACAGGACGTGAGTCTGCACCATGATATGGAATGAAATGCGGTCAAAGTGAAGGTTGATCAGGTGAAACAGGTTTTACAATAGCTCTGAATGCAGTTAGACCAATCCTAATCAATGACCAGCATTATACATTTTAGAGGTACTTTACTTTACTTTCATTAAAATGGTATGTTCAAGCACACCTTGGAAGCTTAGATTTTTCAGTATGTGACCTGCAAACACAAAAGTTGTTATGGATACTTCTTCCTTAAACCAAACTCTGTGGTCATCAAGGCTGCCATGATGGCAGAGGAGCTGAAGAAGGAGCAAGACACCAGCGCTCATCTAGAGAGGATGAAGAAAAACCTGGAGGTCACTGTGAAGGACCTGCAGCATCGCCTGGATGAGGCTGAGAATCTGGCCATGAAGGGTGGCAAGAAACAGCTCCAGAAACTGGAGTCCAGGGTAATTTTATCAGAGTGTTTGCTCATAATTATTTGCTATAAATTATAACAATTCAGAACTCTCATATTAATATTCCTCATATTGAGGTTCGTGAGCTGGAAGCTGAAGTTGAAGCTGAACAGAGGCGTGGTGCTGATGCTGTCAAGGGAGTCCGTAAATATGAGAGAAGAGTCAAAGAGCTCACCTACCAGGTCTGGCTATTTCTCATTACCTTTTAGATTTGCAATACATGTTAAGACAGGAGGAGATAATTTATGTTATGTCTTCAGACTGAGGAGGACAAGAAGAACGTCAATAGGCTGCAGGATCTGGTTGACAAGCTGCAGCTGAAGGTCAAGGCCTACAAGAGGCAGGCTGAGGAGGCTGTGAGTGTTATTTCTTTTCTAGGTTTCTATGATCAATACCATTTTAATTCTGCTCTTCTAATTCAGGCCTAGGACAATGACAATATTACATGGGAGGGCTATTTAATTTCCTTCATAACAGGAGTTATGTTTGTTTGCTTTTTTTTTTTTCAAACAGGAGGAACAAGCCAACGGCCACTTGTCCAAGCTCAGGAAGGTACAACATGAGCTGGAGGAGGCTGAGGAGCGTGCTGACATTGCTGAGTCCCAGGTCAACAAGCTCAGGGCCAAGAGCCGTGACTCTGGAAAAGTAAGATAGCAATCACTAGAAACATTTTTTTGATTTGGCTCTGAATTGGGCACCTTAGTATAAAATGCAGGGCTGCTTTATTAGTTATTTTTTTCTCTCTTGTCACAGGGCAAAGAGACTGCAGAGTAAACTTTATGGATTTGTGCTCCTTTCATCTGGATGGATACCCTCATAACTATACAACTATCCAGTAACAATAATTGTTACCCAATAAAGCTTGTATTCTTAATTTCACTTTTTATTGGTTTTGTTGTTATTATCTAGCATGTAAAATGTAGTGTAATATATGTGAACCTTTTAGTGAATGTATGCTGTTTATACTCCTATGCAGATGCCTCTATCAAAATGAATTACTCAAACATCAATAAACATGACATTCTAATTAAAATCTAAATTAATATACTGTAACCTGACTTAAAGATGCAAACATGAATAGACCAAATAGCAGAACAGGCCAATAACAATAACTGTGCAAAAATATAAAGAAGAGAGACATTTTGAACATGTGATGCAATGAGGACATTTCAATCTAATGTGTGAAAGTCAAATCTAATGTGTGAAAAGTCAAATCTAATGTGTGAAAAGTCAAAAGTAAGTGTATTACCTATTCAGTTAGACAAATCTATGAAACTATGAATCTATGAAAGATAATTATCATAATTCAGCATCTTAAAATATCTAATTTTCAAGCAAAACATTTGATGTTTTAATTTTAATGAGACCAAGGCAATCATTTTTGTTGCTTTAATGTATTGACTGTGGCAATAAAGACAACCATCGGTGGTTAGGCACATTTTTTGGCACATTCAGGTATTTCCAGTTACCTTCACTTTTACTCAGTCACATTACTCAGGGCTAACCAGTCCATTCAGCATATCACATCTCACTAAAACATTTGTTCAATATTCACCTCAGATCTGTTAATAATTCACTCTGCTCAATTTTGATCATCGTTAATTTATTGCAATATCCTTACTTTCTGTATGTGATGGCTAATAGGCACAGCCTCAGTTCATTATGAGTACAGTGTGCATGGGGGATATCCTGTCTTAACCCTATGCACTCAGTCTCTCTTTCGTGTCATATTGCTCAAGTATTTTATTTATGCCCTGTACACAAACATATATTTAGGTCTGACTTTTCTGGCAGGGACAGGGCTGCAGTGGCGTTGGACACGGGGGTTAGGAGTCTCCCCACTTCTTGGAACAGATAATTTATGTAGGCTATTTCTCGCTTTTAAATTATCAGGCATTCAATTTATTACATTATATTGTGTACCCCCACTAGAAAAAATGATCCCCACTACACCTTTAGGCAGGGGTAAAGCGAATGCATTGCAGTTGGGGTGGGCACTAGTTTTATTGATGAAGAAAGGCCTAATGCGATGTTCTACGTGATAGAGGTTAAACAGGCTCAAAGAAAGAAGCCAAATATAGGCCTATGAAAAAAAGATTATTCACGAAATAAATATACAGGCAACAACAGTTACCTTTTCTGTACCTCCACAGGCTGAGGTTATTTAAATATGCACACAACCTTTTTGCAGGCAAGCCAGTACAGCTGTTGGCATTTTTATTGGTGCTTTTGTTATTGTTCTTGTCATTTAGTCCAGATGTTTTATCACATTTCCAACTACATTCCTGAAGCATTTCCATAAGTTATGTTGTATTTTCTGGAGTGCAGTTGTGAATCATTTCCTTGTTAACTGTATTAGCTCAGTGTGGTATTTTTGAATGTTGAGACTTTCACACTATTTATGTTTGTTTTCTCAATTTACAGTCAACACTATTACAGATTAGTTTGTCATGCATGCACACTGGCTCAGATCATCCGATCAGATCAACACCAATTGGAAGTTAGTTATTAGGTGGTGTGGTTTTAATTTTGGTAACATTTTTAGTAGGCTACTATAGTTCTATGTACAGGAGTAGTTATTAATTAATAAAGTTATGAAATTCACATCAAATCGTGTCTAGATGTCTCCAATGCTATTATATCTTTTCGCCAGTCATACTGAACTGTCTCTGCTTCTGAAAAGTTAGGACTTAAACAGACAATTAACAATGTCTGATGATGGTAACACTTTACTTGAGGGTGTCGAAGTAAGAGTGACATAAACCTGTCTTAAACATGACTTAACACACATCATGAACATTAATGGCACTCTTTGTTCATGACTGTTGTCAGTAAGTGTTATTCGGTTTTGTAATGTAAAGCTGACACTGTTTGGGATGACATTACAAAAACAGAATGACACTTTATGACAACAGTCATAAACGTTAAAGTGTCATTAGTGCATGATATGTGTCATGTCATGTTTATGTCAGGCTTATGTCACTCTTACGTCAACACCCTCAAGTAAAATTACAGTTGGTATTGGACTGAATTTGTTCATTAAAATCCTGAAATGGGAGTTATTTAAGTGAGAGGTGTTCAGGTCAGATTCACTTGGACATTGGGTGGTTCTCTGTGTGAGAGATGCTCCACAATTCCTTGCACTCTGAAACAAGAGCTGATCAATTTGGCACTGATCAATAGCACTAGCCTTCCCGTAAGTCCAACTGGAATCAGATTCTCACAAGTTTTCCAATGAGGTGAAGTAGATAAAGGAAATAGGACAAACATTTTGAAAGCAGAGAACTGACTGAATTTACAATACTATGTGCATTCATCCACTTTTTACTACTGGCCACTTTTTACTACAGGCTGCAATATGAGTTAAACCGCAAAAGGCTTTGTAAACAAAAGTCCTTAAGTCCAAAAGCCAACTGGATAGACTTGTAGCCTACCACAAGTTAATTTTGTCTGTTTCATATCTTGGAAGCCTGCCAGAATTTATCCCATTTCCAGGCACTTTGGTAGTGGTCAATAGTGATCTTAATGTATGTTTTCAAGGATCAAGGAGTTTATTTGTTACATACATTAAAATACAAATGTAGGACATATGGTGAAATTGCATAAATTAGAGCTCAATAAAAGAGAAAAAGAAACAGCAAAAGCAAAAGCAAATAAATTGGCATTAGTTCATATGAGAACAGGATCCGTGTAGCCTACAGAGTTTGTATCCAGCACCTTCCAGAGACCGTGGAAGTTGGGACGTACAAGTGACGTTGCATATGGGATAGGCTATCGTCTTCAGCCAGGGTGATGGCATCACTGGAGATGGCATCACTTGGCCCACCTATGTGACAATGAATACCACCGCACAGCCAAACGATTGGTAGGCAGGGCCACCTTCCTCCGAACCTGGCCAGTGGGATGTAGCCCTCTGCAGGGACATGACCCCCACTCAAACCATGGATAAACGATCCTCTGCGCCGCTCTCCTACGTCTCACCGCCACCTTCACAGCCTCAGCTCCAGTTTCTCTCGACTCACAGCAAAAGAAGGCGTCGCTGTTCCGCAGGTGGAGGTGCCCGGTGGAGCTAGAGCATCGTCTCGTAGCCAAACAGAACAGTCAGACCGCATTATTTGAATAGAAGCACTCTGAAAAATGGCAAACTAATCTAAACTTTCCAAACTGTTGGAGACAGTAACTGAAAATTCCCATGATCCAGCACAATGCTATCATGATCCAGCACAATGATACTTACAAAAGGTGAAAATAAAGTGAAACAAAGCGGAAAGGGTGAAAACAAGAGTGGGAGCTGCGCTTTCACATGCGTTTTGATATTTTGGCTGGTTTAACCATCTTAAACCAACCACTTAAAGCCAACTACCAGCATAGGGTGTTAGGCCATAGGCCTAGTATTTGATTACATACTGGTGTGACCAGTGTGGATGTTAGCTGGTAGTAGTGGTATTGCGTAAGTAGCGCTATCCCATACACCTGCGCACCACCACACAGCCGGTTAGACAAAGCTGGTTGGGATCAACAGAGTAGGTCTACGGAAGTGAAACGATGAGTAAGTAGATTGAAAAGCAACTTTGGCCTACTACAGCCCAAACAGTGTGTGGTGGCTGAGCTCAGTACTTGAACTCAGTAACTGACATAATACATCTGTTTGTTTGTATGGGCCCTAGTGAAAATGTAGACTTTTAGATTTAGATGTGGTCACTAGTTAGGCTATGTGTAACACCTACACACCAATAGCTAGCCAGTCCTGATTCTTTCACTATGCTGCTAAAAGAATAAAAGTTACCCTACCCTACCCAACCATTTGTTTCACAACACAGTGTGCATCCATTCAGTGGCAAAATGGCAAAGTAAAAAGGCTTATCTAATTGCAACTCTTTTGTCTACGGCGAGCTGTGGGGTTCAAATCTAGTAAATATACAATGCGCCATGAAATAATGCCGGTCCTGTGCGTTCACACCCAGAGCTAAGATGTCATATCGCTTTTGTTGCTCATCAAAATCGCGGTAACACTTTATATGAACACAGTATTCATAAAGTAAAGCCAATTTTCATTTTTGGGTCATGTAACCTATATTTCTGACATTTTGCTCCTGACAAACTATGGTCGTTAAAGGCAAAACACAAATTACAAGGAAGTCTGCAGCCAGGGGTACATAGAGAATGAGAGGATTTTCTCTGAGACCTAGTGGACTGGAGCACCATCCTGCAGTAGAGACACCAACCCTACAGTCTATCACCAACAAACCAAATATTACATTATCATTACTGTCATATTTTACAATTATAACTGGCTAATGGAATTCTAGCTGCTATAAGAAGCCCAGTAAATCAGCCATGTAGTAAGATAATTCTACACATCATAAACATATGAAAACACCAGTAAAAATGCTGCATGAAACAGTACAAGCCCAGGTGAAGGTCAAAGGTATAAATAACATGAGACAGTCAGTAAATTTCCATTTTGTTGTTAAATCCCTTGTAAAAATCCAGTATAAGAAAGTCCAGCCTATATATTTTGTAATTTCATTGGACAAGCCAAGAGGATTGTTGAGTATACAAAGTTTAAAGGAAATTATACTGCCTGTCACCGAACACCACCAATAAATCTGTCACTCCATGTTTGGACTGCTGCATTGCCCCCTGCTCTGAAGGCCTTGTCAAACATTCAACAAATGTGTGTGTGTATGCATGGCAGTTGTAAGTGCTAAACATAAAAAAATCAAAGAACATGCAGGCCTTTATACATAAATGGAGCAATGGAAGTAATGCAATCAAATCACCAGTTACACAATTTACATAAACATTATAAAAGTATTTTTGACAACTGTTCTCAGTTACCCAAATTAAGCAAATACATTACCCAAAACGTTTATTAGAGTTTGCCAATTTGATCAATCTGATCTGAATCCATACTTAAAAATGTTAAATGTAAAACTGTTACATTGGACATTAATAAACCAGGTGAAGTATATGAAACATCTTAGAAATGAAACCTACAACACAATTGATCACTGATGCTGAGTATGTGTTTAAATATACTTAACCACAACAATCTTGCCTTATTGGGATACTGCTTAGCTTGCAGATAGCCACAATATAAGGACCCAAAGGACACCAGAGATGCAGAGGCCAAAGGGTTCCACATTGCAGTAAGTGTCAACTGTTTGACTGGTCAGGGTGGTTGCTGTATTAACGTATGCTAAATTCTGAGGTTTTCATCTGAAGCATGGATGGACAGTTGGATTTGCTTGGACAGAGAGATTTTTTTTCACTCTTTGTTTTAATTTACTTTGATTCAGTTTGATGTTTTGTTCAACACCTCTATGTACCAAAAGAAATGTCAGAAATGTTATTCTCTTGTTGAAAACATCTCAAGGAAATTATGTTTTCACTGCTGTTGTGTAAACTATCAATGACTGATTTCTTATTCCTTCATTATGTTCATACAGTTGTGGTGATTTCATCTGGTCCTGTGAGGAGCAAGTAAGTATTTGCATTTTTAAAAGACTTGCAACCCAGCAACTTGAAGCTTAGGCCACAAGAAACATTCAGTATACCCATTTATATTTAATTTAAACAGTTTCTCACAATCGTATATGTAGTCGAATAGGTAGAGCTATTTTTTTCATCTGGACCTGAAATCCAAAGTTTGTCCATTGGCAGGACAGCTCCATCATTTTTGGTTTGCTGCTACTTTAACTAATATGCCCAGCTTACAAAAAGGTCCACTGACAAGTAAAGTTTAAAAAATACTGAAATGCATGATCTGGCAATTCCGAAAAATATTTTTTACACTCATATTTGCAAGACTCAGATGGCTTTCTTTTTGTGCATAATTTTTAAAGCATCTCTTCTACATAAATGTGACACTGCATAGATACAAGACTGCTTAGAAACAAGACAACAATATTTCCCTATTAAAATAAAAAATGCTGGTGTCTGTGTAGTCAAAAAGCACGATAACCTGACTAACCATGAAATGTGAATATGTCTTTTTTTCCAGCAGTAAACCGCAACCATGGGGGATGCGGACATGGCCGTTTATGGCAAGGCTGCCATTTACCTCCGTAAGCCTGAGAAGGAGAGAATTGAGGCCCAGAACAAGCCCTTTGATGCAAAGACAGCTTACTATGTGGTTGACAAAGAGGATTTGTACCTGAAGGCTACAATCAAGAAGAGAGATGGTGGCAAAGTCACTGTTGAAGTGCTTGATACCAAGGAGGTAGACTCAACTTGACTGATTTTTAAATCCTTGTTTTCGTATTTAGAATTTGCTTTTAATATGTGACCAGTAAAATCTGTTTCTGGTTCTCTTACAAAGAATTTACATTTAAAGCAAAATCATTCAGATTTTAGTGTAAATTTGGTGGAGTAGCCACCTAAAACGCACATGCACGCACTTATTGGCTCTTCTAGAAGATGATAATTTGTGTTTGATGGCTTTACAATGTCATTTAACATTACACTGTAAAGCTTTTTCTTTTATTTGGAGTGGTTTCCTACCCTCCACCCATAATTGCAGAGTGCATTTACTGGATGGCTGTACTGGAACACTTGTGTGTTTATCCTTCATATGAGTATGACTGTATGCCATCCAAATGAATTTGGAGATATTGTCTGAAAAAATGGATTACTGACAAAAAAGTGACGAAAAGTTATATAGTGTTGCTTTAAACAAGACCACTAAAATCTGCTTCATGTCTTTGCCTCAGGAAAGGACAGTGAAGGAGGATGAGGTCTCCCCAATGAATCCTCCCAAGTTCGACAAAATTGAGGACATGGCCATGATGACTCACCTCAATGAAGCCGCTGTCCTGTATAACCTCAAAGAGCGTTATGCAGCATGGATGATCTACGTAAGCTTTATGATTTTACTGAGATTTTTTTTTTGCCACATTCACAATACAATAGTGCTAATTTACCATATTCTTCCTCTCAGACCTACTCTGGGCTTTTCTGCGTCACTGTGAACCCCTACAAGTGGCTCCCAGTGTACGACCCAGAAGTGGTGTCTGCTTACAGAGGCAAGAAGCGCATGGAGGCCCCACCCCACATCTTCTCTGTCTCTGACAACGCCTACCAGTTCATGCTCCAAGGTAAACTCTTCTTTTACAAGCCATTTCACAATTATCGTTAAATGAATGAATATGATCTGATTTCTCTAATTTGACCCACAGACAGAGAAAATCAGTCTGTCCTCATTACGTAAGTGCCAACTTAATATACAATTTTTCACATTTATGATCCAATGCTGTGTAACAATTTTAATCATGATAATATCTTCCATGGGTGACAGTGGAGAATCTGGTGCAGGAAAGACTGTGAACACCAAACGTGTCATCCAGTACTTTGCAACAATTGCAGTGTCTGGTGGTGACAAGAAGAAGCAAGAACCGCAGGCCGCTGGAAAAATCCAGGTAATATACAAATAAAAATCTTTGTATATCACTCTTTACACATTTAAAATTAATGCTTTTAGTGCTACAAAAGGGGAAAATTTGCAGCATGACATATATGTTTTATTCATGTAAAGGGCTCTCTTGAAGACCAAATTATTGCTGCCAACCCACTGTTGGAGGCTTATGGTAATGCCAAGACTGTGAGGAATGACAACTCCTCCCGTTTTGTAAGTTCTGAGCTTATCTTCACATTCTTGTAGTTTATGATAAGATAATTTGTTTTAAGATTCAATGTCTTTAACAGGGTAAATTCATCAGAATTCACTTTGGCACAACTGGAAAACTGGCTAGTGCTGATATTGAGACTTGTAAGTACAACAAACTTTCTTCTAAATCTTTAATAAAAACCAAATTGTAAGTTAAAAGTTTGCACCATGGTGTCAGATAAAATTTAACATCACTCTTACCAACAGATCTGCTGGAGAAGTCTAGAGTGACATTCCAGCTTCCTGATGAGAGAGGCTACCACATCTTCTACCAGATGATGACCAACCACATGCCTGAGCTGATTGGTAGGCTTTAGATTTACAACTACTAATGCAATCATGTTGATAGCTGAGTATGTTTATGAGTTTTACATATATATGTGTGAGTATATGCTGCTGCTGAAGGTGTATTTATTCCCTACAGAAATGTCTCTCATCACAACCAACCCTTACGACTTCCCCATGTGCAGTCAGGGTCAGATCACCGTGGCCAGCATTGATGACAAAGAGGAGCTGGTAGCCACAGATGTAAGATATTAATAATTTATACATTTATTTATCTTATGTCAAAGATGTGATAAAGGTTTTAAAAAGGTAACATATTTAATTTATGATTTCAGACTGCCATTGACATCCTGGGCTTCAGTAATGAGGAGAAAATGACCATTTACAAGCTGACTGGTGCTGTGCTCCATCATGGCAACATGAAATTCAAGCAGAAGCAGCGTGAGGAGCAGGCTGAGCCTGATGGCACTGAGGGTAGGTTATAACACTTAACTGAACACAGACCTGCTCTATGATAACTTTATTACAGTACTTTACTGAATAAGTCATTACTTTGAAATACATGAATTTGTTGTACTAAAATTATGCATAATCTCTTATTTCTGTTGAAAACATTGTGACTAAGATACAACATTTAATTATTTTTAGATGCTGACAAAGTTGCATACCTCATGGGCTTGAACTCTGCTGATATGCTGAAGGGTTTGTGCTACCCAAGAGTGAAGGTCGGTAATGAGTTTGTTACCAAGGGTCAGACTGTGCCACAGGTCCTGAACTCTGTGTCAGCCTTAGCCAAGTCTATCTATGAGAGGATGTTCTTGTGGATGGTCATCCGTATCAACCAGATGTTGGACACAAAACAGCCGAGACAGTTCTTCATTGGTGTGCTGGACATTGCTGGCTTTGAGATTTTCGATGTGAGGACAATTTTTTCTATAATACTTCACCTTCAATAGTGATTTTTCAAACAGGGAAATGAGGGCATTAATTATGTTTATTTCCCCATTACAGTACAACAGCATGGAACAGCTGTGCATCAACTTCACCAATGAGAAACTGCAACAGTTCTTCAACCATCACATGTTCGTTCTGGAGCAAGAGGAGTACAAGAAGGAGGGTATTGATTGGGAGTTCATTGACTTCGGCATGGACTTGGCCGCTTGCATTGAGCTGATTGAAAAGGTCATTTTAAATTATTTAACGATTAAACAAAATTATTTAACGATTTTGTAATTATACCATACATAATATTTTATGATCCATTATCAATTTTATTATCTATTAATGCCTGACATGACATCTTCTTAATTAACAGCCCATGGGTATCTTTGCCATTCTTGAAGAGGAGTGCATGTTCCCCAAAGCCTCTGACACCACTTTCAAGAACAAGCTGTATGATCAGCATCTTGGCAAGTGCAATGCCTTCCAGAAGCCCAAGCCTGCCAAAGGCAAGGCTGAGGCCCACTTCTCCCTGGTGCACTATGCCGGCACTGTGGACTACAACATCTGTGGCTGGCTGGACAAGAACAAGGATCCACTGAACGAATCTGTGTTGCAGCTATACCAGAAGTCAGGAGTGAAACTTCTGCCTGTCCTGTACCCACCCGTTGTGGAGGGTAACTCATTTTCAACACATAAAAATTATAGCAATATGAATTATTAATGAAATACCTTTTCAGTATTGCCTACTGTTTCCTTCTCAATCTCCAATTAAAAATATGCATCTACCACTGAAATTGCTATTAGATTTTTTTTGATCTGCAGAGAGTGGTGGTGGTGGTGGTGGTAAGAAGGGTGGTAAGAAGAAGGGTGGCTCCATGCAGACTGTGTCCTCACAGTTCAGAGTATGTATCTTTAACCAGTAACCAACAAATCACTCATCGTGAAGATAGGTGAAGTGATAACCTGACTGCACTCTTATCTCAACAGGAGAACTTGGGTAAACTGATGACCAACTTGAGAAGCACCCACCCCCACTTTGTGCGTTGCCTGATTCCCAATGAAATTAAGAAACCAGGTAGGGTTTTGGTTAACGAATGAACAATGTTATAAATTATTGTATTACCTTTAAATTGACATTTATGTCTTTGACAGGTCTTATGCAGAACTTCTTGGTCATCCATCAGCTCAGGTGCAATGGTGTGCTAGAGGGTATCAGAATCTGCAGAAAGGGTTTCCCAAGCAGAATCCTCTATGGTGACTTCAAGCAGAGGTGAACTGAAAAAGTAAATAAGGTGTTATACATGTTCATATGATTAATATAGGGGGAAATAATAATGTACACCTATTACAACTAGATACAAGGTGCTGAATGCCAGTGTCATCCCTGAGGGTCAGTTCATTGATAACAAGAAGGCTGCTGAGAAGCTCTTGGGATCTATTGATGTTGATCACACCCAGTACAAGTTTGGACACACTAAGGTAGAGAAGTTACATGCAAATCTTTGATTTATTTGCCTATTTTGTCAAAAGTGTACTAATATTTCAGTTTCTCTCTCTCAGGTGTTCTTCAAAGCTGGTCTGCTGGGTACGCTTGAGGAGATGCGTGATGAGAAACTAGCTAGCCTGGTCACAATGACTCAGGCTCTCTGCCGTGCATATCTGATGAGGAAGGAGTTTGTCGTTATGATGGAAAGGAGGTACTTTATGATAGATTTTTTTATAACAGATTTTATAACTACTCATTTTACTTTAAAAACATGATTAAAGAAGTCAAAATCTGAACCCTCTGCACAATTGCCATTTAACATAAATTTTATTTAGAAAAGGATTGTTTGTTACATGAATCCTTCTGCTACATTTAGTGAGGATGACAACTTGACTCAGAGCTATAAATCAGAAATCCACCTCTATTCCAGAGATGAAACCTTAACCCTCCAGTACAATGTTCATCTGTTTACTAGGTTAAATATGCAGAGATGTATGTTAAATATATTTGCACAAATGCCATATAGATTGCAATAAAGTATTCTGAAAGGATTGATTAACAGACGCAATTTTTTGTGACAGGGAGGCAATCTACACCATTCAGTACAATGTGCGCTCATTCATGAATGTCAAGCACTGGCCATGGATGAAGGTTTACTACAAGATCAAGCCTCTGCTGAAGAGTGCTGAGACTGAGAAGGAGCTGGCCAACATAAAGGAGGAACATGAGAAACTCAAGGCAGCCCATGCCAAGGCAGAGGCAAGGAAGAAGGAGCTTGAAGAGAAGATGGTGGCTCTGGTGCAAGAGAGGAATGACCTGCAGCTGCAAGTGTCATCTGTAAGTCTATACCAGAATTACAATATTCACAATCACACATTATCCAGTCTTATTTTCATCTTAATGTTATTAAAAAGTGTAGAACTATAGAGATAATGTGGACAGCAATTCTATAGATTGCAATATTCACTTCTATAGCCTGTCACAGGATTATGTTTAAAAAAAAAAAATCTCATCTCATCTTTTATTTTATATTTATTCCTGTTTATACTAAAGGAATCTGAGAATCTGTATACTTTTGCGAGTCTGTATCACTTAGGGTAAAATCACTATGACTCATCACCCAATCTAGGGATCAGAGAACCTGTCAGATGCTGAGGAGAGGTGTGAGGGTCTGATCAAGAGTAAGATCCAGCTCGAGGCCAAACTCAAAGAGACGACCGAGAGACTGGAGGATGAGGAGGAAATCAATGCTGAGCTTACTGCCAAGAAGAGGAAACTGGAGGATGAGTGCTCTGAGCTCAAAAAAGACATTGATGACCTGGAGCTGACCTTGGCCAAAGTGGAAAAAGAGAAGCATGCCACTGAGAACAAGGTTCAAATTATTTGTTACATTTATATGTGTAATATAAACATTATTGTAAGGCACATTTATAAATATCCATGGATATCAATACAAATCTTATATGCAGGTCAAGAACCTAACTGAGGAGATGGCCGCTCAGGATGAGTCCATTGGTAAGCTGACAAAGGAGAAGAAAGCCCTCCAAGAGGCCCACCAGCAGACTCTTGATGATCTTCAGGCAGAGGAAGACAAAGTCAACACTCTGACCAAATCCAAGACTAAGCTTGAACAGCAAGTAGATGATGTGAGTTGAGGACCTGTCTGTAATCAAATATCAAGCATGCATTATTATAACCATTAATGACTTGCTGCTCTAAATTCACAGCTTGAGGGTTCCCTGGAGCAAGAGAAGAAGCTCCGCATGGACCTTGAGAGAGCCAAGAGAAAGCTTGAGGGTGACCTGAAGTTGTCCCAGGAGAACATCATGGATCTTGAGAATGACAAGCAGCAGTCTGAGGAGAAGCTGAAGAAGTAATCCAGAATTCCCTTCAGCACTCACATTTATGTTTTGAAAGTGTAATCCTACTTTACTGATTCATTTATTATTTTGCTTGTGTTGGGAAACAGGAAGGACTTTGAAACTAGCCAGCTCCTCAGCAAGATTGAAGATGAACAGTCACTGGGTGCACAACTACAGAAGAAGATCAAGGAGCTTCAGGTTTGTTCATTTTTTAGTCTTTTTTTCAGAAATGAAGTCTCTCGGACTGTTCTTGAATGTTATTTTTAATTTCTGTATTACATCTAATAGGCCCGCATTGAGGAGCTGGAGGAAGAGATTGAAGCTGAGCGTGCAGCTCGTGCCAAGGTTGAGAAGCAGAGAGCTGATCTCTCCAGGGAACTTGAGGAGATCAGTGAGAGGCTTGAGGAGGCTGGTGGTGCCACTGCTGCTCAAATTGAGATGAACAAGAAGCGTGAGGCTGAGTTCCAAAAACTGCGTCGTGACCTTGAAGAGTCAACCCTGCAGCATGAAGCCACTGCTGCTGCTCTTCGCAAGAAGCAGGCTGACAGTGTGGCTGAGCTGGGAGAGCAGATTGACAACCTCCAGCGTGTCAAGCAGAAGCTTGAGAAGGAGAAGAGTGAATTCAAGATGGAGATTGACGACCTCTCCAGTAACATGGAGGCTGTTGCTAAAGCTAAGGTGAATAAATTTTAACACAAGTAATTCTTGTAATTTTCTATTGTTACTCTCACAAATATAGTGCTTGTCATTAAGCATTTCATGACAACATGGGTTGTTGATATTGCTAAAACTCTTTTGTATTGCTAAGCTTTAACATATTTCAATGAATAGGCCAATCTGGAAAAGATGTGCCGTACTCTTGAGGACCAACTGAGCGAGGTCAAGTCCAAGAGTGATGAGGGCGCCCGCCAGATCAATGACCTCAGTGCTCAAAGAGCAAGACTTCAGACTGAAAATGGTAAAAATATTCTGAACATTGGAAGCAGGGGAATTGTTGGGAATCTTAGATGGAGAATTTCACTGTTACTTCCCATTCCATTGCCCATTTTCTAATTCATTCTATGTTAGCTATATGGTAATGATATGCTCCTTAAACAGGTGAACTTGGCCGTCAGCTGGAGGAGAAAGATGCTCTTGTGTCTCAGCTGACCAGAAGCAAGCAGGCTTTCACTCAGCAAATTGAGGAGCTGAAGAGACTGAACGAGGAGGAAGTCAAGGTAAAGTATATACCATGCAAAGGGCTGGACACCATCAACCTGAGAATATGGTCACATATTGTCTCTTTTCTGCAAACAGGCCAAGAATGCCCTGGCCCATGCTGTTCAGTCTGCTCGCCATGATTGTGACCTCCTGAGGGAGCAGTTTGAGGAGGAGCAGGAGGCAAAGGCTGAACTTCAGCGTGGCATGTCCAAGGCCAACAGTGAGGTAGCTCAGTGGAGGACCAAATATGAAACTGATGCCATCCAGCGCACTGAGGAGCTTGAGGAGTCCAAGTATGTACAGCCCAAATAGTAAATTACATACAGAACATTATATCTTCATAATAGCTGCTGCCTGACAAATTACATAATTTTATCAGGAAAAAGCTTGCCCAGCGTCTACAGGAGGCTGAGGAGCAAGTCGAGGCTATCAATTCAAAGTGTGCTTCTCTGGAGAAGACCAAACAGAGACTCCAGGGTGAGGTTGAAGACCTCATGATTGATGTGGAGAGAGCCAATGCTCTGGCTGCCAATCTTGATAAGAAGCAGAGAAACTTTGACAAGGTATTATGGAATATTATGGAATTACTGCAACAATGCAAAAATGACAAGGTAATGTGGATGTGTGACATTTTCATAGCAATGTATTTTATGTGAAAATGACCAGAAGTGCTTATCATTTCGTATCAGGTCCTAGCAGAGTGGAAGCAGAAGTTCGAGGAAGGTCAGGCAGAGTTGGAGGGTGCCCAGAAAGAGGCTCGCTCTCTCAGCACTGAACTGTTCAAGATGAAGAACTCCTATGAGGAGGCTCTTGACCAGCTGGAGACTCTGAAGAGAGAGAACAAGAATCTCCAACGTAAGTTAACATGATCTGATGCACAAAATATGTACTAGTAAATTAGATTTAACATCTTGGTGTATTTTTGCATTGGATGCAAATATTTCAATTTAATGGCAATATTTGTGCAGAGGAGATCTCTGACCTAACTGAGCAGCTGGGTGAGACTGGAAAGAGCATTCATGAGCTGGAGAAGGCCAAGAAGGCTGTTGAGACTGAGAAGAGTGAGATCCAGACAGCCCTTGAAGAGGCTGAGGTACAGAAACAGTATCACACATTAAGAACATTTTCAGAAATCTAATTGTTTTATTCTTTTAACATGTGTCTGTTACTGTCATGACACCAGGGAACTCTTGAGCATGAAGAATCCAAGATTCTCCGTGTCCAGCTTGAGCTCAACCAGATCAAGAGTGAGGTTGACAGGAAGCTTGCAGAAAAGGATGAGGAGATGGAGCAGATCAAGAGGAACAGCCAGAGGGTGATTGACTCCATGCAGGGCACTCTGGACTCCGAAGTCAGGAGCAGGAATGATGCCCTGAGAATCAAGAAGAAGATGGAGGGAGACCTCAATGAGATGGAGATTCAGCTTAGCCACGCTAACCACCTGGCTGGTGAGGCTCAGAAGCACTTGAGGACTGTCCAGGGTCAACTCAAGGTAGGTACTATCAATGTTAGGGTTAGGGTTAGGAGCAGCATAGCAGTGATTAAATCTAACAATGCTTTATGATGAGTGCTATCCATATCTCTATCCAACTAGGATGCCCAACTGCACCTTGATGATGCCATCAGAGGACAGGAAGACATGAAAGAGCAGGTTGCCATGGTTGAGCGCAGGAATGGCCTGATGGTGGCTGAGATTGAGGAGCTGAGAGCTGCCCTGGAGCAGACAGAGAGAGGTCGCAAAGTGGCTGAGCAGGAGCTGGTTGATGCCAGTGAGCGTGTTGGTCTTTTGCATGCTCAGGTACACAATTTAGTATCAATTATATAAGTAATACATTTAATTTAATTATAAAACTAATGGATATCTCAGGATGTCAACATATACTGCAGTCAACAATCTTAACAATCTTACTATTAGAACACAAGTCTGCTGAACACCAAGAAGAAGCTTGAGGCTGACTTGGTTCAGGTCCAAGGTGAGGTCGATGACATCGTACAGGAGGCCAAGAATGCTGAGGAGAAGGCCAAGAAAGCTATCACTGATGTAAGTGTTTTTTTCTTCTGATTATTTGATTTCTGTAAGCCTGTGTCCAGTGCAGGAGCAAATGAATGGTGCTGTATTTATACACTATTCTGTTATCTAGGCTGCCATGATGGCAGAGGAGCTCAAAAAGGAGCAGGACACCAGCGCTCATCTGGAGAGGATGAAGAAGAACCTGGAGGTCACTGTGAAGGACCTTCAGCACCGCCTGGATGAGGCTGAGAACCTGGCCATGAAGGGTGGCAAGAAACAGCTCCAGAAACTGGAGTCCAGGGTTAGGAAAAACTATAAAACTATTTACTATTATTTTGACTACTAGTTTGAGTACAATTGGGTAAGTATTTATCCAATATGAATGGAAATGTTTCTCATGCTAAGGTTCGGGAGCTGGAGGCTGAGGTCGAGGCTGAACAGAGACGTGGTGTTGATGCTGTCAAGGGAGTCCGCAAATATGAGAGGAGGGTCAAGGAGCTCACCTACCAGGCAGGGAATCTTTCTACAACTACATTTTACAGCTACATGTAAAGTTAAAGTCAATGGGACATTTCTTGACATATTCTTCTCTTTAGACTGAGGAGGACAAGAAGAACATCAATAGACTCCAGGATCTGGTTGACAAGCTTCAACTGAAGGTCAAGGCCTACAAGAGACAGGCTGAGGAGTCTGTAAGTCATATTTTGTCATAGTGATATGGCATATTTCTTTCTTTCTTTTTGAATGTGCATTCTCGCAATATTCTCAATCTTCATTAATTGCCTCAACTTCACATGGTATAGGAAGAACAAGCCAATGGCCACCTGTCCAAGTTGAGAAAGGTGCAGCATGAGCTGGAGGAGGCTGAGGAGCGTGCTGACATTGCTGAGTCACAGGTCAACAAGCTCAGAGCCAAGAGCCGTGATAGTGGAAAGGTAAGAGCCTTTTTCCTGAACAAATAGGCTAACCTTATTTATTATCATTTTTATAAATTAACATGTCTTAACAAGTATTATAGTCGCTGATCTTTTTGTAATCTTTTTTTTATTTAATTTCTTTTTTCTGTTCTAAAGGGAAAAGAGGCAGCAGAGTAAATCCTCTGATTCCACGTCACTTTCATTTGGATTAAAAATCCTGGAAAATGTAACCATTCTATAAAACATGCACCCTACCTAATAAAATTTTCATCTCAATACCTTTGTAGGTCTTTTTAATGGCTTGTACTCAAGGCAGTTCATAAACCTTCATAAGTGGGGTGGTATATGTGTGACTTTACAACTAGGCTGAAACTTTGCATTCAAAATGCTGAACTGTTAGTACTTCTTCCTCACACAGTTGTAATTGACAAGGGTTATATTCCACGTCATTATAAATATCATCACCTCTACAATCTTATTTAGTTCTCCTCATCATACACACCTAAATTGGGTCATTATTGGCTAATATGACAGCAATAGATCTACAACCAACAAATCATTTGTAATCATGATACAGATCTATCATCAGGTGTGCCCACCTTAAGTTAGAACTGTAAATCACCTTAAACTATATGTACAAAAAGTACTTGTGCCACAGCTGTCCTTGCAACTGAGATGTAGACAAGGGAGGAATGGTACACTGTGCAGAAAGTTTATTATTTCTAGGTGAAATAGCAGAATGGAACAAACCTATAATGAAGTGGAATACTCAAAAATTAAAATTTTACAACTGTGTCAGCCAGTAGGCTAAATCTGTACCTTACCAAAAAACAGCCTTCTTGTCAGTAAGCATTTTTTTGATAAACCTCTAGTTTTTAATCTTTACTGAAACTAGACTGGCAGGGTTTCTAAACGTCTTAAATTGTGGAAGTTAAATTCTTGGTTTCTCAAGTATTTAAGATGACATTCAAGATGACATGTCATGATGAATGTGACTTCCATTAAGCAGAGCCAGATCAGCTAAAAGAAAAAAAGGCTATACAAAAGCTAAAATAACAAGCTTCACATTGAAGATGTGATTGTATGTGATGCCTTGTTCCTTTCCATGACAGTAGGACAGAATGTTGCCCTCATGGACCAAAAAGACATCTTAGTTGCAAGGAAAGACCAAGAGCACCCTTCATACATACCTACCGGAAATATGGGAAATCAGGTGAAAGGAGTAGCTGATAATAATTATTAAGCATGGGCTATTGATAAACTCCATGAAGTTCCATGTAAATGTGTGTCATAGCTCCATGTGTTAATGACAATGAGCCACAAAAGCTGTTTCACCAAAATTGGATTGCATTTGCAACACACACTGGCAGCAATAGCTGTGTTTTGTGTCATTTACATTGGCTTGGCTGAGTATTTGTCATTGATGAGATTTAGACTTGCAACCATGGAATCAGATCCTAGATAGCACAATATGCAGAAGGCCCACTGCCAGTGTTGTGCTATCTGGTACAGTATAGCAGGATTAAAACACTTGGGATTGCAAGACTTTCTACTGAGGAACTCTCAGGATTATGAGGATTGCACACTTGAGGTAAACAAGATGTATACTCTTGTCTTGATTAGTGGCTATGACTATACAGTTGGGTTACTGTAGGCAATGGTGAATTAGTTACTGTGGACTGCGCTTCAGAAAAGCTAGTGTGCACCATTCCTACGTTCTGATTTGCTCTGAATTGTTGTAGGGTTATTGGGACAAACTAATTGTGGTCTACCATACGCCTATGTTTACCAACCCCACGTGTATGAGACCTAACATAGCCTATACATGAGCCAAGAAGTAAAAAAAAAACTCCTCAACTTTATGCAATTAGCTATGACACGTTTCAGCTGTAAATGTCGGTGGGCATGTTCAGTTTTTTGTAAGATTCAGAGCCACTTTAGGTCCAGATAAAAGCGGGGGGGGAAATGTGCCGGGTTTGCGCGCGGCAACTCCATTGTTTCACACAATCTGGATAAAGGCGTTGGAACAAGATGGCTAGTGCGGAGCCAGATATGGAGATCATGGAGGATGAATTACCAGAAGAAGATGTATTAAATTCTGGAGAGGAAAGCCATAGTAACTTTGGCCAAACCTTGATGACCTATTCGCGTTTAAACGCAAAAAAGGCAACAACATAATCATGCAATGTAAAATGTGTGCCAAACCGATCTTTCCTCAACATCGAATCTACGAAAACATGTGGCGGTAAGTAGGCTACAAATATAGGCCTATATGTTTTGCCTGTTATACCCGAACGGTATATTTATTGTTGTTGTTGTTCTTGTTAACACCTTATGCTGTTAAGCACAATCTGGCTTCATGATATCAATTATTTTCCATCCTGATCACTAACGTTTCAAGTGAAATAGCCGAAGGTAGGGGAAATTAATCACCTCACGTTTAAAATCTGCTTTAGAGGGCAGTCAGAAATAATAAGAATGCAAGACTTTAGTTTGTGATTAGTGTCTTAATAAATCATCTTAATTTATGTTGGCTATAGGATAACTTGTGCTGGATTCGGTTTATGACTCGTCCTTTTTTACATAAAATAATTGAAAAGTAACTAAGTAACTTTTACTCAAAGTACATTTGAAATGTATCGAGTACATTTTCAGATGGGTACTTTTACTTTTATTTGAGTAGGATTTAAGCAAAGTAGATACTTTTACTTAATTACAATTTTTCAGTACTTTTTCTACCTCTGAACAGGGGCAATGATGGAGCAAGTGGTAGAGGTGCTCTTTGGCAACAGGGTTGCAGGTTCAAGCCCCACTCTGCTTGACCTCATCAAAGTGTTCTTGAGCAAGATACTGAACCCCAAATTGCTCCCGGTGTAGGTTGGCACCTTGCATGGCAGCCTGTGCCACCAGTGTGTGAATAGGTGAAAGTGAGGCATACATTATAAAGTGCTTTGAGTGTTCGTAGGAGTAGAAAAGAGCTACAGAAATGCAGTACATTTATCATAACAGCAGTTAACTAACTGTTAGCAAAGCATTGTTAACTGTTCATAATACCTTGTTAACACATGTTATTTTAAAGCGTTACCCACCCCACTTACTGAGGTTTATGAATTGCCTTGTGCACAAGCCATAAAAAACACATACAAAACAAAGGTATTGAGATAAGGAAAAGTTTATTAGGCAGTATGCAGTGGTTTTAATCCAAATGGAAGTGACGTGGAATCAAAGGATTTACTCTGCAGACTCTTTAGCCTTTGGAACAGAAGAAAGAAATTACATTAGCTAAAGATTAGGCTACAATAAATGATTAATAATGAGAAGATTAATTAAGAGACTTGTTAAAACATAAAAAATGACAATAAATAAGGTTAGCCTATATG
Source organism: Tenualosa thibaudeaui (assembly GCA_027481765.1). Classification (NCBI taxonomy): domain Eukaryota; kingdom Metazoa; phylum Chordata; class Actinopteri; order Clupeiformes; family Clupeidae; genus Tenualosa; species Tenualosa thibaudeaui. The sequence continues at coordinate 16,317,960 of JAIFZK010000014.1, forward strand.
TTTGGGAAACACTCTCTTACCTTTCCAGAGTCACGGCTCTTGGCTCTGAGCTTGTTGACCTGGGACTCGGCAATGTCAGCACGCTCCTCAGCCTCCTCCAGCTCATGCTGCACTTTCCTCAACTTGGACAGGTGGCCATTGGCTTGTTCCTCCTATATCATGTGAAATTGAGGCAATTAATGAAGATTAAGAATATAGCAGAATGCTAATTTAAAAAGAAAGAAAGAAAGAAAAGCAGAGCTGTTCCCATATCACTATGACAGAATATGACTTACAGACTCCTCAGCCTGTCTCTTGTAGGCCTTGACCTTCAGTTGAAGCTTGTCAACCAGATCCTGGAGTCTATTGATGTTCTTCTTGTCCTCCTCAGTCTAAAGAGAAGAATATGTCAAGACATGTCCCATTGACTTTAACTTCACATGTAGTTGTAAATTGTAGTTGTTGAAAGATTTCTTGCCTGGTAGGTGAGCTCCTTGACCCTCCTCTCATATTTGCGGACTCCCTTGACAGCATCAACACCACGTCTCTGTTCAGCCTCGACCTCAGCCTCCAGCTCACGAACCTTAACATGAAAAATATTTCTGTTTACATCTCATAAACACTTACCCAATAGTAGCCATACTAGTAGTGAATATAGTTTTAAATAGTTATATAGTTTTTGCTAACCCTCGACTCCAGTTTCTGGAGCTGTTTCTTGCCACCCTTCATAGCCAGATTCTCAGCCTCATCCAAACGGCCCTGCAGATCCTTCACAGTGACCTCCAGGTTCTTCTTCATCCTCTCCAGATGAGCACTGGTGTCCTGCTCCTTCTTGAGTTCCTCTGCCATCATGGCAGCCTAAATAAGTATAGTATAGTGTATACATTCATTTGTTCATGCATTGCACTTCACACAAGCTTACAGAAGGCACATAGTTAGAAGAAAAAACCCCTTACATCAGTGATAGCTTTCTTGGCCTTCTCCTCAGCATTCTTGGCCTCCTGTACAATGTCATCAACCTCACCTTGGACCTGAACCAAGTCAGCCTCAAGTTTCTTTTTGGTGTTTAGCAGACTTGTGTTCTAATAATAAGAATAAGAATACAGATTGTAGACTGCAGTATATAGTGACATCCTAAGATATGCATTAGTTTTATAATTACCATTTCTGTTTACCTGAGAATGCAAAAGACCAACACGCTCACTGGCATCCACCAGCTCCTGCTCAGCCACTTTGCGCCCTCTCTCTGTCTGCTCCAGAGCAGCTCTCAGCTCTTCAATCTCAGCCACCATCAGGCCATTCCTGCGCTCCACCATGGCAACTTGCTCCTTCATGTCTTCCTGTCCTCTGATGGCATCATCAAGGTGTAGTTGGGCATCCTAGTTGGAAGATTTATGGATAGCACTCATTATGAAGCATTTTTTGCTGTCATCACTGCTATGCTAAAACATTGATAGTACTTACCTTGAGTTGACCCTGGACAGTCCTCAAGTGCTTCTGAGCCTCACTAGCCTGGCGGTTAGCGTGGCTAAGCTGAATCTCCATCTCATTGAGGTCTCCCTCCATCTTCTTCTTGATTCTCAGGGCATCATTCCTGCTCCTGACTTCGGAGTCCAGAGTGCCCTGCATGGATTCAATCACCCTCTGGCTGTTCCTCTTGATCTGCTCCATCTCCTCATCCTTTTCTGCAAGCTTCCTGTCAATCTCACCCTTGACTTGGTTGAGCTCAAGCTGGACACGGAGAATCTTGGATTCCTCATGCTCAAGTGTTCCCTGTTGTCATGACAGTAAAACACACATGTTAAAAGAATAAAACAATTAGATTTCTGAAAATGTTCTTAATGTGTGATACTGTTTCTGTACCTCAGCCTCTTCAAGGGCTGTCTGGATCTCACTTTTCTCAGTCTCAACAGCCTTCTTGGCCTTCTCCAGCTCATGAATGCTCTTTCCAGTCTCACCCAGCTGCTCAGTTAGGTCAGAGATCTCCTCTGCACAAATATTGCCATTAAATTAAAATTTTTGCATCCAATGCAAAAATACACCAAGGCGTTAAATCTAATTTACTAGTACATATTTTGTGCATCAGATCATGTTAACTTACGTTGGAGATTCTTGTTCTCTCTCTTCAGGGTCTCCAGCTGGTCAAGAGCCTCCTCATAGGAATTCTTCATCTTGAACAGCTCAGTGCTGAGAGAACGAGCCTCTTTCTGGGCACCCTCCAACTCTGCCTGACCCTCCTCGAACTTCTGCTTCCACTCTGCCAGGACCTTAAATCAAATGACAAGCACTTCTGGTCATCGTCACATTAAACACATTGCTATGAAAATTTTATACATTTACATTGTTGCAGTAATTTCATATTATTCCATACCTTGTCAAAGTTCCTCTGCTTCTTGTCAAGGTTGGCAGCCAGAGCATTGGCCCTTTCCACATCAATCATGAGATCCTCTACCTCACCCTGGAGTCTCTGTTTCGTCTTCTCCAGAGAAGCACACTTGGAGTTGACAGCCTCAATTTGTTCCTCAGCGTCCTGCAGACGCTGGGCAAGCTTTTTCCTGATAAAAAGTCATTTGTCAGGGAGCTGCTGTTATGAAGAAGTAATGTACTGTATGTAATTTACTATTTGGGCTGTACATACTTGGACTCCTCAAGCTCTTCAGTGCGCTGGATGGCATCAGTTTCATACTTGGTCCTCCACTGAGCTACCTCACTGTTGGCCTTGGACATGCCACGCTGCAGCTCAGCCTTTGCCTCCTGCTCCTCCTCAAACTGCTCCCTCAGGAGGTCACAGTCATGGCGAGCAGACTGAACAGCATGGGCCAGGGCATTCTTGGCCTGTTTGCAGAAAAAAGACAATATTTGAACATATTCATAGGTTGATGGTGTCTAGCCCTTTGTATGTTGTATACTTTACCTTGACTTCCTCCTCATTCAGTCTCTTCAGCTCCTCAATTTGCTGAGTGAAAGCCTGCTTGCTTCTGGTCAGCTGAGACACAAGAGCATCTTTCTCCTCAAGCTGACGTCCAAGTTCACCTGTTTATATAACATATCATTACCATATAGCTAACATAGCATGAGTTAGAAAATGGGCAATGGAATGAGTACTAACGGTAAAATTTTCCATCTAAACTTCCCAACAATTCCCCTACTTCATATGTTCAGTATATCTTTACCATTTTCAGTCTGAAGTCTTGCCCTCTGAGCACTGAGATCATTGATCTGGCGGGCACCCTCATCACTCTTGGACTTGACCTCGCTCAGCTGGTCCTCAAGTGTACGGCACATCTTTTCCAGATTGGCCTGTTCATTGAAATGTATTATAGCTTAGTAACACAAAGGATTTCTAGCAATACAAAAAACCCATTTTGAGTCATGAAATGCCAGAGTAACAATAGAGAATTAAAAGAATTACTTGAGTGTTAAAATGTATTTACCTTAGCTTTCGCAACAGCCTCCATGTTACTGGAGAGGTCGTCAATCTCCATCTTGAATTCACTCTTCTCCTTCTCAAGCTTCTGCTTGACACGCTGGAGGTTGTCGATCTGCTCTCCCAGTTCAGCCACGCTATCAGCCTGCTTCTTGCGGAGAGCTGCAGCAGTGGCTTCATGCTGCAGGGTTGACTCTTCAAGGTCACGACGCAGTTTTTGGAACTCAGCCTCACGCTTCTTGTTCATCTCAATTTGAGCCGCAGTGGCACCACCAGCCTCCTCAAGCCTCTCACTGATCTCCTCAAGTTCCCTGGAGAGATCAGCTCTCTGCTTCTCAACCTTGGCACGAGCTGCACGCTCAGCTTCAATCTCTTCCTCCAGCTCCTCAATGCGGGCCTATCAGAAGTGATATAGAAATTTTAAATAACATTCAAGAACAGTCTGAGAAACTTATTTCTGAAGATAAAAAGACAACAGAAAATGAACAAACCTGAAGCTCCTTGATCTTTTTCTGTAGTTGTGCACCCAGTGACTGTTCATCTTCAATCTTGCTGAGGAGCTGGCTAGTTTCAAAGTCCTTCCTGGTTCCCAACACAAGCAAAATAAATGAATCAGTACAGCAATACAGTTTCAAAACATGAATTTGAGTACTGAGGGAAATTCTGGATTACTTCTTCAGCTTCTCCTCAGACTGCTGCTTGTCATTCTCCAGGTCCATGATGTTCTCCTGAGACAACTTCAGGTCACCCTCAAGCTTTCTCTTGGCTCTCTCAAGGTCCATGCGGAGCTTCTTCTCTTGCTCCAGGGAACCTTCAAGCTGTGAATTTAAAGCAATACGTCATTAATGGTTATAATAATGCATGTTTGATATCTGATTTACAGAGGGAGGCCCTGAACTCACATCATCCACTTGCTGCTCAAGCTTAGTCTTGGCTTTGGTCAGAGAGTTGACTTTGTCTTCCTCTGCCTGAAGATCATCAAGAGTCTGCTGGTGGGCCTCTTGGAGGGCTTTCTTCTCCTTTGTCAGCTTACCAATAGACTCATCCTGAGCAGCCATCTCCTCAGTTAGGTTCTTGACCTGCATATAGAAAAATTTGTATGAATATCCATACGTCCCTGTTTATATTACATAATATATATATATATATATATATATATATATATATATATATATATATATATATTTTTTTTTTATATATATGTATAAAATGTAATAACTAATCTGAACCTTGTTCTCAGTGGCATGCTTCTCTTTCTCCACTTTGGCCAAGGTCAGCTCCAGATCATCAATGTCTTTCTTGAGCTCAGAGCACTCATCCTCCAGTTTCCTCTTCTTGGCAGTAAGCTCAGCATTGATTTCCTCCTCATCCTCCAATCTCTCGGTTGTCTCTTTGAGTTTGGCCTCGAGCTGGATCTTACTCTTGATCAGACCCTCACACCTCTCCTCAGCATCTGATAGGTTCTCTGATCCCTAGATTGGGTGATAAGTCATAGTGATATTACTCTCAGTGATACGGTCACATAGGGATACAGATTCTCAGATTCCTGTAGGATAAATAGAAATGAATATAAAATAAAACAATAAGATCTGATTTTTCAAAAAAATATAATCCTGTGCTATATAAGTGAATATTACAATCATGTGTAGAATTGCTGCCCACTTCATCTCTATAGTCCTACACTGTCTAATAACATAAAGATGAAAATAAGACAGGTTTGATTTTGAATATTGAAATTCTAGTGTAGACTTACAGATGACACTTGCAGCTGCAGGTCATTCCTCTCTTGCACCAGAGCCACCATTTTCTCCTCAAGCTCCTTCTTCCTGGCCTCTGACTTGGCATGGGCTGCCTTGAGTTTCTCATGTTCCTCCTTTATGTTGGCCAGCTCCTTCTCAGTCTCAGCACTCTTCAGCAGAGGCTTGATCTTGTAGTAAACCTTCATCCATGGCCAGTGCTTGACATTCATGAATGAGCGCACATTGTACTGAATGGTGTAGATTGCCTCCCTGTCACAAAAAATGGTGTCAGTTAATCAATCCTTTGAGAATACTTTATTGCAACCTTCTATGACATTTGTGCAAATATATTTAACATACATCTCTGCATGTTTAACCTAGTGAACAGATGGACATTGGACTGGATGGTAAAGATTGCATCTCTGGAAACTGGTAGATTTCTAGCTCTGAGTCTAGTTGTCATTCTCACTAAATTTAGCAGAAAAAGCCCTTTTCTAAATCAAATTTATGTTGAATGGAATGGCATGGAATGTTGAACAGATTTTGACTTAAATACGTCTTTTGTAAATATTTATGTAAAATCATGTTTTTAAAGTGTAAATGAGTAGTCCAGGTATTTAAAGAAATCTATTATAAAGAATGCATAATAATGTACCTCCTTTCCATCATAATGACAAACTCCTTCCTCATCAGATATGCACGGCAGAGGGCCTGAGTCATAGTGACCAGGCTAGCCAGTTTCTCATCACGCATCTCCTCAAGAGTACCCAGCAGACCAGCTTTGAAGAACACCTGAGAGAGAGAAACTGAAATATTAGTACACTTTTGACAAAAAAGAAACTGTCAAATAAATTAAGGATTTGCATGTAACCTCTCTACCTTAGTGTGCCCAAACTTGTACTGGGTGTGATCAACATCAATAGATCCCAAGAGCTTCTCAGCAGCCTTTTTGTTATCAATGAACTGACCCTCAGGGATGACACTGGCATTCAGCACCTTGTATCTAGTTATAATAGGTATACAGTATTATTTTTTCCCCTATATGAATCATATGAACATGTGTAACACCTTATTTACTTTCTCAGTTCACCTCTGTTTGAAGTCACCATAGAGGATTCTGCTTGGGAAACCCTTTCTGCAGATTCTGATACCCTCCAGCACACCATTGCACCTGAGCTGATGGATGACCAAGAAGTTCTGCATAAGACCTGTCAAAGACATAAATGTCAATTTAAAGGTAAAACAAGGATCAAAATAATTAATAACATTGTTCATTCATTAACCAAAACCCTACCAGGTTTCTTAATTTCATTGGGAATCAGGCAACGCACAAAGTGGGGGTGGGTGCTCCTCAAGTTGGTCATCAGTTTACCCAAGTTCTCCTGTTGAGATAAGAGTTCTGTCAGGTTATCACTTCACTTTTCTTCAGGATTAGTGATTTGTTGGTTACTGGTTAAAGATACATACTCTGAACTGGGAGGACACAGTCTGCATGGAGCCACCCTTCTTCTTACCACCCTTCTTACCACCACCACTCTCTGTAGATCAAAACAAAATGTAATAAAAGCAATTTCAGTGGTAGATGCATATTTTTCATTGGAGATTGAAGAGGAAACAGTAAGCAATACTGTAAAGGTATTCCATTAATAATTCATATTGCTCATCATTTTTATGTGTTGAAAATAAGTTACCCTCTACAACAGGTGGGTACAGGACAGGCAGGAGTTTCACTCCTGATTTCTGGTACAGCTGCAAAACAGACTCATTCAGTGGATCCTTGTTCTTGTCCAGCCAGCCACAGATGTTGTAGTCCACAGTGCCGGCATAGTGCACCAGGGAGAAGTGGGCTTCAGCCTTGCCTTTGGCGGGCTTGGGCTTCTGGAAGGCATTGCACTTGCCAAGATGCTGATCGTACAGCTTGTTCTTGAAAGTGGTGTCAGAGGCCTTGGGGAACATGCACTCCTCTTCAAGGATGGCAAAGATACCCATGGGCTGTTAATTAAGAAAATTTTATATCAGGCATTAATAGATATCATAAAATATTATGTATTATATAATTACAAAATTAAATAATTCAAAATTACCTTTTCAATCAGCTCAATGCAAGCGGCCAAGTCCATGCCAAAGTCAATGAATTCCCAATCAATACCCTCTTTCTTGTACTCCTCTTGCTCCAGGACGAACATGTGATGGTTAAAGAACTGTTGCAGTTTTTCATTGGTGAAGTTGATGCACAGCTGTTCCATGCTGTTGAACTGTAATGGGTAAATAAACATAATTAAAGTTTTCATCTCCCTGTTTAAGAAATCACTATTGAAATTTAAGCATTACAAAAAGTTTTCCTCACATCAAAAATCTCAAAGCCAGCAATGTCCAGCACACCAATGAAGAACTGTCTCGGCTGTTTTGTGTCCAACATCTGGTTGATACGGATAACCATCCACAAGAACATCCTCTCGTAGATAGACTTGGCCAAGGCTGACACAGAGTTCAGGACCTGTGGCACAGTCTGACCCTTGGTGACGAACTCATTACCGACCTTCACTCTTGGGTAGCACAAACCCTTCAGCATATCAGCAGAGTTCAGACCCAGGAGGTAAGCGACTTTGTCAGCATCTATAAATAATTAAATATTGTTTCTTAGTCACAATGTTTTCAACAGACATAGGAGATTATGTACCATTTTACAACAAATTCATGAATTTCAATGCAATGACTTTTTCAGTAAAGTATTATAATAAAGTTACCACAGAGCAGGTCTGTGTTCAGTACACTGTTGTAACCTACCCTCAGTGCCATCAGGCTCAGCCTGCTCCTCACGCTGCTTCTGCTTGAATTTCATGTTACCATGATGGAGTACAGCACCAGTCAGCTTGTAAATGGTGACTTTCTCCTCTTGACTGAAGCCCAGGATGTCAATGGCAGTCTGAAATTATAAATTAAATATATTAAGTTTTTAAAGCCTTTATCACGGCTACTGCATGATGTAGGATAAATCAAACCTTAAAAAAATATTGATATCTTACATCTGTAGCCACCAACTCCTCTTTGTCATCAATGCTGGCCACAGTGATCTGACCCTGACTGCACATGGGGAAGTCGTAAGGGTTGGTTGTGATGAGAGACATTTCTGTAGGGAATAAATACACCTAATTACAACATAAACTCTATAAAACTCATAAACATACTCAGCTATCAACATGATTGTATTACTAGTTGTTAATTTAAAGCCTACCAATCAGCTCAGGCATGTGGTTGGTCATCATCTGGTAGAAGATGTGGTAGCCTCTCTCATCAGGAAGCTGGAATGTCACTCTTGACTTCTCCAGCAGATCTGATGGTAAGAGTGAAGTTAAATTTAGTATTTATCTGACATCCTGGTGCAAACTTTCACTTTACATTTTTTCTTTAAGGTTTAGAAGAAAGTTTGTTGTACTTACAAGTCTCAATATCAGCACTAGCCAGTTTTCCAGTTGTGCCAAAGTGAATTCTGATGAATTTACCCTGTTAAAGACATTGAATCTTAAAACAAATTCTGTTATGTTAAACTACAGAAGGCAAGAATTTGACAACTTACGAAACGGGATAACAACTTACGAAACGTGAGGAGTTGTCATTCCTCACAGTCTTGGCATTACCATAGGCCTCCAGCAGTGGGTTGGCAGCAATAATCTGGTCTTCCAGAGAGCCCTTTACATGGAAGAAACTTGTTATGCTGCAACATTTTACCATTTGGAGGACTAAAAGCATTAATGTTATATTTGTAAAGAGCAATAGATACAAAGATTATTATTTCCATATTACCTGGAGTTTTCCAGTGGCCTGTGGCTCTTGCTTTTTCTTGTCACCACCAGAAACAGCAATTGTTGCAAAGTACTGGATGACACGCTTGGTGTTCACAGTCTTTCCAGCACCGGATTCTCCACTGTTACCCATGGAAGATATTATCATGATTAAAATTGTTACACAGTAATGGGTCATAAATGTGAAAATTTTTATTTTGGCACTTACGTAATCAGGACAGACTGGTTTTCTCTGTCTGTGGGCCAAATAAGAGACATTAGATCAAATAGGTAATTGAAAGATAATTGTGAAATGGCTTGTAAAAGAAGAGTTTACCTTGGAGCATGAACTGATAGGCGTTGTCAGAGACAGAGAAGATGTGGGGTGGGGCCTCCATGCGCTTCTTGCCTCTGTAGGCAGACACCACTTCTGGGTCGTACACTGGGAGCCACTTGTAGGGGTTCACAGTGACGCAGAAAAGCCCAGAGTAGGTCTGAGAGGAGGAATAAGGTTAATTAGTGCTATTGTGTTGTGAATGTGGGAAAAAAAAAATCTCTGTAAACTCATAAAGCTTACATAGATCATCCATGCTGCATAACGCTCTTTGAGGTTATACAGGACAGCGGCTTCATTGAGGTGAGTCATCATGGCCATGTCTTCAATTTTGTCGAATTTGGGAGGATTCATCGGGCAGACATCATCCTCCTTCACTGTCCTTTCCTGAGACAAACACAAGAAGCAGATTTTAGTGGTCTCATTTTAAAGCAACACTTAAAGCAAAACTTTTCATAACTTTTTTGTAGGCAATTCAGACAATTCTTTATGATAAAATTATTCACTGAAATGGATAGCATATAGTCATACTCATGAAGGGTGGATAAACCATCCAGTATATGCACTCTGCGGTTATGGGTGGAAGGTAGGAAACCACCACAAATAAAAGAAAAAGCTTTACAGTGTGATGTTGCATTGTATTGCAAAGCCATCAAACATGAATTATCATCTTCTAGCAGAGCCAATAGGATTCTGAAATGTTTGGAAGGTGTGTGTGCCTTTTAGATAGCTACTGTATGAATTTTACACCAACAACTCATAAATGAATACGAAAACAAGAATTTAAAAACAGCTATGTTGAGTCTACCTCCTTGGTATCAAGCACTTCAACAGTGACTTTGCCACCATCTCTGCTCTTGATTGTAGCCTTCAGGTACAAGTCCTCTTTGTCAACCACATAGCAAGCTGTCTTTGCATCAAAGGGCTTGTTCTGGGCCTCAATTCTCTCCTTCTCAGGCTTACGGAGGTAAATGGCAGCCTTGCCATAAATGGCCATGTCCGCATCTCCCATGGTTGCGGTTTACTGTTGGGAAAAAGACATATTTACATTTCTTGTCTTGTCAAGATATCATGCTTTTTGACTATACAGTCATTGACACTAATATTACACTAATATTTTAGGAAATTGTTGTACTCATATGAGGATCTTTCTCATAAAAACTATCAGTTGTCTGACTATGCAGTGTGTGAAACAGTCCTCTCCTTGAATCCCATTAATGTCACTGAAGCCATTAATACATTGGTTTTTGGAAGAGATGCTTTGAAAATTATGCAAAAAAGAAAGATATCCGAGTCTAGCAAATCTGAGCATGAGTGTAAAAGCATCTTTGTGCCAGATTGTGTATTTCAGTATTTTTTTTTCCATTATTTTTCCATTATTTTTCTGGAGCTGCAAGCTGGGCATATTGAAGCAGCAGCAAAGCCAGAAAATGTGATAAAATTTGGATTTCAGGTCCAGATGAGAAAAATATGTAAAAGGGTATATTGATATTTTGTAGTGGCCTAACCCTTTCTCTACATGCCATTTATCTCGCCTGCAAATATTTCAAATTATGCTGGGTTGCTAGTCTCTTAAAAACAGATACTTACTTGTTCCTCACACAACCAGATGAAATCACCACAACGATCAAACTGTGTAAGATAATGAAGGAATGAGAAATCAGACAGTTGATTAGTTGTAATCAGACAGCTGATTGTTTACACTAAAACAGCAATGAAAACATAAATTCCTTGAGATGTTGTCGACAGAAGAATAACTGACATCTCTTTTGGTACACAGTGTTGAAGATCTCAAGCTGAATTAATACAGTAAAAAAACAAAAATCTTCCTGTCCAAGCAAATCTCTTCCTAAATTCTTGTTTTCATCTCTGCTTCAGATGAAAACCTAAGAATTTAGCATACAGCTAACAATACAGCGACCACCCCAACAGTTGACACTTACTGAACTGTGGAATCCCTTGGCTTCTGCAACTTCTGGTGTCCCCGGGGGTCCTTATATTGTGCCCTTCTGCAAGCTAAGCAGTATCCCAATAAGGCAAGATTGTTGTGGTTAAGTATATTTAAACACATACTAAGCATTGACTTAAGTTCCCTGATATGGGTTATTCTTAATCTGTGAAGTTTATACATGAGTGAGGGCTATATACAGGATTGCGTTTTTTTTTCATCATTCTACTTGATCTGATCTGTTTGTGATTCAATAGGTAGTGTTTAATAAACTGAGGTCAATACAAAGGTGAGGTCAATAGATGGTTTGTTTTTTTTAGCTTGCATAAAACACTGACCTGTGGTTTATACATGCTGTAGCTTATATTTGGGAAATTACTGTATACTTAAATTAGTTTATGATTGACATTAACAAAAGTGAATATACCAGTTTTGATCTATATTCTCTCTCTCTATTTCTCTCTTTCTCTCTCTGTGTATGTGTGTGTGTTCAGGACTCTATTAAATAATATGATCTAAAAACCACTTTTTTTTCCAAAACCACTTCAATAATGTTCATGTTTTCAGCTATGCTCAATTTTGTAAATGGTGATTTCACTGCTTTGTTTGTTATTCAAAAGCTACTTGTCTGTCCATCTATCTCCCATCCATTATTTCATATCCATCATTCATGTATTGTATATAGGCCTGCAAGTTCTTTGATTTTTTAAAATAAAACATGTTTAGCACTTGCCAGTATACTGTTTTAGCCACACATACACATATGTTCAACAAGGCCTTCTTTGGCAGGAGTCAATGCAGCATTCCAAAGATGGGGGGGTGACAGATTTATTGGTGGTGTACGGTGACATGTCAGTTATTTCCTTTAAACCTTGGATCCTTCTCAGTACATGAAATTACAAATATAGGCTGGACTCTCTTACACTGGCAAGATGATTTAAAATGGAAATTCATTCTTACTGCCTCAAATGTATGGCCTTCCCTCAGGAATGTGTGCAGCAGCTGGCATTTTAATTGGTGTTTTCGTATGTTTATGATGTGAAGAATTCATTTAGTACATGGTTGATTTATAATATTTACATTGTTATGTCTGGAGTGTTTAATGGTTGTGAATTGTGTTGTCAATGTGGTGCTGAATGGCACATTTTCAATGTAGTCTGTTTAAAAGAGAAAATATAGGGTGAACCTACTGCAATTCATGCTGTTCATTGTAAAGAATCTGTGGTCAAAACTACAATTGATTAGGTTGCATGTACATTCAGAACTTGTATGCTGAACACTATTATGACTCATTGGCAGATGTTTACATCCAAAGCCACTCAATCAACTAATAAACTTTAGTCAGGTAAAATCCAACTTTTTGAGTACTACCTCTAATAGAACAAAGACTAGTTGTTGTTATTGTGTATATATATATATATATATATATATATATATATATATATAGGTATAATATTGTCTACTGTTTTCCCATTCTGCCTTGTTCATTAAATGCTGTGGTAAACATAATAAAATATTACAGCTACAAGGCATTAGCCAGTCTAAAGAGAGACTTATCCCTTTTTACTTTTTTAATGTGTCAGAAAAGCATATTGGAAGAATGTTTAAAAAGAGGAGTACTTACACCTTACCCAGAACTTATGGGTCATAATCTACAATGTTACCGGCCAAGACATTCTTGAATATGCATTCTTGAAGAATTTATAATGATTCAAAATAATATTTAAAACGTTTCAAACCCATTTTGTTTGCAAACTCATTCAAAATAGGGATGCCAGTGTGTCTGTTATTGTCACTGCATGGCCCTGACACCTGATACTGCTCAATGTATTTTTGGTGAGGGAGACTGTGGAGTGACCTATTGCCCCTTCAGTTACTTGGTACCCCTTTAGTATAGTTTCTAATGTACAGCCCAGGACATGTAAGTGAAATTTGGAACCTTTAAAGAGTCTGTATAGAACCTTACACAAAAGAAAAAAAGAAAGAAAGAAAATGTATATAAGAATTACTCGTGAATAATGATGTAAATAACATAACACAATTCAACGGTGTGTAATGAGCCCAATGACACTCCACAAAGACGAGCGCAAAATTGCTCATTTGCTTTGCCAAATGCTTGTCACGTGGTAGTGTAGACTGTCGCAACAAGGGGGAACGGGTGTGCGTGAAGAGGGGGAGCAAATGGCAGAAACGTGGCTCTGGGCAAAAAAAGTGGCAGGTGTGAAAGAAAACCGATATAGTGTTTCCCTAAAAGATTACAAAGAAAAATCTGATCTACGTTACAGCGTAATGAACGTGGGACTCAATGGGGCTTCGTACTTCAGTGCCTTTTCTCTCGCTAATTTAATGTGGGCTTAGTGCTGTCGGCGTCATGAGGACTATTTTGGCTGAAGCCCGCTTCATGCATTGGAAATTCAAATATGTTCCTCATATCAAGCTGCATCGCTAGCACGCAGTTCTCAGCACGCAGACAACATCCGTATATCAAGTGAAACTGCACAATCTAAACCTTCACTAGTCACTGTTAGGAACGGTCTCCTTGCCCATCCACAAGCGTTGTTTAACTTGACTGGTTACGCGGAACTGTGACCCCAAACGAAAACTACTTTCCTAAATGTGAGTGCACAGCATGGGCTCCCAGCCAATGTGCCCGTCTGTGGAAGACGAACGACCGCTCGCAGCATTGGTCGGAATTATTTAATGCAACGACACTGAATCCTGCAATGAAGCCAATTTGTGCAGCTTAGTTTTTTGGATGTAGCAACGACACACTCTTTCTGTCTCAAATCCAACTGATTCAATTTAAATGGGCCAATGGTTTTCGATAAAAAAATAGATACCTATTCAAGCCAATAACGCCTAGGCCACGTTCGAATAATTCTGTTTGAAAGAAAATGCTGATTACTGTACTGTTTGCTGTGATGAAGCAAAATCTAAGACAAAATCTAAGATATTAGGCTATCTGAACGTGGATTGTATTTCTTGCTACATATGGAAATTGAAAGTTGACATTATTATCACGCACACGAATTCCCTCAAAATTTTGTAAAACATGTTTTAAAACCGTTAAGTTCCAACTATTCCCCGTTATGTGCGGCTGGGCTACCTGTGTGTGAACCTGCGTCCTGACTTTAGTGCCTGCTCCTATGCCTGTTGCGTGTGTGTGTGAATGGCAATCCTGAACGTCTCTTCGCTAATTTTCCTGACTAATGAAACGCTTATGCACGCTGAAATTATGGCAGGGAGAGCCTGATTAATCTGCGTTAAAACTGCCTTAACCCTTAGACCCCCTGGATTTGCATTCAAAATCACAACCCCTCTTCTGTTACTTTACTCCCGAGGCGTACATCAGAGCGGACATACATACTATTCGAAAGAACATAACCTGAGCTTTCAGGCTATATCACATTTGTCTCTAAACCAAAGCATTGATGAAAAAAAACAATCATGAACTTACATTAAAATTGTCACAGTTACAGTCCGTAATTTTAACATTAGCATAATATCGACAGGCAGTAATGGTGTTTTGCTTTTTCGACTTTTTCATAACTCTGGCAATGTGATGGTGACTAATAATTGAGCTCCTTCAAGCTGCACCTGCGTTTTCTAAGGGGTCCTGAAACTTAGGAGATGCCTCATTGGTGCCTGTCAATAGTACCTGTCAATGGTCAGTGGTATTGCCACTACAAGTTTGACAGGCACCAATGAGGTAGCTCCTAAGTTTCAGGACCCCTTAACATGAACGAAAACAAGAAGTGCTGTGCATGCTAGGAGCTCGATGGTAACGGTTAAAAAAGCATATCCAGGTTTTCATGTAAGGTATGTTAAATAAAACGGTTTAGACCCTAAAACAGGAGTCTGAGTTATTATACATATCGGACCTATATATATTTTGCCCTGTAACTGGGGGGGCGGACCGAGGTCAATCTGAATCTGGGTGGGACACGTCCTCCCCATCTGCGCCCCTGCATCCACTCTTAGTCCATACCATTCCTATTGGTGAATCAAGTGGACAACTTACATGTTTTGTTCTGTACCATATGGGCAAAAAAGTTAAATAGCCTAGCCTGTATCCACCCTATTCTCAGCGGTTACGAGGGAACCCATTATTATTAATTTGTGTTCGAACGTCCGTTTAGTTTTAGCGAAATATCATGGCGAAATTTAAGTGTGGTACCATCCGTAGTATCATATTTGAAGGGGTTTGAGTGGTGAATTTTAAAACGCT
The DNA here is from genome assembly GCA_027481765.1 of Tenualosa thibaudeaui. Taxonomy (NCBI): domain Eukaryota; kingdom Metazoa; phylum Chordata; class Actinopteri; order Clupeiformes; family Clupeidae; genus Tenualosa; species Tenualosa thibaudeaui. Next base: position 16,333,397 of record JAIFZK010000014.1, read on the forward strand.
CTGAAAAGCTTAATTGTGCTCATTCATTTTGTCCAGGGTAAACACCCACTTAACACCAATCTTCAGAGATATGGCTTGACTATGACTCTCCGGTGAAGCGTCCACGCAGGAGTGGAGCTACGTGGTACGCCCTGGCCACCACATTGGCCACCCCAATGGTATTTTTATGTAAAATCAGTTGTTTAAAATTTAATTGTTTTAAATGTAATTGTTTTATTTTAATTTTCTCGAGAACCGTTCATCACAGGGACTGGAGAGTAACATTGCTGGAAAGCTCAGGTCGTGCAGTGTCACCTGATACACATGCTATCTGTGTGAGGAAAACGCTGTAAGTAATCTAACCTAGAGGAATGGGTGTGAGGAATGAATCGTTAGTTTTACCTATTTCACACCCATTCTTCTCTGTTAGTTTTCGTTACCAGCATACGCATATCACGTGAGAAAATTTGCTTTGAATTTACATAAAATACTAATATTAGGGTAAGTGTACCACCAAAATCCAAAAGTTTAGTTCATCAATATTTACATGGTTTGCAGGGGAGATATCTTGTAAAACTGCAAGACCAAATAAAGATTAAATAAAGATATATTATAAAATATGTAAAAAGTCTGGCATGGGCTTAATTTGTTCCGTGGCACCATTTAAGCCCATGGGTGTTCCAAATAAGCTCACATCATAATAAATTGCCTTTTACAAGAATAAAGATGGCAATGCATCAATCAGTAATATGTTAAATAAATAAAAAATAACTAATCTCAACTAGATCTCACCTCAACTCAACTCTTCAACTAGATCTAGTCCTGACTCTAATTTATATGGGAGCTATGGGGACTGTGAAAAGGCACCAACACAGTTGCCTCTAGACTGAATCGTAACATCAGTTGTCCTTTATTTCTTTATGTTATTGCTGTATTTCCTTTTTTATTTCTTTTAATCTTTGTTTCTGTCTTTCTTAATGTTTTATTTCTTCACTCAGTCCATCATACAAAGCCTAACCTTTGCAGGGTTCATGTTTATGTTTTGATTGTGAAATGGTCTATAATGTATGGAGGCCTATTTCTAGTTGTAAATTAGGTTAAAAAAGGTGAAAGAACAAAAACACTTCTGCACAAGAGTTTAGAAAAAAATGGTTACAGGGAGAAAAATCCCATTGAAATTCATTGAAGTGGGCTTAAATGGGTTTAATTGGTGCCTTACTGAGTAGTGGTTAAACATGACAATGTATTCCTTTACAACTTCAACATATGTTTACAGAATTGTGCATGAAGCCAAAATATAATCTCTAAACATAATAAGTAATCCAAAGGGATCAGAGATGTGTTAATGTGTAGATTAATGTCATACTACACATTAAAATAAACAGGAGACCTTACCTATTCCAACGGTGTATCCTCTTTCTGATTAGTGGTTCTCGAGTAATCCGGGAAATGAAATCAAAATTTCCGCATTTCCGCAAGTTGTTCTCAGACCCATCTGTCATATAGCCTGGGCACATGAAAGAAATGTTATTTTAGAACCCAGGCCAGCAATAGACAATATTCTGATGCAGTCCACTGTCTACTGCACCCCATTATTCTCTGTGCAATAAAATATGAAAATGAATTAAATACATAGTAGTACATAATATTTTTGCACTGCATTTTACAGTGTTCCACCATTATAACCATATTATACACACAGGCATAAGTTTTCTCAACCAGCCCGCCCGTGATGTGATCAAGGGATAGGGCGTCCTCGCCGGAGTCGAAGGACAGGTCAGCAGTGGTGGTCCAGCACTGGCAGCCGCAGGGCCCACGAAGGACACAGGGACAGCTAGGTGTGATCCGCTAGGTAGCAGGGAGACTAGGTGAGCTAGCTAGCTGCCCTATAGCTTCCTGGCTAGCATGCAGCTGCCTGGGGCTCAAAGCATGGTGCAGAAGAGGATGGTGGCTGGTCTTAATGTGCCGCAAAGCTGTAATACAGTAACAAGGCACAAAATGAAGGTTAGAAAAAGCATAATTAAACTTGTAAATTAAAAAGTGTTAATTAAAGGAGAAATCTGGAGTAAATCAATCCACATCTCTGTTATTCCAGGTCACTGTCGGTAGGAAAAAGAATGGGGAAATTTGATGCAACATAGACCAAATAATGAAGCGTCAGCTAATGTTAATTGAATTGTTCATAGTGAAAATTAAACTGCTTGGAAGATGAGAAATATTCTGTTTTATTATTTATTAAAATGACTAGACACCATTGCAGAGTTCTTTGCCACTATCCATAATATGGCATATTGGCCATTAACTGACCCTAAATCCTAATTTTATCGTATCAGCTATTACAAACCCCATAATGGTCTACCTTGTCATGGTCGTTGTATGGGTTGCTGATTGACCAGGTGTTTTTGTCAGACATAGGTTACAACACACACACACAAATGCAAAACTACTAATGTGCCAGTGTGCAATACAAAACAATAGCATTCAAATAACTCGGACAAGAATAACTGTTTTGATATAAAACAATGCACTAACTACTATCATAGATACAAAACATGGGAAGATTGTAATTTTACAGCTTCATGTTTACAGCAATTTCCTGCCACACCATGTATAAACTACAGGGCAGAGATTTAGGCAAATAGTAATTACAAAAAACTGTTAATTAACCATGCCTATGCATTAACCACAGTTTATTAGACATTAGTTTTAAAATCACACCAGGCAACATTTTCTGCTGTTTTTACAGGTTCGGTTTACAGGTCATTTCGATGAATAAATGGTTCACTACAGGGTAAATAAAGATTTTCTCAGCTGCCCCTGGCTGCTAATGGCAGCTTCAGAACTTGCAGTTTTGACAAACGGTTAGCCAATGTCAAACCAAACCGAAACTGAATGAAACAGAAATCACATTTATTACCTTGTCAGTCAACTTAACTTGTTGAGAATGGTCATCACTGGTTCCTATTCTTTGGTTTGCAAACAAATCCACATGTATTGGTAAGAATGTGTGGCATACTTATGACAAGGTAAAAAATCACATGATTGACCTGTATGCCTTTAATAAAGCAGCATCAAGTCATGTTGTAGTAAGTCACTTCACTGATCATATGTATCGTATATGCATATACATGTAAATATATATGTATGAGAGAGAGAGAAGAGAGGGAGAGAGAGTTGTATAGCATGGCACATGGCACCACTAGGCTATAGGAGCATAACCTTAGCATAACTAAGGAGTGGTGCATGGCAACCCAACACTACTGCAGGTATGGTCCTTGGCCGCCATGCCTCACAGCTGGGGGCAACAGCAGGGGCAGTCCTTCCCAAGGCCCATGAGGAGTAATGAATTACCGTGCACAATCCCTAACTATGGAGAGCAGTAAAGAGGAAGGGTTTGAGTCTAGACTTAAGGTATTTAGAGTGTCCACTTGTCGAATGTGTGGGGGGAGATTCCACAAGAGAGACGCACGGTAGCAAAAAATTTTTCCTCTTATCGTAGATTTTGATTTTCTAGGGATTACAAGACCATCATTCTGGGATCTTGGGGGTCTAGCAGGGTAGTAAGGGACAATTAAGTTTTTCAAATATGTTTGAGCAAGGTCAGATTTTAATGACTCAGAGGCAGGCATCAAATTTAGTTTATCAAATTTGGTGGACAGTCATTAGGCTTCATGGAAAGGTATAGCTGTGTGTCGTCTGCATAGGAGTGGAAAGTAATGCCATGATCCCTTATAAAAGATTCCAAAGGTAGCATGTAGAGAGTAACAGGGGCACACTGAGTCTTGGGGCATATCATACTTCACTTTGGTGTGGTATGATGATTCATTATGTATAAACTGGTACCGACCAGAGGTGTATGGCTCCAAGCTGATGCAGAAGCTTTGATGCCTATCATGTGTTCAAGCCTGTGTAGTGGGATGCCAAGGTCAATAGTGTCAAAGGCAGCACTAAGATCCAATAGGATTAATATTGATATATATCCATTATCACAAGAGGTAAGGAGGTCATTGTAGAATTTGACTCGGGCTGTTTCTGTACTGTGATTACCTCTAAAGCCTGAAAATATTTCTGAATATTATTTTTGTTTAAGAAGCTACAAATTTGCATAGACACTATTATTTCAAAAATGGGAGGCAAATCTATGGTAGATCCAAGTAGATCCATGGTAGATCCATGTAACTATGAAAGTTTATGGGACATGTTAAACAGTCAAACAGACTAAATGCCTTCAGTCCAATTTTCCAGGCAAGTGTTTGTGAATTGCCATGTGTACATTGTTACAAAAGACATACAAAGATATACAGACAAGGATTTTTTTGTTTTTATTGGGAACTATACATTATTATGGAACAGTCACATCATTCAGGATTTTTAATCCAAATTAAAGTGACGTGTAATCAAAGGAGTTACTCTGCAGCCTCTTTTCCCTTAGAACAGAAAAAGACATTCAGTTAGCTAAAGATACACTAGAATAAAGATCAATGGCAATAACACATTTTCTTTATTTATTTGTGAATTCATGAGTAAAGTAAATAAATGTGGTTATTTGTTCAGGGCACATTCTCTTACCTTTCCAGAGTCACGGCTCTTGGCCCTGAGCTTGTTGACCTGAGACTCAGCAATGTCAGCACGTTCCTCAGCCTCCTCCAGCTCATGCTGAACCTTCCTGAGTTTGGACAAGTGGCCATTAGCTTGTTCCTCCTGTTTGAATAAAAACAGAATTCAATTAAGGGGAAAATCTAGAGTCCAATCAGCCCATATCCCTGCTCTTTGAGGCTGTGAGGAAGTGCTGTTGGTAGGTATAACAGCATTTGGTACAATGCAAACCAAACTGGCAGCTAACACTAACTGATGGGGCACAGGAAAAAGAAACCTCATTACCTTCATCAGTTAGAGTTGGTTCCATTATGCTATTTGGTCTACATTTTACCAAATTTTATCATTCTACCGACAGCACTCTACAACGTGAAACAACAGGGTTGGGGATTGATTCACCCTGGATAATCCCTTTAAATTCAGAAGAAGAGCAGCTACTGTATAGCTAAGAAAAAATATTGCTTACAGCTTCCTCAGCCTGTCTCTTATAGGCCTTGACCTTCAGTTGCAGCTTGTCAACCAGATCCTGGAGTCTATTGATGTTCTTCTTGTCCTCCTCAGTCTAGAGAGAAGAATCTGTCACAAAAAGTCTCCAACTCTTTAACTTTGCATGCAATTTTACACATAGAAAGACTTGCCTGATAGGTGAGCTCCTTCACCCTCCTCTCATATTTGCGAACTCCCTTGACCGCATCAACACCACGCCTCTGTTCAGATTCAACCTCTGATTCCAGTTCACGAACCTTGATAGGAACAATATTACAATTTACATCTTATCTAAAATTGGTATGCTACAAATGCTAAAAACTTAGCTACTACACAACATGTACTCAAACAATATGTAGAGAGAGAGAGAGAGAGTTTTTATTAACCCTGGACTCTAGTTTCTGGAGCTGTTTCTTGCCACCCTTCATGGCCAGATTCTCAGCTTCATCCAGGCGGTGCTGAAGGTCCTTCACAGTGACCTCCAGGTTCTTCTTCATCCTCTCCAGATGAGCACTGGTGTCCTGTTCCTTCTTCAACTCTTCTGCCATCATGGCAGCCTAGATAACAGAATAGTGTATTTGTAACTAAAGCAATACTAATTTGCTCCTGCATCACGCAGCACACAAGCTTACAGAAATCACATAGAAGAAAAAACACTTACATCAGTGATAGCTTTCTTGGCCTTCTCCTCAGCATTCTTGGCCTCCTGTACGATGTCATCAACCTCACCTTGGACCTGAACCAAGTCAGCCTCAAGCTTCTTCTTGGTGTTCAGCAGACTCGTATTCTAATAGTAAGATTGTTAAGCTTGTTAACTGCAGTATATGTTGACATTCTGAGATATACATTAGTTTTATAATTAATCTTTCTCTTTACCTGAGAATGCAAAAGGCCAACACGCTCACTGGCATCAACCAGCTCCTGCTCAGCCACTTTGCGCCCTCTCTCTGTCTGCTCCAGGGCAGCTCTCAACTCCTCAATCTCAGCCACCATCAGGCCATTCCTGCGCTCAACCATGGCAACCTGCTCTTTCATGTCTTCCTGTCCTCTGATGGCATCATCAAGGTGCAGTTGAGCATCCTGGTGAACAGGAATAAAACAGAATTGTTGGGCACTCAAACATGGACAGATGGGCAACACTTATTGCACTGATAATAAAATATTGGGGCAGTACACATTATAGTTTACATTAGATAATGCAAGATCTTTATGCCACAATATTGACATAATGCACCTTAAGCTGACCCTGGATGTTCCTCAGTTGTTTCTGGGCCTCAGCAGCCTGGCGGTTAGCATGGCTGAGCTGAACCTCCATCTCATTGAGGTCTCCCTCCATTTTCTTCTTGACTCTCAGGGCGTCATTCCTGCTCCTGACCTCAGAGTCCAGAGTGCCCTGCATAGAGTCGATCACCCTCTGGCTGTTCCTCTTGATCTGCTCCATCTCCTCATCCTTTTCTGCAAGCTTCCTGTCAATCTCACCCTTGACTTGGTTGAGCTCAAGCTGGACACGAAGAATCTTGGACTCTTCATGCTCAAGAGTTCCCTGTTGTCATGTTAGAAAACCACACACATGTTCAAAGAATAAAGCATTTGATATGTGAAAATGTTCTTAATGTGTGCAACTGTTTCTGTACCTCTGCCTCTTCCAGAGCAGTCTGGATTTCTGCCTTCTCAGTCTCAACTGCCTTCTTGGCCTTTTCCAGCTCATGAATGCTTTTTCCAGTCTCACCCAGCTGCTCAGTTAGGTCAGAAATCTCCTCTGCACAGGTATTGAATTTTTTTCAATAATTTTAAATAATTTTTCAATAATTTAAAAATGCAAGAAGGAAACAGGTTGTGCATTAAATCTTCTTAACTCACGTTGGAGATTCTTGTTCTCCCTCTTTAGGGTCTCCAGCTGGTCAAGAGCCTCCTCATAAGAATTCTTCATCTTGAACAGCTCAGTGCTGAGAGAGCGAGCCTCTTTCTGGGCACCCTCCAGCTCTGCCTGGCCCTCCTCAAACTTCTGCTTCCACTCTGCCAGCACCTATAATAAGCAGTTATTTCAGTCATTTTCACATAAAATACTATGCTACCAAAATTTCATGTCTGTTTGATCGCTGTATACATTGTTATGATTCCATAATATTTCATAATACCTTGTCAAAGTTCCTCTGCTTCTTGTCAAGGTTGGCAGCCAGAGCATTGGCCCTTTCCACATCAATCATGAGGTCCTCAACCTCACCCTGGAGTCTCTGCTTGGTCTTCTCCAGAGAGGCACACTTAGAGTTAACAGCCTCAATTTGTTCCTCAGCCTCCTGCAGACGCTGGGCAAGCTTTTTCCTGTTGAAATGGCATTAGTCAGGCCATAGTAGACAACATCTACTGCATTTAATTCATGACTTGAGTTGTACATACTTGGACTCCTCAAGCTCCTCAGTGCGCTGGATGGCATCAGTTTCATACTTGGTCCTCCACTGAGCTACCTCACTGTTTGCCTTGGACATGCCACGCTGCAGCTCAGCCTTTGCCTCCTGCTCCTCCTCAAACTGCTCCCTCAGGAGGTCACAGTCATGGCGTGCAGACTGAACTGCATGGGCCAGGGCATTCTTGGCCTGTTTGCAGAAAAAACATATTTGAACATATTCTCAGGTTGGTTTTGTCCAGCCCTTTGCATGTTGTATACTTTACCTTGACTTCCTCCTCGTTCAGTCTCTTGAGCTCCTCAATTTGCTGAGTGAAAGCCTGCTTGCTTCTGGTCAGCTGAGACACAAGAGCATCTTTCTCCTCCAGCTGACGGCCAAGCTCACCTATTTAGGTAGCATGACTTTAGCTTATAGGCAACATTTATTCAAATTATGAAATGGCTAACAGAATGACAAAATCCAAAGGAAGGCTCAAAAATGCATGTACTTTTATCTATTTAGTTTAGTTAGATAATCTGACAGAACAACACAGAAACTAAAGAGATGTGCTCTGTATTTTTACCATTTTCAGTCTGAAGTCTTGCTCTCTGAGCACTGAGGTCGTTGACCTGGCGGACACCCTCATCACTCTTGGCCTTAACTTCACTGAGTTGGTCTTCAAGGGTGCGGCACATCTTCTCTAGGTTGGCCTGTGCATTGAGATACACAGCAACTTTCAAGCATTTTTCAGCAATTCATCTCGAGTCAATAAATCTTAAACAGGTTAATTTCTTTACCTTGGCCTTGGCAACAGCCTCCATGTTGCTGGAAAGATCATCAATCTCCATCTTGTATTCACTCTTCTCCTTCTCAAGCTTCTGCTTGACACGCTGAAGGTTGTCAATCTGCTCTCCCAGTTCTGCCACGCTATCAGCCTGCTTTTTGCGGAGAGCTGCAGCAGTGGCTTCATGCTGCAGGGTGGACTCTTCAAGGTCACGACGCAGTTTTTGGAACTCAGCCTCACGCTTCTTGTTCATCTCAATTTGAGCCGCAGTGGCACCACCAGCCTCCTCAAGCCTCTCACTGATCTCCTCAAGTTCCCTGGAGAGATCAGCTCTCTGCTTCTCAACCTTGGCACGAGCTGCACGCTCAGCCTCAATCTCTTCCTCGAGTTCCTCAATTCGGGCCTATAAGAAGTAATACAGAGATTACAAATACCATTATAAACAACAGTTCAGAACACTTTATTTGATAAAAATACAATGAAAAATGAACACACCTGAAGCTCCTTGATCTTCTTCTGTAGTTGTGCACCCAGTGACTGCTCATCTTCAATCTTGCTGAGGAGCTGGCTAGTTTCAAAGTCCTTCCTGTTTCCCAACACAAGCAAAGTAACAAATGAATCAGTACAGTAGGATTACACTTGAATATGAATTTGAGTGCTGAGGGGAATTCTAAATTACTTCTTCAGCTTCTCTTCAGACTGCTGCTTATCATTCTCCAGATCCATGATGTTCTCCTGGGACAACTTCAGATCACCCTCAAGTTTTCTCTTGGCTCTCTCAAGGTCCATGCGGAGCTTCTTCTCTTGCTCCAGGGAACCTTCAAGCTGTGAAATAAGAGCAGTAAGTCATTAATTGTTATGGTAAAGCATGTTTGATGTATGATTTACAGAGAGAGGCCTCACATCATCCACTTGCTGCTCAAGCTTAGTCTTGGATTTGGTCAGAGTGTTGACTTTGTCTTCCTCTGCCTGAAGATCATCAAGAGTCTGCTGGTGGGCCTCTTGGAGGGCTTTCTTCTCCTTTGTCAGCTTACCAATGGACTCATCCTGAGCAGCCATCTCCTCAGTTAGATTCTTGACCTACATGAAGAAAGATCTCTGTCAGTATCCAAGAATATTCAGAAACGATTCTTAGCATAATGCCAACATCACATACATGTATAAAAATGTAATAAATAATCGTAACCTTATTTTCAGTGGCATGCTTCTCCTTCTCCACTTTGGCCAAGGTCAGCTCCAGATCATCAATGTCTTTTTTGAGCTCAGAGCACTCATCCTCCAGTTTCCTCTTTTTGGCAGTAAGCTCAGCATTGATTTCCTCCTCATCCTCCAGTCTCTCGGTTGTCTCTTTGAGCTTGGCCTCGAGCTGGATCTTACTCTTGATCAGACCCTCACACCTCTCCTCAGCATCTGACAGGCTCTCAGAGCCCTAAATGTAAGAAGTTATATAGCATTCTTACTCCAATGGGTATATGGCATTAAAAGACATACTGACAGAATCACTACAATAACAAGCAACATACAGATGACACTTGGAGCTGCAGGTCATTCCTCTCTTGCACCAGAGCTACCATCTTCTCCTCAAGCTCCTTCTTCTTGGCCTCAACCTTGCTATGGGCATCCTTGAGTTTCTCATGTTCCTCCTTTATGTTGGCCAGCTCCTTCTCAGTCTCAGCACTCTTCAGCAGAGGCTTGATCTTGTAGTAAACCTTCATCCATGGCCAGTGCTTGACATTCATGAATGAGCGCACATTGTACTGAATGGTGTAGATTGCCTCCCTGTCACAAAAAATTGTGTCTGTTTAAAGAATTGTAGATTGCATCTCTGGAAAAGAGATGGATTTGTGATTTATAGTTCTGAGTCTAGTTGTCATCCTTACTAAATGTAGCAGAAGGACCCATCTAACAAACAATCCTTTTCTGAATAAAATGTATACAAAATTGAACAAATAAGGACAATTTTTTACTTAAATCTGTAAAACTTTTGTAAATTTTGTTCAGTGTATGTATGGTGTTTTGAAATGTGAAAAGGTGGTGAGTAGTCCCTATATTTAAAATCTATCATAAAGTACCTCCTTTCCATCATAACAACAAACTCCTTCCTCATCAGATATGCACGGCAGAGGGCCTGAGTCATTGTCACCAAGCTAGCCAGTTTCTCATCACGCATCTCCTCAAGGGTACCCAGCAGACCAGCTTTGAAGAACACCTGATAGAGAAACGTATATATAAGTATATATTCACAAAAAACATCTGTCCAATAGATTAATGACAGAACTACACTACCTTAGTGTGTCCAAATCTGTACTGGGTGTGATCAACATCAATGGATCCCAGAAGCTTTTCAGCAGCTTTCTTGTTATCAATAAACTGACCCTCAGGGATGACACTGGCATTCAGAACCTTGTATCTAGATATAAAAAAACACATTAAATTCAGTATTATTTGCCCTATTTGAACCCTATGAAGGTGTAACACTTGATTTGCTGTCTCAGTTCACCTCTGCTTGAAGTCACCATAGAGGATTCTGCTTGGGAAACCCTTTCTGCAGATTCTGATACCCTCAAGCACACCATTGCACCTGAGCTGATGGATGACTAGGAAGTTCTGCATAAGGCCTGTCAAGAAAAAATAGAAATTTTCAACACAAGGTCCTGAATACGTAGCAATACAAGGTCTGGAATACATTCACTATTTTTAAGACCATTCACCTGGTTTCTTGATTTCATTTGGAATTAGGCAACGCACAAAGTGAGGGTGAGTGCTCCTCAAGTTGGTCATCAGTTTGCCCAAGTTCTCCTATTGAGGTAAGAGTGTAGTTAGATATCACCTTAACTTGCTTCAGAATGAGCAGTTAGTTTGTTCATTACTGCTAAAATACATACTCTGAACTGTGAGGACACAGTCTGCATGGAGCCACCCTTCTTCTTACCACCCTTCTTACCACCACCACCACCACTCTCTGTAGATCAACAAAATTTTGAATAAAAGCAAATTCAGTGGTGAATGCATATTTTTCACTGGAGATTGAGAATGAAAAAGAAAGAAATATTGAAAAGGTAACTTTATCAACAATTAATACTGCTACAGTATTTATGTGTTGAAAATGAGTTACCCTCCACAACAGGTGGATAAAGAACAGGCAGCAGTTTCACTCCTGACTTCTGGTACAGCTGCACCACAGACTCGTTCAGTGGATCCTTGTTCTTGTCCAGCCAACCACAGATGTTGTAGTCCACAGTGCCGGCATAGTGCACCAGGGAGAAGTGGGCCTCAGCCTTGCCTTTGGCAGGCTTGGGCTTCTGGAAGGCATTGCACTTGCCAAGATGCTGATCATACAGCTTGTTCTTGAAAGTGGTGTCAGAGGCCTTGGGGAACATGCACTCCTCTTCAAGGATGGCAAAGATACCCATGGGCTGTTTTAAAACATAAGAGGGGATCAGTGCAAAAGTCTTAAAGGATGTTGTAAATTGTGCATGAAAAACATTGCTAAATTAGAATTTACCTTCTCAATAAGCTCAATGCAAGCGGCCAAGTCCATGCCGAAGTCAATGAACTCCCAATCAATGCCCTCTTTCTTGTACTCCTCTTGCTCCAGAACGAACATGTGGTGGTTGAAGAACTGTTGCAGTTTCTCATTTGTGAAGTTGATGCACAGCTGCTCCATGCTGTTGAACTGTAATGAGGAAATAAACATAATTAAAGTCCTCATCTCCTTTTTAAAGATCATTATTGAAGGTGAAGCACTATAACAAAATTGTCCTCACATCAAAAATCTCAAAGCCAGCAATATCCAGAACACCAATGAAGAACTGTCTCGGCTGCTTTGTGTCCAACATCTGGTTGATACGGATGACCATCCACAAGAACATCCTCTCATAGATGGACTTAGCCAGAGCTGACACAGAGTTCAGGACCTGAAAAAAATATTTATATATTGTTTCTGATTTAGTCTATATGTAAAACTAGTAATATCAAGAAAATGAAAAATCATATTGATGAAATACCTGTGGCACAGTCTGACCCTTGGTGACAAACTCATTTCCGACCTTCACTCTTGGGTAGCACAGAGCCTTCAGCATATCAGCAGAGTTCAGGCCCATTAGGTAAGCAACTTTATCAGCATCTGTAAATAATAACATATTGATGTTATCCATGAAATAGTCCAAATCTGATTCAATACTACCAGTGCCACACTGAAACAGAGTTAAAATAAATGAAAGTAAAGATCCAGACATGGTGTCTCCCATTCAGTGTATTTTAATCTCACCTCTGTCATTCTGGCTAACACAAAAATGACTTTTCAATGTAACTAGCTTTGGAAGTGATGAAAGATCAACCTGCTATGTAAAGCACTGTAACAAAGTTACTACAAGAACTTATGTAAACTCAGTAGGGTAAAGAATATAACTTACCCTCAGTGCCATCAGGCTCAGCCTGCTCCTCACGCTGCTTCTGCTTGAATTTCATGTTGCCATGATGGAGCACAGCACCAGTCAGCTTGTAAATGGTCATTTTCTCCTCATTACTGAAGCCCAGGATATCAATGGCAGTCTGAAATCATACATTTGGTTACCTTTTTTTAAAAAAAAAACAAACAAGAGATGATACTCTGACAGAGAGACATATTTATATGTATTCAAATAGAATTATGCATATCTTACATCTGTAGCCACTAACTCCTCTTTGTCATCAATGCTGGCCACAGTGATCTGACCCTGACTGCACATGGGGAAGTCGTAAGGATTTGTTGTGATGAGGGACATTTCTGTTGAGGCAAACAACAGTAAGTTTAACATTTCCATTCTTTACTTGTTGACATGTAACACAGTAATTGATGGCAAGCTGAATGAGTAAAGCGTACCAATCAGCTCAGGCATGTGGTTGGTCATCATCTGGTAGAAGATGTGGTAGCCTCTCTCATCAGAAAGCTGGAACGTCACTCTGGACTTCTCCAGCAGGTCTATTTACAAGAGTGTTTATTTTATAGTTCATTTTATCTTTATCAAGCAACATAACAGCAACATTATAAAAAAGCATTTACTATACTTACAAGTCTCAATATCAGCACTAGCCAGTTTGCCAGTTGTGCCAAAGTGAATTCTGATGAATTTACCCTGTTTAAGACAATAGAATATCTCTCACTAAGTTTATTATTATGATAAATTATAAAAGTAAAGACATCCTGTCAGGAATGTCATAAAATATTTTGTATGGAATAGTTACTAACTTAAGAATGTAATGATTCAGAATGAACTTACAAAACGGGAGGAGTTGTCATTCCTCACAGTCTTGGCATTACCATAAGCCTCCAGCAGTGGGTTGGCAGCAATAATCTGATCTTCAAGAGAGCCCTGCAAATGGAACTTTTTATTTTGCTGTGCTAATCATTTGTCTATCTTTAGCTAACAGTTATCTAATGTAATGCAACTTGTAAATGTTAAAAGAATTCTTACCTGGAGTTTTCCAGTGGCCTGTGGCTCTTGCTTTTTCTTGTCACCACCAGACACAGCAATTGTTGCAAAGTACTGGATGACACGTTTGGTGTTGACAGTCTTTCCAGCACCAGATTCTCCGCTGTGCCACATGGAAGGTATTATCATTACCAAATGTTACACAATGTTGGATTATTTATGTGAAATGTTCAGATGTTCAGATGACACTTACGTAATCAGGACAGACTGATTTTCCCTGTCTGTGGGCCAAAGTAGAGACATTAGATAATGAATGACCATGTAATTAAAAGACATTTATAAAATTGCTTGTAAAAGAAGTGTTTACCTTGAAGCATGAACTGATAGGCGTTGTCAGAGACAGAGAAGATGTGGGGTGGGGCCTCCATGCGCTTCTTGCCTCTGTAGGCAGACACCACTTCTGGGTCGTACACTGGGAGCCACTTGTAGGGATTCACGGTGACACAGAACAGTCCAGAGTAGGTCTGTAATAATAGATAAGTAGGATTGTTTTTCCAGTTTTCTGCTTTATAACATGTAATTTTATTCAATTTAGGAGTAAGTATAATGCTTACGTAGATCATCCATGCTGCATAACGCTCTTTGAGGTTATACAGGACAGAGGCTTCATTGAGGTGGGTCATCATGGCCATGTCCTCAATTTTGTCGAACTTGGGAGGATTCATTGGGGAGACATCATCGTCCTTCACTGTCCTTTCCTGGGGGAAACAAACATGGGACAGATTTTATTGGTCTCAAATTAAACTTTTCATAAGAGAATTAGTAACATGATTGTTATCAGTGCTTAAAAATGAAATGTACCTCCTTGGTCTCAAGGATTTCAACAGTGACTTTGCCACCATCTTTGCTCTTGATTGTACCCTTCACATACAAATCCTCCTTATCAGTCACATAGCAAGCTGTCTTTGCATCAAAGGGCTTGGTCTGAGCCTCAATTCTCTCCTTCTCAGGCTTACGGAGGTAAATGGCAGCCTTGCCATAAATGGCCATGTCTGCATCCCCCATGGTTGCGGTTTACTGTTGGGAAGAAATTACATATATCATGCCTTTTGTAAATAAAAAAAGACTACAGTCATGGACACCAACATTATTCATCTTTGAAATCCCACAATCTTAGCATCAGTTATAAAATTAACATCAGGGTGTTTCTTAGATAAGTAATAAACTAAACTCTCAGGATTAAGGTGGGGAAACAACTGAATATGTTTAATGGAAAGAGCAAGAGTAAAAATAATTTGCTCTTATGATGGTGCAAGAGGTGCGTCAAGGAAATTTAATTATATGAGGTGATTTTACAGTTGTGTCAAAGGAGGAAAGATATTAAGGTTCTGTGGGCCTGAAAGGTTGTGTCAGAATACTTCATGTAATTGTCTCTTCTTTCCCTGTACTCTGCCATGAGTAAGTTCCTTACAGAATCTTGATCAAAGAAACTGTACACTAGGAGCATTAACAAAAGTACCTCCGAGGCCAATCATACTGTAGTGTGTTCACTGTTTAGCCAAATTGACTATAGATAGACTAGTGGAAGCTACTTTGGAGGCATAGCTTTTGAAGCTGCCAATTAGTTAATAAATCATGGAGAAGTTGAACTATACAGCAAAGCTACCCTATGGTGAAATCTTGTTTGGTTATTTAAACTTAGGAAAAACTGCATCCTGAACTTTTGTCATAAAGTTGACTGGGATTAGGCACACACATTTATGCAAAACAACAGACTTAGTTTAGGAACATAGCTTGTGTCTGCCAATTGCCCATTAGGTACATTACCCCTTCTCCAACACATCCACAGCATTTTCACTGCAAGTCAATTACTTTCCATGTTATTGGAAAGGTTCTAAATAAACTTACTTGTTCCTCTCAGGACCAGATGAAAATTCCTCAACTGTCAGAGTCTAAAATAACAAAGATTTAAAAAGTAAGATGAGTGGTCAGTAAAGATTTTTCGTAAAGCTGTTATCTGAATTGATATTTCTTGAATTAATATTCCTTTGCTAATCAAAATTGATCAAAACTACTTTAATGCAACTGGTTCAACCAAATTGTATCTCTCTCTCCGGCTTTCTTTCTCTCTCTCTCTCTCTCTCTCTCTGCTTCAGAGGAGAATACCAAGGTTTATGAAGTCATCCATACAGCACACCCCTTGCCCCTCGCATACTGCCAACAAAAGCAGGTGACAACTTACGGTGCAGTGGGACCCCCAGTCTTCTCTGCAATCCTCTGGGCTCCTGCACGTCCTTATATTGTGACAAACTGCGAACTAAGCAGGACCCTTATAAGGTTACAATGGTTTAGTATACCTAAATATCACAAAGTGCTCTCTCTCTCTCTCCCCTCTCTTTTACACACACACCCATACACACACTCTACACAACACAAATAGATGGACAAATAGATAGATAGATATATAGATACATACATACATAAATACATACATACATACATACATACATACATACATACATACATACATACATACATACATGCATACATACATGTAACAAGTTTACAGATAAAGATTAATAGGTGTAAAATAATAATAGTAAGGTATATATATTTTACAAATTATGCATTGTAAATCTGACTTCAAAGGTGTGATGGAATACTTTAACTGGCATATACATGGCAGTAATGTAATTTTGTTATGTATTCTGTTCTTTTACATTTTAAAAGTAATAAGATCTAAGAAAATAAAAAAAATGAAAATGTAACTTATGGTGATTTCACTGCTGTTTTCATTTGTCAAAATGTACCCATTCACCTATTACTCATTAACACACTCCCTTGTGTTCTTTGATATAAAAATAACAAAATAACAAACAAATCACCTCCTACTGTCAATATACTGTCTATGCCACATATTGCATCACATATTGCATGTTTGACAAGGCCTTTTTTTGGCCAGGGGGCACTGCATTCCAAAATTGGAGGGTGATAAACTTACAGGGGGTGTACTGTAATTTGGATCTTGTCGGTTAGTCTAATGAAATGAAAAACTATGAAATATAACAACAACAACAATAATATTATTAATAATAATAATAATATAGCCAAATGAAAATTCACTGTTCACCCCTACTTTAATGTAGGCTATTTTACTAGTGTTTTTGTATATTTGTGATGTCTAATGATCTTGATAATGTTTATATTTAATGGTACTCGAACGGCAGATTGTAAATATGGTCCGCTTGGATGAAGAAACTGGGTACAGCTTGCTATTCACACTATTTATGGTACATGGTAATGTCAAGAATCTGCTGTCAACACTGCAATAAAAAAACTGTTGTTATGAAAAATGTTTGGAGTAAGTTCAAGTTTATTGTTGAATCTCAAATTATAATTCCATGTATTACAAGAGCCACCCCAACCCACCCCACTCCTTCCCCCACAACCTAATATGAGACCCAATAAACTAATAATAATATAAATAATAAAAACATTAAGTATAAACATATATGGATTAAAAGAGAGGATTTGTACATAAAACACATAATAAAAAGTGAAACACATAGAACGAACATTGAAAAACTCTTAAGGAATATTAGAAGTTTCTTTGTTAAAGGTAGCTATGATGTACATTTCTGAAGCCATTTTTGCCAAATTACTTGAAATCTTCACACACCGGTCAAAATTAATTAAATGATCTGATATCTAAGTAGTATGTCAGTAGAACTGTAAAACTCCCATCTCTGGGTTATTTCTGCATCTCACAAATGGACTCAAACTCTGAGCAATGTCACAGGCTACCTCTTAAAATGTAAACAAGCAATATTTTTGCATATGTTCTGCATATTCTGCATTGTAATTACTTGGATAATAATATAACAATGTAATTGAAAAAAAAAAAAACTTGCATCATGCATTTACCCCACTCCACGGGATTTCTTTGACCATAGTCTACATCTTTAACGTTTTCTGATTAACTATGGGCCTACCCTAAATTGCCCTTTTAAAAGTAACCTACGAAATTAATCCCGTGAAAAGAAAATGATCCATACAAGCCAAATATATTGTTGTACAGCCTCTAGGGAGTTGACGAACTTTAAGAACAACGACAGTACAAGGACACAGAAACCCCCGAAGCACAACCTTAGATTCAAATGTTTAAATTCCTCAGTTCTGTGGTCGTTTAATAGGACTGTGATCCATGTACCAGTCTGGCAGCTGGAGGCTTGCTGTAAAACAGTAATCTACCAGTTTCTGGTTTAAACATGTCCATGTTTGAGGGGATCCGCACAGTGATTCCGCCGAAAAGACTTTTTGTTCTGGCAATCGAAAAGGAAATGCGGACATCATCGGAAAGCAGTTTGGTTAAACAAAAACGTAAATTACTTTGCAGTCTGTATGTTGCCAAGTAGGTACAATCATAAAACAGTAGCACTACGGGAAAAACCTAAGATCCTATCACTGATCCATAAACTCAAACGTCAAATAACCAGCTGCTTTCTAAGTGCAAGTGAGAGTAGCTTAGTTCAAGCTATTACGAGTCCGTTATACCACGCACCGCCGGGATCATCTGACAGTCGTGCATGTTTAACTAATTCCCTTATCAAAATATGTCAAAATGTCCAACAGATCAAAGTCCAATAACGTGAGCTTTTTTCAAGCATGTCAAGCTGTAATCTGCAGGACGTCTGGTTGGATATCCAACTCCGCCCACATCCAAGACGGCTATAGCAACTGTTTATTACACGTGCATTAAAAGACCGCCAACATTTAAGTTCTAAGAGCCAGTTTAGTTTCTTTTGTTAATTAGCCTAAATTTGAGCTACGGCTAGAAAATTAACTGGTTACTGCTGTCCTTACACTGCCAAAGTTTTGACGTTGTAATTATGTTTCTTCAATGCAAGTATTAAATAAAATATTAATTAGAACTGCTGTTGAGAACTAGGCCGCTCTGGTACACTAATGGACAGAAGTTATTATTCATTAGTAGCCTACTGACCATAAGAGGTAAAGTTGACTGGTATTAAGCAGACACTTTTATCTGAAAAAATAAAAAAATTAAAAGCATCGTCCACATTAGAGATTGACCACCACGTACTTGCTTGACAGTACAAACACATAACCACTGTGCTACTACTTTGTCTTATGTTTCCCCATGGAGGAGCTACTGCTAGTGCTAGTGCTAGTGAAATGAAATGATAACACTACGTCATCCAAAATTCAAAAATACTCAATGCAACCACTAAACACAATCAATTACACCACCACATTAAATATCTTACATATTTTACCCAGTGTGTTGTTGTGCAGCAGGGTAAACAATGAGTAAAATTATGTATTTGCCACTGAGCCTGCTGCCATAACCAGTTGCGGAGCTAGAATTTTGTAGATGGGTGGCCAGGGATGACCAAGGCTATTTCAGGAATCTACACAATGTGACAAAATGTGTAGCCTATGTCAGCCTACCATCATTGAGCATGTCTGAATGACACAGCATACATCCATGGGTGCCAAAACCACAAAATATACACACATGCATGCACATACATGCAAGCACACACACACACACACACACACACACACACACAATTCCTGAAAATTATTTTGGCTCAAGTAGTTTACTGGGAGAAAAACTGTTACTAGGAAAAAAAATACTGTTCTCAACTTCCTCTTATATTCTTTCCTCTTTTTGTTTTTACTGTATAGAAACAGGTCTTATTTAAAGTTGCTTTGAAAGAATTGTTAAAGCTTTCCCTTTTCTCTCCTCTCTTTTCACTGACCAGATAAAAAAAAAAAAAACATATTGGCATACATACTGCTAACATTCAATTCACAATGTACTTACATTCTAAATTATACATCTCATTCTACATCTACTTTCATTCTACATTATACATCATCATTCTGTAGTCTACATTAAAATATAATCTTCAAAAACAAACGCAACCATGCCTATAAATGTTTAGTTAGATCTTACTTTACACAAGAGCAATCAAGCTCTTCGAACATTTCAAACTGGATTGCAGTAACCTAGAATGTACAATTTTAGGCTATAGCTGTATTCGAAATATATTTAACTTTGAATTCAATAAAATTGTGAGATGCTTTGACATCTTGTAGCATTCTTAATCTATTGCACTAAGAAGAATGCAGTTATGCAGAATAAAATATGATTACATGCAACGTAATTTCATAGTTAACTATCTGGTGGACCATTTATCACAGTAACTAGCAACTAGCATCATTGCAAAGTTCAGATCGTATACTTTAACATGATATATGGTAATGCTATGTGTAACAAATACTATGGGAGCAGTTCAACAGAGAAAAAGGGTGTTGTTTTAGAAATGCAATATGCTCAATTTATTAAATGTAATTAATTTTTAAATAAAATGTTCTCATAAAGCGTTTATCAAAACGGGTGTTTTAGACAGAATTGAGATATGTGCAAATTTAAGTATGTAACATAAGTTCAAGGTTAATTTTCTTGCAAACATAATAACATGGGCGACTTGGATGTGGGCGGAGTTGGTTATCCAACCTGACTGTCTTACAGACTGCAGCGAGAGGCTACTCGCTTTTTTGGACCTACAGTTACATATTACAACTAAGAAAACGAAAGATAGCCTGTATAGGCTAAAGAAGGCACTCCAAAGAATGTGTTTCAGTAGTCTAGTAATAAAACCAGCCCCTCGTTCTACAGTTACTTTCATACAGAGGGTCTGGTAGTGGAAAAGTTGGCAGGAGATGAGCATTACATACAGTTCACACTGTTGTCATGTCTCAAACAGTTTATGTAAGCACACGACTGCGTTATTTATGGAAAATATTTGCCAAAAATCAACAAAGCAGCCTTTTCCCATTCTGATAACTTGCAATGCATAGCTGCTACTTACTACAGGTAAGATTTTGCTGAGATGTCACTTCATCTAGGCACACAACTGGGTTATTGATGAAAAATATTTACAAAGAATCAGAGTGAGAGAGAAAGAGAGAGAGGAGGAGAATGGATGAATCTGGGAGTGGACTGGGAGTGCTGAGTTTTTAGTACAGTTCAATAGATAGGCTTGTGGATAGAAGCTGTCTCTAAATCTGGTGGAACAAGTTCACAAGCTCTTGTATCTTCTGCCAGATAGAAGGAGGCTGAAGAAACTGTGGCTGGGATGGCTGGGGTCAAAGATTATACACTTTGCCCTCCTCCTGCAGAGCTACGTTTAAAGGTCCTGGATAGATAGTAACTCAGTCTTTGTAATTTGGTGTACCGACCTGACAACCCTTTGCAGAGCTCTGTGATCATGCTGATCATGCTGTTGCCATACCATGTTTTTATTCCACTAGACAGGATGCTCTCAATGTAATGTACCGCACATAACATACTGTTGCTCAGATCTAATAATAATAATAATAATAATAATAATAATAATAATAATAATAGTAATAATAATGATTATTATTATTATTTTATTTTTGAAGTTACCCAAGGATACTGTATAATAAACTAATGGGAAAACACAGTTATGACACTATGCCCAATGGCACAGAATGACAACAGGGAAAATAAACAAATAATAATAATAAATAAAAGAAACCATTAGATGAAAATGGCAAGGGAAAGGATATGATTGAGGGCAGTCAACAGGAGAAGGGAAGCCAGGGTGAAAAGGTGAGTTTTTAACAGAGATTTGAAAGTGGCGAGTGAAGTGTTCTGATGGAGAGGAAGTGAGAGGGCATTCCAGAGCTTAGGGCCAGCTACACTATATGTGCTATCATCCATGGAATGGAGATGTGCAGAAAGGGTCAAGAGAACCTTGGTAGAATTTTGGAGTAAACCTGACTTTGGAATAATGCTTGGCGATGTTCAGTGACATAGCAAGCAGAACAAGATATTCCAAGGATGCAAAATCCTAAAATACAACCTTGAAAAAAAAAAATAATAATAATAAACTCATTTGCTACCTGCCATGTTTCAGTCAGACACATAAAATCAAAAACCATATCAGTAATTACATCATTAATAAAAGGTCCTTTGTTGTTAAGAGATTGTACATTGAATAACGCACAGGATACATTTCTTACACATTGATGTGAAGAATGGTGCTGTGACAGTATTTGGGTCGACAATGCAGAATGCCAGGTGTTGGTGCATTTTAAGGGCACCAGGAAGTTTATAAAAGTTCTTTTGTAGGCTGTGGAGGATGCCAATGGGTATTTTAAAGACATAGTTGACGAACACAGTCCCAGTGAACAAAGACAGGGCTGACAAAAACATTGTGTTAGCCAAAGCTTATGGACAAGGATCCAGAGCAATAGCACGACTAGATCGCACAGGGAAAGGATGAGGAAACAGCTAGACACCTTGGTCAGCAAATGGTCACTGGGCACAGCAACAGGTTGCATTTAAGCACCTGGCCCTTGTCACTTCCTAACAGTCTTGCACATTAGCCAGGAAGTGTAACCCACTGACACTCACACACAAGGGCTGGCGAGGGAGATAGCCAGGTCCCTGCAAGTGTGACAGCACAAATTTCCACAGCCATCTCAAAAAGAAGAGTTGTGCTTCTCTAGTGACCAATGTGATGTGACCAACGCTGATATCGCTGATGAACGCCAAGGAACCTGAAACAGCTTACAGCTTAGCCACGGTATTTCACAATTAGTTCCTTGGTCTACGGATGCCACTTCTGCTCGGTAGTCTGTCTCACCACTATTTGTAATGCAGCCAATTATGTTTGTATCATCAGCAAACTTGGCGGTGTTGGAAAAGTGTGTGGCACTACAGTCATGGGTAAGGGCCTGTGTCCATACCAGGTAATCCAACTGATGCAGCAACATCTCTCCATGCCTTCACCTTTAATGTCTGATTATGGTAACCCTTCAAAGTTAGGTCATAAATTTTGAGTTACTGCCAAAATAAGCTTCTCGAACGCCTCCAAAGAAGACGCCATTGTTGTTGATTGTTGCTGATTGTGGTTGCCCCGCCCCCTACTTGATTTTGAGTGGTTGGTGAGAGATTAGTTACATTGATAAGACCAGCTCAGTTCTACAGACTGGACAGATTTCAACTTGCAGCGCTCTGAGTGCTGCGTTAAAAAATTTCCGCCTATGTCTTGTTTTTTCGCTGAATGCATGCGCTGAATTGCTCTGGACGGTAAAGCAGTCAGGCTGTTGAACAACAAAGCCTGACATGACACACTGAACTGAAATGCATTAAGTGCATTAAGTAATCTAAGTGCATTAAATGCAGCCTGTCTCAAAAGTCTTTTTATATGTAGCACCTCTTGTTCTAATGACAATAAAACCCACTTTTTGCTTAGGCCTATAGTCTACAACTCCATACAGGACAGTAAAAATAACCTTACTGACATCCTTTTCATATGATCGCAGATCTCCATAGGCTACGTACATGCTTAACATTGCGTGGGGTTATGGGTGGCCAGCAGAATAGGTGATAGATAGGCTATAAAGTAGGTTACAGTAAACTTTAAAGTATCCATTACAAGATTAGCCTACATGGATCATCAGCCAGCTTGATTCAATGTATCAAGATAATGGGAAAGAAAATAGTAACTAATAACTAATAACTAATAGTAACTGACTAATAATAGTGTGACAGCAGAAGAGCAGGTGTAGTGAAACTATGAATTTGAGCGTAGTAGTGAAATTTCCCAAAAAACGGGACTACTGGCGCCCTGGAAAAGATGATCAATTTACCGGGACAGTCAGTAAAAGTCCCAGCCAAACCAGGATTTGTGGAGATGCCTTCTCGGGATGTCTGCTTACCTATAAGTGACGTGCTGTGTGGCATGACCATATACAGTTGCACTTTCCCCGTAAGCAGTAAAGGAAGGCAATTAGACCAGTTCAAATTACCTATTTTCTAGCACTCTCAAGAACACTGCAGCCTATTTGAAACAGCAATATCCTCTCTTAGAGATGTATGGGTAGTGTGGCGAGTATAGTTTAGTCTACCAAAAGATGACACAATGTGTATAAGGCATATAGCTTACATTTATTTCATTTACTCCCAGGATTGGACATAAGCATGCATGCATTAATCAACAAAAAGAGAAAAGGCAAGTGCAACAAAGCAACATTCGGTTCCTTTATAGGCCAGACGAGAATGTATCACACAAAACTAAAAAATTTTACCAAGCCATGCCGCACACATCAAACATGCCACTCTTTACTCAACGGCAACTCATAGCCTAAAAAAATTGAACTGCTGCTGAAAACAGCAGACTATTACGTGATGCATCATAACTGAATATTTGTGTATGCACAAATCTGTGTTATTCCTCAGGACAGGTGTTTGTATCCTTTTTGTAAAATCAGAACTATCGCAAACATAGGCCAACTTTTGAAGCACAAAACTGCTCTGCCTCTTTAAAAAAAAATGCTTTTCTAGTATCTCATTATAACACTCTGTTTGGCACGCAGAGTTGGAAATGTGCCCCCATAATTATGCATATTTAAAAACAATTGGACTGGCATGCAAACAAACAAAACCATTTCTTATTGGCACAATATGTCAAACGGGTTGTTGCAGTCTAGGGTTCAAATATTACATTTCCAAGGATTTCAATGAGTATCCAAGTATCCAAAGAGACATAATATAAACATTCTCTTGGCAATACCCTTCTTGATAATACCATTCACTAACAACCATAAACATTCTATACAGACTTTTATCGGGGATTGAGTGCATGAGAGGGATAGACATTCACAGAGACACATATATATGCCCTGACCAGACACAACCATAAACATTTCCCTGATACAAAGGATCAACAACATTATGAAATAAATGGGAGTACTGGAGAGTGATGAGGGGCGGGTGGAAGGGACTGGTATTTGACACCTATCATGTGAACAACAACAATAACAAATGCATGTTCACATGGCTAATTTGCATAATTGTCACAGATAGTATCAGATAAATACTACTCACATGATAGAGTTAGACAGTAAAGGCCTTCCGCTGTCGCAAGACTTGGTCCAACATCAATATCCTTGTGTGTTACAGCAAAAAAAAGTCCTTGTCCTTCACCATTCACAATTGTGGCACTGTATGACAAAAGATTTGATGAATCTTTGATGAGATTTGGTCAAAATGCAGACTTTCCAAAAACTCCAAAATTTTGATTAAGTGATCCATTCCAGCCCAACAAATGAATAGAGTTTAGTACAGTATGGATATAGTCTCCTTCTGGAAGAATGGTCCTGTTGTCTTGTATTCACGTGGGTCACTGATGGTGGATACAGCATAAACCTTGGTTCACATGTCTTGGGCCGCATTCTTTCCTCATCTGTCTTTTGGCCATCACACTTCCACGTGCTGGGCTATCCATCCACCTGCACTGTATTCGTCTTTAGGGCTGATTTTCATTGCATATTTTTCTAAACCCTGGAAAGTAGGATGTTGCCAATGTCAGCAGGATTTTTCAGTGAGGTACCTACTGAGACACAACAGTGTGTTCAACAGTGGTGTCCAGCAGTGGTATCCATTGTACCCTGAAAGAGACAGAGCAAACTGTAAGTGGGATGAAACACAGTCCTTGCCTAACTATGTTCTCAGAAAAATCCTTTACATACCCATAAGACTTCTCTCGTGTCTCTCTTCTGGCAGTGTTCTGAGGTGGGATTAAAAAGCAACACTATCCCAACACATACTTAGCCCTTGTTGTTGTTCTTCATTCTATATCAAAGACAAAAGGGGGAACAATGTATTGTCCCAATTGCTAAATCCCATTGTAATTATGAACTAACACATTTTGCTACAGCAGTGAATTTATCCTAGTTACCTGAAGTTGCTCCTAGGCCAAAATTAGGAAAGCGGGCACATGGGGTCCTTGTGGGACTTGCTACCAGCTATTCCCATAAGCATTTGCAAAAGCATTGAGAAAATTAAGAAGCAGTCAGTGGTGCCAAAGCTTCAATGTCTTTCTTAATATTACTTATTCCTAACTACCAAGAGAATTATGGTGCTGGGTTGTATCTTTCAGAACAGAGAATGCATTATGTTTCAGTTGTTCTATGCAGCTATTGTGATTTGTCTTACTCAGAATGTATGTTCAAGTAGCAGTGATTTTGCTAATAATCCTCAGCAATTTCAATACAATCTTTATTATAGACTCACAGCAGGGTCCATAGCACAAAAGTGACACAACAATATCAGTTTCTTCAGTATCCATCCATCCCAATACATGCTTCAGGATTTACAACACACCAATGCTGATGTCAATATTTCATGTAAACTTTAATTAACTTTAGTTATAGTATACTGCTGTTTGAATCCTGGGGTGTACCACTAGATTTTTTTCTACACTGAGAAAAAGGCACTTTTCTGTTGTGCTGATTTTTCAATACAGAACAGAACGTTTTAGTTAATAACTTCATAAAGTGAGCACACAAGTCAAACAAGCACACATTCTCCTGATACAAAATGGTACCTCATGTTTTATGCAGTAAGAAGTGTGCCATTTCTAAAGCAGCTAATGAAGTAGTAAGCAAATAAAAAGGAGATTTTTTTTTTAGTGAATAAATACATCTAATACAATCAAACAGATTGTATGTACATTTGCCTTAAGATGCCCCCCTTCCCCCAGTATTAAGCTGTAAATTATTAAACTCTCCTTGATGTAGAGACTCTCACTGTTTACATGTAAAGTGTGCATATGCCTGTTGGAATATTTTATTTGGAATATTTTTATGTAATGCAACAGTTAGACTTGTCTCATGTAAGTATCATGGTCTTTTTGATGTGTCGGAGAGAAGAATCTGTTGAGTAATTGTGTATGTGTTGGTAGGATAGAAATCTTCCTGCTGAAAAAGCTCCTGACTTAATGAATACCATTTAATGTGTTTGAGTGTTTGAAATCAAAAGATTAAACAAAATATTTAGATTTACAATCATTTATTGTATAGATTGTATGCATTGTTACAGAATAGTCACATTAACTGGAAATTTTCAGTCAGATGAAACTGATTACTCTGCAGCCTCTTTGCCCTATAAAAAGACAACGAAAAAATTAACTTCACTAGAGAACAAATGATATGGTCGATGACTTGCTGGTTTACAATGTTTATTTGTGGAAAAAGAAATAAATACATAGAAACATTCTCTTACCTTTCCACCATCACGACTCTTGGCCCTGAGCTTGTTGACCTGGGACTCAGCAATGTCAGCACGCTCTTCAGCCTCCTCCAGCTCATTCGCCACCTTCCTGAGCTTGGATAGGTGGCCATTGGCTTGTTCCTCCTGTGTTAAGTAAAGAACATTTAATTTTAAGAAATTCAGAACCCAGTCAAACATGGTAATCCTAATAAGTGTGGTTTTCTAGTATAAATTCATAAAAGAATCAACTTACAGCTTCCTCAGCCTGCCTCTTGTAGGCTTTGACCTTCAGCTGCAGCTTGTCAACCAGATCCTGGAGTCTGGTAACATTCTTCTTATCCTCTTCGGTCTAAAGAGAAAATTAAGTGTATGAAGCCTTGTGTGAAGTTTGATAGTGTGCAAAAGTGAGGACACCTACCTGGTAGGTGAGCTCCTTGACCCTCCTCTCATATTTGCGGACTCCCTTGACAGCATCAACACCACGTCTCTGTTCAGCTTCAAGCTCATTTTCCAACTCACGAACCTTTATGTGGAGAAAGTTAACATGAGCTTAAACTACTTTCTCTTACTGCATGGTTTGGTACACTTTTGCCTCATCTTCCATCTTACCCTGGACTCCAGTTTCTGGAGCTGTTTCTTGCCACCCTTCATGGCCAGATTCTCAGCCTCATCCAGGCGGTGCTGCAGGTCCTTCACAGTGACCTCCAGATTTTTCTTCATCCTCTCCAGATGAGCACTAGTGTCCTGCTCTTTCTTCAGCTCCTCTGCCATCATGGCAGCCTAGATGATAGAATAGTGTATGTTTTACTGATTTGGTTATAAAATAGTTTAAATATAAGGTACTAGTTCTAAGGAAACAAAGCTTACATCAGTAATGGCTTTCTTGGCCTTGTCCTCAGCATTCCTTGCCTCCTGGACAATGTCATCAACCTCACCTTGAACCTGAACCAAGTCAGCCTCAAGCTTCTTCTTGGTATTCAGCAGACTTGTGTTCTAGCATGGAAAAACATCCGGTCTTGGTTATATTTTGTATACTGTTTGATGTATTTGTTTAAACAACCATTGTTATTCTCTACCTGGGAGTGCAAAAGGCCAACGCGCTCACTGGCATCAACCAGCTCCTGCTCAGCCACTTTGCGGCCTCTTTCTGTCTGCTCCAGGGCAGATCTCAGCTCATCAATCTCAGCCACCATCAGGCCATTCCTGCGCTCCACCATGGCAACCTGCTCCTTCATGTCATCCTGTCCTCTGATGGCATCATCAAGGTGCAGTTGAGCATCCTAGTTGACAGAGAAATATATATTCAATCTACCACATTGGTGAAGGCATTTTAATGTACAGTATGTGGTATGTCTAATATATGTAATGTGATATATGAAGTATGATGTGATTTTAAATAAATACTGAGAATGTAAATAACTGACCTTGAGCTGACCCTGAACATTCCTCAGTTGTTTCTGGGACTCAGCAGCCTGGCGGTTAGCATGGCTCAGCTGAATCTCCATCTCATTGAGGTCTCCCTCCATCTTCTTCTTGATTCTTAGGGCATCATTCCTGCTCCTGACCTCAGAGTCCAGAGTGCCCTGCATGGAGTCAATCACCCTCTGGCTGTTCCTCTTGATCTGCTCCATCTCCTCATCCTTCTCTGCAAGCTTCCTGTCAATCTCACCCTTGACCTGGTTGAGCTCAAGTTGGACACGGAGAATCTTGGATTCTTCATGCTCGAGAGTTCCCTGTTATCATGACATTAACACATCCAGAAGTTCCAGAAGTTTTTGTACTAAATGACAACACTTACGGGCACACATGGATTTGTTTACAGGCCATTGGATTGGAACAAAAAAAATATTTTTTTTCATAAGGTCATAAATTATATTTTGCTGTTGCATGACTTGGTGATGGTGGGGTACCAACTGTGAGGACAATTGGCAGTTTTTTCCAATGAAAATATGTGGAAGCAGGTGTGATGTTATTCAACCTATTATATTATACTACTACTATACCTATTATACCATATAAGTTTGTTTATCATCAAAATATCTTCAAAGCTTTTACCATAAAAATTCAAATTATAGCCAAGTCCGAAACTGATGCCAGTCCCGTTTACAGGAAGGGCCTGGTTATGTATTTGGACATATAAAGGTCTCAATATGAAGCCTGGTCTTTTTGGATTTTGGCTTTTTTTAATAATACTACAAAGATTGTTATCGCTTACATAACAGTTTTGTTAAGTTATTTTGAAAAAACTTTTTTGAAATTACTGGTTGATCTGTCTAATCCCCTCTTTCCTGAGTACTTCCCTTTCCTCTCAGGACTCTGTAATAGAATGCCACATGGAAAAACAAACAGAGCTATTACATCTTTTGTTTTAAAATTAGTTTGTCATTCTTTGTACTGTTGTGTGAGTCTGCAAGTGTTGTTTTGCTCTATCTAGTTATGTTTCCTAAGTGCAAGACAAGTGCAATAAAGTTTTTATTCATTCATTCTAGTTGTAATACTTTGTTGTAATAGTTTTAAGCTCTTGATTTATGATGATGTGCTTGTGTGTAAGTGTATTAAATGCATTTATCCTGTTGGATTCTGTGTACCTCAGCCTCTTCAAGGGCTGTCTGGATCTCGGCTTTCTCAGTCTCAACAGTCTTCTTTGCCTTCTCCAGCTCATGAATGCTCTTTCCAGTCTCACCCAGCTGCTCAGTCAGGTCAGAGATCTCCTCTGCAAAAAGATATGTAAATACACTTACTAAATAACTCAGTCAGTACTGAACAACTTGTAATTATTTAATAATTTTATAAGGTTTGATTGGGTAGTAATTCAAAATAAACTACACTTACGTTGGAGGTTCTTGTTCTCCCTCTTCAGGGTCTCCAGCTGGTCAAGAGCCTCCTCATAGGAGTTCTTCATCTTGAACAGCTCAGTGCTGAGAGAGCGAGCCTCTTTCTGGGCACCCTCCAGCTCTGCCTGACCCTCCTCGAACTTCTGCTTCCACTCTGCCAGGACCTTTCAAAAACATTTTTGTTGCAAGATTAAATCTCACTTTTACTTACTGGTCTTTATCTTATTTTAAATCCCATATAAATTCCATATAGTGGAGGTATTACCTTATCAAAGTTCCTCTGCTTCTTGTCAAGGTTGGCAGCCAGAGCATTGGCTCTCTCCACATCAATCATGAGGTCTTCAACCTCACCCTGAAGTCTCTGCTTGGTCTTCTCCAGAGAGGCACACTTAGAGTTAACAGCCTCGATTTGCTCCTCAGCCTCCTGCAGACGCTGGGCAAGCTTTTTCCTGATAGAGCAATGAATTTAAATCAGAACATTTAATAGCTCTTCTGATTTTATTGCATTATCTAATAATTCACTTCCATATTCTATCAGGGATGTGATTGGCAAAGGATGTAAAAGCAGGAAAATATACATACAATAGCAAATAGTGCTATGTTAGTGCTAATGTCCATGTGTCGTGTTCCAAAAATTCGGATGACTCGATTTCATGTTTGCATATGTTAAGTTGACTTAAAAGTCCCAAATGGCTCTAAATGGTTATTAATGATGTATGCAACAACATTTGACGTACTAAACTAACCATAACTGTGGGGAAATATAAGCTGGTGCCCCTGCAGGAACACATCCTGTGATACGGGGAGGGGGGCATTGACCCTCGGGGCTCCATACTGGTAATACACTGCTGCATGAGTGTACACAGTTCTCATCTAAGCATAAAAGCTTAGTCTAAATTTTCCTTGAGCCTCTTCTGCCCTTCTCAGTGGAATACATTTTAATTAACAACACCAACTAAGTAGGCCTATCATATTCTTCTTGCCTGAGCTGCTGTCATGCATTTAAATTAAGAGTTGGAACCCCCTCCCCCACAAAAAAAAAAAAAAAAACAGATCTGCATGACTTACGAGGGTTTCATTTCAGGCCGAAAAATCCGGAATTCAGTTCAAGTCCTGAAAAATCATATGCATGTCTAGATATTTTACATGTTTGGTACATACTTGGACTCCTCAAGCTCCTCAGTGCGCTGGATGGCATCAGTTTCATACTTGGTCCTCCACTGAGCAACCTCGCCGTTGGCCTTGGACATTCCACGTTGCAGCTCAGCCTTTGCCTCCTGCTCCTCCTCAAACTGCTCCCTCAGGAGGTCACAGTCATGGCGAGCAGACTGAACAGCATGGGCTAGGGCATTCTTGGCCTGTTTGTGAATTATTAATGGTACAGCTCTAAAAGTGTTTTTTAAAATGTGATTTCCATATCAGATTTTTGTCCTTTTCGTGCAGACATTAGTACCTTGACTTCCTCTTCATTCAGTCTCTTGAGCTCCTCAATTTGCTGTGAGAAAGCCTGCTTGCTTCTGGTCAGCTGAGACACAAGAGCATCTTTCTCCTCCAGCTGACGGCCAAGCTCACCTGTTTAGGTAGCATAACATTACCATATTAGCAAGCTCATCTGATTAGAAATTTAGGAGCATAATATTTAGCATGTCTAATTGATAATCTGACAAAACAACACAGAAACTAAAGAGATGTGCTCTGTATTTTTACCATTTTCAGTCAGAAGTCTTGCTCTCTGAGCACTGAGGTCATTGATCTGGCGGACACCCTCATCACTCTTGGCCTTGATTTCACCCAGTTGGTCCTCAAGTGTGCGGCACATCTTCTCCAGATTGGCCTGTTATTGAAAAATATTGACAACTTTGAGATGGACAAAATTGAATCCCCAGATTATGGAGAAATCATTGATAAGATAAAAACACTAGACTGAGATAGTGGGTACAGTATTTATTACCTTAAAATTTGCTACTTTCACTACATACATGTTTTATTCACCTTTGCCTTAGCAACAGCCTCCATGTTACTGGAGAGGTCGTCAATCTCCATCTTGAATTCACTCTTCTCCTTCTCAAGCTTCTGCTTGACACGCTGCAAGTTGTCAATCTGCTCTCCCAGCTCAGCCACGCTATCAGCCTGCTTCTTGCGAAGAGCAGCAGCAGTGGCTTCATGCTGCAGGGTGGACTCTTCAAGATCACGACGCAGCTTCTGGAACTCAGCCTCACGCTTCTTGTTCATCTCAATTTGAGCAGCAGTGGCACCACCAGCCTCCTCAAGCCTCTCACTGATCTCCTCAAGTTCCCTGGAGAGATCAGCTCTCTGCTTCTCAACCTTGGCACGAGCTGCACGCTCAGCCTCAATCTCTTCCTCTAGTTCCTCAATGCGGGCCTATTCATTGTTAAAAACTGTTATTTAATAATATCAGACAGAGAATAATTTACCATATGTAGTACTACTAACCTGAAGCTCCTTGATCTTCTTCTGAAGCTGAGCCCCCAACGATTGTTCATCTTCAATCTTGCTAAGAAGTTGGCTTGTTTCAAAGTCCTTCCTACATTACATTTAAGTAAAAAGCTGTCAATGACTGGTTAAACAGAAATTAAGTGATGCTCTGTCTAAATGTTTGCATAAATAGTGTTAAGTGCTAATACAAATTCTACATTACTTCTTCAGCTTCTCCTCCGACTGCTGCTTGTCATTCTCCAAATCCATGATGTTCTCCTGGGACAACTTCAGGTCACCCTCAAGCTTTCTCTTGGCTCTCTCAAGGTCCATGCGGAGCTTCTTCTCTTGCTCCAGGGAACCTTCAAGCTGTGAATTTAAAGCAATACGTCATTAATGGTTATAATAATGCATGTTTGATATATGATGTACAGAGGGAGGCCCTGAACTCACATCATCCACTTGCTGCTCAAGCTTAGTCTTGGCTTTGGTCAGAGAGTTGACTTTGTCTTCCTCTGCCTGAAGATCATCAAGAGTCTGCTGGTGGGCCTCTTGGAGGGCTTTCTTCTCCTTTGTCAGCTTACCAATTGACTCATCCTGAGCAGCCATCTCCTCTGTCAAGTTCTTGACCTGCACATGGGAAGTTTTATAGCAACATCAAATGAACTCCACAGACATTTTGGTACATACACAGTATTATGTTTTTCTCATCTGAATTCAAACCTTGTTCTCAGTGGCATGTTTCTCCTTCTCCACTTTGGCCAAGGTCAGCTCCAGGTCGTCAATGTCTTTCTTGAGCTCAGAGCATTCATCCTCCAGCTTCCTCTTCTTGGCAGTAAGCTCAGCATTCATTTCCTCCTCATCCTCCAATCTCTCGGTTGTCTCTTTGAGTTTGGCCTCGAGCTGGATCTTACTCTTGATCAGACCCTCACACCTCTCCTCAGCATCTGATAGGTTCTCTGATCCCTAGATTGGGTGATGAGTCATAGTGATGTTACTCTCAGTGATACGAACTCACATAGGGATACAGATTCTCAGATTCCTTTAGGATAAATAGAAATAAATCTAAAATTAAAAAATGAGATCTGATTTTTAAAAATATATATAATCCTGTCCTCTGCCTCTGACAGGCTCTCAGAGCCCTATAATACATACAAGGTGAAAGCATGAACTCTTCGCACAATGCTAAGAATTAAAGTGCCACTAAATTAGAAACATGTTAATTGAGAATGGGCAGTAGAAGAGTAGCGGTTAAGGAAATTGTACAAATCTCAGAAATTGTACATTTGAGGAAGACACTTAACCATAACTTGTTTTAGGGGAGACTGGCCCTGACAAATATAAGTAATTTTGGAAAAAAAGTGTCTTCTAAATGCAAAATGCAAAATGTAATGTAATGTAAATGTAATGTAGAATATGTTGTTGTTAACTACCTTTATTATGTAGAACAATGTGATTTGCCTGTACTTTGGATCGCTTTGGATAAAAGCATCTGCTAAATGCATAAATGTAAATGTACTTTGCTATTGTGGGTGTAGAAGCTGTACAAGCTTTCTGCAAGCTCTGAACAAAGGCGTCGGCTACTACTACAAATATGAACATAAGGATAATGGTATGGCACGATTGTGAATATTGCAGTTGTACCAAAGATAGTTTATAACCCTCCCTGGTTGTACACCGTATACTTACAGATGACACTTGCAGCTGCAGGTCATTCCTCTCTTGCACCAGAGCCACCATTTTCTCCTCAAGCTCCTTCTTCTTGGCCTCTGCCTTAGCATGGGCTGCCTTGAGTTTCTCATGTTCCTCCTTTATGTTGGCCAGCTCCTTCTCAGTCTCAGCACTCTTCAGCAGAGGCTTGATCTTGTAGTAAACCTTCATCCATGGCCAGTGCTTGACATTCATGAAGGAGCGCATATTGTACTGAATGGTGTAGATTGCCTCCCTGTGATGAGGAACAGTGTCTGGTAATCAATCCTCTAATCAATATTTTTCTGAGTGTACATTGCAATCTTCTCTAAATTTGTTTTCATATTTAACATACACTTCTGCATGTTAAACCTAAGAAATGTATATTGTATTAGATGGTGACGAATGCATCCCTGGAAAAGAGTTTGATTGGTGGTGTGAAACTAGTTGCCATTCTCGTTTAAAGTAGCTGAAGAATTCTATCAGGAAAACGTAGAGTTCATGATAAAATTCACTTGACCTCAGTGGCAAGGCCAGATAGTGTTCAGTCTTTTATGTACATCTATGTAACCATACATCTATGTCATGTTTTTTAATGTTGTGTGTATTCCTTGTATTTGAAAACTTAAAATATATCTTAAAATACCTTCTTTCCATCATTTTGACAAACTCCCTCCTCATCAGAAATGCACGGCAGACAGCCTGAGTCATTGTGACCAGGGAGGCCAGTTTCTCATCTCGCATCTCCTCAAGGGTACCCAGCAGGCCAGCTTTGAAGAACACCTTAGATAAATGAACATTTAAGTATACATTACAAATCAAGACAAATAAATCTGTCTAACAGATTAAATATGTGCATGTAACTTGCGTACCTTAGTGTGTCCAAATCTGTACTGGGTGTGATCAACATCAATAGATCCCAAGAGCTTCTCAGCAGCCTTCTTGTTATCAATGAACTGGCCCTCAGGGATGACACTGGCATTCAGCACCTTGTATCTAGACATTATAAATACATTACTTTCCCTGTCTCACACCTGTATTGAACATGTAGTGAATAGTAATTAATTTCACAGTTCACACCTCTGCTTGAAGTCACCATAAAGGATTCTGCTTGGGAAACCCTTTCTGCAGATTCTGATACCCTCCAGCACACCATTGCACCTGAGCTGGTGGATAACCAGGAAGTTCTGCATAAGACCTGGTAAAAATAGAAATATCAGTTTTCATCCTAATTCAGTGTCCAGAACAATGACCATGACTTCATTTAGCATCCAAAACTCTACCTGGT
Organism: Tenualosa thibaudeaui; assembly: GCA_027481765.1. Taxonomy (NCBI): domain Eukaryota; kingdom Metazoa; phylum Chordata; class Actinopteri; order Clupeiformes; family Clupeidae; genus Tenualosa; species Tenualosa thibaudeaui. The sequence goes on from JAIFZK010000014.1 coordinate 16,368,404, forward strand.
TTCTTAATTTCATTGGGAATCAGGCAACGCACAAAGTGGGGGTGGGTGCTCCTCAAGTTAGTCATCAATTTACCCAAGTTTTCCTGTTGAGATAAGAGTTCAGTCAAGTTATCACTTCACTTTTCTTCAGGATGAGTGATTTGTTGGTTACTGGTTAAAGATACATACTCTGAACTGGGAGGACACAGTCTGCATGGAGCCACCCTTCTTCTTACCACCCTTCTTACCACCACCACCACCACCACTCTCTGTAGAGTAAATGAAATGGAATAAAAGCAATTTCAGTGGTGAATGAAAAAGTAACCAATACTTAAAAGGTAATCTGGCTATCATTTTTATGTGTTGAAAATGAGTTACCCTCTACAACAGGTGGGTAAAGAATAGGCAGCAGTTTCACTCCTGACTTCTGGTACAGCTGCAACACAGACTCGTTCAGTGGATCCTTGTTCTTATCCAGCCAACCACAGATGTTGTAGTCCACAGTGCCGGCATAGTGCACCAGGGAGAAGTGGGCTTCAGCCTTGCCTTTGGCAGGCTTGGGTTTCTGGAAGGCATTGCACTTGCCAAGATGCTGATCGTACAGCTTGTTCTTGAAAGTGGTGTCGGAGGCTTTTGGGAACATGCACTCCTCTTCAAGTATGGCAAAGATACCCATGGGCTGTTAATTAAAAAGACATCATGTCAGGCAGTAATGGATGTCATAAAATGTTATATATTGTATAATTACGAAATTGTTATTAAATAATTTAAAATCACCTTTTCAATGAGCTCAATACAAGCTGCCAGGTCCATGCCAAAGTCAATGAATTCCCAATCAATACCCTCTTTCTTGTATTCCTCTTGCTCCAGGACGAACATGTGATGGTTGAAGAACTGTTGCAGTTTCTCATTGGTGAAGTTGATGCACAGCTGTTCCATGCTGTTGTACTGTAATGGGTAAATAAACATAATTAAAGCCCTCATCTCCCTGTTTAAAAAATCACTATTGAAGGTGAAGCATTACAAAAAATTTTCCTCACATCAAAAATCTCAAAGCCAGCAATGTCCAGCACACCGATAAAGAACTGCCTTGGCTGCTTGGTGTCCAACATCTGGTTGATACGGATGACCATCCACAAGAACATCCTCTCATAGATAGACTTGGCTAAGGCTGACACAGAGTTCAGTACCTGTGGCACAGTCTGACCCTTGGTGACGAACTCATTACCAACCTTCACTCTTGGGTAGCACAAACCCTTCAGCATATCAGCAGAGTTCAAGCCCAACAGGTATGCGACTTTGTCAGCATCTATAAATAATTAAATGTTGTTTCTTAGTCACAATGTTTTCAACAGACATAGGAGATTATGTACCATTTTAGTACAACAAATTCATGAATTTCAATGCAATGACTTTTTCAGTATTATAACAAAGTTACCATAGAGCAGGTCTGTGTTCAGTTAAGTGTTATAACCTACCCTCAGTGCCATCAGGCTCAGCCTGCTCCTCACGCTGCTTCTGCTTGAATTTCATGTTGCCATGATGGAGTACAGCACCAGTCAGCTTGTAAATGGTGACTTTCTCCTCATTACTGAAGCCCAGGATGTCAATGGCAGTCTGAAATGACAAACGAATTATGTTAACTTTTTAATGGCATGATATAAATCAAACTTTAAAAATTATTCATATCTTACATCTGTGGCCACCAGCTCCTCTTTATCATCAATGCTGGCCACAGTGATCTGACCCTGACTGCACATGGGGAAGTCATAGGGGTTGGTTGTGATGAGAGACATTTCTGTAGGGAATAAATACTAATTACTAACTAATTACAACATATACTCAATATAATTCCATTACTAGTTGTATATGTAAAGCCTACCAATCAGCTCAGGCATGTGGTTGGTCATCATCTGGTAGAAGATGTGGTAGCCTCTCTCATCAGGAAGCTGGAATGTCACTCTAGACTTCTCCAGCAGGTCTGTTTACAATAGTGTTTAATTTATTGTTTACTCTATCTTTATCAAGATAAAATACACAACAGCAACAGTATAAAAAAGTGTTTACTGTACTTACAAGTCTCAATATCAGCACTAGCCAGTTTGCCAGATGTGCCAAAGTGAATTCTGATGAATTTACCCTGTTTAAGACAATAGAATATCTCTCACTTTGTTGATTGTTATGATACATTACAAAAGTGAAGACATGTCAGGAATGTCATAAAATATTTTGTATGGAATAGTTACTAACTTAAGAATGTGATGATTCAGAATGAACTTACAAAACGGGAGGAGTTGTCATTCCTCACAGTCTTGGCATTACCATAAGCCTCCAGCAGTGGGTTGGCAGCAATAATCTGATCTTCAAGAGAGCCCTGCAAATGGAAATTTTTATTTTGCTGTGCTATTCGTTTGTCTATCTTTAGCTATTAACATTTATCTAATGTATTGCAAGTTGTAAATGTTAAAAGAATTCTTACCTGGAGTTTTCCACTGGCCTGTGGCTCTTGCTTTTTCTTGTCACCACCAGACACAGCAATTGTTGCAAAGTACTGGATGACACGTTTGGTGTTGACAGTCTTTCCAGCACCAGATTCTCCGCTGTGCCACATGGAAGGTATTATCATTACCAAATGTTCCACAATGTTAGATTATTTATGTGAAATGTTCAGATGTTCAGATGACACTTACGTAATCAGGACAGACTGATTTTCCCTGTCTGTGGGCCAAAGTAGAGAAATTAGATAATGAATGACCATGTAATTAATTTTAAAGACATTTTTAAAATTTCTTGTAAAAGAAGTGTTTACCTTGGAGCATGAACTGATAGGCATTGTCAGAGACAGAGAAGATGTGGGGTGGGGCCTCCATGCGCTTCTTGCCTCTGTAGGCAGACACCACTTCTGGGTCGTACACTGGGAGCCACTTGTAGGGGTTCACAGTGACACAGAACAGTCCAGAGTAGGTCTGTAATAAAAAATAAGTAGGGTTGGTTTTTGATTTTTTTGCTTTATAAGGTGTAATTTTTTTTATTACATTTAGGAGTAAGTATAATGCTTACATAGATCATCCATGCTGCATAACGCTCTTTGAGGTTATACAGGACAGAGGCTTCATTGAGGTGGGTCATCATGGCCATGTCCTCAATTTTGTCGAACTTGGGAGGATTCATTGGGGAGACATCATCGTCCTTCACTGTCCTTTCCTGAGGCACATGACACAGATTTTAGTGCTCTCAAATTAAATTCTTCACAAGAAAATTAGTAACAGGGTTGTTATCAGAGTTTAAATATCAGACTTTTAAATTTACCTCCTTGGTCTCAAGGACTTCAACGGTAACTTTGCCACCATCTCTTTTTTTGATTGTACCCTTCACGTACAGATCATCCTTGTCAGTCACATAGCAAGCACTCTTTGCATCAAAGGGCTTGGTCTGGGCCTCAATTCTCTCCTTCTCAGGCTTACGGAGATAAATGGCAGCCTTGCCATAAATGGCCATCTCCGCATCCCCCATGTCTGCAGTTTACTGTTGGAAAGACCAACAATGTAAATGTCAATATATAATGCATCATGGACACTAACATCATTCATCCTTAGAATCCCACAATCAGTGGGCATCAGTTAAAAAAATTACATCAGGATGTTTCTTAGATGAATAATAAACTAAGCTTTCATAATGAATGTGAGAGAACAGCTGAATATGCTTAGTGAAAAGAGCAAGAGTACAATTATCTTTATCATGATGCAAGAATTGTGTCATTGAAGGAAAGAGGATTAAGTTCAGTGGGCCTGAAAGATCATGCCATGATATTTAGTGTAAGTTGTCTCTTCTCCACCTGTACTTGTAGCTCTTGCAATGAGTGAGTTCCTTACAGAATCCTGATTAAAGGAATTATACACTGGGAGTATTAATGAACGTACCTCCGAAGGTACTTAATCTAAAGTTAGTTAGAAAAAATTATGCTGCTCTATAATAATTGGTTAAAACTACATTGTAACTAAAACAATCAAAACTGACAACAGATGCAAAGTGCAAGGAATGTTAACCACCATTCCACTAGTTAGAATCTTGTCCTCCAGAAGCTAAGTGGATGACAGAGGTATCACATAAGGTAACATCCAATATAGAAATAACGGCAACAGCTTACAGTGTGAGAATTTGTTTAAAAGCAACCAGAATTGTTGCTGCTGAATTGCCTCTATGTTAAAAATGAGATAAACTTACATGTTTCCTCCCCCTGGACCAGATGAAATTTCCACAACTGTCAAAATCCCTAAAATGATGGTAAAAAGGAGACATAATGCTAGTTTACATAAAAAGCAACATAGTCTCCTTGATTCTCACAGTTTATATGTTATGTAACTGACATTTCATCTCGTGTTGATTAATGTCTCTTAGAAGTAATGAAAAAAGTAAGGTATTAGTTCTAAGCCAGTTCAACTTATTTTTGTCACAGGCAAATATCAGAGCTCATACCATGCTGCCTCCCCTGCTGAACAACCTGACCCTAACAAGTCAAGCATGAGTGACAACTTACGTCGCAGTGGATCCCCCTGTTGCTCTGTGCAGCCCTCTTGGTTCTGACAGGTCCTTATATTGTGACCATCTGCAAAGTAGGCAGAATCCACATAAGGCAAGAATGGAGTGGTTCATTATATTTAAACATAACGTCGAGCTTGCTCTCTCTCTTTCTTTCTCTCTCTCTCACACACACAAATTCACACACACACAGAGAGAGAGAGAGAGAGACATTGATGACAGGAATATTTGTATTCTCAAATGGGATATACACGCATTTTGATTATATCTGTCTTGTGATCTTGTACCTAATTCATTTACGGTATAAAAATATTGTATAAATGTACAATATAAATGCTATATCAAAAACAACTTATTTTATAACTGTTCTAGTTTATTTAAATTTTAATTAGATATACATAAATTAACCTTGTATTTAATACAGGTAATACAATATTCTTTATTTTAAGGTATTCGAGTGTTGTTAGTTCTTCAGGCAGTTTGATTTTTCATTTGGTGATGTGTTTATGATACAAAAGGAAATGTTATGCTTATGTTTCCTGCCAAGCACTTAAAATGTCTCAGTAAATCATTCTGTGATGTTCTGTGTGTCATTGCAGTTACCTAACCTTTAGTGGTAAATAGCACCCATTCAACATACTCATATATCAGTGATGTGCTATTACCAGAAAGTAAAAATTACATAGGGTTTTCTGAACACAGTGTTTGATTCACAACTAACAAATGTAAGTGTGCATATTGAAATGGAAACAGTGTATAATGGCACTATTCATCTTGGTAGACCACCGACAGTGAACAGTGGCACTGTTGCAGCTCAAGATCTGCATTTAGGCAGTCGGTGGGTAGTCAGACATCTGACCTAATGTCTGTCCTCAGACTTCACCTCAGATCCATATCTTAAGAATAAGGAAATGAGTGGGGCTTTTTTAATGAAACATGAGATCATACTACTGGAGAGTTAGCTGACTCAAGTTCCAAAATGGCAGGTCATGCAGACTGAATGCTGAAAAGGTGACAAAAATGCTGATATTGCTTTGGTTAAAGACCCCAAATGCCAAGCAGGCTATCTATATCAAAGTGCAAAATAGTTTATGTGTTGGCATATAGAACTCATGTCAGTGAACTTAGGTGCAGATTTCACTGACATGGGTAGATGACAGGCTTTGATCCTTCTGGCAGCTGGGGATTTTTTAGCAACTGAGATGATTGCAATTTAAATATAGTTCATTATAAGCAATAGTCAAGACAAGTTTCCCATACACATACAGATGATTAAAAGCTTAAATACACTGAAAATGTATGACAATAATGGGAACACTTTCATTATGTGACTTAACACTACACATACACACTGCTATCAATAGACATTCTAAAAGTTCCAGTCTCCCTGGTCATCTTAGGCATTCTAAAAATCACTCCCCCACATTTCTTAGCCAATTGGAATGCTTCCAAAACGGTGACATGTAAAATGTTCATCAATCAACGTGTCAATAAGTTACACATTGGTAACCAGCAGACAGAGTATGAGGTTGCCACTTTCATGTAAACTTTCAGGAAACAAGTAATGGAAGTTTAGACAGCAGGTCTGTTTTGTAAGGGAGTGTTTCAGTTTAAAATGATTACATTACAGAAATTCTACAGTTCAGGTGTTATGTAGTCTACTTATACATTAGTATAGATTTGCTAAGATTTAGCATTACTGTTAGCTTAACAATATAATATTCATATCTGCTGCATTTTTTCCCAAAAGCATATAAGCTTTATGTGCTAATGTGCTAAGACCCCATACTATTTCAAAAACTCGTGCCTCGTGCCTGTTTTTGCTAAGAATATTAGATGCAGCACCAATTTCTTTGCTAGGCTACACTTATATTGTAAAGATTTGGCTATTTGGTTACTAAAGCGACATCAGCTTAATGATCTGTTCTGAGCTATTTAATGACCAGCAATGATGTCAGACAGCAATAAACTAAACAGTCATCAGAGGGTAGGCATGCAGTAAACGGACTAATAAACATTAAGCAGTATGGCCATAGATATCTGCCGTCTGTAGCTATGCAATCCAGTGTTGCCTAATTAAGTATTCAGTTCAGACTGAGAGCCACTAGGTCCCTCAGATTATTAAGGTGGATTTACCCATACTGGTTACCCTAATGGTGGTTACCACCTGTAAACTGGCAACGAGTGCTAACTGAACTAGGCAAGAAAAATGAAACTGAGAGTGAGTTTCTGTGGCCCGCTCAGTTAGCTTTAGCTGCCACAATTGGTCTCTGTTGTACAAAACTTCCTTTTTCCTACCAACAGCGGTGATACTGAACAGCAGGGCTATGAGTTGAAATGCTCCGGAACATCATCAATACAATGTAATATTTAATTCTTGTCCTAGTTGTTGTATATTCAGCCATAACCCTTTAATTTATTTATTATAACTTAAATAAATACTTTAATAAAGGTAGACGTATAGTTATGAAAAACAAAGCAATTGTTTCAGTCATGCAATCTTGTACATTTTTTCAAGTAATATACATTTCTATGAATTTTCCTTTTAAACTCTACAGTTGTGCATATTGTCATCTTGCTGATATACCGACCAGAAATATGTCCACAAATGTTCACCTGCCAATGCCGAAAGTAGCCAAATAAATATCTGCCAACAGCCATGTCATATTGGGCATCCCTAGTTTATACACAACAGATTAGCACATTTCCTGCTGCTTGTGTGCACAAATTAGAGCCTTACATGAAAGTGGGCCTTCTACAGAATGAGGAGACCCCTGAGATATACATTTGCCTCACAGTTAAGCATCACATGTTTGTATAAAAAAGACCACTTTAGATGTGCACCATAGCCCTTGTTGCAGACATAATTACGCACATTCCAAAACGTTCAATCATTCACCAAATGGACTGAATCCTGGCATATAGACTATGTTGAGAATATTCCTATTTACAGTCTGAGTATATTTAAAATAAGACATATAATGTTAGCATGTTAGTAGTGTAACCTCAAATGACATTTAAAGTTAATAAAGAAGGAGGCCTTAGCATTAATACACTCCTTAAATGACACCCTTCAATGTGATGAAAATCAACGTTTTGTCAATAGATTAACAGCTAATTGATAGAGGGCTGAAATGACCAGACAATGCTGAACTGATATTTTCAAATGGCAAGCAGTCATTATAAACCAATGCTACTCATGTGACTGCTCTAAAATAAAAAAAAACAATGACTGTCAGCTTTTTCCTGTAACTCAAACCAAGTGCAAGAGGATCTTGTTCTGCTTTGCCCATGTATTAAATGCATATGCTATACATGTTGTACAGCTATTTAGTCCTTATAAAAGGAATAATAACAAGTGGTCTGTGCTTGGAACTTATGGTTTTTGATTATTATTTTAGCTAAAAAACCTCAACCCTCAAATTTGAAATGACCGTAAATATTCCATATAACAATAAAAAAAGTCCAGTTTCAACAACTGATATTGGACTATTCTCAGTCAAATATGATGATTGTATGATTTGAGATTATAGCATTCATGTTTCATTTACAGTTTACAAATCCCACATTTTTTGGAATTAGGTTTGTATATTATGTTTGGGCTTAGAAAAAATGCAGATGTCTAATGAAACATTATTGCACCATGCTCCTTATGTTTGCTGCCAAACACACACAGTCACATCATCCTGTATAATATTCCACTCAATAGCAATGACAATATGTAAATCCTTTGGCAGCCGATCCAGCAGATTTCAGGGTGGCATTCCAAAACTAATAAACATTACATAACAAAACATCTATTATGGTGTACCATGCCTTTTCCAATTTAGCCTTTACACGTCAATTTGGCAGTCTAGAAAGTCCAAAACATGGCCATAGAGGTTAAAGTAAATGTGTGAACAGGAAAGAAACAGTATCCAAATTTGTAAGGCTATTTTTCATTGTGGTGACAGCAGTTATGTAGCCCACTTGTGACCTTTTTATAGAACAGCCATGTCAACCTGCTGCGTCTTCATGATGACTTTTAAAACGTTTGCATGCTTTCAGTGTGTGGCTTGAAACCTTTCTACAAATCATGTTGGCATTTATTACTGTTAAGTGCTCCATGTTTCCAATTAACCCCAAAGGTGAATGTTATCAGCTAAATTTGCCTATAGCCAACACACTATTTAATGCAAGTATAAACATTCTTTTCTCTGCAAAGCAAAGCAATTCTTTTCTCTGCAAAGCAAAGTTTCAGTTTAACACTGGTACATGTATACTAGGGAAATTATTATGATTATGATTATGATTATGATTATTATTACCAGTGTTTAACATTTTTAAAGAAGCCTATATATATACACAAAGAACATGACAAAAATAAAATCAAAATATAAATATATATAATATATATAAACATTTATTTTTAAAGAAGCCTATTTAGTCTGCTATTGGGTTTACAGCATCAATCAGTTCAGTTTTTTTTTTCAATTAGTAATTTTATGCAAGCAGAAACAAGCAGACTACCCAGCTTTCTGGTCTCGCCAGATGTTGAATGTAGAATATACAATACAATACAATAGAACAGAAATAGGGTAAAAGTAACAATGGAACATAATTGCAAATATAATTAACTGATATTAACTGTGAAATCTCACACATATTATTATGTACAATGTAGCCTTGTGTTTTTAACCCACAATGAAATGGTCATTATTTAAAGGGACACAGCAAGGCACCATAGGGAAAACTAATAAAAGTATCCATAATTAAAATATTTACCTTGTATTTGTATTTATATAGTATTACAGTCACATGAATCAGGATTATCCCAAAACAGTGGAAACATTATAATATATTATATACTCAGTCTCTTTGTCCTTGGAGAGACAAGAATAAAATGTGAAATTGATTAAGCACAAGACAATAAATTAAGTACTGTACACTGGAAATGTGTAGAGAAATAACACTTACCTTTCCACCATCACGGCCCTTGGTCCGGATCTTGTTGACCTGGGGCTCAGCAATGTCAGCAGAAAGGTTTATAAAGGGTGCATGATTCCCAGTAAATTTCCAGTAAATTTCCAGAAAAATTCCATGGAAACTTTGGTTTAGGAATTTTAAAAATATTCCAAATTGGAAACTTTTTTGGGAAATGCGCAAATGTATGCAAATTAACAAGAATTTATAGGAATTAATGAGAACTAACTGACATTTTTGGATATTTTAAAGAAACTGTGTCATGTAAAACTACAAACATTTTTTTTCATTGTACAAGCAATTGTTTCTTTGAACTTTGTTTTTCATTGAAAACATTGCTGGTGAGAGGTGAACTGTTATTTTCGCTAACCCGTAGCTAACCCAGGATAAGAGCTCTGCACATATTTAGCATGTCAGTCTTTCATAAAATAGCAAAACATGCACAGATATAATGACAATGAATGACTTAAACCAATAGTCCGGAGTCAATTAACCCATAGTCCTGTTCATAACCACCGAGTGCTGTAGGTAGGAATAAGAAGAATATTTGGTACAACATAGACCAAATAGCAAAATGGTAGCCGAGGCTAACTGATGAGGGCAACGAAGCATTGTTTCAGTTTAGTTTTTCTGTGCCCCAATGAGCTAGCACTACCTGGTAGTATGCAAATTCGGTCTAAGTTGTACGAAATGTTGTCATTCTTTATACCTATTGACAGCACACGGCATCCTCAAAGAACAGGGATATGGGCTGATTGACTTCTTTTAACCCATCAAAAGTGTGGATTTAAAACACAGTATGGACAAGACAGATACGTAATAGTGCCTACATACACTATTGCGGGACTACACAGACTCACTCACCCACTCACACATGCACTCCACACACACAACTACACACGCACGTGTGCACACTCTTGTACACATATGTACATACATTACAACACAGTTGTAAACAATTGGCAGGTCAAAATACAGGTGACCTAAAACAAACACGATAGACAGGGCATGGCTTTTAGCAGAGCACTGTGGCTAGTGGTGTGATTTGTAAACAGAAGACTGTTCTATATAAATATAAATAATAGCAGCAAGGCTAGGGGTTATGATTTGTAAACAAGAGACTATTCTACATAAATATAAGTGATAGCAGCAAGAAAGTGCGGGGGGCATAAAGGTGCAGTGCGCTGTGACGCGCTGGTTTGCATCCTGAGTTACTAAGAAATTCCAGTCCAATTGCACTACATGTTGTTCAGCAGTCTGACTGCCTGCGGAAAGAAGCTCTTCCCCATTCTGGAGGTACGGAGGTCATTCACTTGACAGAAGTAACCATAAGATACATTGTCTGTGACAACATAATAAATGGTGTAATAAGTTGCTGTGAGGTCATGGGTTTGAGCTTAGGCTGACCACTATAACAGTGGTATCGTGACCCAGACAGGAGTGAGGTTTAGGGGAGCAAGTGTAATAGATACCAGCTAGCCTAACTGTCTCTGACAGTACGGTAAAAAGTACTGTGTCAAAAGAACCTAATACTGTACTGTAGCTGGAGTGTGCTTATTTTAAAATTTTGATTTTTTTAAAATGTAATGCTCTGTGTCAGTGTTTTAATGATATTTAACTAGCCAATAATGAACCAATAGTCAACCAGTAATGAAAAGACATACAAATATGTTTACAATTCAGACATTTATTTGGAAGTGCTTGTTGCAGGTTGGTCACATTATCAGGATATTAATCAAGATGAAGGTGACAAGGCTAGAAGTTCAGGAGGTTACTCTGCCTCTTTGGCCTTTAAAAAAAACATGAAATTAAAATATTGAACACTTGGAGAAATTAATAATATGCACACTGGAAACTTAAAATTGTAAAAGAAATTACCTTTCCAGAGTCACGACTCTTAGCCCTGAGCTTGTTAACCTGGGACTCAGCAATGTCAGCACGCTCCTCAGCCTCCTCAAGCTCATGCTGCACCTTCCTGAGCTTGGATAGGTGGCCATTGGCTTGTTCCTCCTGTTTTAGAGAAAAATACAGAGGAATTATCTTTTGAAATTGTCCCAACCATTAAAATAAATACTTTATATTTTGTTTATATATGGTCAGATTTATTTTAAAAAAATGCTTACAGCCTCCTCAGCCTGCCTCTTGTAGGCCTTGACCTTCAGCTGCAGCTTGTCGACCAGATCTTGCAGTCTTCTGACGTTCTTCTTGTCCTCCTCAGTCTGAAGAGAAACCAAGTTAGTAATGTAGTATGTTTCTTTCTTTCTATTAGTTTAGAGAGCACAGAGAGATGTCTGTACCTGATAGGTGAGCTCCTTGACTCTCCTCTCATACTTGCGGACTCCCTTGACAGCATCAGTTCCACGCCTCTGTTCAGCCTCAACTTCAGATTCCAGCTCTCGAACCTTAACATGGAGAAAAAAGTACATCACAGTCAATGAGTGTGTCCACCAAATGTGCTATGTGCACTGAGAGCGCTTAATAATCATTTTGAGTTTTGTTCAAGTGTTTATTGTTGCTAGGTTGCAAAATTGTCTGCCAGCATGTCTTGTCCACCGTGTCCAGCGTGTGTTGTTGAAAAACAAATCACCATAAAATTTCTTATTAAAAGCATGCTGTAACTCGCGTTACTGACATATGTAAGGAGTTACATATTCCTGAAAATGTATCAGTAATGCATTCCATTACAGCAAAAGTACAGTAATATATTTTGTCATCACATACTTTTGTAATGCAAATACTTTTGTAATGTAACTACTGGCACCACTCGCGGACCACATAGCCTACAGTATAATGGCATTCTGTTCTTGATTGTAATGAATACATGTAATGAATTCAACTGGATCATTTTCTTCATCTGACCTGACAGTCAAGTGAGCTTGACGATCTTGACATTAGGCACCATATGCTAGAAACTGTTTTGTGCACCAACAAAATTGGGAATTTTAAGCGCTGTATCACCACAAATGGTTTTTCATTTGCATGGAGCAGCCTTAGCTTACAGAAAAACTGAATGGAGCTTTGGTCCTGTTCATGTCAAGATGGAGCAAAGATGTGACAATTAGGTTAACTTTACATCAGTAGACCTGGCTTAGCCTATGTGCCGTAACACCTGGTTGCCCTCATCACTGGTTAAATGTAGATGCATACCCTGGACTCCAGTTTCTGGAGCTGTTTCTTGCCACCCTTCATGGCCAGATTCTCAGCCTCATCCAATCGGTGTTGAAGGTCCTTCACAGTGATCTCCAAATTCTTCTTCATCCTTTCCAGATGAGCACTGGTGTCCTGCTCCTTTTTCAGCTCCTCTGCCATCATGGCAGCCTGGATGATCACATGATTGGTTGAGGGGGTTAATATGAAAATTACATTTGCATCAAATCTTGCTGCTTTATATCAGGAAAAAAATTAAAACACTATTTACATCAGTGATGGCTTTTTTGGCCTTTTCTTCAGCATTCTTAGCCTCCTGGACAATGTCATCAACCTCACCCTGGACCTGAACCAAATCAGCTTCAAGCTTCTTCTTGGTGTTGATCAGACTTGTGTTCTAGAGTTAAGATAAGATCCGTTGTTTGCTTAAACTGAAAAAATAAGCAGACAATTTCAGTTTACTAAGCCCATTACTACTGTTAAATAGTGTTTTCTACCTGAGAGTGCAAAAGGCCAACACGCTCGCTGGCATCAACCAGCTCCTGCTCAGCCACTTTGCGGCCTCTCTCTGTCTGCTCCAGAGCAGCTCTCAGCTCTTCAATTTCAGCTAACATCAGGCCATTCCTGCGCTCAACCATGGCAACCTGCTCCTTCATGTCTTCCTGTCCTCTGATGGCATCATCAAGGTGCAGTTGGGCATCCTAGTAAAACAACATGGAATGACATCGCTATATTATACTACATTCATACTTGCTGATAATGCTGGTTATATGACATCACAAATGGTCCCTGTATTTTCCTGATATGACCAACCTTGAGTTGACCCTGCACATTTCTGAGCTGTTTCTGGCTCTCAGCAGCCTGGCGGTTAGCATGACTCAGCTGAACCTCCATCTCATTGAGGTCTCCCTCCATCTTCTTTTTGACTCTCAGGGCATCATTCCTGCTCCTGACCTCAGAGTCCAGAGTGCCCTGCATGGACTCAATCACCCTCTGGCTGTTCCTCTTGATCTGCTCCATCTCCTCATCCTTCTCTGCAAGCTTTCTGTCAACCTCACTCTTGACCTGGGTGAGCTCAAGCTGGACACGAAGAATCTTGGACTCCTCATGCTCAAGAGTTCCCTAATAGAATAAAATACATAGAATGACAAAGCATTGATAATACATGGCCAGTTGTTTCATTTATTCAATGTATTCACTCTGCTGACACCACCCTACTGTGTTCTCTGTACCTCAGCCTCTTCAAGGGCTGTCTGGATCTCAGCTTTCTCAGTCTCAACAGTCTTCTTGGCCTTCTCCAGCTCATGAATGCTCTTTCCAGTCTCACCCAGCTGCTCAGTCAGATCAGAGATCTCTTCTGCAGAACAATTAAAAATACTCAATTTAACGTCAAGTATGTCTACCAATACAATATTGTTTTTATAGAATAGAGTATAAAGCTGTGTAAAAAAACGTACGTTGGAGGTTCTTGTTCTCCCTCTTCAGAGTCTCCAGATGGTCAAGAGCCTCCTCATAGGAGTTCTTCATCTTGAACAACTCAGTGCTGAGAGAACGAGCCTCTTTTTGGGCACCCTCCAACTCGGCCTGACCTTCCTCATACTTCTGTTTCCACTCTGCCAAGACCTTTGAGAAGCAAAGAGTACTCCAGGTCAATTTCACCTGTAAGTATATATATAATACATCTTGTGTGCATTTTATCTAATTTTATTTGAATTAAGTTCATGTAAAAGTATTACCTTGTCAAAGTTCCTCTGCTTCTTATCAAGATTGGCAGCCAGACCATTGGCTCTCTCCACATCAATCATGAGGTCCTCAACCTCACCCTGGAGTCTCTGTTTGGTCTTCTCCAGAGAGGCGCACTTGGAATTAACAGCCTCTATTTGCTCCTCGGCCTCCTGCAGACGTTGGGCAAGCTTTTTCCTGATAAATTTTTTATTCATTAGGGCTATGGCAGTTTTGAAAATCTATTGGAATTCATTTATTACTTGTACATACTTGGATTCCTCAAGCTCTTCAGTGCGCTGGATTGCATCTGTCTCATACTTGGTCCTCCATTGAGCTACCTCGCTGTTGGCCTTGGACATGCCACGTTGCAGTTCAGCCTTTGCCTCCTGCTCCTCCTCAAACTGTTCCCTCAGGAGGTCACAGTCATGGCGAGCAGACTGAACAGCATGTGCCAGGGCATTCTTGGCCTGAAAAATAATGAGAATTCATGTTCTAAAGTAGGCTAAAACAAGTTAAGGTGTTCATAAAGGGTTTCACATAATGTCACCTGTGTATCTTATGTTTGTCAATTTCTTAAACATTTTATGTACAGGTAGAAGTACCTTAACTTCCTCCTCATTCAGTCTCTTCAGCTCCTCAATTTGCTGAGTGAAAGCCTGCTTGCTTCTGGTCAGCTGAGACACAAGAGCATCCTTCTCTTCAACCTGGCGGCCGAGCTCACCGTTTTCAGTCTGAAGTCTTGCTCTCTGAGCACTGAGGTCATTGACCTGGCGGACACCCTCATCACTCTTGGCCTTCACCTCACTCAGCTGGTCTTCAAGTGTGCGACACATTTTCTCCAGATTTGCCTATTAGTAAAAATAGAATTAATAAGCTAATCAAAGTCTAAAAGTTTAACCTCACATTATTGTTGTTGTATTTTTTAAGACTGGGGCAAAGACCCTAAGTAAGCTGGAACATGATGTTTCACATATCCCAGACCTTAGCTTTAGCAACAGCCTCCATGTTGCTGGAGAGATCATCAATTTCCATCTTGAATTCACTTTTCTCCTTCTCAAGCTTTTGCTTGACACGCTGGAGGTTGTCGATCTGCTCTCCCAGCTCAGCCACGCTATCAGCCTGCTTCTTGCGAAGAGCAGCAGCAGTGGCTTCATGCTGCAGGGTGGACTCTTCAAGGTCACGACGCAGCTTCTGGAACTCGGCCTCACGCTTCTTGTTCATCTCAATTTGAGCAGCAGTGGCACCACCAGCCTCCTCAAGCCTTTCACTGATCTCCTCAAGTTCCCTGGAGAGATCAGCTCTCTGCTTCTCAACCTTGGCACGGGCTGCACGCTCAGCCTCAATCTCTTCCTCCAGCTCCTCTATGCGGGCCTATTCACAAAAGAAAGCATGTAAGACACAAAATGAAAAGAGCTGTTTGATTTTATAGTGTGGCACATTCAGGACTTCACTTGCTTATTTCAGTTTATTAGACCAATGTGTCAGCCATAGCCTACCCAGGCTAGAGGAAAGAGTAAAATAAATTCAAATAAGCAAGTGAAGTTCTGATTGTGCCTCAACATTTGTTTCTTTGTTTTGTTAAATGTTTCCTGTAGTGAGCACCTCAAAAACGGTTTTTGTTTAGTTTTGATTTCAAGGGATTTTGTAGTGTAAAATGAACAAACCTGAAGCTCCTTGATCTTCTTTTGCAGCTGTGCACCCAGTGATTGTTCATCTTCAATCTTGCTGAGAAGCTGGCTTGTTTCAAAGTCCTTCCTGTTTACCAAAACACAGTCAATATGAAGATAAATGCTTTGGTGTCAAATCAATGAAGATATCAAATTATATCAGTACTATAGCTTTACTTCTTCAGCTTCTCTTCAGACTGCTGCTTGTCATTCTCCAGGTCCATGATGTTCTCCTGGGACAACTTCAGGTCACCTTCAAGCTTTCTCTTGGCTCTCTCAAGGTCCATGCGGAGTTTCTTTTCTTGCTCCAGGGAACCTTCAAGCTGCAGATTTAGATCAATATGTCACAAAGTGTTATAGTAATGCATGATATTTGATATTTGTATGCATAGGCCCTTAACTCACATCATCCACTTGTTGTTCAAGCTTAGTCTTGGACTTGGTCAGAGTGTTGACTTTGTCTTCCTCTGCCTGAAGATCATCAAGAGTCTGCTGGTGGGCCTCTTGGAGGGCTTTCTTCTCCTTAGTCAGCTTGGCAATGGACTCATCCTGAGCAGCCATCTCTTCAGTCAGGTTCTTGACCTGTGTAGCAGGGTAGACTGTTGTTGTTTCTGAAATGGAATACTGCTGTGCTACATACTGCATGCGCCCCAGTACACAGGGCAACACACTACTGCCAGTCCCTGCCCCATTCCAGTATGCAGCAGGGTATGCAAGAAGCAGAAGAGGTCTAACACAATGACAAGGCCAGTAGTTTTAGAGCTTTATAGCGTTTATAGAGCCCCATATTCTACTCCCCAGTATGCAGAATGGTATGCAAGTAGCAGAAGAGGCTGACAAACAACACGACCAGTACCCCATTAATTAATGGACTGCAGGTTTTCTATTTTATTGAGCCCCAAACACTACTTGTGTGCTATTTTCATGTACTGCATACCACACACTGCTTTCAGAAGAGATCAGTATACAAGCAGTGCGTATTAGGCAGGTAGTAGGTATTTTCGGAAACGGCATTTGTCTGCTTGCTCTGTGTCTCTCTCTGGCCTGCCTAAGTTGATAATGGTGCTGAACAGTGGGCCTAATGAGTTAATTGGCGCCAGCACATCCTATTTGAGAACCCTTGTAGTAAGCATCAGTGTAGTTTCTAGCTTGGCCCATGTCTGAGTACCAGAGCTTTTCATCAGGTATATTGCTGCCTTACTGTGTTTTAGTTTTTCATTATATTGTTTAATTATTTGTTTGTTAATGTAGCTCCACAACTGGGTCCCCTTTGAGTTCTTTCTGATCAATAAACTTTCATTTGACATTTTGAAATTTATGTCTCATTGTGCTTAATTCGAACCTGTAAAATCTAGGCGTTTCCCTAGAAATTGTAATGTCATAAACATTCCTTCAGGCAGTAGGCCCAAGGTGGCATTGTCATGCTACAATGATTGGCTTTTGGCCTCTTTCCTTACCACTCTGATACACCTGCAAGTATACATTTCATAGGCATTTAGTAATCTCCTGAAGGACAGATACATTAGTCTTTGAAATCTTTGAACTGAACCAGACTTGAAACTTTGTTTGACTAGTAATACTGGTAATATCCATTAACCTAACAAATCTCTTGGTTCACATACAATGTATTTTAAAAATGGAACCCAAACCTTGTTCTCAGTGGCATGCTTCTCTTTTTCCACTTTGGCCAAGGTCAGCTCCAGGTCATCAATGTCCTTCTTGAGCTCAGAGCACTCATCCTCCAGTTTCCTCTTCTTGGCAGTGAGCTCAGCATTGATTTCCTCTTCATCTTCCAGTCTCTCGGTTGTCTCTTTGAGTTTTGCCTCGAGCTGGATCTTACTCTTGATCAGACCCTCACACCTCTCCTCAGCATCTGACAGGCTCTCTGATCCCTGGTGGTGGATGGTGGATAAAAGATAAGATAAAAATTTTGTCAGGTATCACTATTCCCTAAGCTTTTTTTTTTTTTTAAGCTTAACTTCAAAGCTTAAATCAGATAAGGCTAAATGTTAAAAACTGAATTTAGGCATGGGCAGGGCTGTTTAAAACATGAAAAAGGCATGGGCAATTAATTTTGAATAATACTTCAGGAAAAGTTAACTGAAATGATAAATATTGTTGACTAGTTGGCTAAAAATGACAATGGCATTATCAGCAGCATCATATCAGTTTCTTGGTTTCAGTTACGTTGATCCACAACTTGGTTCTTTTCAGGTTGTAATATCTGTTCTATTGCTGATACCTAATGTGTGATGCAAGTAGTAGCCAACTTACAGATGAGACTTGCAGCTGCAGGTCATTCCTCTCTTGCACCAGAGCCACCATCTTCTCTTCAAGTTCCTTCTTCTTGGCCTCTGCCTTGGCAAAGGCATCTTTGAGTTTCTCATGTTCCTCCTTTATGTTGGCCAGCTCCTTCTCAGTCTCAGCACTCTTCAGCAGAGGCTTGATCTTGTAGTAAACCTTCATCCATGGCCAATGCTTGACATTCATGAAGGAGCGGATATTGTACTGGATGGTGTAGATGGACTCCCTATAAATAGTATGTCACATTTAAATCATATTAGTAAGTAGTGAAGTATTGTCCGCCAGTCATTATAGGAAAATACACAAATAAACGGGACTAATAGGACCCCGACACAAATGCGGAGGGGTCTTGTTTCGTCCTGAAGGGAATTTTTTTCCATAATGACGGACAATACATTATCCCACTTTGCCAAAATGATGATAGAAAACTTAAACTTAAACACATAAACGTCTTTTAAATTTAATTTTAGTTTTTTTGGCTTCTGTGGATAAATATTTTACAACGCAACCTGAATTTTAAACATTCTTTAGAATGCAGCTTCTTTCGATCCTTTCACTTTCAAAGTTCCATGGTGATAAGTGAATGATCTCTTCTCATGGAATGATATGCAGATGTGAATCTGAAGCAAAAAACCTGTTGCCATTGACAGCAGTTATTATACTTTTTCAGTGGTCATTATACAGAAATAACTGACCTCCGGACATTAAGAAAGCCCATATATATATATATATATATATATCAACATACATATATAACAAACCAACATATATATCAACTCACAAGAAGTACTGCTCATATATTGCCTCCCTAAAATGTTTCACATTTCATCTGAAATCCTTGTATCTAATCCCCAGTAAATATTACCTCCTTTCCATCATCTTAACAAACTCCCTCCTCATCAGATATGCACGGCAGAGGGCCTGAGTCATAGTGACCAGGGAAGCCAGTTTCTCATCACGCATCTCCTCGAGGGTACCCAGCAGACCAGCTTTGAAGAACACCTGAATGAGGCAAACAAAGAAATGGGAAAAAATGTAGTTGGATGTAAACAAATGCATACTATTACCACTAATAATAATAATACATACATACATCTAAAACATAAGTTTTGTACCTTAGTGTGTCCAAACTTGTACTGGGTATGATCAACATCAATAGATCCCAGGAGCTTCTCGGCAGCCTTCTTGTTGTCAATGAACTGACCCTCAGGGATGACACTGGCATTCAGCACCTTGTATCTGAACATTATGAATACATTCATAAATTTTCTTTGCCTGCATATCAATCATAAATAAATGCAGTACTTCATGCAGACTCAGATCACCTCTGCTTGAAGTCCCCATATAGGATTCTGCTTGGGAAACCCTTTCTACAGATTCTGATACCCTCCAGCACACCATTGCACCTGAGCTGATGAATGACCAGGAAGTTCTGCATAAGACCTGTAAGAATATAAACACGCAATTTGTGTAAAAGACATATGCATGTAATGGTGTGGAATGAAATGTGATCTTTTACCACTAAAGGTCTTTCACCTGGTTTCTTGATTTCATTTGGAATCAGACAACGCACAAAGTGAGGGTGGGTGCTCCTCAAGTTGGTCATCAGTTTACCCAAGTTCTCCTGTTGAAGGAAGTACATAGAAAATCCTAAAAATACATCTGGCACAATTATTAATTAAATATCTTCTTCTTGATAGCAAAATACATACCCTGAACTGTGAGGACACAGTCTGCATGGAGCCACCCTTCTTCTTACCACCCTTCTTACCACCACCAGACTCTGTAGTTCAAGAAATTTGAACAGAATTTATTAATGGCCAAATAATGTAATGGACACACAAATATTTTATATCACATTGTGTCCTAATTGAGTAAACATTCTCACCCTCCACAACAGGTGGATAAAGAACAGGCAGCAGTTTCACTCCTGACTTCTGGTACAGCTGCACCACAGACTCGTTCAGTGGATCCTTGTTCTTGTCCAGCCAACCACAGATGTTGTAGTCCACAGTGCCGGCATAGTGCACCAGGGAGAAGTGGGCCTCAGCCTTGCCTTTGGCGGGCTTGGGCTTCTGGAAGGCATTGCACTTGCCAAGATGCTGATCGTACAGCTTGTTCTTGAAAGTGGTGTCAGAGGCCTTGGGGAACATGCACTCCTCTTCAAGGATGGCAAAGATGCCCATGGGCTGTTTTAAAAAATAACAAGAGGTCACTGCCAAGGTTTAAAAGGGTGTCATAAAATGTGCATGCATTACTTTGCTGAATTCGAAGGAACTGACCTTCTCAATAAGCTCAATACAAGCAGCTAAATCCATGCCGAAGTCAATGAACTCCCAGTCAATGCCTTCTTTCTTGTACTCCTCTTGTTCCAGAACGAACATGTGATGGTTGAAGAACTGTTGCAGTTTCTCGTTGGTGAAGTTGATGCACAGCTGTTCCATGCTGTTGAACTTTAATAGAAAAATTATACATCACATAGACAACATCATCCCCCTGTTTCAAAATCAAAATTGAGGTTAAACAATAAAAGTTTTGATTGATTATTAATATGATTTTATCCTCACATCAAAAATCTCAAAGCCAGCAATGTCCAGCACACCAATGAAGAACTGTCTCGGCTGCTTTGTATCCAACATCTGGTTGATGCGGATGACCATCCACAAGAACATCCTCTCATAGACAGACTTGGCCAAGGCTGACACAGAGTTCAGGACCTTTAAAAAATGTTAGATTTTATGTCATGTCTTTGGTTCAGTTGAGTTAGAAGAGCAAGTAATATTATGAAAAAATATATATATATATATTATTCTTAATACCTGTGGCACAGTCTGACCCTTGGTGACGAACTCATTTCCGACCTTCACTCTTGGGTAGCACAGAGCCTTCAGCATATCAGCAGAGTTCAGACCCATGAGGTAAGCAACTTTGTCAGCATCTGAAAATGCCATAATGTGGTGTGAACAGTTAAATTGTGAGTGTTTATGTGTGTGAAGTAACCATAATATTACATTTAGACAAGGGAGATATGTTTAATAGTTCTAGGTTAAATTCAAAATCATCAAAATCATCCAGCGTGAGTGAATTCAAAGTTTTGTACAAGATGTCTCAAACTCAACTGTATTCCAAGAGATTTACACATAATAGTTTCCATATAGCTCACACTCTTGTGGAATTGATCTGAGGTCCATGTTTTCAGATGGTTTTAAACCTACCCTCAGTGCCATCAGGCTCAGCCTGCTCCTCACGCTGCTTCTGCTTGAATTTCATGTTGCCATGATGGAGCACAGCACCAGTCAGCTTGTAAATGGTCATTTTCTCCTCATTACTGAAGCCCAGGATATCAATGGCAGTCTGACATGATAAATGATAAATTGAATATAATTTCTCATTAAACCCTATATGCATGAAATAAGGACCTATACAAATTAAAATGTAGATGGAGTTACTTATATCTTACATCTGTAGCCACCAGCTCCTCTTTGTCATCAATGCTGGCCACAGTGATCTGACCCTGACTGCACATGGGGAAGTCATAGGGGTTGGTTGTGATGAGAGACATTTCTGTAGAGGAGAAACAAGTGCTATTTACATTCTTTCCCTCTTGAAATATATATTAACAGATTACATCTTGAGCCTGTAAAGCCTACCAATCAGCTCAGGCATGTGGTTGGTCATCATCTGGTAGAAGATGTGGTAGCCTCTCTCATCCGGTAGCTGAAATGTCACTCTAGACTTCTCCAGCAGGTCTGTTTACAAGAGCAATATTTATTTTACCTTATGTGGAAACAAAATGAAAAATGACCTTGGTTTTAATTTCAACCACAGGTTTACTGTACTTACAAGTCTCAATATCAGCACTAGCCAGTTTTCCAGTTGTGCCAAAGTGAATTCTGATGAATTTACCCTGTTTAAGACAAGTGACAAGACAAGTGCATAAGACAAATATGATGCACACTAAACAAACAGGAATTGGAATTGAGGAATGAACTTACAAAACGGGAGGAGTTGTCATTCCTCACAGTCTTGGCATTACCATAAGCCTCCAGCAGTGGGTTGGCAGCAATAATCTGGTCTTCAAGAGAACCCTGCAAGTAGATGAAACAGTGTGGTTATGCCACACAACGCATTTGAGTAAAAAAACAATTTTTTTTAAACATTTAAAGAATTCTTACCTGCAGTTTTCCACTGGCCTGTGGCTCTTGCTTTTTCTTGTCACCACCAGACACAGCAATTGTTGCAAAGTACTGGATGACACGCTTGGTGTTGACAGTCTTTCCAGCACCAGATTCTCCACTATGCATATGTGGGAGAAGTATCAAAAATAGTATCAGAATTCAACGTTTCGTTTGTTTGTTATAAATATAAAAAGTTGCTATAAAAAGGTGCTTTATTACTTACGTGATCAGGACAGACTGATTCTCCCTGTCTGTTGGGCAAAGTAGAGAAAATGGGTTATACATTATATTTAATTAAGGGCAATTAAATTTTTTTGTCACGTCCATAACGCCAATAAAATGTGGTGGTTTTTTGGGCATTAGATATGTTGGGCTGTAGAACTGAAATGAAAAAGATGTACAAAACATTCCACATCATCATTTACATCCTACAAATACTAAGGCATTCTATTGGCATCATGGATGTGACAAAAATTTTCTGTGTAATTGCCCTAATACATTCATATTGTGTATTGTCTATTGTGTAGACCTACCCTGAAGCATGAACTGGTAGGCATTGTCAGAGACAGAGAAGATGTGGGGTGGGGCCTCCATGCGCTTCTTGCCTCTGTAGGCAGCCACCACTGCTGGGTCGTACACTGGGAGCCACTTGTAGGGGTTCACAGTGACACAGAACAGTCCAGAGTAGGTCTGAATGAAAGAGGAAAGGAAAAGGGTTATTTTGTGCCACTCATTTTATAAATGTAAACAGTTGCTTCGGAAAAGAGCTTACATAGATCATCCATGCTGCATAACGCTCTTTGAGGTTATACAGGACAGCAGCTTCATTGAGGTGGGTCATCATAGCCATGTCCTCAATTTTGTCAAACTTGGGAGGATTCATTGGGGAGACTTCATCCTCCTTCACTGTCCTTTCCTAAAAGTCATTATATAAAAGAAATTTAAATGAAAGAAATGTGTAAAGCACACATTCAACTGTTGTCTAAACTTCACTTGTTAGATAGATAGATAGATAGATAGATAGATAGATAGATAGATAGATAGATAGATAGATAGATAGATAGATAGATAGATAGATAGATAGATAGATAGATAGATAGAATGTGTAGGTGCTGTGTTAACATAATATATACATGTCACCAGTTTCTATACATAACTTCCCTTGTGATCATGACCCAGTTACTTTTACATCACTGATGCTTTTTTATTACTAACAAATTCAACTGCTGCAATAAATGAAATTACAAAGGCACAGAAGTATATTTGTCTTTTGCTTGCAGAAGATCAATAATGCAAAAAAATGTCAGTGCAAGAGTATAGCCATTGAAAATTTTGTATAAGGAGGCAACACAATATAACTATAAAAAAAACGGTCTCATCATGTAGTCATGGATCATACCTCTTTAGTATCGAGGACTTCAACGGTGACTTTGCCACCATCCCTCTTCTTGATTGTACCCTTCAGGTACAAATCCTCCTTATCAACCACATAGCAAGCTGTCTTTGCATCAAAGGGCTTGGTCTGGGCCTCAATTCTCTCCTTCTCAGGCTTACGGAGATAAATGGCAGCCTTGCCATACACGGCCATGTCCGCATCCCCCATGACTGAAGGCTACTGTGTAAATAGTTGGGATACAGCATTTAGATGCAGTACACAGTACAGTAACATTGGTTCTCAAACTGGGGTCTGGGCACCCCGAGGGGTCCGCAGCGCATTGCCAGGGGGTCTGTGAAAAACTTTGCTACAAAATAGCATCTAGAATTTAAAAGAACTAATGGATGCACGCCTGTATGGTCAAACTTGTGTTGCGATTATGAAGGAAAATGTTTCTGTTCTATGAGGGGTCCCTGATCCAAAAAAGTTTGAAAACCCCTGCTGTACAAGACCAGCCAGAGAGAGACAGAAAACAGTTTACAAAACTCTTGGGAAGACAAAGGGACAACATAGTGATCTGACAACATAATTTTTCCTGACATTATTTTACTGTATTCCTCTAACTAATGATACATCACAAGATAAGACACCAACATACATTTATCAAACCAAAAATAAATGTGTATGGAAACTGAATACATTAAATACATATAAAATACATCATGAATACAAAGTTACATTACTAGACACATTTACTTACTATATCAACTCAAGGTCAGATATATTCTTATAGTGCTAAGCTACAAACGCATTACATTTACACGGATATTAAGAATTTATGATGTTAATTGGATATGATCATAGAACTTAATTAAATTATGGACACAGTATAACACAGAATTTTAATTACAAGCACAAGTCAGTCATGCAAACAAAAGATTTTCCTTCCTAAATACAATATCCTTTAGTATACAGCTTTTCTTTAACTTGCTCAACATCAACATAATGTTGATTTGTCTTTGATCAATCAAAATTGTTACCTTTTCCCTTTGTTTTTTTTCAATAGGAAAGGGATATTCACTCTTTCAGGCTATCACTTGATTGATTAAGACTGTTAATATTTCACTGTGGTAAAGTCTTACCTGTTCCTACACAACACCAGAAGAATTTGATGATCCTGCAGTTGTCAGAGACTGTAACAGACGGAGTCAAAAAGCAAAACAATAGAAAAGTTAGGAAGCGATGCAAAGTGCTTAAAGATTTGTGAACATGCACTGTAGTCACAGCCAAGTAATATCTCCTCCTCATCTGATAAGCCACCACCTGTCTGTGAGTGAAGTGGAGAGGACTGAAACAGGTGATGACTTACTATGCTCTGTAACCCCCTTTGGCCTCTTCTGCAGCTATCCCGTCTCCCCTCCAGGTCTTTATATTCGTCTCCTTTTGCAAACTAAGCAGGACCCTAATAAGGCAAGATAGTTTTTGATAGTCATGGGTTGATATATTTAAACATGACCTCATGCATTCTTCTCCTTATTTGCAGGAAAACTGTTGCTTTGGGGTCAGAAAAATCTGTTGTTGTAGTACAAGAATATATACACATGGTAGCTATAAATATAAATGATATTCTTAAAACTTATATTTCAGTATGTCCACTTCTAAAACAATGATAAGAAAGAAACATCACTATTGATTCAAGCATTATGTACTTCATGTTGTTTTTTCATAATTTATATTCAGTTTGGATTATGTTTGTTTATGACTGTACTTTTAACTTATCTTTAATTACCCTTCATGAAATTGATATGCCCCTCAAACATTAGACTGTATTTCTATTTATGCAACACACATACATGGCATGTCTTAGTGGTCCTTCTTTGGCAGTAGTAAATTTTAAGGCAACAGTCCAGAACAAGGGACAGCACAGCTTATTTAAGGCGTCTTTAAAAGGTGTCTTTTTCAAATTTCAGTCCATGTAAGACCTTTATCCCATACAGTACGTGTTGCTGGTCCCAGTAAATATGCACATGAAAAGCATGTAAAAAGTTGGGAGTGCATGAGAGTTAGGGCTGTCAATTAAATTAATGCTTTCACACATATCTTTCACCTGGTGGCAGCATTTATAAACATTATAACTAGTTCACATTTCTTTGGCAGGCAAAATGGAATGCAAATGCTGCTTCCAAGTCTATAAATCACCTTGTTGCATTTATTTGCAGTGTATTAATTTCCATGTAGCCATGGGAGGTCAGTATATACTGGTAATTGCTCACTGTGAATATTCAGAGCTAACTAAAGCAGAGAACACAGCAGAACCTGGTCATTAGTCTGTTCCAAAGACTTAGGGCCTTTTTAGAAGGCCACCAATGGCAAGGCAATGTTGGAGGTGTAGATACTGGTAAAATCCCAGATAAAACTGGCAGACATCACACATCTGGCTGGTGGCAGGGATGGATATGTTGCAAATCATAGACGAAGTAGAAGTAGCCTATATATACTCTTTTGATTCTATGAAGAAAAAAATCCATCTCTATAACTCATCCATGAATTAGTGACACACAAAGAGCACACAGTGAACACAGACTGTTCTGGAGGAGTGGGCAGCCTGCTGTTGCGGTGCCTGGGGAGCAATAAGGGGGTTAGGCATCTTCCTCAAGGGCACGTCAGCTGCGGACGTGGGCATGGGAGAGCAATGTTCAATCACTTCTGGCCACCCACATTTAACCTACTGGATATGGATCTAATCTGCCACTTTTCAGTCACACCCATGATAGCATGGCTGTCCACAACTGTTGGATTTAACATAAGCCTGTTTTCTGGTCTGATCGACCCATACCACATTACGTTGCTTGTACCACTGGATTTGAATGTTGGACATTTTTATGGGCATAATTACAAGTATGCTGTTCTGCTGCTGCAAAAAAAAAAAATCAGTTATGTAAGGTTTTAGCTGTGCAATCAAAATTAACTTAGGAACAAACAACAGAACAAACATAATAAAAACAAACAACATAATGTGAGGAGGGAGAGACATTTACAAAAATAAGCCTTTAACAAAAACAAACAAAAACACAAAATAATGTGTTTGTACTTTAAACCGTAGCCTCTGCGATACCACACTGTAACTCAAGGAGTAGGATCTTGAGAAATTTTGAGACAAGTCAAAATCTTTATTTTACCCCCATTTAAGTGTGTTAACATATCTAAAACAACGCCACAGTAATTTTACTAATTTGTCTGTGATGTAGACCAGTGTTTCCCAACCCTTTCTGTCTTGTGTACCTCCTGAACCTTTTTGTCATACCATGAGTACCCCCTCTCTCATATGTGTTGATGATTCTCCAAAAGTAGAATGTAACACAACTGATTATTATTGGCACGGAGTGCCACATGTTATCGTCTCCCTGGAGAAACTAGTTGTAGCGCACACATACCACTTTATTGACGGGCTTAATATGAAATGACTGAGAATATTTATTTATCATCTTGGAAATTTTACAAGTACCCTCTGTAGTGTGCTCGTGTACCCCTGGTTGGGAATCACTGATGTAGACTATTCTGCAATTCTAATCACACCTTCTACTGGTTGTTCATTCAGTGTCAGCAGTGGTGTGTTTGTCAGTCTTCACTCACTTACAAAACTGGCTCCAACATCTAAGGACTACCTACACCTTCCATAGCTTCTCTAACTCTTCTCTCAGTCCCTGGTATTTCTCAGGTCTCTCATGTGCCTTCTGTCTGATTTTGCTGTCACTTGGTATTACCACAGCCTCTTTATCCTGCTTGCCCAGCACGGAACATCACAGTTCTGGCTGGTTTGCTACTATCAGTTTGTCAGTCTGCATCTTGAAGTCCCACAGAGCCTTGGCTTGATCATTCACGACCCTTGATTTTAGAACCTCCAGCCCCTACTTAGATGGAGCATAGATAGATACATATACACTATCCCAACCATCTGGTTGTAGTGCTCAATGTATGCCTTGCCTTCCAGCATCTTGCATCCTGCTGTTATGTGTTGGGCCATCTAAGGGGATTTCTTACATGGCTTGCACCTTAGGTCTTGCCTTGTATGGTAGAACCCTGCCTCTATTGATCTTGTACTCAGGGCCTGATCTTGAGCTGCCATGACCAGTGCCTCTGTGCTGTCTCAGTCCAGCTGTATGTAGCCATTGGAGGGATTTCTCAATGTCAGCCACCTCCTATGTCTGCCGGTGATACACACTGCGCAGCGTCTTTCTGAAGGAAAAAAAACAAAAGTAAACCTGAGCTATCCTTCGTTTGTCAGCAATGACATACAAAGAAGGGAAAGTTTTGCCTATCCTGTTAAAGAGGATTTCCAAGGGATCAGAAGACAGTGGCTGTCTTTCCCTTTTTGTGAAAAGCTACTTAAATAAAGCATCAGAAACCTTGGACATCTTAATTTTTTTTGCATTGATTTTTTTTTTATTGTGAAATTAAATTACATTCAGGAAACTTCTGAATATCATCTGCAGAATCATTGCCTATACTGTGTGTTTAATAAGTTTTGTTTTGCCTTTTTTTCTTGTGCACAACATCCTCCATTTACAGCTGAAAATCTGATACTATTCTCATGTGTTCAATTTTTGCCTCAATTATGCTCAATTACTACCACCGCCAAGGAGGTTATGTTTACACTTGCATTTGTCTGTCTGGGAGTAAGATAACTCAAAAAGTACAGCATGGATTTGGAGGACATTTTCAGAAAGCGTGGGTCTTAGGCCAATTGAACAGATGATTAAATTTTGGTGGTCATCTGGAACACTGGAATTTGCATTGGGTCAGTGACTCTTTATTGCCTTGGAAAATCACTGTACCTGAGGTTGAGGGGGGCCTCACTCTTCACACAGTCACGTCTTCATGGACTACTTCAACACACACAAAAAGGAGGTGTCCAGAACAATGCTCACAGCATACATATAAACACTGCAAACACCATGACCCCGCAGCGGTGACTCACAGTGACCAACAGAAGTTTTCTGGACCGTCAGGTGCAACAGCACTGTAACAACGGAAGCAGGGAGCACACCAAGGTAGAGTCGTCCTACAGTGAAACACAGCAGTTTCCTTCATGAAGTAGAGCATAGAGAGGGCATCAATTAGCTGAGGATACAAGACATTCACCAATGATCACGGGGTTTCCGTCGATATCTAATGCTACAACTTCCCAAGTGTGAAAACACTTATCTTAGCATAGGAGCTCTGTGGTGGATCTCCCTCTCTCTCTCCATTGCTCTACTTCTTTGCTGCTCTTCTTCTCCCCTCGGCTCCTGCGCTCCCTACTGTTCGTTCCTGCAACATTTAAGGACCACAGTCCTCGTTCACCAGCTGCATTCAATTAGGCCTTCCAGTTGCCGCCCGTATTCCTTGATTGACCCTCATTCAATTAATAGGTATTGCTGCTATACCTCTCGAAAATGCCACACGCTGGTTTTTGTTTGCAAAAGCCCATGTCTGACCTTCTATCCCCTCCCCCTATCTACCACCAACCCCTATCAAAAGTTCCTCCCCCACTGAATAGTCACCTGGTGACACATACCTTTGGCCAGCATTTGGACTGGATTGAAGGATCCCATTAATGATGCTAGATAAGGCCTCATTAGACATGGTTGTGTAGCTGAGAGGAGGCATTTGAAGTTGGTGCCTGCGAGTGTAGAGTGTCCTCCTGCTGATTACAAAGGATAGAGCTATCCTTTCCCAGCTCATTCCAAGGGACAAACAATATGTAATTTGTTCAAGTCATATATTGTACTGAGGGCGGCCAGAGGGACGAGTTCTGAGTATAGGCAGTAGGCAGTAATTGCTCTTACAAGAATCAGGAATTCCTGGTCCATGCACACGATTAAGCAATAATAAGGTTTAGCCTACTGTAAGATAGCCTATTATTTACAACTAATGAAAGGTTGACATTAGTGCATAATCCCCAAAACATGGCAAGCTTGGATATCACTCGTAGCCTATTGTTTTCAAAAACAATAGGCTTATTTTACAAACTAAGTTGTTTTCTGTGTTTATTCAGGTGTCCTGCTTGGTATAAAGCTAATGATTTTTGATGTTTCTCTGTAAACTTCAGGCTTTATTGGAAAACTGTAATCTCCTATTAATACTTGTCCATTCAATGTCACGTCCATAACACAAATAAAAAGACTTAACACTTTAGATTATGGTACACATATTCACCATTAATTAGCAGCTTATTACCATGCAAATTAATAGCATACTAGACTATAACTATTCTAAGTTGTTATAAGTTTCTTATTAACACCTTATTCTGCATGATCTCATTCTTCCCATAATATTAACTCCTAATTACAGCTAGTTGTTGTATATGAATTATGATCCCAATACGCTTTGCTCAGTAAAGGGCTTATAAGGTGGTAGTACAGCAGGAAGTTATTCTCAGTCAAAAAGGCATAATTAGGACTTATTTGGACACTGTTAGGTACATGTAGTTTTGGGTTTTGTTCTGCTGAATAGGACATCTTTTCTAAATGTTACTGAAGAATAATAAATGTTGTTGTTATACTTCTGCCTTACAAGCCCCATACTAACCAAGACATATTAAGATCACAATTCATATACAACAACTACTAGTCATTGAGGTCATCATGTAGAATAAAGTATTGTAAGTGATTTGTAGTGACTAACAAAATTACTAGCATGTTACTAATTTACATGTTAATAAGATGCTAGTTAATGGAGAATATGTGTACCCTAATCTAAAGTGTTACCATATATATATTCTCATTTTCACGTGTCTCATTCAGTTTGCGATAGCTGTTGGCTCATGAATTCAATCTATTCTTCTTCCTACCTAGTGCACACGGACTTATCCTTTAATGCTGATATGACTGATGTGACAGGCTGGGTGAGTCATTACTGTCTTTGGCTTTCTTCACAATCAAAGGCCACAATGTTCCAACCTCATGCTTAATATCTGCATGAGGCACCTACTGTTGTGCTGAAGATTTTCAGTTTTTAAGTATGAGGAACTTTGTCCAATTATTTTTGCAAAATTATGTCTTTGTGGCATTATTACCCAATTTTGCCTGAAAAATGTCTTGATAACAACTTGATGTTAATTTCCATTTCAATCAGGGTCTAAGTTTTAATAACGTAGCCATTGTATTTCATCATAAACAATCAGAAAACAAGAATTTAAGTGTAAAAAAACAAACCAACCCTTTAATCATGAAAGGTAAGGAAATCACGTTTTCTCACCCAATGGTGAATCTATATTTGTGAGCCAAAAGGTGATTTAAACAGTTTAGACTCCGCGCAGCATTTGGACTTAGCAATCCATAGCCCTTTTTGGGTTCACTGATTCCACTGAATAGCAAACTAGCAACTAACATTAAGTGAATAGGGCATAGGAAAATGAAACTGAAAGTGAGTTTCTATGCCCCATTTAGTTAGTGTTAACTGCCAGTTCACTACTGTCTGTGTTGTATCAGTTTTTTTTTATTCTTTTACCTACTGACAGCACTTAGTGACTTTGAACAACAGGGTTATGGATTGTTTGACACCGTATTTCTACACTCTACTCTCTACTACAAGATCCCTTTGTTCAACAGTAGTAATCGGTAGTAGTAATCACCAGAGTATTACAGTGTAGCAACAATAAAAAGGCATACAAAATGCATAGATTTCAAGCATTTATTAAATGCTAGTTACAATTTGTCACTTGATTCAGGATTATCCACATGAAGTTGACAAGAGTAAACATCCAGGAGATTATTCTGCAGTCTCTTTGCCCTAAAAATGACAAATTCGTGAAATTAGAATAGACTCACTTGGAGAAGTGTTTTTCATGACATAAGTGTTAAAATTGTGAAATCAGTTTGATTTGTCTTACCTTTCCAGAGTCACGGCTCTTGGCCCTGAGCTTGTTGACCTGGGACTCAGCAATGTCAGCACGCTCCTCAGCCTCCTCAAGCTCATGCTGCACCTTCCTGAGCTTGGACAGGTGGCCGTTGGCTTGTTCCTCCTGTGTTGGAGATAAGAACATGGAGGATGAATCGTTTTTCTGTTTATCAAAGTAACAATATTTTCATGGACTACATAATATAAAATGACTCACAGCTTCCTCAGCCTGTCTCTTATAAGCCTTGACCTTCAGCTGCAGCTTGTCAACCAGATCCTGAAGTCTGTTGAGGTTCTTCTTGTCCTCCTCAGTCTAAAGTGAAAAGTAGTTTGTGATGCATTGTATTCCTTTTAGAGTGTTTTATTAATTTAGAGAACAAGGAGAGATTTCTTGCCTGGTAGGTGAGCTCCTTCACCCTCCTCTCATATTTGCGAACTCCCTTGACGGCATCAACGCCACGTCTCTGTTCAGCCTCAACTTCATTTTCCAGCTCACGGACCTTAACATTAAGAACTTTAATATTTCAGACACTGACAAGTATTTATTTATTAAATGTGTATGATAATCTTATAGCTGCCTACCCTGGACTCCAGTTTCTGGAGCTGTTTCTTGCCACCCTTCATGGCCAGATTCTCAGCCTCATCCAGGCGGTGCTGCAGGTCCTTAACAGTGACCTCCAGGTTTTTCTTCATCCTCTCCAGATGAGCACTGGTGTCCTGCTCCTTCTTCAGCTCCTCTGCCATCATGGCAGCCTAGATGATCACATTGATTATTGTGTATAGAAGGTAAGATGAAAGCGTATTCTTTATAGTCACATGGTTTGTACATTAACAATTAGCTGAGATATATAACACTGCTTACATCAGTGATGGCTTTCTTGGCCTTTTCTTCAGCATTTTTAGCCTCCTGGACAATGTCATCAACCTCACCCTGGACCTGAACCAAGTCAGCCTCAAGCTTTTTCTTGGTATTAATCAGACTTGTGTTCTAAAAATAGAACAATTGCAAGAGTTAGTCTCAGTTTTGTGAAATACCGGGCTTTCAAGTTCACAAGTTTATCAAAAGTGTTAACGAATAGTTTTTCTACCTGAGAGTGCAGAAGGCCAACACGCTCACTGGCATCAACCAGCTCCTGCTCAGCCACTTTGCGCCCTCTCTCTGTCTGCTCCAGAGCAGCTCTCAGCTCCTCAATCTCAGCCACCATTAGGCCATTCCTGCGCTCCACCATGGCAACTTGCTCCTTCATGTCATCCTGTCCTCTGATGGCATCATCAAGGTGCAATTGTGCATCCTAGGGGTTGTAAAGTATGTAAACTTATTTAATAGCCTATATTAAGTAAGGCTTTCGGCAGCCCAGTAAACAAAACATGTGAAGTCTAAGTTAGTTGCATTGTTCTATTATTATGACTGACCTTGAGCTGACCCTGGACAGTCCTCAGGTGTTTCTGGGCCTCAGCTGCCTGGCGGTTAGCATGGCTCAGCTGAATCTCCATCTCATTGAGGTCTCCCTCCATCTTCTTCTTGACTCTCAGGGCATCATTCCTGCTCCTGACCTCAGAGTCTAGAGTGCCCTGCATGGACTCAATCACCCTCTGGCTGTTCCTCTTGATCTGTTCCATCTCCTCATCCTTCTCTGCAAGCTTCCTGTCAATCTCACCCTTGACCTGGTTGAGCTCAAGCTGCACACGGAGAATTTTGGACTCCTCATGCTCAAGAGTTCCCTAAATGAGAAAACAAAGGAACACATACTACTTGTAATAATCCCTGCTAAAATCTGTGTAAAAAGCTTTTTTAGGTTGGATTCTGTGTACCTCAGCCTCCTCAAGAGCTGTCTGGATCTCAGCTTTCTCAGTCTCAACAGTCTTTTTGGCCTTCTCCAGCTCATGAATGCTCTTTCCAGTCTCACCAAGCTGCTCAGTTAGATCAGAGATCTCCTCTGCAGAAATATATTTAAAACATTGAATCCAACATAAAGTCAGTCTCCATTACTGTACTATAATATACATATTTTTGTTTTAGGTTTTATTTGGAAGAACTTCATAATCATCACTTACGTTGCAGGTTCTTATTCTCCCTCTTCAGGGTCTCCAGCTGGTCAAGAGCCTCCTCATAGGAGTTCTTCATCTTGAACAGCTCAGTGCTGAGAGAGCGAGCCTCTTTTTGGGCACCCTCCAACTCTGCTTGACCCTCCTCGAACTTCTGCTTCCACTCTGCCAGGACCTAACAGAAAAAAAATCGCATAAGATGGAGTCTTACTTTTACCTGTATTGTTGTCTTCCCTATAATTGAATATAAAAACAATATTCTGAGGGTGTTACCTTGTCAAAGTTCCTCTGCTTCTTGTCAAGATTGGCAGCCAGAGCATTGGCTCTCTCCACATCAATCATGAGGTCTTCAACCTCACCCTGGAGTCTTTGCTTGGTCTTCTCCAGAGAGGCACATTTGGAATTAACAGCCTCTATTTGCTCCTCGGCCTCCTGCAAGCGCTGAGCAAGCTTTTTCCTGTTAAAGCAAATCACTTGATTAGGAAGCGCGCAAAGAGCAGGAAAAAATTGTGTTTGTTTGTGTGAGTTGTACATACTTGGACTCCTCAAGCTCCTCAGTGCGCTGGATGGCATCAGTTTCATACTTGGTCCTCCACTGAGCTACCTCACTGTTGGCCTTGGACATTCCACGTTGCAGCTCAGCCTTTGCCTCCTGCTCCTCCTCAAACTGCTCCCTCAGGAGGTCACAGTCATGGCGAGCAGACTGAACAGCATGGGCCAGGGCATTCTTGGCCTGTTTGTGATGAATCAGAAATGTTCACTGAGTATATTGCATTATGTAGTTTTTTGTACTCCAATGTCCAATTATTTAATGCACTGATATCTGTACCTTTACTTCCTCCTCATTCAGTCTCTTCAGCTCCTCAATTTGTTGAGTGAAAGCCTGCTTGCTTCTGGTCAGCTGAGACACAAGAGCATCCTTCTCTTCAACCTGGCGGCCGAGCTCACCGTTTTCAGTCTGAAGTCTTGCTCTCTGAGCACTGAGGTCATTGACCTGGCGGACACCCTCATCACTCTTGGCCTTAACTTCACTGAGTTGGTCCTCAAGCGTGCGGCACATCTTCTCAAGATTGGCCTGACAGTGGAAGCAAAATGGATAAGCATCAAAATAAATTTTGTCTTCAATGGACCATGTCTCATTATTACAGATTCTATATTCTCATCAATAGAAAGTAAATTACTTTTGCCGATTTTACAGCTTTAGTACCTGTTAATGGCACAGTTCACCCAGTCATATCTTTAGTAAACACTCCAGGAATCTTTTGGATGAACTAGTGTGTGCACATTTGGTATCATGCATGCTGTCTGTAAGTAAGAGCAAACTGCAACATGTAGGTATTCATATCACAAACCTTAGCTTTGGCAACAGCCTCCATGTTGCTGGAAAGATCATCAATCTCCATCTTATATTCACTCTTCTCCTTTTCAAGCTTCTGCTTGACACGCTGGAGGTTGTCAATCTGCTCTCCCAGCTCTGCCACACTGTCAGCCTGCTTCTTGCGAAGAGCAGCAGCAGTGGCTTCATGCTGCAGGGTTGACTCTTCAAGGTCACGACGCAGCTTCTGGAATTCAGCCTCACGCTTCTTGTTCATTTCAATTTGAGCAGCAGTGGCACCACCAGCCTCCTCAAGCCTCTCGCTGATCTCCTCAAGTTCTCTGGAGAGATCAGCCCTCTGCTTCTCAACCTTGGCACGAGCAGCACGCTCAGCCTCAATCTCTTCCTCCAGTTCCTCAATGCGGGCCTAAGGATTTTTAAATAGAGATTGATGAAAAAAAACAGGCTTAGACTTATAACAAAAAATATTTAATACTAAAGGTGAAATAGACCTGAAGCTCCTTGATCTTCTTCTGAAGCTGAGCACCCAGTGATTGTTCATCCTCAATCTTGCTGAGAAGCTGGCTTGTTTCAAAGTCCTTCCTGTTTCAAAGGAGATTAAAATAATAAAAGAAAACATTAAACAATTTTAGTGATATGAGTAATTATAGTATATTTACTGTGGAAATTGCATGTGGTTAAGAGAAATTCTACATTACTTTTTCAGTTTCTCCTCAGACTGCTGCTTGTCATTCTCCAGATCCATGATGTTCTCCTGAGACAACTTCAGGTCACCCTCAAGCTTTCTCTTGGCTCTCTCAAGGTCCATGCGGAGCTTCTTCTCTTGCTCCAGGGAACCTTCAAGCTGTGAGTTTACAGTAGTATTTGTTAAGTGTTATAATAATGCATGTTTAATGTCTATATGCAGAGAGACCCTTGACTTACATCATCAACTTG
Source organism: Tenualosa thibaudeaui (assembly GCA_027481765.1). Taxonomy (NCBI): domain Eukaryota; kingdom Metazoa; phylum Chordata; class Actinopteri; order Clupeiformes; family Clupeidae; genus Tenualosa; species Tenualosa thibaudeaui. The sequence goes on from JAIFZK010000014.1 coordinate 16,404,479, forward strand.
CTGTTCAAGCTTAGTTTTGGATTTGGTCAGAGTGTTGACTTTGTCTTCCTCTGCCTGAAGATCATCAAGAGTCTGCTGGTGGGCCTCTTGGAGGGCTTTCTTCTCCTTTGTCAGCTTAGCAATGGACTCATCTTGAGCAGCCATCTCTTCAGTCAGGTTCTTCACCTGAGGTTTTTATATCAACATTCAGTAAACATCATGAAGACTTATTGGAACATACACATTTTTGTTACCCTTTCACAAGACCCTGCACCTTGTTCTCAGTGGCATGTTTCTCCTTCTCCACTTTGGCCAAGGTCAGCTCCAGGTCATCAATGTCTTTCTTGAGCTCAGAGCACTCATCCTCCAGTTTCCTCTTCTTGGCTGTCAGCTCAGCATTGATTTCCTCCTCATCCTCCAGTCTCTCGGTTGTCTCTTTGAGTTTAGCCTCAAGCTGGATCTTACTCTTGATCAAACCCTCACACCTTTCCTCTGCATCTGACAGGCTCTCAGATCCCTAAAATGGAAAGAAGTGATTTACATTTTATGAGACAACATAGTTGGTGATATAACGAGGACAGATAAATATGGTGAGAGTGGTTATGTGAAAATTGTCATTTTCTTATTGTGTGTAATTACAGCAGGTCACAGCAAATACATTATATACTTACAGAAGACACTTGCAGCTGCAGGTCATTCCTCTCTTGCACCAGAGCCACCATCTTCTCCTCAAGCTCCTTCTTCCTGGCCTCTGCCTTGGCATGGGCTGCCTTGAGTTTCTCATGTTCCTCCTTTATGTTGGCCAGCTCCTTCTCAGTCTCTGCACTCTTCAGCAGAGGCTTGATCTTGTAGTAAACCTTCATCCATGGCCAGTGCTTGACATTCATAAATGAGCGCACATTCCACTGAATGGTGTAGATTGCCTCCCTATGACAAATAAGAGTGTTTGTTAATCAACTCTTAACAATATTTTTCTTAATGATATGTGTATGTGTGTAATCTTCTCTGGCACGTCTCTGACACCTTTGATAAACATATTTATTTAGCCTACACCTTTCTGTTAACATGATGTGAACAGATGTGGACATTGCAGTTCATTTGAAATGTTTTAGTCCTCGCAAAGATAAAGAAAGTACCTCCTTTCCATCATAACCACAAACTCCTTCCTCATCAGATATGCACGGCAGAGGGCCTGAGTCATTGTGACTAAGGAGGCCAATTTCTCGTCACGCATCTCCTCAAGGGTACCCAGCAGACCAGCTTTGAAGAACACCTGAGAGTGAAAGGAAAACACATGTGTGAATTGGACATACAAACTTGCTGTTCATAAACATATTATAGCAGCCAAATTTTTTTTACCTTGGTGTGTCCAAACCTATACTGGGTGTGATCAACATCAATGGATCCCAGAAGCTTCTCAGCAGCCTTCTTGTTATCAATGAACTGACCCTCAGGGATGACACTGGCATTCAGAACCTTGTATCTAGATATAAATACATACAGCATCATTTCCCCTATCTGAATCCTATGAACATGTGTGCCATTTTATTTGCTTTGTCAGTTCACCTTTGCTTGAAGTCACCATAGAGGATTCTGCTTGGGAAACCCTTTCTGCAAATTCTGATACCCTCTAGTACACCATTGCACCTTAGCTGGTGGATGACCAGGAAGTTCTGCATAAGACCTGGCAGAATACAAACACACATTTTGCGTGAAGTAATATTAGGAATGCTAATATTTTGATATTCTGGACTAAAAAGGAATGTTTCAGCACTAAAGGCACTTCACCTGGTTTCTTGATTTCATTTGGAATCAGACAACGCACAAAGTGAGGGTGGGTGCTCCTCAAGTTGGTCATCAGTTTGCCCAAGTTCTCCTGTTGAAGGAAGTATATATGAAATCATAAAAATACATCTGGTACAATATTGATTGAATATCTTCTTCTTGATCGCAAAATACATACTCTGAACTGTGAGGACACAGTCTGCATGGAGCCACCCTTCTTTTTGCCACCCTTCTTACCACCACCACCACCACCACTTTCTGTAAATTTACAACAACAAATAAACAAAAAAAAAAATTCAATTTTATGTAATAACTCTTACCTCTTACCTATTTTTGCATTAAGTTTTATCCTTTACAAAGTGTATTACCTTCAACAACAGGTGGGTACAGGACAGGCAGGAGTTTCACTCCTGACTTCTGGTACAGCTGCAAAACAGACTCGTTCAGTGGATCCTTGTTCTTGTCCAGCCAGCCACAGATGTTGTAGTCCACAGTGCCGGCATAGTGCACCAGGGAGAAGTGGGCCTCAGCCTTGCCTTTGGCAGGCTTGGGTTTCTGGAAGGCATTGCACTTGCCAAGATGCTGATCGTACAGCTTGTTCTTGAAAGTGGTGTCAGAGGCCTTGGGGAACATGCACTCCTCTTCAAGGATGGCAAAGATACCCATGGGCTGTTATAAAAACAATAACGTTGGTTGGGTTAAAAAGTGGACATCAAAAAACAGTATACAGTAATAGATCTGGATCTGTATCACTGATCTAAATTGACCTTCTCAATAAGCTCAATGCAAGCAGCCAAGTCCATGCCGAAGTCAATAAACTCCCAGTCAATGCCCTCTTTCTTGTACTCCTCTTGCTCCAGAACGAACATGTGATGGTTGAAGAACTGTTGCAGTTTCTCATTGGTGAAGTTAATGCACAGCTGCTCCATGCTGTTGAACTAATGGGGGTAATATAACATGTATTACTTCATGTATACATAAAACGTAATTTAAGAACGTCCTCTTCAGAATTTACAGAATTGATTATTAATATGATTTTATCCTCACATCAAAAATCTCGAAGCCAGCAATGTCCAGCACACCGATGAAGAACTGTCTCGGTTGCTTTGTGTCCAACATTTGGTTGATACGGATGACCATCCATAAGAACATCCTCTCATAGATTGACTTGGACAAGGCTGACACAGAGTTCAGGACCTGTGGCACAGTCTGACCCTTGGTGACGAACTCATTACCGACCTTCACTCTTGGGTAGCACAAAGCCTTCAGCATATCAGCAGAGTTCAGACCCAGGAGGTAAGCAACTTTGTCAGCATCTAAAAATAATGCAACATTGTTATATTGGAGTCATATTATTGTGCTGCTGTCTAAATGGTTAATAACCGTAAAGTAAAACGAGCCCCTGGGCACCACTGGCCATGCAACTGTAGTGGAGCATACACAGACAACAACAATAGGTACAAACTGGAAATTTTTATTCAAACCCTGCACTCTTGTAGAAGGGTCCATTGTTACAGCATGCGCTCTTTAAGCGTTCCTAACATTGCAGTTTAGAGAAAGAAATTTATTGAGGAAATTCAAAGCCCTTGGAATAAGAAGTGATCTGAGGTCATCTGGTTCAGTAGTTGTTAAACCTACCCTCTGTGCCATCAGGCTCAGCCTGCTCCTCACGCTGCTTCTGCTTGAATTTCATGTTGCCATGATGGAGCACAGCACCAGTCAGCTTGTAAATGGTCATTTTCTCCTCATTACTGAAGCCCAGGATATCAATGGCAGTCTGAAATCAAAAGTTTGGTTATTTTACCTTATTATTAAAAAAAAAAAAAAAAAAAACAGAAGTAGAAATAGGTCTTACATCTGTGGCCACCAACTCCTCTTTGTCATCAATGCTGGCCACAGTGATCTGACCCTGACTGCACATGGGGAAGTCGTAGGGATTGGTTGTGATGAGGGACATTTCTGTAAAGGTAAACAACAGTAAATTTAACATTTCCATGTATTACAATTTTACATGTAATGTGGTAATTGATGGTTAGTTAGTAAAGCCTACCAATCAGCTCAGGCATGTGGTTGGTCATCATCTGGTAGAAGATGTGGTAACCTCTCTCATCAGGAAGCTGGAATGTCACTCTAGACTTCTCCAGCAGGTCTATTTACAAGAATATTTAATTTATTGTTTTTTTTTTTTGTTTTATTGTTATCAAGCAACATAACAGAAACTGCATGGAAAAAAAGCATTTAGTGTACTTACAAGTCTCAATATCAGCACTAGCCAGTTTTCCAGTTGTGCCAAAGTGAATTCTGATGAATTTACCCTGTTTAAGACAATAGAATATCTCTCACTGAGATCATTCTTATGATAAATTACAATAGTGAATTAAGAATGAGATGATTCAGTATGAACTTACAAAACGGGAGGAGTTGTCATTCCTCACAGTCTTGGCATTACCATAAGCCTCCAGCAGTGGGTTGGCAGCAATAATCTGGTCTTCAAGAGAGCCCTGCAAATGGAAATTTTTATTTAGTTGTGCTATTCATTTGTTTATCTTTAACTATTAACAGTACCTAATCTAATGCAAATTGTACATGTTGAAAGAATTCTTACCTGGAGTTTTCCACTGGCCTGTGTCTCTTGCTTTTTCTTGTCACCACCAGACACAGCAATTGTTGCAAAGTACTGGATGACACGCTTGGTGTTGACAGTCTTTCCAGCACCAGATTCTCCGCTGTGCCATATGGAAGATATTATCATTGCCAAATATATAACATGATGTTGGATTATTTGTGTGAAATGTTCAGATGTTCAGATGACACTTACGTAATCAGGACAGACTGATTTTCCCTATCTGTGGGCCAAAGTACAGAAATTAGATAACAAATGACCATGTAATTAAAAGAAATTTGTAAAAGTGCTTGTAAAAGAAGAGTTTACCTTGAAGCATGAACTGGTAGGCATTGTCAGAGACAGAGAAGATGTGGGGTGGGGCCTCCATGCGCTTCTTGCCTCTGTAGGCAGACACCACTGCTGGGTCGTACACTGGGAGCCACTTGTAGGGGTTCACGGTGACACAGAAAAGCCCAGAGTAGGTCTGTAATAAAAGATAAGTTGGATTGGTTTTCCAGTTTTCTGCTATATAACATGTAATTTTATTCAGTTTCGGAGTAAGTATAATGCTTACGTAGATCATCCATGCTGCATAACGCTCTTTGAGGTTATACAGGACAGAGGCTTCATTGAGGTGGGTCATCATGGCCATGTCCTCAATTTTGTCGAACTTGGGAGGATTCATTGGGGAGACATCATCATCCTTCACTGTCCTTTCCTGAGGCAAATGACACAGATTTTAGTGATCCTCAATCAAATTCTTCATAACAGAACTGGTAACATGGTTGTTATCAGAGCTTAAATATCAGACATTTTAAATGTACCTCCTTGGTCTCAAGAACTTCCACAACGACTTTGCCGCCATCTCTGCTCTTGATTGTACCCTTCACGTACAGATCCTCCTTGTCAGCCACATAGCAAGCTGTCTTTGCATCAAAGGGCTTGGTCTGGGCCTCAATTCTCTCCTTCTCAGGCTTACGGAGGTAAATGGCAGCCTGGCCATAAATGGCCATATCCGCATCTCCCATGGTTGCAGATTACTGTGTGAAGAAGAGGTGTAAACATTTGAATATTGGCCACAGTACAGATGACTACAGAGAAGGGGCATAATAATATTTCTCCTGTGACATGCTTGTGTGTATTTGTGTGTGTGTGTAGTCCAAGGGCCCCACCCTGTCTGTAAAATTTGTAGTCTGGAATTATATTCTCATAACGATGCACATTTCGCTTGCCTTGCACTTCATGGAAAGTGCCTCAAGCCTTATAAACGCACCATTTGTACACGTATTCCAGCCACTTTTGAACATTGATAATAAACCTATTTTCCACACAACGTAGTGAATGAGTTGAAAGGTGTCCGAAGCAGCAACTTTGTTCTAGTTTATGCTATGTCCATCTGAAATTGAGATTTTGTAATATCAGAAAGGTAACGTTAGACCTACATTCTTCTGGGCTTTCTGAATGAAATTGACCTTCCTGTTCTAAATGAGTGTCTAAACATTGTGACTTTGGGTACATTTTACCACACAAAAAAAAAGTTTGATTCAGGTACACTATGTTTAATATGGCTACTGTTATCCTGGTCATGCCTTCCTACACACTTCTGCTTGATTGTCATCTCCTTACAGTGCTAGTCTGGATTTGGTGAATTGGGACAATGGCATTGCAATACCATCTATTAAGAAAGGGTCTAGAAACAGAATTCGGCCATGGTAATTGACTGGCCAGCCCCTAATTTGCACACACACAGCAAAATCAAGTTATCCAAGCAATAGGCTTGCTGTTTAGGCAGCTGTTTAAACTAGTTTAAGCATGCACAATTGTCTTTGATAGCATATTCGCATCTCAGAATATTCACGTGTGTGCATCTGTGCGCAGGATGGATTGATCCATGTTTGCCCCAGGGGCCAGTGTGCAGTTGTTCTGCCACTGTGTAGGAATAAACACAAGGTCCAATACATTCTTGGGCCTTAATAGGCTCAAGGTCCAGTCTACATAAAGCAATATAAAGACAAATTTCAAACTAATGGCATGACATTAACCTAGTGATATTGCACAAATATGCATTTCTAAATGGATAAGTTATTGCAAAGTTAGGCATTAAGGAGAACAGGCAGTCACATGAAAGATTACCCCTGAATGGCACTTCTGCTATGTGCATGGGTGTAGTTTTGCATCAAAAAGTGGTAGAGACATTTTCCCTACACTTCCCACCCTACCCCCTTCGGAAAAAAAATGTAGTCAGTCAAATTCAGTGATCAAACTTTAAAAACATGCTGTGAAAATACTTGCACAAACTCTGTCTTGATCATGGAAAATACATTCTGTCTTGTGATTTCACATCTCTCACCACAGAAAGCATATTTTAAGAAGTATCTTTTTATATTTATGTGTAGGGATTATTTGACATCTGACAGTATGGGAAAGATGATGGTGGGACTGGATGGTCTGCAATTTGCTAAACTGTATTCAATGGCATTCATTACTCCCTGAAGACTTCTCTGAACCCTGAAGCCTACCTGGATGGTGCATGAATGTTTGTATGCATGCTGAACTGTATCCACAATACATGTAAATTGAATTGAATTTAATGTTAATTTAATGTTAATTTTCTACCAAACCGTTTATCATAGAAAATACCAACCCACACAGTTGAGTAGCTCTTAGGAGTTTCAGGTGATATGTGGATGGTATTTGTGAGATGAAAGCTCTCAGTAATTAAACCGAGAAGAATTACTGTGAATTCGAAACTAGTTTATATCAGAAGAAGAGATGTGGACAATTTTAAGGTTTCAGAAAGGTGGTATGGACATGTCCATACTGTCCATACCATTAAATACGCCCTTGGACTGGGGTTATCCTATAATGACTTCAGAAAAGTACATTAGACAGCAGAAAGCAGGGAGTTAAAAGACTGGCTAAAGGCAATTTTCTGTTTCACGGACTATCCTATACCAGTTTTATTTTAAGTTTTCTCATAATTTTATACTCATAATGTGGACAAAGGTTTGCTTTACATTCTATCAGTTTGGATTGGTATGTGGAACTTCTCTGTTTCATTAATATTTTCTTGTGTTTGATTTGATGGGATTGTTTGTTAACTTTCTATTTAAGCTCTATAACACTTACCTTTTCCCTCCTCAGACCAGAAGAATTTGATGATGTTTCAGTTGTCAAAGTCTGTAACACAATAAAATAGACAACAGGCACGTTATGAATCAATGTAAACTTATTCAACATACTTGCAAATAATCTCATACCAACATAAATTTTTTCGTGCATTTGAGATTAATACAGTTTGCCATGCTACATCTTCTCTCAGGAGCCATCTCCTGTCTAAATCTTAGAGCAAGACTTACACTGGACCCACCCCTGGCCGCTCTTGTACTCCTCCTTTCTCCCTGTAGGTCCTTATATTTGCCATGTTCTGCAAACTAAGCAGCACCCTAATAAGGCAAGATGTGTTCTATAGGCATGGTTTGATATATTTAAACATCACATGCTCCATCACTCACTGACAACACTGCTGAATTGCATCAACATTCATGTGTGTCTGCATTACTTCAAGGATGCAATACATGCTCTTTACTTTGTTCTGTTTTATAAACATATATGTTTAATTAAGATTAAATTTCCTTCATTATTTTTTTCTTTCCAAAACACACATGATTATGTTACCTATAGATTCATAGAGGGTATGATGTGTAATTTTGTTAATTTGTTATATTGTCCTAGATAACACTCTTAATATAATTCTCATGCCTCAAAGCATTGTATAGCTTAGGTTGCTTGCAATTGCTCAGGTTGTTATTTTCTTTTTATTTCTAGTTTATTTCCAACTGGGAGTTGGATTTGAGAGTGTTTATGGTCTAGGTCCTTAACCAGTCTTTAATTATACTTTATACTTTACTTTATAGTAAATCAATCAATCAATCAAACATTAACCTAGTGTACTGTCTAATTAAGATATACATGTATATCATGTTTGAGTTGTTCTTCTTTATTGGCTCAGTAATAAATTATGGGTACTGAGGTGCAGAGAAAATATCAATATTGACAATGTATATTGGCCAGTCTTTCATACTTCCTGACATGGCATCCAACAAACATGATACATAATTAATATTCTGTATGAAAGGTTAATGGTGTGAATTACACTAAATTACATATCATTAACCTGGTGCCAGTATTTATAGACATTTCAACCAACCAGCAGTGTATACATGAGGCTGATGTTTCTTACTCTGACACTAATATATGTATTTGAAAAATGTCAATGCTACGTGTAATGAGATTCCTGAAACACCTCAGTATGTCACTGTCACATTGCAGTGTATTATATTCCACTGAACCTAGTGGAACCTAGTCTGTAAGTGGATTATATCATCTCACTCAATGTGCTCTTTTAGAACTAATGCAGCCAAAGGCGATTCACATTCTTTGTTGGGTATTCCTGTCACACCTCTGAGGCCTAAATTAGTTCACTTTGAACATCCTTTGGCCTTATTTTTAGAATGGTGATGTTTAGATGTTTAAGCTTATGTGTAGATGCAAACTTGTAGCTCTAAGTATTGGTGAGGTTGCAGCGAGGTTGCAGCAGCACTTAAAAGACTAGAGGGACCAAAGAAAGATGAAGTCTGAATGTGATGTTAAGTTAGGTTAAACTGACTGTCTGAACAGCATAGGGAATTTAGATTTAGCTGTAACCATGGCAATGATCAAATGTTATTGGACAACATAAAATGCTACACATTGTGAGGTTCCTCTTTCAACAACAAACTGATTTTCATCCTTGTCAAGTTCGTGAAGCATTTGTGCCTCTGCATTTCAGCATTCAGCATTTCAGCCATCAGCATTTGTGCCTCTGTTGTTGCATCTTACTGGAAAATGCCTACTACATATTATATTTGATGGCGCACTACGTCGCAGACGTCTCTGGCTGCTCCTCTCGGGAACGATCCCTTTTGGTAGGCTATTAGTTCTATTAATCTGCCATTTGCACACCAACTTGCCTACGTACACAAAACCTATGACAGAACGACTTTGACGGGGATCGCAGAAAAGTCTCTGAGGCTATCTTTTAGTTTGCCTGGACTGTGTTATCCACTCAAAGTCTCCTGCAGCAGTGGCATTCTAGAACCCCCCCCCCCTCCCCCCATTGAATAACCTCGCCGCCGGAAGTGTGTCGGGAACGTAGGTGGGGGTAGCGAGGAGGGGTACATACAAAGCTTCAAGCCTGGGCAACAAGGCCTCCCCTGCCTAGCCCTGCTACTGATAAACGTAAGATCGATCACGAGCAAATCGAATGAAATCCGGACCAGCATTTCAATCCATAGAGAATATAGAGACTGTTGCTCTTTAATCTTCACTGAAATTTAGCTCAACGAGAACGTTTCAAACACTGCTGTTTCATTGCAGACGCACTCCTTATTTCGGAGTGACTATACGTCTGCCTCTTGAAAGAATACGATTTGTGGACTCTGCATGTAAATAACGGATGTGAGTATAATCCTGCAACACTGTTCACCTTAATAAGGAGCTTTTCCTCTTGAAGTGCCGCCCCTTGTAGCGACTGAGGGGCGGTACTTATAGTGTCGTCTATTCCTGCGGGCACGTCGACGTCAATTTGACGTCGAGGATTATAGATAATGTCATTTTAATGCACTTAAAGATTGATATCTTGACACGCCTGCAGCGCGGTATCCGACGTTACATATTAACGATTAAAATTCCAGAAACAACCTGTGACTTAGACTAATGACCTGTGGCTTATTAGACTAATAGCGTCATCACCATTACCCATGTCTGAAGACTGACGAAGCTCAATCCCTGAGGCACATTAACAGAATATCTTCATTAACAGATTTTAACCATATGATCATATGATTTATTAGGGGTGGGGGGATTTCCCTGCTTCTGGTTTTGATATTATGCTTCTGCTTAATTAGAGAGTTTTAGAAGTATTATCTAAAATGAAAATTTTATTTCATAGAATTTGCGTTCTGCACGCAGCAGTCGCAAAAACAAATTAGAAGTCCATCAGACAGCTAGAGTAGTAGCCCATAGGCGCCTACCGAAATTTCCCAGGTCTTCACTGTAGCCTATAAGCTGTAGCCTATACTAACAGCATAAAGCCCAGTACATTTTATAGTAGGTTCAAATTGCGAAATTTAAAATAAATGAAAGGTGAAAATGTTAGGCATAAATTAGTAAGGGACCCTCAGCATCCCACTTAGATTTCACTTCAACATCCAGTCACTGATGTGACTGCTTCAGCTTCAATATAATTGACTTTGAAATTACATCAATTTGATGTGTTAAACAGGGGCGTGGCCACGGGGCGTGCCCCCCCCCCCCCCCAGTGAAAAGCCCTGCCCCCATGGGAGAAGCTGCGCACCCCTGTGAAACTGGTCGGAGGAAAAGGACAGTTGGGAATAATGAAAAAACGTTTATCTGCTTTTTATCTTTTATCTTTAACTTTTATCTACAGAACGATCGTCAAAACGTCACTTCTTTCCAATCGGTTCGTTTGAATGGGTGGGTGTGTCTGTCAGTGCCTTCTCCGCTCGACTACGCATTATCAGTTCACTGAGCCGATACAATACACGTGTAGTCTGTCGAGAGCTTGAGCCTTCTTATATCAGAAATAAAACATCTTATAGTCATAATTTCTGTTCCTATCTATTTAGTTATGTTGTTCTTGTTCACACTTCCTCTGTAGTTTTTTCCGAGTTTGTTCATTTCATTTGAGTTTACCTCGTTGTGGTGATTTCGCTGTCTGCAAAGTAACAGCAACAGCAGAGTGCCTGTGCTTGCTTACTGACACTGCTAGTTAAATTGCTAGTCTAGCAGTTTGCTTGGCAAAAATATATATAGCGTACACACAGTCATTCATCGTCTTTAGCCATTTTATTACACCAACAAAGAAATGCATAGGTGGCCCATTAAGAAGCAAGTGTCTACGCCTGGCGCTGAGCATGCTTCTGTCTCCGCTAAACTCAGCACTGCTGCTTATATTGTGGAGCACAGCACCCTCGTGTCAGGTGGTGATGAATATCCTGTACCATCATCCTGTTCTGCTGCTCAAAACCCATGCCTTCAACAAACTCAATCCTCCCAAAACTCTCAGCCCCTCTCAGCCAATTCTAACTAATTACCCCAAGCGCACATGTGGACTAACCCTCCGGTGTTTCAGCTCAAGCTGGTATATCACGCGGTCATGGCTAGAGTATTCCATTCTCCGTCTGTATGGCCGCCCTATTCATACAGAGTTTAAATGTGTACAAACACAAAGCACTTTAAAGATTTAGGTCTTTTGTTAAGCAAAGTGCACATGTGTACAAACACAAAGCACTTTAAAGATTTAGGTCTTTTGTTAAGCAAAGTGCACAATTTTATTAGGACACTACAATAGGCTGAGGGCACACTGTTAGTCTGATATGCCTTGTACAAACAGAAATCACACATAAAAACAGATAATGTAAATGCCCACACTCACAAAAATATCACACAAAAACTAAACTATTAATCCCCAACAAGGGCACACACAATCAGGATGAGGGGGAGGGAGAAAGAAGCCAGCCGGAGAAGAGCACACACAGGAGTGCAGCAAGATCCTATGCTACACAGTATTCAACACAGCTACATGCCACACTCAGGCAGCAAATGTACTACACCAGTAAAGCAGGGCAACTAGGTCTACCACACACCACGCCAGAAGGGTGATTACACACCAGCAAACTCACCCACCACCCAGGCTTGTGCGACCAGCACATGCACCAAGCCCAAGTGGCAGGTAGGCCTATAGTACGTTTATTCAGTATACACAATTAGAACAACACAGGGCCCCACCACCCAGGCTTGTGTGACCAGCACATGCACCAAGCCCAAGTGGCAGGTAGACCTATAGTACGTTTATTCAGTATACACAATTAGAACAACACAGGGCCCCTCCACCCAGGCTTGTGTGACCAGTACATGTACCGGGCCCAAGTGGCAGGTAAAGATAATACTTTAATTCACTACACACTGCTAGCACCACACCACGCAAGCTTATATGACCAGCACACTCACTAAGCCCAAATGGCATAAGCTAGGAATCAACCCTCACTGTGTGCTTCCCCACCCCGGCTGACACAGAAAGGAAAGAAAGAAGCCTCGCCAAATATTAAATCAATAAACCAAAACAAAGCAAACAAACAACAAAATAATGGAGGTGGTTTTACACACAATTAAAGGCACGCTACACCAAGGCGTTTCTCCGTAGGCCTGCTACTGATGGTAACTAAACTACCCTTGAGGGCCTTGCAGGCCCACGTACCATCTCAATATAATGTTAATAATGGGAAAAACAGTGGCTACACAATTGACACCTTTGACTTTTTCCAACAGAATCGAACCACGCAGAATGGCTTTTAGTGTGATTGCTTCTTAAAATCCCCACTACACACACCAGTAGTTGGCTATCCTTCCCACTAGCTGTGATGCGAGTCAGGACACTCTGATGCTGAATTGTACGAGACTTCTATCACCCCCAGACAGCACCCGAACTTTAATCACCGCTCTGTGTCAATGCCAGCCAAAGCTGCACGCTAACAGTGCTCTCACCACTGCTGCGCTGTTAGGTTTCAGACAAAGAGTGGGCCCGTATAACAGGTTACACTAATCTACCTGCGTTTCCTCATCACATGAAGCAATTAGCCGTTAGGTAACTTGTTAAACTTCTTGCCTGCCTACGTTCTAGTTGTGACTAATTACATGACCTATTTGGAGACCTCTCCCACTCCCACCCGCCACATAAATATAATATACATAATAAAATATACATTTTAGCCAGACTTCTAAAATGTAACCTCTTATCAGTACACAGTGCACATAGGATTGCTGTATTTGTGATTTGTGACCAAACAGCAGGTTTACATTAATAGATTTAAGGGGAAGATGATTACATCTATATTTGTGATTTGTGACCAAACAGTACATTAATAGGCCTACATGTAAGGGGAGGGTGATTACATAACTGTACTATATTCCATAACATATATTTAACTATACTATATTTTATTGAAGCATATCTAGATATGACACATGAATTATTTACTCACATATTTATGTATTGAATGCAGATGAATGAAGTTTTGAGGCTCCTCTTTAAAAGCAAAACAATTTGGGTTCAGTATCAAGTATATATTTTTTGGTGAAAACAAAATGATTGTAGTATCTTTTCATTATTCGAGTGTCCCTGTTATTACATCCTATTGGAACTTGTCTCTTATTTTTTGAAAATATAAATATTTACCCAATAATTTTGAAATGGGACATATCAAAAGCTACTGTCAGCCTATTGAAAACCTTGTGAAATTCTGTTTTTCTCTCATACATATAGCAATGTACTGTAAGTGTCTTAAAGGAGAAATCTTGTGCTGACAGAATTTAGTGACACCTCACAACAAGGGTATGGATTGTTTTACAGTGTTTCTTCTTTAGCTAAGTGCAGTAGTTTCTCTACAAGGTGTTATACAGAGAGTAATATTGTATATTTATTTTGTAGATTAAAAGTCTATCTTAAATGTCTGTTTCTATATACACAGAGTTTTCTTTGCAACTCACTCTAAACACTCTAAATCCTCTGTCATGATTCATGTTACTCACCAGTGTATTACAGTGTAAGAATAATCAAAAGGCATACAAAATGCATACATTTCAAGTATTTATTAAGTGCTAGTTAGAATTTGTCACTTTATTCAGGATTATCCACATGAAGGTGACAAGGGTAAACGTTCAGGAATCATTCTGCAGCCTCTTTGCCCTAAAAATGACAAATTCATGAAGTTAGAATAGAAAACACCTGGAGTGATTTTCATGACATTATAAATTTTGTCTTTGTCTTACCTTTCCAGAGTCACGGCTCTTGGCTCTGAGCTTGTTGACTTGTGACTCAGCAATGTCAGCACGCTCCTCAGCCTCCTCAAGCTCATGCTGCACCTTCCTAAGCTTGGACAGGTGGCCGTTGGCTTGTTCCTCCTGTGTTGGGGATAAGAACACAGAGGATGAATTGTTTTTTCTTTTTTCAAATTTACAATATTTTCATGGACTACTAAGATATGAATTGACTCACAGCTTCCTCAGCCTGTCTCTTGTAAGCCTTGACCTTCAGCTGAAGCTTGTCAACCAAATCCTGGAGTCTGCTGAGGTTCTTCTTATCCTCGTCAGTCTAAAGTGAAAAGTATTTAGTAATGCATTATATTCCTTTTAGAGTGTTTTATGAATTTAGAGAACAAGGAGAGATTTCTTGCCTGGTAGGTGAGCTCCTTCACCCTCCTCTCATATTTGCGAACCCCCTTGACAGCATCAACGCCACGTCTCTGTTCAGCCTCAACTTCATTTTCCAGCTCACGGACCTTAACATTAACAACTTCAATATTTCAGACACTGACAAATATTTATTTATGAAATGTGTACGATAATCTTACACAAAATAGCTGCCTACCCTGGACTCCAGTTTCTGGAGCTGTTTCTTGCCTCCCTTCATGGCCAGATTCTCAGCCTCATCCAGGCGGTGCTGCAGGTCCTTCACAGTGACCTCCAGGTTCTTCTTCATCCTCTCCAGATGAGCGCTAGTGTCCTGCTCCTTCTTGAGCTCCTCTGCCATCATGGCAGCCTAGATGATCACATTGATTATTGTTTATGGAAGATGGATGTACATACATTAACAACTGAGCTGAGATAAAATAATACTGCTTACATCAGTGATGGCTTTCTTGGCCTTTTCTTCAGCATTTTTAGCCTCTTGGACGATGTCATCAACCTCACCTTGGACCTGAACCAAATCAGCCTCAAGCTTCTTCTTGGTATTAATCAGACTTGTGTTCTAAAAACAGAACAATTGCAACAGTCTCAGTTTTGTGAAATGCTCACCAGTTCACAAGTGTTTCTAGAAAATATTTTTTTCTACCTGAGAGTGCAGAAGGCCAACACGCTCACTGGCATCGACCAACTCCTGCTCAGCCACTTTGCGGCCTCTCTCTGTCTGCTCCAGAGCAGCTCTCAGCTCCTCAATCTCAGCCACCATCAGGCCATTCCGGCGCTCCACCATAGCAACCTGCTCCTTCATGTCTTCCTGTCCTCTGATGGCATCATCAAGGTGCAGTTGTGCATCCTGGGAGTTGTAAATAAGTATGTAAACTCATTCAATAGCCTACATTATGTAAGGCTTTCGGCAGCCCAGTACACAAACATGGAAAGTGTTTAGTTGCATAGTTCTGTTATTATAACTGACCTTGAGCTGACCCTGGACAGTCCTCAAGTGTTTCTGGGCCTCAGCAGCCTGGCGGTTAGCATGGCTCAGCTGAATTTCCATCTCATTGAGGTCTCCCTCCATCTTCTTCTTGACTCTCAGGGCATCATTCCTGCTCCTGACCTCAGAGTCCAGAGTGCCCTGCATGGACTCAATCACCCTCTGGCTGTTCCTCTTGATCTGCTCCATCTCCTCATCCTTCTCTGCAAGCTTCCTGTCAATCTCACCCTTGACCTGGTTGAGCTCAAGCTGCACGCGGAGAATTTTGGACTCCTCATGCTCAAGAGTTCCCTAAATGAGGCAACAGAAAAACTGAAACTCAATCCTTTTCTTTCATGTAATACATTTAATAATCCTTGCTAGAATGTGTGTAAAAGGCCTTAATTCTGTTTGATTCTATGTACCTCAGCCTCCTCAAGAGCTGTCTGGATCTCAGCTTTCTCAGTCTCAACAGTCTTCTTGGCCTTCTCCAGCTCATGAATGCTCTTTCCAGTCTCACCAAGCTGCTCAGTCAGGTCAGAGATCTCCTCTGCAGAAATAAATTTAAAACATTGAATCCAACATGACGTCGGTCTCCATTACTGTACTATTATATACATATTTTTGTTTTAGATTTTATTTAGATGTATTTCATAATCATGACTTACGTTGCAGGTTCTTATTCTCCCTCTTCAGAGTCTCCAGCTGGTCAAGAGCCTCCTCATAGGAGTTCTTCATCTTGAACAGCTCAGTGCTGAGAGAGCGAGCCTCTTTTTGGGCACCCTCCAACTCTGCTTGACCCTCCTCGAACTTCTGCTTCCACTCTGCCAGGACCTAACAGGAAAAAATTCACAAAAGATGGAGAACTACTTTTACCTGTATTGTTGTCTAACCTACACTTGAGTATAAAAATAACATTCTGAAGGTGTTACCTTGTCAAAGTTCCTCTGCTTCTTGTCAAGATTGGCAGCCAGAGCATTGGCTCTCTCCACATCAATCATGAGGTCCTCAACCTCACCCTGGAGTCTCTGCTTGGTCTTCTCCAAAGAGGCACACTTGGAATTAACAGCCTCTATTTGCTCCTCAGCCTCCTGCAAGCGCTGAGCAAGCTTTTTCCTGTTAAAGGAAATCACTTGATTAAAAAGTGCCCAGAGAGCAGTAATTAAAGTAATTCAATTGTGAGGAAAAATGTCATATAGGAAGTGTGTGAGTTGTACATACTTGGACTCCTCAAGCTCCTCAGTGCGCTGGATGGCATCAGTTTCATACTTGGTCCTCCACTGAGCAACCTCACTGTTGGCCTTGGACATTCCACGTTGCAGCTCAGCCTTTGCCTCCTGCTCCTCCTCAAACTGCTCCCTCAGGAGGTCACAGTCATGGCGAGCAGACTGAACAGCATGGGCCAGGGCATTCTTGGCCTGTTTGTGATGAATCAGAAATGTTCATTGAGTATATTGTATTATGTAGTTTATGTACTCCAATGTCCAATTATTTAATGCACTGATATCTGTACCTTTACTTCCTCCTCATTCAGTCTCTTCAGCTCCTCAATTTGCTGAGTGAAAGCCTGCTTGCTTCTGGTCAGCTGAGATACAAGAGCATCCTTCTCTTCAACCTGGCGGCCGAGCTCACCGTTTTCAGTCTGAAGTCTTGCTCTCTGAGCACTGAGATCATTGACCTGGCGGACACCCTCATCACTCTTGGCCTTAACTTCACTGAGTTGGTCCTCAAGCGTGCGGCACATCTTCTCCAGATTGGCCTGACAGTGAAAGTAAAATAGATAAGCATCAAAATAAATAATGTTGTCTCCCACAGAATGTATTACCCAGGTCTCATTATTATAGATTATTTCTTATAAATAGAAAGTAAATTACTTCACGAGATTTTACAGCTTTAGTAGCTCTTGGTGTGAATGTACAGTTAGGAGCCTTTACAGTTGATTCACCATTTCACCCAGTCATATCCCCATCTTCTAGTTCATGTGGAATAACTAATGTGTGGATATTCAGACCACCATTTGGTAACATGCATGTTGTCTGTAAATATCAGTAAACCACAACCTGCAGGTATTCATATCACAAACCTTAGCTTTGGCAACAGCCTCCATGTTGCTGGAAAGATCATCAATCTCCATCTTATATTCACTCTTCTCCTTTTCAAGCTTCTGCTTGACACGCTGGAGGTTGTCAATCTGCTCTCCCAGCTCTGCCACACTGTCAGCCTGCTTCTTGCGAAGAGCAGCAGCAGTGGCTTCATGCTGCAGGGTTGACTCTTCAAGGTCACGACGCAGCTTCTGGAACTCAGCCTCACGCTTCTTGTTCATCTCAATTTGAGCAGCAGTGGCACCACCAGCCTCCTCAAGCCTCTCGCTGATCTCCTCAAGTTCCCTAGAGAGATCAGCTCGCTGCTTCTCAACCTTGGCGCGAGCAGCACGCTCAGCCTCAATCTCTTCCTCCAGTTCCTCAATGCGGGCCTAAGAATTGTTAAATAGAGATTGATGATGAAAGAATAGGCAGAGACTTATAACAAACACTATTTAAAACCAAAGGTGAAACAGACCTGAAGCTCCTTGATCTTCTTCTGAAGCTGAGCACCCAATGATTGTTCATCCTCAATCTTGCTGAGAAGCTGGCTTGTTTCAAAGTCCTTCCTGTTTCATAGGAGATTAAAATATAAATAAAACATTAAAAGATGTTTAATATTAGGAGTAATAATAGTAGATTTAGTTTGAAAATTGTATTTTGTTGATAAATGTGTTTTGTTTTAAGCATTCTACATTACTTTTTCAGTTTCTCCTCAGACTGCTGCTTGTCATTCTCCAGATCCATAATGTTCTCTTGAGACAACTTCAGATCACCCTCAAGCTTTCTCTTGGCTCTCTCAAGGTCCATACGGAGCTTCTTCTCTTGCTCCAGGGAACCTTCAAGCTGTGAGTTTACAGTAGTATTTGCTAAGTGTTATAATAATGCATTTTTAATGTGTATATGCAGAGAGACCCTTAACTCACATCATCAACTTGCTGTTCAAGCTTAGTCTTGGATTTGGTCAGAGTGTTGACTTTGTCTTCCTCTGCCTGAAGATCATCAAGAGTCTGCTGGTGGGCCTCTTGGAGGGCTTTCTTCTCCTTTGTCAGCTTAGCAATGGACTCATCTTGTGCAGCCATCTCTTCAGTCAGGTTCTTCACCTGAGGTTTTTATATCAACATTCAGTAAACATCATGAAGACTTATTGGAACATATACATTTTTGTTACCCTTTCACAAGACCCTGCACCTTGTTCTCAGTGGCATGTTTCTCCTTCTCCACTTTGGCCAAGGTCAGCTCCAGGTCATCAATGTCTTTCTTGAGCTCAGAGCACTCATCCTCCAGTTTCCTCTTCTTGGCTGTCAGCTCAGCATTGATTTCCTCCTCATCCTCCAGTCTCTCGGTTGTCTCTTTGAGTTTAGCCTCAAGCTGGATCTTACTCTTGATCAGACCCTCACACCTCTCCTCTGCATCTGACAGGCTCTCAGAGCCCTAAAATGGAAAGGAGTGATTTATATTTTATGAGACAACATGGTTAACATAGTTGGTGAGGACAGATAAATACGAAACGTTGAAACACAGTGCTGAGAGTGGTTATATGAATATTGGGATTTCCTTATTGTTATGTGTAGTGACAGCAGGTCACAGCAAATACATTATATACTTACAGAAGACACTTGCAGCTGCAGGTCATTCCTCTCTTGCACCAGAGCTACCATCTTCTCCTCAAGCTCCTTCTTCCTGGCCTCTGCCTTGGCATGGGCTGCCTTGAGTTTCTCATGTTCCTCCTTTATGTTGGCCAGCTCCTTCTCAGTCTCTGCACTCTTCAGCAGAGGCTTGATCTTGTAGTAAACCTTCATCCATGGCCAGTGCTTGACATTCATAAATGAGCGCACATTCCACTGAATGGTGTAGATTGCCTCCCTATGACAAATAAGAGTGTTTGTTAATCAACTCTTAACAATATTTTTCTTAATGATAAAAGTGTATTGCAATCTTCTCTGGCACATCTCTGACACCTTTGATAAACATATTTATTTAGCCTACACCTTTCTGTTAACATGATGTGAACAGATGTGGACATTTCAGTTAATTTGAAATGTTTTAGTCCTTGCGAAGATAAAGAAAGTACCTCCTTTCCATCATAACCACAAACTCCTTCCTCATCAGATATGCACGGCAGAGGGCCTGAGTCATTGTGACTAAGGAGGCCAACTTCTCGTCACGCATCTCCTCAAGGGTACCCAGCAGACCAGCTTTGAAGAACACCTGAGAGTGAAAGGAAAACACTTGTCTGAATTGGACATAAAGACTTGCTGTTCACAAACATATTATAGCAGCCAAAAACTTTTTTACCTTGGTGTGTCCAAACCTATACTGGGTGTGATCAACATCAATGGATCCCAGAAGCTTCTCAGCAGCTTTCTTGTTGTCAATGAATTGACCCTCAGGGATGACACTGGCATTCAGAACCTTGTATCTAGATATAAAAATACATACAGCATCATTTCCCCTATCTGAATGCTATAAACATGTGTGATACTTTATTTGCTTTGTCAGTTTACCTCTGCTTGAAGTCACCATAGAGGATTCTGCTTGGGAAACCCTTTCTGCAGATTCTGATACCCTCCAGCACACCATTGCACCTGAGCTGGTGGATGACCAGGAAGTTCTGCATAAGACCTGGCAGAATACAAACACACAATTTGTGTGAAAGACATATTAGGGATGAAAACATGTGACATTGATATTGTGGACTAAACAGTGATGTTTCTCCATTAAAGGCATTTCACCTGGTTTCTTGATTTCATTTGGAATCAGACAACGCACAAAGTGAGGGTGGGTGCTCCTCAAGTTGGTCATCAGTTTACCCAAGTTGGTCATCAGTTTACCCAAGTTCTCCTGTTATCATAAAAATACATTAAAAAATTATTGATTGAATATCATCTTCTTGATAGCAAATTACATACTCTGAACTGTGAGGACACGGTCTGCATGGAGCCACCCTTCTTCTTGCCACCCTTCTTACCACCACCACCACTTTCTGTAAATTTACAACAAATAAACAAAAACAAATTGAATTGTATGTAATAATTGTAATGTCTCCTACACTATGGTATTTGTGCATTAAGTGTATTACCTTCAACAACAGGTGGGTACAGGACAGGCAGGAGTTTCACTCCTGACTTCTGGTACAGCTGCACCACAGATTCATTCAGTGGATCCTTGTTCTTGTCCAGCCAGCCACAGATGTTGTAGTCCACAGTGCCGGCATAGTGCACCAGGGAGAAGTGGGCCTCAGCCTTGCCCTTGGCAGGCTTGGGCTTCTGGAAGGCATTGCACTTGCCAAGATGCTGATCGTACAGCTTGTTCTTGAAAGTGGTGTCAGAGGCCTTGGGGAACATGCACTCCTCTTCAAGGATGGCAAAGATACCCATGGGCTGTTATAAAAACAATAATGTTACTTGTGTTAAAAAGTGGACATCAAAAAACAGTATACAGTAATAGATCTGGATCCGTATCATTGATCTAAATTGACCTTCTCAATAAGCTCAATGCAAGCGGCCAAGTCCATGCCGAAGTCGATAAACTCCCAGTCAATGCCCTCTTTCTTGTACTCCTCTTGCTCCAGAACGAACATGTGATGGTTGAAGAACTGTTGCAGTTTCTCATTGGTGAAGTTGATGCACAGCTGTTCCATGCTGTTGAACTGATAGGGGTAACATAATATGTGTTACTTCATGTGTACATAAAATGTAATTTAAGAACATCCTTTTCAGAATTGACAGAATTTATTATTAACATAATTTTATTCTCACATCAAAAATCTCAAAGCCAGCAATGTCCAGCACACCAATGAAGAACTGTCTCGGCTGCTTTGTGTCCAACATCTGGTTGATACGGATGACCATCCATAAGAACATCCTCTCATAGATAGACTTGGACAAGGCTGCCACAGAGTTCAGGACCTGTGGCACAGTCTGACCCTTGGTGACGAACTCATTGCCGACCTTCACTCTTGGGTAGCACAGAGCCTTCAGCATATCAGCAGAGTTCAGACCCAGGAGGTAAGCAACTTTGTCAGCATCTAAAAGTAACATTGTTATGTTGGAGCCATATTATTCTGCCGTCTTAATGAGAAACAACTGTAAAAGTAACAACACTGGGCATGCAACTAAAGTGGAGCATACACAGACCACAATAATAGCTACAAACTGGTAATTTCTTTTCACACCCTGCATTCTTGTGGAAAGGTCCATTGTTACAGCATGTGCTCTGTGAGCTTTCCTAACATTGCAGTTTTAGACAAAGAAATTGATTGAGGAATTTCAGTACCCTTGGCATGAGAAGTGATCTGAGGTCATCTAGTACTGTAGTTCTTAGACCTACCCTCTGTGCCATCAGGCTCAGCCTGCTCCTCACGCTGCTTCTGCTTGAATTTCATGTTGCCATGATGGAGTACAGCACCAGTCAGCTTGTAAATGGTGGTTTTCTCCTCTTGACTGAAACCCAGGATGTCAATGGCAGTCTGAAATCATACATTTGGAATTACTTTTTTTTTTAAAAAAACAGATACTCTGATCTTTGACTGGGGACATAATTACTTGTTTCAAAACTCAAATACAATTATGCGTATCTTACATCTGTGGCCACCAACTCCTCTTTGTCATCAATGCTGGCCACAGTGATCTGACCCTGACTGCACATGGGGAAGTCATAGGGGTTGGTTGTGATGAGGGACATTTCTGTTGAGGTAAACAACAGTAAATTTAACATTTCCATGTATTACAATTTTACATGTAATGTGGTAATTGATGGTTAGTTAGTAAAGCCTACCAATCAGCTCAGGCATGTGGTTAGTCATCATCTGGTAGAAGATGTGGTAGCCTCTCTCATCAGGAAGCTGGAATGTCACTCTAGACTTCTCCAGCAGGTCTATTTACAAGAATATTTAAATTATTGTTTTTTTATTGTTTTTATATTGTTTTTATTATTTATTATCAAGCAACATAATAGGAACCTCATGGGAAAAAAAGCATTTAGTGTACTTACAAGTTTCAATATCAGCACTAGCCAATTTTCCAGTTGTGCCAAAGTGAATTCTGATGAATTTACCCTGTTTAGAACAATAGAATATTTCTCACTGAGGTCATTCTTATGATAAATTACATACAAGAATGAGATGGTTCAGAATGAACTTACAAAACGGGAGGAGTTGTCATTCCTCACAGTCTTGGCATTACCATAAGCCTCCAGCAGTGGGTTGGCAGCAATAATCTGGTCTTCAAGAGAACCCTGCAAATGGAAATTTTTATATTGTTGTGCTATTCATTTGTGTATCTTTAACTATTAACAGTACCTAATCTAATGCAAATTGTACATGTTGTAAGAATTCTTACCTGGAGTTTTCCACTGGCCTGTGGCTCTTGCTTTTTCTTGTCACCACCAGACACAGCAATTGTTGCGAAGTACTGGATGACACGCTTGGTGTTGACAGTCTTTCCAGCACCAGATTCTCCGCTGTGTTACATGGAAGATGTCATCATTGCAAAATATGTTGCACATTGTTGCATTATTTATGTGAAATTTTCAGATGTTCAGATGACACTTACGTAATCAGGACAGACTGATTTTCCCTGTCTGTTGGCCAAAGTAGAGACATTAGATAATGAATGACCATGTAATTAAAAGACATTTGTAAAATTGCTTGTAAAAGAGTTTACCTTGGAGCATGAACTGGTAGGCATTGTCAGAGACAGAGAAGATGTGGGGTGGGGCCTCCATGCGCTTCTTGCCTCTGTAGGCAGACACCACTTCTGGGTCGTACACTGGGAGCCACTTGTAGGGGTTCACGGTGACACAGAACAGTCCAGAGTAGGTCTGTAATAAAAAAAAAGTTGGACTGCTTTTCCAGTTTTCTGCTATATAACATGTAATTTTATTCAATTTAGGAGTAAGTATAATGCTTACATAGATCATCCATGCTGCATAACGCTCTTTGAGGTTATACAGGACAGAGGCTTCATTGAGGTGGGTCATCATGGCCATGTCCTCAATTTTGTCGAACTTGGGAGGATTCATTGGGGAGACATCCTCGTCCTTCACTGTCCTTTCCTGAGGCACAGGACACAGATTTTAGTGATCCTCAATCAAATTCTTCATAACAGAACTGGTAACATGGTTGTTATCAGAGCTTAAAAATCAGACGTTTTAAATGTACCTCCTTGGTTTCAAGAACTTCCACAACGACTTTACCCCCATCTCTGCTCTTGACTGTACCCTTCACGTACAGGTCCTCCTTGTCAGTCACATAGCAAGCTGTCTTTGCATCAAAGGGCTTGGTCTGGGCTTCAATTCTCTCCTTCTCAGGCTTACGGAGATAAATGGCAGCTTTGCCATAAATGGCCATATCCGCATCCCCCATGGTTGCAGATTACTGTGTGAAGAAGAATATTGAATTTGAATTTAAA
This sequence comes from Tenualosa thibaudeaui, assembly GCA_027481765.1. Lineage (NCBI taxonomy): Eukaryota > Metazoa > Chordata > Actinopteri > Clupeiformes > Clupeidae > Tenualosa > Tenualosa thibaudeaui. Next base: position 16,428,617 of record JAIFZK010000014.1, read on the forward strand.
TATTGGCCACAGTACAGTACAGAGGACTACAAAACAGGGACATAAATATACTGCTCCCCTGACATGTGTATGTGTGCGTTTGTGTGTCTGTGTGTGTGCGCATTTGTATACGTCTAGTGTAAGGGCCCCTCCCCAGCTACTGCTATCCCGACCATGTCTACCTATGCACTTCCACTTGATTACCATCTCTTTACAGTGCTAGAATTTGGTGGACTTTGCGTTGCAAGTTGCAATAGCCCACACCAATGCAAGCATCTTTTTTGACAGTAGGCAACACCTGTATAGCAGAACTGTGACGCAAGGCAGTACCATCTCTCTGCACCTCCCAACCCACCCTCTTCAAAAAAAAAAAATTGTAGTCAGTCAGTCTAAGCAATCAAATTTTAAAAACATGCTGTGAAAATATTTGCACAAAATTAGTCTTGATCATGGAAAATACATTCTGTCTTGCGATTTCACATCTCTCACCATAGAAAGCATGTTTCAAGAAATATTTTTTTATATTTATGTGTAGGGATCATTTGACATCTGATAGCCATACTGATGATGGTGGCACTGGATAGTCTGCAATTTGTTAAACTGTATTCACTGACATTCATTATTCACTAAAGACTTTTCTGAACCATTGGAAGCAATAGCCTACCTGTATGGTGCATGAATGTTTGTATGCATGCAGAACTTTATCCACAATACTTGTGATTTTCATGTTAATTTTCTATCGTACGAAATAGTATACCCACAGTTGTGTAGCTCTAATGAGTTTAAGATGATATGCAGATGGTATTTGTGTGACGAAAACTCTCTGAGTAATTCAACCGTAGAAGATTGATGTGTAACCAGTTTATATCAGAAAAAACTTAACTTAACTTTTAAGGTATCAGAAAAGCTTTATGGGCATGTCCCTACTCTCCATACCATAAATTACGCCCTTGTACTGGGGTTATCCTTATAATGACTTTAGAAAAGTACATTTGACAGCAGAAAGCAGGGAGTTAAAAGACTGGCTAAAGGCAGTTTTCTTTTTCACAGACTGTCCTACAATATGAGTTTTCATTTTAAATGTCTTAACAATTCTATACTCATAATGTGGGTTAAGGTTTGCTTTCTGCTCTTTCAGTTTGGATTGTTATCTGGAACTTCTCTGTTTCATTAATATTTTCTTATGTTTTCTTATGATTTGATGGGATTGTTTGTTAACTTTCTGTTTAAGCTATATAACTTACCTTTTTGCTCCTCAGACCAGAAGAATTTGATGATGTTTCAGTTGTCAAAGTCTGCAACACAATAAAATAGACAACAGTCACATTATGAATCAATGTAAACTTGTTAAAATAATCTCATGCCAACATGAACTTTTTCGTGCATTTGAGATTAATACATTGCATTGCATTGCTACATCTCCTTTCAGGAGCCATCCCCTGTCTGACTCTTAAAGCAAGACTTACTGAGCATTGGACCCACCCCTGGCCTCTCTTGTACCCCTCCTGTCTCCCTCTAGGTCCTTATATTTGCCATGTTCTGCAAACTAAGCAGCACCCTAATAAGGAAATGAGGCAATAAGGCAAGATGTGTTCTATAGACATGGTTTGATATATTTAAACATCGTATGCTCCCTCACTTGCTGACAAAATTGTTGAATTGCATCAACATTCATAGTGCTTCTACATTACTTCAAGGATGCCATTCAGGTCACTGTTTCTGTTTTATAGCCATATATGTTTAAGATTATTAAGATTAGATTTAGAATTAGATTTCTTTTATTATTATTTTCTGAATCACACACAATTATGTTACCTATAGATTCATAGAGGGTATGATGTGTAATTTTGTTAATTTGTTTAGTATATTTTTTATATTGTCCTAGCAAGATAATACTGTTTATGTTTTCACAGAATTCTTATACCTTAAAACATTCTGCTTATCCTTGAATCAAGTACATGTTAACATTTATCTAATGGCTTAGGTTTTTTTTTTTTATTATTTCTAGTTTATTTCCAACCAGGAGTTGGATATGTCCTTAACCAGTCTTTAATTCTGCTTTAGTAAATCAATCATTAGCCTAATGGATGGTGTAATTAAGCTATACATGTATATCATGTTTGAGTTGTTCTTCTTTACTGGCTCAGTAATAAATTATGGGTCCTGACCTTCAGAGAAAATGTCATTCTTCTATTTCTGGTGCACACTGACAATATATTGGCCAGTCTTTCATACTCCCCAACATGGCATCCAACGAACATCTGTATAAAAGGTTAATGGTGTCAATTACACTAAATTAAAAAAAACATGTTCCACAACATATCATTAACTTGGCGACAGTATTTATAGCTATTTCAACCAACCAATAGAGTATACATGAAGCTGATGATGTTTCTTACTGTGACACTAAAATATGTATTTGAAATATGTCAGTGCTGCGTCCAATGACATTCCTGAAACACCTCAGTATTTTATTTTGTCACATTGCAGTGCTATATTCCACTGAACCCAGTGGGGTCTGTTAGTGGATTATATCATCTCACTCAATGTGCTCTTTTAGAACTAATGCAGCCAAAGGCGATTCACATTCTTTGTTGGGTATTCCTGTCACACCTCTGAGGCCTGTCATAAATTATTTCACTTCGAATATCCTTAGGCTTTATTTTTAGAATGGTGATGTTGGGGTGTAGATGCAATCTTATAGTTCTAAGCATTGGTGACTTAAGGTTGCAGCAGCACTTAACCCTTTCATGCATGTTTTCCACTACAGTGAACACATATTCAAACACTATTTTAAACCAAATGTTTTGCAACATTAACTCCAAACTAATATAGGGGGTTGTGTGACCATTGTTTTTATTATTATTTCTTACCATGAGACATTACATCACAAATCCAAAATGGCAAATAAGAGAGTACACAATAATTTACTTTTAGAATATCTCTTAAACGCTTCTATTCTTTAAAAAATGCATTTTCTGATTAGCTTGGTTATTAAGCATACTTAACCAAAGTTTCATCAACATAAAATTTTCACCTTCTTTTTTTGAGAAGAAATGTAACAGGTGCAACTGTCCACTGTATTTTGATTAAGGCTTTTTTGATTTAATTAATTGATTTTATACCTTTAGTGCGTGGTGTGCACAACAGTGGACATTTGTGTATCTTTGTCAAAAATATACATATTGAAAAAAATCAATTGGATATATTTTAAGTCTCGGTTTGGAGCTTTAAAAAGGGACCAAAGAAAGATTTGGTCTGAATATGATGTTAGGTTAGGTTAAACTGACTGTCTCAAGCATAGGGAATTTAGATGCTGTAACCATGGTAATGCTCAAATGTTCCAGGACAACATAAAATGATGGAGAATATCCTGTCCTTTCATAGTTGAGCTTTCTAGCTGTGTCATGGACCTAATTCATGATAACGGCAACAAAATGTATACAACATGTGTTTTGTTTCACATTGTGACACAATCCATACTGCCTCTCTTCTACAAGCGTCATAATTACACATAATTACAATTTTTGCATGTCAGAAATTATCCAAATGCATGAGCATTGTCATCCATTTTTGACCTCAGTATTTGAAAAATCCTGGTTATGGCCCTGACATGTTTGGGTGCTCCTGTCCGGAACAATCCCTTTTAATGTTAGTTCTGCTTATTAATCTGACACTTGCACGCCAACTTGACTATGTGCACCAAACTTCTGTTGTCCATCTTACTGGAAAGTGTCTCCTATATATTATATTTGATGGCGCCCTACGTTGCAGACATCTCTGGCTGCTCCTCTTGGGAACGATCCCTTTTGGTTTTAGTTCTGTTTATTAATCTGACACTTGTACACCAACTTGCCTACGTACAAAAAACTTATGACAGAATGACTTTGATGGTGAGTATCTTGTAGTTTACCACACCTGGACTGTATTATCCACTCAACGTCTCCTGCAGCAGTGGCATTCTCACCCACCCCTACTGGATAAACTCGCCACCAGGTAGTGTGTCAGAAACGTAGGTGGTGAAGCGAGGAGGAGTGCATAGGCTGCTACTGGCAAACGTAAGATCGGTCACAAACAAATTGAATGAAATCCAGACCAGATTTTCAACCCATAGAGAATATAGAGACTGTTGCGCTTTAATCTTCACTGAACATTCCAGACACTACGGTTACATTGCAGACACGCTCCTATACTTTTATTTTTAGACTTTTATACTTATTATACTTTTGCCTCTAGAAAAAATAAGGGTGGTGGAGTCTGCATATATGTAAATGATGTGTTGTGCACAGATGTGAGTATATTGCTGCAACACTATTCACCTGATATTGAGCTTCTCCTGTTGAAGTGTCACCCCTTTTAGTGACTGGGGGAATTCAGTACCGTCTACATCACCACTGTCTATCCACAAGCTCAGAGTGTTATACAAAACACTATGACATTCATGACACTGTTGGTCTACATGCTGCTTTTTCTGTTAATGAGGAGGATTTTAATCTCTGCCGACTACGTTCAGGTCTCCCTGAGTTTTATCCCTGTCACACCAGGGAACTGCACACATTGTACCATGGGCATCTAAAATACCAGGGGCATATAAAGCTAAACCCCAACCTCAGATTGGGCGGTCTGACCACATGCTGAGCAGGCGCTAAAGGACTATTTTGCATCCACAAAGTTAAGGATATCACGTTTTCTCACCCAATGGTGAATCCATGCGTGAGCCACAAGGTGATTTTAACAGTTTTGATCTCAGGTCCATTTCTAGTCTATTTCTATATTACTATGTTACCTGTGAACAGTTTTGATTCCGCACAGCATTTGGACTTCTATATGTGGCGTATAGCCTATGCCTTATAAACTAAGAATATATCGGCTCACATGCTGAATAGACTTTCTGGAAAAATCAACATGGATGGCGACGTGACAAGGTGTTTTGCACTCAGAGAATATAAAGTTGACAAAAAATCGGCATGTGAATATATTATTTGTAATTTACAGTGACCGCAAACAGCTTCGACCTAAGAAATTAGGTTGCTCACAGACGGGTTATTTGGGAGGGCGTCACAACATGCGTTAACAAATATGATAGGATACATTTTGGTGATGGACTACAGGCCCACTTGACTGGGGTTTTCCCTGGGTGAAACACTGTAATGTGGACAGCTAGGTCGCAGATCAGTCATACAGCTGTGAGATATACTCCTGATCACAGTTGCATAATTTGGATAACACTGGAGAGATCGCAGAGGTGTCGGCAGTCTTCGATTCGTGGCTAAAATTGCGTAATGTGAACCAGGCATTTCTCTCCACCTGGTGGAAAGCATTTTGGCATAAAATGACTGTCATGCATCATCCAGGAGGGTGCCACACATTGTGGGGTGAATCGTGAGGCTCCTCTCTCAAAGCAAACCAATTTGGGTTCAGTGTCAAGTATACATTTTTTGGTGAAAACAAAATGATTATAGTATCTTTTTAAGCATTTGAGTGCCCCTGTTATTACATCTTCTTGGAACTTGTCTCTTGTTTTTTTAAATTACTTTCCTAATATTTACTCAATATTTCCCAAACATAGACTAAATAGCAAACTAGCAGCTAACATTAAGTGAATGGGGCATATGAAAATGAAAGTGAGCTTCTGTGCCCCATTCAGTTAGTGTTAATTGCCGGTGCACTATTGTCTATGTTGTATCATTTTTCATTCTTTTTCATATTGACAGCATTTAGTGACCTCTAATAACAAGGCTATGGATTGTTTCACACCGGATTTCTAGTTTAACTTCAAGGTCCCTTTGTTCTACAGTAGTTTCTCTACAGGATGTTATACAGAGAGTAATATTTTATATTTATTCTGTATATCAATCTCAGATGTCTATTTCTATATACAAAGAGTCTTCTTTGCACCTCACTCCAAACATCCTCTGTCATGATTCATGTTACTCACCAGTGTATTACAATGTAAAAATAATCAAAAGGCATACAAAATGCATACATACAGACCTATTTATTAAGTGCTAGTTAGAATTTGTCACTTTATTCAGGATTATACACATGAAGGTGACAAGGGTAAACATTCAGGAGATTATTCTGCAGCCTCTTTGCTCTAAAAGTGACAAACTCATGAAATTGGAATAGAAAACACATAGAGTGATTTTCATGTCATTATAAATTTTGTCTTTGTCTTACTTTTCCGGAGTCACTGCTCTTGGCCCTGAGTTTGTTGACCTGGGACTCAGCAATGTCAGCACGCTCCTCAACCTCCTCAAGCTCATGCTGCACTTTCCTAAGCTTGGACAGGTGGCCGTTGGCTTGTTCCTCCTGTGTTGGGGATAAGAACACAGAGGATGAATTGTTTTTCCTTTTTTCAAATTTACAATATTTTCATGGACTACTAAGATATGAATTGACTCACAGCTTCCTCAGCCTGTCTCTTGTAAGCCTTGACCTTCAGCTGAAGCTTGTCAACCACATCCTGGAGAGTGTTGAGGTTCTTCTTATACTCTTCAGTCTAAAGTGAAAAGTAGTTAGTAATGCATTATATTCTTTTTAGAGTGTTTTATTAATTTAGAGAACAAGGACAGATTTCTTGCCTAAAAAGCTGCTGGTAGGTGAGCTCCTTCACCCTCCTCTCGTATTTGCAAACCCCCTTGACAGCATCAATGCCACGTCTCTGTTCAGCCTCAACTTCATTTTCCAGCTCAAGGACCTTAACATTAACAACTTCAATATTTCAGACACTGACAAGTATTTATTTATGAAATGTGTATGATAATCTTACACTAAATAGCTTCCTACCCTGGACTCCAGTTTCATGGCCAGATTCTCAGCCTCATGCAGGTGGTGCTGCAGGTCCTTTACAGTGACCTCCAGGTTCTTCATCCTCTCTGCTGGTGTCCTGCTCTTTATTTAGCTCCTCTACCATCATTGCAGCCTAGATGATCACATTGATTATTGTTTATGGAAGATAAGATGGATGTTCACATGGTTCATACATTAACAGTGAGCTGAGATAAGACAATACTGCTAACATCAGTGATGGCTTTCTTGGCCTTTTCTTCAGCCTCCGAAACAATGTCATCAACCTCACCTTGGACCTGACCCAAATCAGCCTCAAGCTTCTTCTTGGTATTAACCAGACTTGTGTTCTAAAAACAGAACAATTGCAATAGTCTCAGTTTTGTGAAATGCTTACCAGTTCACAAGTTCATCAAAAGTGTTTTTAGAAAATATTTTTTAATACCTGAGAGTGCAGAAGGCCAACACGCTCGCTGGCATCGACCAGCTCCTGCTCAGCCACTTTGCGGCCTCTCTCTGTCTGCTCCTCAATCTCAGCCACCATCAGGCCATTCCTACGCTCCACCATGGCAACCTGCTCCTTCATGTCTTCCTGTCCTCTGATGGCATCATCAAGGTGCAGCTGTGCATCCTGGGAGTTGTAAATAAGTATGTAAACTCATTCAATAGCCTGCATTGTGTAAGGCTTTCGGCAGCCCAGTACACAAAACATGAAAAGTGTTTAGTTGCATAGTTCTGTTGTTATACCTGACCTTGAGCTGACCCTGGACAGTCCTCAAGTGTTTATGGGCCTCAGCAGCCTGGCGGTTAGCATAGCTCAGCTGAATTTCCATCTCCTTGAGGTCTCCCTCCATCTTCTTCTTGACTCTCAGGGCATCATTCCTGCTCCTGACCTCAGAGTGCCCTGCATGGACTCAATCACCCTCTGGCTGTTTCTTTTGATCTGCTCCATCTCCTCATCCTTCTCTGCAAGCTTCCTGTCAGTCTCACCCTTGACCTGGTTGAGCTCAAGCTGCACGCGGAGAATTTTGGATTCTTCATGCTCAAGAGTTCCCTAAATGAGGCAACAAAGAAATTGAAACTCAATCCTTTTCAATACATTTAATTGATGAGAAATGTAATAATACATTTAAAGGCCTTAATTCTGTTGGATTCTATGTACCTCAGCCTCCTCAAGAGCTGTCTGGATCTCAGCTTTCTCAGTCTCAACAGTCTTCTTGGCCTTCTCCAGCTCATGAATGCTCTTTCCTGTCTCATCAAGCTGCTCAGTCAGGTCAGAGATCTCCTCTGCAGAAATATATTTAAAACATTGAATCCAACATAAAGTCGGTCTCCATTACTGTACTATAATATACATATTTTTATTTTAGATTTTATTTGGAAGTACTTCATAATCATGACTTACGTTGCAGGTTCTTATTCTCACTCTTTAGGGTCTCCAGCTGATCAAGAGCCTCCTCATAGGAGTTCTTCATCTTGAACAGCTCAGTACTGAGAGAGCGAGCCTCTCCCTGGGCACCCTCCAACTCTGCTTGACCCTCCTCGAACTTCTGCTTCCACTCTGCCAGGACCTAACAGGAAAAAAAACATAGAAGATGGAGTCTTACTTTTACCTGTATTGTTGTCTAACCTATACTTGAATTTAAAAACAATATTCTGAAGGTATTACCTTGTCAAAGTTCCTCTGCTTCTTGTCGAGAAGCATGAGGTCCTCAACCTCACCCTGTAGTCTCTGCTTGGTCTTCTCCAAAGAGGCACACTTGGAATTAACAGCCTCTATTTGCTCCTTAGCCTCCTGCAACCGCTGAGCAAGCTTTTTCCTGTTAAAGGAAATCATTTAATTAAGAAGTGCACAGAGAAAAGGGAAAAATCAATAGAAGATGTGCAGAAAAATCTAATATTAGATGTGGATGAGTTGTACATACTTGGACTTCTCAAGCTCCTCAGTGCGCTGGATGGCATCAGTTTCATACTTGGTCCTCCACTGAGCTACCTCGCTGTTGGCCTTGGACATTCCACGTTGCAGCTCAGCCTTTGCTTCCTGCTCCTCCTCAAACTGCTCCCTCAGGAGGTCACAGTCATGGCGAGCAGACTGAACAGCATGGGCCAGGGCATTCTTGGCCTGTTTGTGATGAATCAGAAATGTTCACTGAGTATATTGCATTATGTAGTTTATGTACTCCAATGTCCAATTATATCCAATTATACAATTAACTGATATCTGTACCTTTACTTCCTCCTCATTCAGTCCCTTCAGCTTCTCAATTTGCTGAGTGAAAGCCTGCTTGCTTTTGGTCAGCTGAGACACAAGAGCATCCTTCTCTTCAATCTGGCGGCCGAGCTCATCGTTTTCAGTCTGAAGTCTTACTCTCTGAGCACTGAGGTCATTGACCTGGCAGACAGCCTCATCACTCTTGGCCTTAACTTCACATAATAAGCATCAAAATAAATATTGTTGTCTGTTACCCATGTCTCATCGTTCTTGTAAATATAAAGTAAGTTACTTCAGGCAATTTTACAGCTTTAGTAGGTCTTGGTGTGAATGCACAGTTAGGAGCCTCTACAGCTGATTCACCATTTCACCCAGTTGTGTCTCCAGTATACATTCCAGGAATCTTTTGGATGAACTAGTGTTTGCACATTCAGACATTTGCTATCAAGCATGTTGTCTGTAAATAACAGTAAACTACAACCTGCAGGTATTCATATTACAAATCTTAGCTTTGGCAACAGCCTCCATGTTGCTGGAAAGATCCTCAATCTCCATCTTATATTCACTCTTCTCCTTTTCAAGGTTCTGCTTGACAATCTGGAGGTTGTCAATCTGCTCTCCCAGCTCAGCCACACTGTCAGCCTGCTCCTTGTGAAGAGCAGCAGCAGTGGCTTCATACTGCAGGGTTGACTCTTCAAGGTCACAACACAGCTTCTGGAACTTAGCCTCACGCTTCTTGTTCATCTCAATTTGAGCAGCAATGGCACCACCAGCCTCCTCAAGCCTCTCGCTGATCTCCTCAAGTTCCCTAGAGAGATCAGCTCGCTGCTTCTCAACCTTGGCACGAGCAGCACGCTCAGCCTCAATCTCTTCCTCCAGTTTCTGAATGCGGGCCTAAGAATTGTTAAATAGAGATTGATGATAAAAGAATAGGTTATAGAATATAGTCTGGTAGTGCGAGAGTGGAGGCTCCTGTACCTCTTTCCAGAGGGCAGGAGACTGACCGTGTGCTGGGTGACTTGCATCGCTGACAATTGTGATGGCTTTTCGGCTGAGGCGGGTGGTGTACAGGTCTTGCAGGGAGGGGAGTGATGCACCAATGATCCTCTCAGCTGTCCTCACGATGCGTTGTAGAGCCTTCCTGTTGTAGTCAGTGCAGCTCCCACCCCACACAGTGATGCAGCTGGTAAGGATGCTCTCTATGGTTCCTCTGTAGAATGCAGTCATGATGGGTGGTAGGAGATGGGAGTACTTGCCCACTTCAGTTTGCGCAGGAAGTAGAGACGCTGCTGTGCTTTCTTGGCCAGTGATGCGGTGTTGGTGGACCAGGAGAGGTCGTCGCTGGTGTGCACCCCCAGGAACTTGGTCAGTGGGGGGTGTTGGGTGTGGCCCCTCTGGAAGCTGACCACAATCTCCTTGGTCTTGCTGACGTTTAGCAGGAGATTGTTGCCTTTGCACCATCTGATCAGAAGGCCCCCCAGTGTTGTGTCGTCCGCAAACTTCACTAGGTGGTTTAAGCTGTGGGTTGGTGTGCAGTCATGTGTCAGCAGGGTGAAGAGGATTGGACTGAGTACACAGCCTTGTGGGGCTCCTGTGCTCAGGGTTGTGCTGTTGGAGATGATGTTGCCAACACGCACCACTTGCGGCCTCTGGCTGAAGAAATTCAGCAGCCAGTTGCAGAGGGAGGTGCTGAGGCCCAGTTTGTCCAGCTTGCAGATGAGTTGCTGTGGTATTATGGTATTGAATGCTGAAGTCTATGAACAGCATTCTCACATATGAGTCTGTCTTGTCCAGGTGGGTGAAGGCTGGGTGGAGGGCAGAGCAGATTGCATCCTCTGTAGATCGTTTTGCTCTGTACACGAACTGGTGCGGGGTGGATTTAATATGTGAAAGGACTAGTCGTTCAAAGCACTTCATGATGATGGGTGTCAGTGCCACAGGACAGTAGTCGTTGAAGCAGGATGGTGATGGTTTTTTCGGCACTGGTATGATGGTGGCAGCTTTGAAGCCTGATGGCACAATGGCTTGACTCAGGGAGGTGTTAAAGATGTCTGTGAAGACATCTTTCAGCTCCTCTGCACAGTCCTTACTAGCACCCTACCAGGGATGTTGTCCGGACCCGCTGCTTTCTGGGTGTTGATGGTGGAGAGTGTCCTCTTCACGCTGGCAGCAGACAGGCACAGAGGCTGGTCTTGCGAAGGTGGTGGTGTTTTCTGTGGGCGAGTGGTGTTCTGTGCCTCGAACCGTGCAAAGAAGCTGTTCAGGTTGTTGAGCAGAGTGATGTCGCTCTCACAGCTCTGTGGTGCAGGTTTGTAGTCTGTAATGGCCTGGATGCCCTGCCATAGGCTACGTGCATCCTTGCTGTCCTTGAAGTGGGAGGTTATCTTGTTAGTGTAGTACTGTTTTGCTTTCTTGATGCCACGGGACAGGTCGGCTCTCGCTGTTCTCAGGCCTGATTCGTCTCCAGCTTTGAAGGCCCTGTCTCTGGCCCTCAGCAGCCTGTGGACGTCCCCTGTTAGCCATGGCTTCCGGTTAGCTCGACTGGTGACGCTCTTCATGTGGGTCACGTCATCAATGCATTTGGTGATGTAGGAAGTCACAGTGTCTGTGTACTCTTCGACATCTATGATGTTTTTTGGCTTGCTGCCCAGTTTTGTCTCAAAACAGTCCTGTAGAGCTGAGGTCGCCTCCTGTGGCCACAACCTTACTTCTTTCAGAACAGGTTTGATGGCTTTCACTCTCGGCCTGTATGCTGGCATTAGCATAATTGCGAGGTGATCAGAGGCGCCGATGTGGGGGAGGGGGGTGGCTTTGTATGCTCCTTTGTGCTGAGTGTAAACAAAGTCCAAAATATTGTCCAGTCTTGTTGGAAAATGGACATGTTGATGAAACTTGGGCAGAACAGTCTTGAGATCAGTGTGATTGAAATCTCCTGCAATGATGATGAAGCCGTCTGGGTGTGCTGTTTGTTGCTCACTGATTTCATGTTGCCATGATGGAGTACAGCACCAGTCAGCTTGTAAATGGTAATTTTCTCCTCATTACTGAAGCCCAGGATATCAATGGCAGTCTGAAATGATAAATTTGGTTTTATTAATTTATTAACAGATAGTCTGATCTTTGACAGAGGGGCATGTTCATATGTATTATAGCTTAAATGGAATTATGTATTTCTTACATCTGTGGTCACCAACTCCTCTTTGTCATAAATACTGGCCACAGTGATCTGACCCTGACTGCACATGGGGATAAGGCTTAGTTGTAAGGATTAGTTTGTGATGAAGGATATTTCTGTTGAGGTAAACAACAGTAACTTTAACATTTCCATTTATTACTTGTTTACATGTAACGTGGTAATTGATGATTACTTAGTAAAGCCTACCAATCAGCTCAGGCATGTGATTGGTCATCATCTGGTAGAAGATGTGGAAACCTCTCTCATCAGTAAACTATTTACTATTTACAAGAATCAAGCAACATAATAGCAGCTCTCTTGTACCCCTCTTCTCTCCCTGTAGGTCCTTATATTTGCCATGTTCTGCAAACTAAGCAGCACCCCAATAAGGCAATAAGGCAAGATGTGTTTTATAGGCATTGATATATTTAAACATCGTATGCTCCCTCACTCACTGACAAAATTGCTGAATTACATCAACATTCATTGTATGTTGTTTGTTATATTGCCTCAGCAAAATTATACTTATATTTATATCTTCACAGACTTGTCAGCCTGCTTATTTTTAAATGAAGTACATGTTAACATTTATCTAATGTTTATGGTCTACGTCCTTAACCAGTGTTTAATTATACGTTAGTAAATCAATCATTAGCCTAGTGGATGGTCTAATTAAGATATACATGTATATCATCTTTGAATTTTTCTTCTTTATTGGCTGTAATAAATTATGGGTTCTGATCTTCAGAGAAAATTTCATTCTTATATTTCTGGTGCACACTGACAATGTATATTGGTCTGTCTTTCATACTCCCCAACATGACATCCAACAAACATGATATGTCGTTAGTATTCTGTATGAAAGGCTAATGGTGTCAATTTTATAAAATTAAAAACATGTTCCACACACATATTTGGTGAAAGTATTTATAAACATTTCAACCATCAGTGTATACATGAAGCTGATGATGTTTCTCATTCTGACACTGAAATATGTATTTGAAATATGTCAATGCTACTTGCAATGACATGGCTGAAACACCACAGTATTTTAGTCTGTCGCATTGCGGTGTTTTGTATTCCAATGAACCCATTAGAGTCTGTAAGTGGACTATATCATCTCACTCAATGTGCTTTTTTAACTAACTAATGAAGCCAAAGGCGATTCACATTCTTTGTTGGGTATTCCTGTCACACCTCAGAGGCCTGTGATAAATTAGTTCACTTCGAGCATCCTTTGGCCTTATTTTTAGAATGGTGATATTTGCTTATTATATACTTAGACGAGAGGAACCAAAGAAAGATTAACTCTGAATGTGACGTTAGGTTAGGTTAAACTATAGATATTATATAGTGACCTAGATACCCCATTGTCTGTCGAATTCTATTAGGTGAAATACGTCAACGTGGCCTCTACATTCTTTTTCCTACTGACAGCACTTAGTGGCCTCGAACAACAAGGCTATGGATTGTTTCACACCGGATTTCTCCTTTAACTATGATCCCTTTGTTCTACAGTAGTTTTTGTACAGGGTGTTATCAGAGAGTAACATTGTATATTTATATATTAAAAATCTATCTCAGATATCTATTTCTATATACAAAGAGTCTTCTTTGCAATTCACTCAAACAATAAAAAGGCATACAAAATGCATAGATTTCAAACATTTATTAAGTGGTAGTTACAATTTGTCGCTTTATTCAAGATTATCCACATAAAGGTGACAAGAGTAAACGTTCAGGAGATTATTCTGCAGCCTCTTTGCCCTGCAGCAACATGAAACAACATGAAATTAGAACGGAAAACACTTGGATGGGTGATTTTCATGATATTCCAAATGTTAAAATTGTGAAATCAGTTTGATTTGTCTTACCTTTCCAGAGTCACGGCTCTTGGCCCTGAGCTTGTTGACTTGTGACTCAGCAATGTCAGCACGCTCCTCAGCCTCCTCAAGCTCATGCTGCACCTTCCTGAGCTTAGACAGGTGGCCATTGGCTTGTTCCTCCTGTGTTGGAGATAAGAGCACAGAAGATGAATTGTTTTTCCTTTTATCAAAGTAACAATATTTTCATGGATTACTAAGATATAAATTGACTCACAGCTTCTTCAGCCTGTCTCTTGTAAGCCTTAACCTTCAGCTGTAGCTTGTCAACCAGATCCTGAAGTCTAGTGAGGTTCTTCTTATCCTCGTCAGTCTAAAGTGAAAAGTAGTTAGTAATGCATTGTATTACTTGTAGAGTGTTTTATGAATTTAGAGAACAAGGAGAGATTTCTTGCCTGGTAGGTGAGCTCCTTCACCCTCCTCTCATATTTGCGAACTCCCTTGACAGCATCAACGCCACGTCTCTGTTCAGCCTCAACTTCATTTTCCAGCTCGCGGACCTTAACATTAAGAACTTTAATATTTCAGACACTGACAAGTATTTATTTATTAAATGTGTACGATAATCTTACACAAAATAGCTGCCTACCCTGGACTCCAGTTTCTGGAGCTGTTTCTTGCCACCCTTCATGGCCAGGTTCTCAGCCTCATCCAGGCGATGCTGCAGATCCTTCACAGTGACCTCCAGGTTCTTCTTCATCCTCTCCAGATGAGCGCTGGTGTCCTGCTCCTTCTTCAGCTCCTCTGCCATCATGGCAGCCTGGATGATGACATTGATTATTGTTTATGGAGGTAAGATGAAAGCAGGTCCTTTATGTCCACATGGTTCATGCATTAACAATGAGCCGATATAAAATGACACTGCTTACATCAGTGATGGCTTTCTTGGCCTTTTCTTCAGCATTTCTAGCCTCCTGGACAATGTCATCAACCTCACCTTGGACCTGAACCAAATCAGCCTCAAGCTTCTTCTTGGTATTAATCAGACTTGTGTTCTGAAAACAGAACAATTGCAACAGTCTCAGTTTTGTAAAATGCTGGTCTTTCATGTTCATCAAAAGTGTCAACGAAGAGGTTTTTCTACCTGAGAGTGCAGAAGGCCAACACGCTCGCTGGCATCGACCAGCTCCTGCTCAGCCACTTTGCGGCCTCTCTCTGTCTGCTCTAAGGCAGCTCTCAGCTCCTCAATCTCAGCCACCATCAGGCCATTCCTGCGTTCCACCATGGCAGCCTGCTCCTTCATGTCTTCCTGGCCTCTGATGGCATCATCAAGGTGCAGTTGTGCATCCTGGTGTTGGTAAATAAATATGTAACCTCATTCAATGGCCTACATTACCTAATATTTTTGGCAGCCCAGTACTAAAAACATGAAGTCTTTAGTTGCATAGTTCTATTATTATGACTGACCTTGAGCTGACCCTGGACAGTCCTCAAGTGTTTCTGGGCCTCAGCTGCCTGGCGGTTAGCATGGCTCAGCTGAATCTCCATCTCATTAAGGTCTCCCTCCATCTTCTTCTTGACTCTCAGGGCGTCATTCCTGCTCCTGACCTCAGAGTCCAGAGTGCCCTGCATGGACTCAATCACCCTCTGGCTGTTCCTCTTGATTTGCTCCATCTCCTCATCCTTCTCTGCAAGCTTCCTGTCAACTTCACCCTTGACCTGGTTGAGCTCAAGCTGCACACGGAGAATTTTGGACTCCTCATGCTCAAGAGTTCCCTAAATTAGGAAACAAAGGAATTGAAACTTTTCTTTCACATACTACTTGTAATATTCTCTACTGGAATGAGTATAAAAGGCTTTTTTTATGTTGGATTCTGTGTACCTCAGCCTCCTCAAGAGCTGTCTGGATCTCAGCTTTCTCAGTCTCAACAGTCTTCTTGGCCTTCTCCAGCTCATGAATGCTCTTTCCTGTCTCACCAAGCTGCTCAGTCAGGTCAGAGATCTCCTCTGCAGAAATATATTTAAAACATTGAATCCAACATAAAGTTGGTCTCCATTACTGTACTATAATATACATATTTTTGTTTTAGGTTTTATTTGGAAGTATTTCATAATCATCATTTACGCTGCAGGTTCTTATTCTCCCTCTTCAGGGTCTCCAGCTGGTCAAGAGCCTCCTCATAGGAGTTCTTCATCTTGAACAGCTCAGTGCTGAGAGAGCGAGCCTCTTTCTGGGCACCCTCCAATTCTGCTTGACCCTCCTCGAACTTCTGCTTCCACTCTGCCAGGACCTAACAAGAAAAAAATCATAGAAGATGGAGTCTTACTTTTGCCTTTATTGTTGTCTTACCTATACTTGAATATAAAAAAAATATTCTGAATGTGTTACCTTGTCAAAGTTCCTCTGCTTCTTGTCAAGATTGGCAGCCAGAGCATTGGCTCTCTCCACATCAATCATAAGGTCCTCAACCTCACCCTGGAGTCTCTGCTTGGTCTTCTCCAGAGAGGCACACTTGGAATTAACAGCCTCTATTTGCTCCTCAGCCTCTTGCAAGCGCTGAGCAAGCTTTTTCCTGTTAAAGGAAATCACTTAATTAAGAATTGCACAGACAGCAGTAAAAACATTCATAAAAGATAATAATAATAATAATAATAAAATCTAATATTAGATGTGCACGAGTTGTACATACTTGGACTCCTCAAGCTCCTCAGTGCGCTGGATGGCATCAGTTTCATACTTTGACCTCCACTGAGCTACCTCACTGTTGGCCTTGGACATGCCACGCTGCAGCTCAGCCTTTGCCTCCTGCTCCTCCTCAAACTGCTCCCTCAGGAGGTCACAGTCATGGCGAGCAGACTGAACAGCATGGGCCAGGGCATTCTTGGCCTGTTTGTGATGAATCAGAAATGTTATTATATATATATATTGTTATAGTATATTGCATTATGTAGTTTATTTTGTACTCCAATGTCCAATTATTTAATCCACTGATATCTGTACCTTTACTTCCTCCTCATTCATTCTCTTCAGCTCCTCAATTTGCTGAGTGAAAGCCTGCTTGCTTCTGGTCAGCTGAGACACAAGAGCATCCTTCTCTTCAACCTGGCGGCCGAGCTCACCGTTTTCAGTCTGAAGTCTTGCTCTCTGAGCACTGAGGTCATTGACCTGGCGGACACCCTCATCGCTCTTGGCCTTAACTTCACTGAGTTGGTCCTCAAGGGTACGGCACATCTTCTCCAGATTGGCCTGACAGTGAAAAAAAAAAAAAAAAGCATCAAAATAAATATTGTTGTCTCCCACCGTCTATATTACCCATATCTCATCAGTATAGACTATTTCTTGTAAATATAAAGTAAATTACTTTTGGCAACTTTACAGTTTTAGTAGATCTTGGTGTGAATGCACAGTTAGGAACCTCTACAGCTGATTCACCATTTCACCCAGTCGTGTCTCCAGTATACATTCCAGGAATCTTTTGGATGTACTAGTGTGTGCACATTCAAACATTTGGTATCATGCATGTTGTCTGTAAATAACAGTAAACTACAAACTGCAGGTATTCATATCACAAACCTTAGCTTTGGCAACAGCCTCCATGTTGCTGGAAAGATCATCAATCTCCATCTTATATTCACTCTTCTCCTTTTCAAGCTTCTGCTTGACACGCTGGAGGTTGTCAATCTGCTCTCCCAGCTCTGCCACACTGTCAGCCTGCTTCTTGCGAAGAGCAGCAGCAGTGGCTTCATGCTGCAGGGTTGACTCTTCAAGGTCACGACGCAGCTTCTGGAACTCAGCCTCACGCTTCTTGTTCATCTCAATTTGAGCAGCAGTGGCACCACCAGCCTCCTCAAGCCTCTCGCTGATCTCCTCAAGTTCCCTAGAGAGATCAGCTCGCTGCTTCTCAACCTTGGCGCGAGCAGCACGCTCAGCCTCAATCTCTTCCTCCAGTTCCTCAATGCGGGCCTAAGAATTGTTAAATAGAGATTGATGATGAAAGAATAGGCAGAGACTTATAACAAACACTATTTAAAACCAAAGGTGAAACAGACCTGAAGCTCCTTGATCTTCTTCTGAAGCTGAGCACCCAATGATTGTTCATCCTCAATCTTGCTGAGAAGCTGGCTTGTTTCAAAGTCCTTCCTGTTTCATAGGAGATTAAAATATAAATAAAACATTAAAAGATGTTTAATATTAGGAGTAATAATAGTAGATTTAGTTTGAAAATTGTATTTTGTTGATAAATGTGTTTTGTTTCAAGCATTCTACATTACTTTTTCAGTTTCTCCTCAGACTGCTGCTTGTCATTCTCCAGATCCATAATGTTCTCTTGAGACAACTTCAGATCACCCTCAAGCTTTCTCTTGGCTCTCTCAAGGTCCATACGGAGCTTCTTCTCTTGCTCCAGGGAACCTTCAAGCTGTGAGTTTACAGTAGTATTTGCTAAGTGTTATAATCATGTATTTTTAATGTGTATATGCAGAGAGACCCTTAACTCACATCATCAACTTGCTGTTCAAGCTTAGTCTTGGATTTGGTCAGAGTGTTGACTTTGTCTTCCTCTGCCTGAAGATCATCAAGAGTCTGCTGGTGGGCCTCTTGGAGGGCTTTCTTCTCCTTTGTCAGCTTAGCAATGGACTCATCTTGTGCAGCCATCTCTTCAGTCAGGTTCTTCACCTGAGGTTTTATATCAACATTCAGTAAACATCATGAAGACTTATTGGAACATATACACATTCTTTGTTACCCTTTCACAAGACCCTGCACCTTGTTCTCAGTGGCATGTTTCTCCTTCTCCACTTTGGCCAAGGTCAGCTCCAGGTCATCAATGTCTTTCTTGAGCTCAGAGCACTCATCCTCCAGTTTCCTCTTCTTGGCTGTCAGCTCAGCATTGATTTCCTCCTCATCCTCCAGTCTCTCGGTTGTCTCTTTGAGTTTAGCCTCAAGCTGGATCTTACTCTTGATCAGACCCTCACACCTCTCCTCTGCATCTGACAGGCTCTCAGAGCCCTAAAATGGAAAGGAGTGATTTATATTTTATGAGACAACATGGTTAACATAGTTGGTGAGGACAGATAAATACGAAACGTTGAAACACAGTGCTGAGAGTGGTTATATGAATATTGGGATTTCCTTATTGTTATGTGTAGTGACAGCAGGTCACAGCAAATACATTATATACTTACAGAAGACACTTGCAGCTGCAGGTCATTCCTCTCTTGCACCAGAGCTACCATCTTCTCCTCAAGCTCCTTCTTCCTGGCCTCTGCCTTGGCATGGGCTGCCTTGAGTTTCTCATGTTCCTCCTTTATGTTGGCCAGCTCCTTCTCAGTCTCTGCACTCTTCAGCAGAGGCTTGATCTTGTAGTAAACCTTCATCCATGGCCAGTGCTTGACATTCATAAATGAGCGCACATTCCACTGAATGGTGTAGATTGCCTCCCTATGACAAATAAGAGTGTTTGTTAATCAACTCTTAACAATATTTTTCTTAATGATAAAAGTGTATTGCAATCTTCTCTGGCACATCTCTGACACCTTTGATAAACATATTTATTTAGCCTACACCTTTCTGTTAACATGATGTGAACAGATGTGGACATTTCAGTTAATTTGAAATGTTTTAGTCCTTGCGAAGATAAAGAAAGTACCTCCTTTCCATCATAACCACAAACTCCTTCCTCATCAGATATGCACGGCAGAGGGCCTGAGTCATTGTGACTAAGGAGGCCAACTTCTCGTCACGCATCTCCTCAAGGGTACCCAGCAGACCAGCTTTGAAGAACACCTGAGAGTGAAAGGAAAACACTTGTCTGAATTGGACATAAAGACTTGCTGTTCACAAACATATTATAGCAGCCAAAAACTTTTTTACCTTGGTGTGTCCAAACCTATACTGGGTGTGATCAACATCAATGGATCCCAGAAGCTTCTCAGCAGCTTTCTTGTTGTCAATGAATTGACCCTCAGGGATGACACTGGCATTCAGAACCTTGTATCTAGATATAAAAATACATACAGCATCATTTCCCCTATCTGAATGCTATAAACATGTGTGATACTTTATTTGCTTTGTCAGTTTACCTCTGCTTGAAGTCACCATAGAGGATTCTGCTTGGGAAACCCTTTCTGCAGATTCTGATACCCTCCAGCACACCATTGCACCTGAGCTGGTGGATGACCAGGAAGTTCTGCATAAGACCTGGCAGAATACAAACACACAATTTGTGTGAAAGACATATTAGGGATGAAAACATGTGACATTGATATTGTGGACTAAACAGTGATGTTTCTCCATTAAAGGCATTTCACCTGGTTTCTTGATTTCATTTGGAATCAGACAACGCACAAAGTGAGGGTGGGTGCTCCTCAAGTTGGTCATCAGTTTACCCAAGTTCTCCTGTTGAAGGAAGTACATAGGAAATCATAAAAATACATTAAAAAATTATTGATTGAATATCATCTTCTTGATAGCAAATTACATACTCTGAACTGTGAGGACACGGTCTGCATGGAGCCACCCTTCTTCTTGCCACCCTTCTTACCACCACCACCACTTTCTGTAAATTTACAACAAATAAACAAAAACAAATTGAATTGTATGTAATAATTGTAATGTCTCCTACACTATGGTATTTGTGCATTAAGTTTATTACCTTCAACAACAGGTGGGTACAGGACAGGCAGGAGTTTTACTCCTGACTTCTGGTACAGCTGCACCACAGACTCGTTCAGTGGATCCTTGTTCTTGTCCAGCCAGCCACAGATGTTGTAGTCCACAGTGCCGGCATAGTGCACCAGGGAGAAGTGGGCCTCAGCCTTGCCTTTGGCAGGCTTGGGCTTCTGGAAGGCATTGCACTTGCCAAGATGCTGATCGTACAGCTTGTTCTTGAAAGTGGTGTCAGAGGCCTTGGGGAACATGCACTCCTCTTCAAGGATGGCAAAGATACCCATGGGCTGTTATAAAAACAATAATGTTACTTGTGTTAAAAAGTGGACATCAAAAAACAGTATACAGTTATAGATCTGGATCCGTATAATTGATCTAAATTGACCTTCTCAATAAGCTCAATGCAAGCGGCCAAGTCCATGCCGAAGTCAATAAACTCCCAGTCAATGCCCTCTTTCTTGTACTCTTCTTGCTCCAGAACGAACATGTGATGGTTGAAGAACTGTTGCAGTTTCTCATTGGTGAAGTTAATGCACAGCTGCTCCATGCTGTTGAACTGATAGGGGTAACATAATATGTGTTACTGCATGTGTACATAAAACGTAATTTAAGAACATCCTCTTCAGAATTGACAGAATTGATTATTAATATAATTTTATTCTCACATCAAAAATCTCAAAGCCAGCAATGTCCAGCACACCAATGAAGAACTGTCTCGGCTGCTTTGTGTCCAACATCTGGTTGATACGGATGACCATCCATAAGAACATCCTCTCATAGATAGACTTGGACAAGGCTGCCACAGAGTTCAGGACCTGTGGCACAGTCTGACCCTTGGTGACAAACTCATTGCCGACCTTCACTCTTGGGTAGCACAGAGCCTTCAGCATATCAGCAGAGTTCAGACCCAGGAGGTAAGCAACCTTGTCAGCATCTAAAAATAATGCAACATTGTCATATTATGCCATATTATTCTGCCGTCTAAATGGTAAATAACTGTAAAAGTAAAAGGAACACCTTGGCAACTCTGGGCATGCAACTAAAGTGGAGCATACACAGAACACAGCAATAGCTACAATTTCTTTTCACACCCTGCAGTCTGGTGGAAAGGTCCATTGTTACAGCATGCGCTCTGTGAGCTTTCCTCATGTTGCAGTTTTAGACAAAGAAATTGATTGAGGAATTTTAATACCCTTGGCATGAGAAGTAATTTGAGGTCATCTATTTCAATACTTGTTAGACCTACCCTCAGTGCCATCAGGCTCAGCCTGCTCCTCACGCTGCTTCTGCTTGAATTTCATGTTGCCATGATGGAGCACAGCACCAGTCAGCTTGTAAATGGTCATTTTCTCCTCATTACTGAAGCCCAGGATATCAATGGCAGTCTGAAATGTTAAATTTGGTTTTATTAATTTATTAACAGATAGTCTGGTCTTTGACAGAGGGACATGTTCATATGTATTATAGCTTAAATGGAATCATGTATATCTTACATCTGTGGCCACCAACTCCTCTTTGTCATCAATACTGGCCACAGTGATCTGACCCTGACTGCACATGGGGAAGTCGTAAGGATTGGTTGTGATGAGGGACATTTCTGTTGAGGTAAACAACAGTAAGTTTAACATTTCTATTTATTACTTGTTTACATGTAATGTGGTAATTGATGGCTACTTAGTAAAGCCTACCAATCAGCTCAGGCATGTGATTGGTCATCATCTGGTAGAAGATATGGTAACCCCTCTCATCAGGAAGCTGGAATGTCACGCTAGACTTCTCCAGCAGGGCTATTTACAAGAATATTATTTTTATTCTTTATTTTATCGTTATCAAGCAACAATAGCAGCTGAATTAAAAAGCATTTACTGTACTTACAAGTCTCAATATCAGCACTAGCCAGTTTTCCAGTTGTGCCAAAGTGAATTCTGATGAATTTACCCTGTTTAAGACAATAGAATATTTCTTACTGAGTTTTTCTTATGATAAATTACAAAAGTAAATTAAGAATGAGATGATTCAGTATGAACTTACAAAACGGGAGGAGTTGTCATTCCTCACAGTTTTGGCATTACCATAAGCCTCCAGCAGTGGGTTGGCAGCAATAATCTGATCTTCAAGAGAGCCCTGCAAATAGAAATTTTTATTTTGTTGTGCTATTCATTTGTGTATCTTTAACTATTAACAGTACCTAATCTAATGCAAATTGTACATGTTGAAAGAATTCTTACCTGGAGTTTTCCACTGGCCTGTGGCTCTTGCTTTTTCTTGTCACCACCAGACACAGCAATTGTTGCAAAGTACTGGATGACACGCTTGGTGTTGACAGTCTTTCCAGCACCAGATTCTCCACTGTGGCACATGGAAGATATTATCATTTCGAAATACATAATATGTTGGATTATTGAAATTTTCAGATGTTCAGATGGCACTTACGTAATCAGGACAGACTGATTTTCCCTGTCTGTGGGCCAAAATAGAGAAATTAGATAACAAATGACCATGTAATTAAAAGAAATTTGTAAAAGTGCTTGTAAAAGAAGAGTTTACCTTGGAGCATGAACTGATAGGCGTTGTCAGAGACAGAGAAGATGTGGGGTGGGGCCTCCATGCGCTTCTTGCCTCTGTAGGCAGACACCACTGCTGGGTCGTACACTGGGAGCCACTTGTAGGGATTCACGGTGACACAGAACAGTCCAGAGTAGGTCTGTAATAAAAAAAAAGTTGGACTGCTTTTCCAGTTTTCTGCTATATAACATGTAATTTTATTCAATTTAGGAGTAAGTATAATGCTTACGTAGATCATCCATGCTGCATAACGCTCTTTGAGGTTATACAGGACAGAGGCTTCATTGAGGTGAGTCATCATGGCCATGTCCTCAATTTTGTCGAACTTGGGAGGATTCATTGGGGAGACATCCTCGTCCTTCACTGTCCTTTCCTAAAGCACATGACACAGATTTTAGTGGTCTCAAATCAAATTCTTCATAACAGAATTGGTAACGTTGTTATCAGAGCAACATTTTAAATGTACCTCCTTGGTTTCAAGAACTTCCACAACGACTTTACCGCCATCTCTGCTCTTGACTGTACCCTTCACATACAAATCCTCCTTGTCAGTCACATAGCAAGCTGTCTTTGCATCAAAGGGCTTGGTCTGGGCCTCAATTCTCTCCTTCTCAGGCTTACGGAGGTAAATGGCAGCCTTGCCATACACAGCCATGTCCGCATCCCCCATGGTTGCAGATTACTGTGTGAAGAAGAGGTGTAAACATTTGAATATTGGCCACAGTACAGAGGACTACAGAGCAGGGGCATAAATATACTGCTTCTGTGAGGTGTGTCTGTGTGTCCATGTGTTTGTGTTTGTGTGTGTGTATGTGTGTGCGTGTATTCTAAGGGCCGCACCCCTGCCTGTAAAATTTGTAGTTTGGAATTACATTCTCCTAACTATGCACATTTCGCTTGCCTTATACTGCATGGAAAGGGCCTCAAGCCTTATACATACACCCACAAATTCTGTCTTTATCATGGAAAATACATTCTGTCTTGTGATTTCACCTCTCTCACCATAGAAAGCATGTTTCAAGAAATATCTTTTTATATTAATGTGTAGGAATTATTTGACATCTGATATTTCTGAGAAACATGGTGGGACTTGATGGTCTGCAATTTGTTAAACTGCGTTCACTGATCTTCATTATTCATTACTCAAGACTTCTCTGAACCATTGGATGCAATAGCCTACCTGGATCGCAAATAGGAACCTGCACAGTTGAGTAGCCCTGAGTAGTTTCAGATGATATGCGGATGGTATTTGTGTGACGAAAACTCGTCACTGACTGAATAATTCAACCGAGAAGAATTGATGTAACCAGTTTATATCAGAAAAAGGTGGTGGGGACAATTTTAATTTTAAGGTATCTGAAAAGTGGTATGGACATGTCCCTTCCCTCCATACCATAACCCACTCCTACACCTATGGTTTTCCTTATAATAACTTTAGAAAAGTACATTTGACAGCAAAATGCAGGGAGTTAAACGACTGGCTAAAAGCAATTTTTTGTTTCACAGACTGTACTACAATATGAGTTTTATTTTAAATTTCTTCACAGTTTTACGCTCATAATGTGGGTTAAGGTTTGCCTTCTGCTGTGTCAGTTTTATTGTTATCTGGAGCTTCTCTGTTTCTGTTTAATATTTTCTTATGTTAGTTTTGATGGGATTGTTTGTTAACTTTCTGTTTAAGCTCTGCAACTCTTACCTTTTTCTGCCCAAGACCAGAAGAATTTGGTTATGTTTCAGTTGTCAAAGCCTGTAACACAATAAAACAGACAACAGGCAGGTTATTAATCAACTTAAACTTAAGTTAGCATAAGTGCAGATAAACTCATGCCAACATGGGTTTTTTGTGAATTAGAGATGAATATAGTTTCCCATGCTACATCTCCTCTCAGGAGCCATCTCCTGTCTGACTTAGAGTAAAACTTACTGAGCACTGGACCCCTCCCTGGCCTCTCTTGTACCTCTCTTCTCTCCCTGTGGGTCCTTATATTTGCCATGTTCTGCAAACTAAGCAGCACCCCAATAAGGCAATAAGGCAAGATGTGTTTTATAGGCATTGATATATTTAAACATCGTATGCTCCCTCACTCACTGACAAAATTGCTGAATTGCATCAACATTCAACATTTACTTCAGGGATGCCATTAATGTTCTTTACTGTGCTGTATTTTATAACCATAAATGTTGTTTTTTTTTAACTTTAACCAAAACACACCTAATTATGTTACTTGTAAATTTATAGAGGCTATGATGTGTAATTTTGTTAATTTGTTATACTGTCCTAGCAAGATAATATATTTATATTTATATTTTCCCATAGTTCTGTCTGCTTATTTTAAAATCACATACATGTTAACATTTATCTAATGGCTTAGAATGTTGTTTTCTTTTTATTTCTAGTTTATTTCTGGCCAGGAGTTGAAGTGAGAATTTGAAGTGAGAGAGTTTATGGTCTATGTCCATTCTTTAATTATACTTTAGTAAATCAATGACTATCAAACATTAGCCCAGTGGACTGTCTAATTAAAGTATACATGTATATCATGTTTGAGTTGTTCTTCTTTATTGGCTCAGTAATAAATGATGGGTCCTGATCTGCCGAGAAAATATATTATATTATATTTATAAAACATACCTATCTTATATTACCTTATATTATCTTATATTTCTGGTGTGAACTGACAGTGTATATTGGCCAGTCTTTCATATTACCCAACATGGCATCCAACGAACATGATATGTTATTAGTATTTTGTATGAAAGGTTAGTGGTGTCAATTACACTAAATTAAAAACATGGTCCACACACATATCATTAACCTTGTGAAAGTATTTATAAACATTTCAACCATCAGTGTATACATGAAGCTGATGGTGCTTCTTACATTGACACTGAAATATGTATTTGAAATATGCCAATGCTACGTGCAATGACATGCCTGAAACACCACAGTATTTGAGTCTGTCACACTGTGTTTTATATTCCCATGAACCCAGTAGAGTCTGTAAGTGAAAGTAAGTCACCTCACTCAATGTGCTAAAACTAATGCAGCCAAAGGCGATTCACATTCTTTGTTGGGTATTCCTGTCACACCTCAGAGGCCTGTCATAAATTAGTTCACTTCAAACTTCCTTTGGCCTTATTTTTAGAATGGTGATGTTGGGGTGTAGAGGCAAACTTGTAGTTCTATTGGTCACTCAAGGCTGCAGCATCACTTAAAAGACTAGATGAACCAAGTCAAATGTGATGTTAGGGAATTTAGATGCTGTAACCATGGCAATGCACAAATGTTATTGGACAACAAAAATCCAAGACAGATTGGATTTTTAAAATCTAGTACAATCCCACTTAAAAATTGGCCCTTACATTTAAATTGTCATGATCCTGCTCTCGACTATCCGGCCTCCTTCTGGACTATTTGTGTACCGCTAGTTCCGTGTTTTATTTACCTTGTCTATGTGCTTTTGTTTTGCTGTCTGCCCCGCCCCTTTTCCCTTTCCCGCTCTGCACCCGGTCCTTACGTTCTTGATTGTTGTAATGAGTGTCACCTGTACCTTGTTAGTTTCACTACTCTGTTCCCTATATATTCCCCAGTTCCCCCTTGTTCCTTGTCTGATTGTCTGACCGTGTTCCTTGATGAAAGCTGTTTCTCGTGTTTGCCTGCACCTGTGTTTGCCTTCGGTGAATTCCGATTCTCGTGTTTTTGCCTGCGCTAATGTGCGCTTACCTGTGGAATTGTATTCTGAACTTGCCTACTATTTTCCTGGATTTACTTTCTATGATCAAGAGGATTACTACTTTGTTTTTGCCGTCTGTGTTTTATATTTACAGACCAGATCTTCTGTGTGTTTTTTCCCCCAAAGACTTATATGATTTTTTTGTGTTGGATCTTCTGAGCTTTGTCCCCTTTTTTGAATTACCCCTGATCATTGTAAAATAAACCTTTTTGCTCCGATCTGCTTTTGGGTCCAAGTCCTGTTTTTCACAGTACAATCAGACCACGAAGATGGACCCAGCGGATCCTGGACAATTCTCCTCGGCTATCCAACAACATGGGTCTCTGCTGGGCCGGCATCAGGCACAGATCGAAGACCTTAGAGCTGAGATACGGAACCTCAGTTCCAGGGTTCAGCCCCTCCAGTTGACCATGGGTTTCTCCGTGCAGCCTGCTCCAGCGCCAATCGCTCAAGCGAATATCCCATGATCTGCCTGAGACCTGCGAGGGGTTGGTCAATCTGGCCATCCGTGTCGACACTAGGTTGCAGCAACGTCGACGTCAACGTCGAGCTGTGGGTGGAGGAATTCCCCGTCTCGCTACCTCTTCCTCGTCATCTCCCGTCTTGGCAACCCCAGAGCCCATGCAGGTGGACCGGACTCGTCTGAGTGTGGAGGAGAGACGGAGAAGATATCAAGCCCATCTTTGTCTTTACTGTGGTAAGCCCGGACACTTTCTTGCTGCTTGCCCGGTAAAAGCCCACGCTCACCCGTGAGAGGGGTACGGGTGAGCGCCACTACAACTAACCCCTCACCTACCCAGCGAACCCTCCTTCCTGCCGTCCAGACCTGGGGAGAACAACAACAAGAGACAGAGGTCCTCGTCGATTCGGGTGCGGAGGAGAATTTCATCGACGCCGGTCTGGTGAGCCAGTGGGGGCTGCCTGTTGAGGATCTCAAGGTGCCCCTGGTGGCCAACGCCTTAACGGGAGTCAAGCTGGCTACTGTCCGTCAGGTCACCATACCGGTGAGTCTCTGTCTTCTCCACACCCACTGTGAATCGATTAGATTCTTTGTCATTGACTCTCCTGACTCCCCTGTTCTCCTAGGACACCCTTGGCTAATCAAGCACAATCCCCATATTGACTGGGTGGAGAATCAAATTATTGCATGGTCTCCCGCCTGTCAGGCTAACTGTTTCCTTGTTCCTAGTGTTTCTGTGAGGTCTGTCCCTGTCCAACCCGAGGAGTTTCCTGATCTGTCTGCTGTACCTCCAGATTACATGGACCTCAAGTTAGTTTTTAGCAAGTCCCGCGCCTCTTCCTTGCCCCCTCACCGACCCTATGATTGTGCCATCGACCTCCTTCCTGGCGCCTCCCCGCCTAAGGGGCGTATTTACTCTCTGTCCCGCACCGAGACGGAGGCCATGGACAAGTACATAAGGGAGTCCCTTGCTGCTGGCATAATCCGCCCGTCCTCGTCCCCTGCCGGAGCGGGGTTTTTCTTTGTCTCTAAGAAGGATGGCTCGCTCCGACCATGCATAGATTATCGTGGTTTGAATAATGTCACCATAAAGAACCGTTACCCTCTTCCCCTCATGTCATCTGCCTTCGAGCTCCTGCAAGGCCAAGGTTTTCACAAAATTAGACCTGCGGAACGCATACCACCTGGTCCGCATACGTGAGGGGGATGAGTGGAAGACGGCGTTCAATACCACTTCTGGACATTATGAATACCTCGTCATGCCTTTTGGCCTTACTAATGCCCCCGCCGTTTTTCAGACGTTGGTCAATGACATTCTTAGAGATTTATTGAATCACTTTGTTTTTGTTTTTCTGGACGATATCCTGATTTTTTCAAGGTCCTTGTCGGAACACATTGTCCACGTTCGAACAGTCCTGAAACGCCTCCTAGATAACCAACTCTATGTCAAAGCCGAGAAATGTGAATTCCACCAGGAGTCAGTCTCCTTCCTCGGCCACGTCATTTCTCCGGGGTCCATCCATATGGACCAGCAGAAGGTGAGGGCGGTTTTGGAGTGGCCTACACCCACCACTCGCCGAGGTCTGCAGAGTTTCTTGGGTTTCGCCAATTTTTACCGGCGTTTCATCCGAAACTTCAGCACCATCGCCACCCCCCTCACTGCCTTGACTTCTTCAAAGGTCAGGTTTTCCTGGTCGTCAGAGGCAGAGAGAGCCTTTGGAGAATTAAAGAGACGTTTTACTTCAGCCCCTGTCCTGACCCAACCCGATCCTGAACGTCAGTTTATCGTCGAAGTCGATGCCTCCGAGGTGGGCGTTGGGGCAGTCCTATCACAACGTTCCTCCCAGGATAACCGTACCCACCCGTGTGCCTTCTTCTCCCGCCGCCTCTCTCTGGCAGAGCAAAACTACGATGTGGGGAACCGGGAGCTTTTGGCCGTTAAATTGGCCTTGGAGGAATGGAGACACTGGCTGGAGGGCACCCCAGTTCCATTTCTCGTATGGACAGACCATAAGAACTTACAATATACAAGTCAAGCAAAGAGATTAAACCCCCGACAGGCACGCTGGTCCTTATTTTTCTCTCGCTTTGACTTCACACTCTCTTACCGTCCTGGTCACAAGAACACTAAACCCGATGCATTATCCCGACAGTTCACTTCTGGCAGAGAGAGTCCAGATCCAGAACCCATCATTCCCTCCAGTCGTGTTGTTGGAGCGGCCCGACGGGGTCCCAGTCAATGTCCTGTTAACCGTCTGTATGTTCCCAGCTCTGTTCGTCCACAGGTTCTGCAGTTTGGGCACTCTTCTCTACTCTCCTGCCATCCCGGTACCAGTCGAACCCAGGCCTTCATCGAGAGACGCTTCTGGTGGCCATCCATCAAGAGTGATGTCGTCCAGTTTGTCCAGTCCTGCCCTATGTGTGCACAGAACAAGTCCTCCAACCGACCTCCTGCCGGATTGCTTCAACCCCTAGCCATTCCCCGAAGACCCTGGTCCCACATCGCACTAGACTTCGTGACTGGTTTGCCCTCTTCTGACGGTAACACCACCATCCTCACAGTAGTTGATCGTTTCTCCAAGGCTGTTCATTTTGTTCCTCTGCCCGGTCTCCCCTCAGCCAAGGACACTGCCCAACTCATGACGCTACACGTCTTCCGTATCCATGGTCTCCCTGTAGAAGTGGTGTCCGACAGGGGACCCCAGTTCACCTCAGCCTTTTGGAAAGCCTTTTGTAAATTACTTGGTGCTTCTGTTTGTCTCTCTTCTGGTTTTCACCCACAGACTAATGGACAATCCGAGAGGGCGAACCAGTCATTAGAGACCGTGCTGCGCTGCATGGTTTCTCAGAACCCTTCCGCCTGGAGCCGACAGCTGCCTTGGGTCGAATACGCCATTAACTCCCATGTTTCATCCGCCATGGGCAAATCCCCCTTCGAGTGCTCCTTGGGCTACCAACCCCCATTGTTCCCGGACCAGGAGGAGGAGGTTGGGGTACCTTCCGCGGAGGCATTCATCCGGCGCTGTCGGCGGACCTGGAAGCGTACCCGCACCACCCTTCTCCGTTCGGCTGTCCGGATGAAAACCCAAGCCGACAAACGTCGCTCCCAAGCCCCCTCCTACCGTCAAGGCCAACGGGTGTGGTTGTCCACACGGGACCTGCCTCTGAGAGTCGAATCCCGCAAACTTTCCCCACGATTTATCGGTCCTT
Source organism: Tenualosa thibaudeaui (assembly GCA_027481765.1). Classification (NCBI taxonomy): domain Eukaryota; kingdom Metazoa; phylum Chordata; class Actinopteri; order Clupeiformes; family Clupeidae; genus Tenualosa; species Tenualosa thibaudeaui. The sequence goes on from JAIFZK010000014.1 coordinate 16,459,231, forward strand.
TCCCCATCACCAAGGTCATCAGCCCCACAGCCGTCCGTCTTAAACTCCCTTGTCCCTTACGCCGCATCCACCCCACTTTTCATGTCTCCCGCATCAAGCCCTTTATCTGTAGCCCCATGCATCCACCCCCGGCGCCCCCCCCACCCCCCCCCCACATAGATGGATCCGAGGCCTACACTGTTAAAAGACTTTTGGACGTTCGTCGTCGGGGCCGGGGCATCCAGTACCTCGTTGACTGGGAGGGCTACGGTCCTGAGGAGAGGTGCTGGGTTCCGGCCCGGCACATCCTAGACCCCAACCTGATCAGAGACTTCCGCCGCCAACATCTTCCCTCTGCCAAAGGGACGCCAGGAGGCGTCCGTTAGAGGAGGGGTACTGTCATGATCCTGCTCTCGACTATCTGGCCTCCTTCTGGACTATTTGTGTACCGCTAGTTCCGTGTTTTATTTACCTTGTCCATGTGCTTTTGTTTTGCTGTCTGCCCCGCCCCTTTTCCCTTTCCCGCTCTGCACCCGGTCCTTACGTTCTTGATTGTTGTAATGAGTGTCACCTGTACCTTGTTAGACTATTTTAGACTATTGTTAGACTTGTTAGACTATTTTAGACTATTTAATCTTAAGGCTATCTACCTATCATCTCTTAAAGACACATTTGAAAATAATTTTTCCAACCATTGTTACAGTAATTTCCAGCAGAGCTCAAATTCCTAAAGAAGAACAATGGGTTATGCAATTTGTTATACAGCGCATGATGTGTTTTATGTGGAATATAAAAGGGAATCCTATAGTCTCCAAGAAGGTGGACTTGTTGCTTGATGCAATTTGTGTAGCCAACTTGCCCCCAGCGCCGTGATTAAAGACTGCAGTGAACCACTTAAGTTGTCTGCCTCAATTTTTTGACCACAGCACTCTGCATTGTCTCACCTTGTTGCTGTATAAGCCCTAGGTCTAAGTTTACAAGGGGCAATACATTATAAGCAAAAAATAAAATTACTTCACAGATTCAAGTGAGTCAGATTCAAGAGTGCCTCAGGATTTCTTGTCCATTGGCCATTATTTGAAGATTTGTCTGAACTATGTACAGGATAGAAATAAGAAGAATGGTAATATTTGAGAAAGCTACCTCATGTAAAGTCTGATCTTCAGGAACCTATGGAGAAAACCCACATTTTTGTGGGGGGTGATAAAGACACAAATTAAATTCTTACAACAAAATTCCCACCAAGCCAGGGAACTGGTAGATCAATTCCCCCTCTTTCTGAAGGTGAGTGGTATGTTGTTTGTCAAATATTCTGACAAACAGACATAATTTACTGCATTTTAACAATATGTGTAGTTAAACTTTTCTTGTATCCATTTCCATCTTTTTGTATCTTGGTTGGTTGTACACAAGCAACGGGATGTTATAGACTTCCCTCTGCACCAAAGGACTCAAACACTCCTCGTCGGAGGACACCCATTGTCGGACTGTTTGTCATTCATAAACTATAACTGGTTTTAACAGGTGACTTAAATTGGGACTGGCTAACTCCTGTATGCGATTTATTAAGTGTTTTTGTGATTCAGTGAATTTTTACCCAAATTATAGACACGTCTATTAGGCCACCCCCTAAACATCCTGAAATGTCTATGCTCCTTCATTTGTTTTTAACCAACATACCGTAGAAATACAAAGTTACTGCTGTTTTTGCGTATTATATGAGCAATCACTTTGTTACTGCTGGTGTGTGAGATAGCAGGTTATCTAAATGTATTATAAGTAAGAGAAATCTAAAGTTGTTTTAATTTGATGTTAATGAAATGTGTGATCAGTGTTCAGATAGCTTTTGGAAAGTTCTAAAAACACTGCCTTTAGACTCTAGGGATGCTGTGCTACCAAATGCATTGAAGTTGAATGTTTGAGCATGTAACACAACAAATGAGATGACAATTACTATTTGTCAAGTGTAAATGTACGTTTTAATTTAGATTTTTTACATTTTGATTTTCATATTACAACGCAGGAGATGTATGAAGCTCTTTTAAGGTTAAATGTCAAGAAATCCTCTGGTCCTGATGGTTTACATATTTCTATGATGTAATGGTGAGGTAATATGTGAATATTCGCAGCATTTAGCTATTTAGCTGTAGAGGTTAAATGAAAGATTGTAATAAAATATTGAAATAATAATGATAATTGCTCACTCATAATGTCCACATTCATCACTGGAATTGCTGTGGTGTTCCACTACTACTTGGCACAAGTTTAGTAAGTTCACACATTAGCTCTGCAGCGTCGTGCCAGATCTACTGTAGTGGCTCTCCTGATTTAATGTGAGTGTTTGAGAGTAAGAGACTATTTTGAGTCAAGGCCAATAACATACTGCAGAAGACTGTCAAGTTTGAAATGACTCTGGCACATAGCACAAACATGGTCTCAGTGCTGAACCACTGTAGAGAACATTTCTCTTGCTCTCCTTTCTGATGCCTGGTAAAAGGGGGCAACTGCACAGCCATTGCCATGAGAAATTATCATGGTCAGAGTTTATCAAATCATTTTAGGAGTCATGATACAATTCTGGATGGTTTTATTCATCCTACCTTTATGTGGCTTTTAAAGTATGGCAAAGTATGTCCAAGTGTAGCTCAGCAGAATACATACATACTTTCCTCCCTTAGTCATCACTGTATAGGGATGGTATTTCAAGGTAGGGGCACATTTAAAACACAGTTTCTGAGTATGCATCCAGATCTCTAAAGACAAGTTTTAAATTGATTTACTCTGTTTTGTCTTTGCTGAAATTGATTTACTCAGTTTTGTCTTTGCTGAGACCCAGTGGTTTGCCATGTCAAGTGGGCACTGCAGCGGTTTACCCTAGATTATGAACCAAAGGCCAATGCTTTGTGTCTTTGCAGCTGAGACAGCCTATGTTTTATAGGCTTGGTGTGATGCATGTGTGGATAAAAGTGACGTATAATCAGGCTTATGTATGAAGATATAGTCAGTATTTTCTGAAAAGCAGTCTGCATGGAATTACTATATTTTGTAAATGTTTGGTGCCACCACCAGCTCTTGCCTTATATGCCCGTTGCGGCGGCCCCGTTTGGATCAATCTAGGGTCCACAAAATAAATCTCTGATTTATAAAACCCAGCATCCAACATTGCTTCACTTTGTCAGTCCATCCAAGCACATCCCTCAAAGAAACCTGTGATGAGGTGAAGCATTCTGTTGGAATTGTCAATTACCCTGTCTCACATGTATGCCACATACAATCATAGCCATAATTTCAGTTTGTGTTTTGCAAATTTTGCTGCTTCAAGTTTAGTGGTGGTGATTGTTTCTAGATTAATGTGTAGAGTGTGCAGATGCACATTTGATCTGATGCTCTCCTTTGTCTAGTGAAGTCTTTAGATCTTCCTGAAATCACACATTTAATGTTTGTTTACACAGGAGACTAAAAAACATCCCAGAGGGTAATCAGTAAATGAATGGGATGAGAGGCAGCATTGAGGGGCAGTAGATTCCAGGTCCTTATGTCTCAAGTCCTGAATACTTGAGAGCACATCCCTGGGCTATTTAGGGATTGCACTGTTCAAAGCCAGCAGCTGAAGTCAAACCACATGGCGCCAGTTGTCATAGCCCAAACTCTCTATCTGTGTTTGAAAAGTCCACAGGGAAAGTTCAAACCAGTATTGATTATTGTGTATGTGTAGTACAGGGTTAGGGTATTTGACCATTTTTCCATCGCAATCTTCAGTCATATAATCAGTACTCAATATTCAATACTATATATTTTTTTCTCTGCTCATATCCAATTGGGCTTATTACCATTGGTTTTGTTACTAAAACATAGTGGGAAGCCACAATCCAGAAAGCCAGAGAGTTTGGTTGGGTCAGTCAGAAGCTGTTGTTTTTTCAACAAATCAAATCAAAAGGTAACTGATCATGATTGAACTTTCCACCTGTAGAACCAAGTTTTGCAGTAGTGTGTTGCAGGAGACTGTCTAGTTTTTCAGGCAAAAGTTAAACCTAAACAGGAAGAAGACAGAGGTGGTAGAATACAAGCCATATGAATGAAGGAAAATGAAAAATGCGGTGCTGCTTATTTGACGAATTAACCAATTTACAAATGCACTGATGTTTGGTCAGACCTTCAGAATCTGCAGGTCTGACTGAAAGAAATGTCAGCTCAAGGCAAGGCAAGTTTATTCACATAGCGCATGCACAAAGGCAGTTAAATGTGCTGTACAAAAATAAAAACAAAGTACAGTAGATGAAAGAAAGTAAAAGCACAAAAAGAAAAACATGACAAGTATAAAATAAGTAAAGGCATAAAATGATTAACATAAAAGTGAAAGTGTACAGAATATAAAAAGAAAGATAAGTAAATAATTAGGAGAAGGCATCTGAGAACAGTTTGGTCTTAAGTCTAGATTTGAAACTGCCAACAGTAGGGGCATTTTGTTTTGTTTTGATTGTTTTGACAGAAGATTTTACCAGCATGTTTCTCTCCCGTGACCCGAGATACCTAATGAGTGCATATATAGGTAATCAGTGCATATATATAGGTAATCAGGTCCTGTCCCATTTAGGGATTTAAATACAAGCAGCAAAGCTTTAAAGTCAATTCTGTTACTTATAGGAAGCCAATGCAGGCACTGCAGATTAGAGTAATGTGGTCATTTCTTTTTGTTCTTGTAAGAACCCTAGCGGGAAATTTTTCTAACTCATTTTTTGACATTAGACCTCTTGGTTTGGCATGTTTGGCAGGTGATAAAATGCTGACTTAGACTGCTGTACTGTGACTGTTGAAGTTTAGATTGCTGTCAGTGAAGATTTTTAACCCCAAGATTTTGCTTTTAGTCCCATGGTGTCAAGGACAGTGGCAATCCTGAATCTTTCCTCCTTTTTCCCCAAAATGTACTTACTTCAGTTGTGTATTAAGCTGAAGAAATTTGTGTTCCATTCAGTTGTTAATTTGGTCCATACACTGATTCGAAGAGGGGGGCGTAGTCATTTGCAGGGGTGTTTCTAGCAACCTGGGCTCAGGCTGGACCAGGGGTTATATTGTAGCCTACTGGACTAGTAGATAGGCTGCAGACTGCCTAAAATTATCTTTATATTTATTTCCTTGGGCTATTTATGTTTATTTCCTTGGGCAAATTAATGATCTAGAGGCTTTACAGATTGTATTCTTTTTTTAACTGAAATTGTCATGTAGGCTCTTTGTATGAATGATTAGCTTATGGAATTTGAGGATTTACTGTAGCCTACAGGCTACAAGAATGTAAAAATGTTTAAATAACACTATGCTCACTATCTTCTGTCACACACATGGAATTGCCTATAAAAGAACACTGTATTGGATAATAGTGCACTGTTACTTTAAGATATTTGGACGAATTTTACGACTCCTATTTTGACTTGATTTTTTTTACTTCAGTGAAGGCTTCTTGAGTTAAGTCAAGTTCAGTGGTGTTAAGGCTACTATATGTCTATGTCATGCATTTGCATGAAAAAATATTCCAGCCAGTGGGGTGGGGTCTGTGTTTATATCCATGATGCGTGGTGTCTGGTCCTGAGGTGGACCTGCGCCACAGATCTGTGACAGCAACATCTCTCTGCTCAACAACCTCAACAGCTTCTTTGCACGGTTTGAAGCATAAAACAACATATGTCCAAGACTCCACCCCGCCCCCACTAACAGGCTTGCGCCTGTCTACTGCCAGCATGAAGAGGACACTCTCCACTATCAACACGCGCAAGGCAACAGGTCCAGAACAAACGCCTGGTGCTACATTTACATTTACATTTAGGCATTTAGCAGACACTTTTATCCAAAGCGACTTACAAAAGAGGATAACATTCACGCTACAACACAATGAAAGAACTAACAAGGAGTGCATATTGCTAACATAGAAACTGCACTATTTTAAGTTGAAAGTGCAATAGTGTAGTACAGTGCAGAGAAATTAAATTGTTAAGTGCATTCTGAAAATTTACGTGTGGTGCTGTGCGTAAAGACTGCGCGGAGCAGCTTAAGGATGTCTACAGATGGCTACGAAAACTCAGTTGGGAGGCATCCTAAAAACAGACATCTGCACAATTATTATTTTTCCTGGTAAACCTTTGGTCTTTCTACCCATGTTGTCCAAGAGAACAGGAATCCCCAGGATTTTGCCGTCTCCTGGAGAAATGTTAAAAACCAATGTGGTGCGCCTTTCAGTCGAACAACAGTGGAGGTGCCTTGCCAGATCAACAGCGCATGAAACAGGGAACACTTCCACAGGCTGACGACTGACTGAACACACACCCCCCCAACACCACACTATGTTATGGGACAATACTTTGGAACTATTATGATGCTTAGCTAAAACCATGGACAGTTAGGTTAGTCCCTTAAGTTGTGACCTTCCAAGTGCTACCAGATCAACTGATACCCTCTCCACCTTCTAGAAACTCTTGAAAACCCAGCTCTTCCAAGAATATCTCCTGGCCTAAATTTTGAGAATGCACTTAATATCTTATACTTAATTTCTCTTTTATACTGCACTTACAATATTGCACTTTCTACTTAAAATAGTGCAGTTTTTATGTTAGCAATATGCACTCTTTGTTATTTTTTCTTCATTGTGTTGCAGCTTGAATGTTATCCTCTTTTGTAAGTCGCTTTGGATAAAAGCTAAATGTATAAATGTAAATGTAAATGTAAATCTGCCCAAGGTTTCTTGCTAGACTTTTCTTGCTCCTGTTGCTCTTGGGTGCTTCTTGCTGTAAAGCGCCATGAGACAACACTATTGTAAAAGGCGCTGTATAAATATAATTGAATTGAATGTCAAGAGGGCAGTTAATTGATTGGACTATTTTTTCAGTGATCTTCCTAATGAATAGTAGATTGGATATGGGCCTGTTGAAACATTCAGGTTATTCTTTTTGAATAGGGCCTTTGGGGAAAATGGGGACTTGGGGAAAATGGCATTCTGTAAGGTTGAATTTATGATCTGGAGCACATCAGCTGCTACATGTAGAACAGATTTTAAAAGTTGGTTGTCAGATTGTGAGTAATCCACAGTCAATAAAGCTAAAAGTTGACATAGTTGAGTTCCCCTCTCTTTGAAGACATTGGTTCTAGGTTTTGAGCTATTTGCAATTGCAAAGTTATATTCAGTCTTATTTATCATCCTTTGAAAAAAATGATGAAAACAGTGATGAAAACTCACTGCATTTATTAACTGAGGGAAGCCCAGGTGCTAATTGTGATGTTGTGATGATAAACAATACTGAACTGGTTTTAATGGCTGACTTAAATTGGGGCAGGCTAACTCCTGTTTTTACCCAAATTATAGATGCAGCTACTAGGCTGTACCCTAAAAACTCAGAAAAGTCTTTGCTCCTTGTTTTGTTTTTAAGCAATATGCTGCAGAAATACAAAGCTACTGCTCTTTTTGCAGTGTTATTACTGGTCTGTGAAATCAGGTTATCTAAATGTAAATTGCCTATCATAATTAACAGAAATCTAAAGTTGTTCTGTGAACAAGCTTTACCTTCATCTTTGTGACTAGACTAGGGTAAATCCTGGAGCCCAAGATAGCATTGCAATACTTTAAATCATTATTTTTGGACATTATAAACAAGCATGCTTCTCTTAGGAAATATAAGATTAAAGGGCGCAATAATCCATAGTTTTCAGATCAATATTTTATGTACCTGACATATTCTCATGAGAAATAAATGTGTCTCTCATCAGTGTTCAGCTAACCCTTATAAATTTTGGAAAGTTCTAAAATCCCTGTCTTCAGGCTCTAGGGAACATTTACCTGCGAGGTAGGTTCCTTAACCACTACGCCACCACTGCCCATATACTGTGCTACCAAACGCATTGAAGTTGCAGGAAAAAATTATTACGGACAAGAAAAGTATGCTAGATTGCCTGAACCAGTATTTTATATCTTCTGGGTTGTTTATTGAGCATGCAACACAACAAATGAGACGAGGATTACTCTTTGTCTAATGCAAATGTACCTTTTCATTTTGATCATATTACAATGCAGGAGGTTTTTTAAGGTTAAATGCCAAGAAATCCTCTGGACCTAATGGGTAACGTATTTCTATGATGTACTGATGAGGTAAAATGTAAAATGTGGTTTGCTGTGTTTAGCTATTTAGCTGTAGAGGTTAAATTACAGATTGTACAAAATATTGAAATAAAACATATATCTAATAAAATAATGAAATAATAATAATTTGCTCGTTCATAATGTTCTGTCACATTCACATCACTGGAATTGCTGTGGTGTTCCACTACCAGTTGGCACAAGTTTTAGCAATAAGTACACACATTAGCTCTGCAGTATCATGGTTTCAGGTCTACTGCAGTGGCTCTCCAGATTTAATGTGAGTGTGAGTAGGAGACTATTTCGAGTCAAGGCCAAGAATTTACTGCAGAAGAGTGTCAAGTTTGAAATGACTTTGGCACAAACATGGTCTCAGTGCTGAACCACTGTAGAGAGCATTTCTCTTGCTCTCCTTTCTGATGCCTGGTAAAAGGGGGCAACTGCACAGCCATCACCATGAGAAATTCAATGATCATGGTCAGTTGAGTTTATTAAATCATTTTCAGAGTCATGATACAATTCTGGATGGTTTCATTCATCCTACTTTTCTGTGACTTTTAAAGTAGGGCAAAGTATGTCAAAGTGTAGCTCAGCAGAATACATTTAATTATTTGGCCATACTTTTCTCCTTTAGTCATCACTGTATAGGGATGGTTTAGGAGGGCACATGAAAGGAACACTGTTTGGTGAGTCACTAGGAATACTGGCAACGGGACAAAGCATTTCCTCTTTGGGAACACCCTTGTGCCAACATGTAGTCTACACTCTTTTGCCTTTAACTTGACACTTCACATCTCACATCTTCTCTGGGAACTTGCCCTCAAGTAAGCAACTCATGTTCATAATGATGTGTTGACTGTTTTGACAGAAATTAGTTGATTTAGATATGTACTGATAGCTGGATCTGTCACTAGTTAGTAAGCTCTTTCAAAAACTTAAATAAAAGCATCAATCTATCAAGCAATCTATCTATCTATCTACCTATCTATCTATCTAGTGTATTCACACACTGGTTACGTGGTGGTTGACACAGTTGACCTATATGCACTTGTTACTTTTTGTAAAATGCTCCAGATAAAACGTTCATGCATGATCTGCGAGAACAGTCTGGTCCCCAGGCTAAATTTGAATGAAGGCTCAGCTTCAAATCAGTTTTATTTACAATTTATTTGAAATCAGTTTCATTTGCAATGATGTGTATCAAGGACAACAAGGATAGATAATTGGGCTACTGATGCACCCATATAGAACACTAATAGACTGCATAAGACAATAAGGACACATGATGAGGAGACAGAGAAAGAAATCAAATAAACATAATAAGATCAAAGAGCTGATTATAAAGTTCTGGGCGTGTAGAGATCATCTGTACCCCATCATCATCATTGGCTCTGTACTGTGATCATAGAGAGTGTTACCAGGTAGTATTTAATCTTATCAAGTAAGGGTAAAACCACTTATACATAAAAATGCAACATTAACTGACTTCTGTTTTTCTGTATCTGTCCTGAGAGATGATGTAGATAATTTGGAAGCCTTCTTGACACTGATGAAAATAAGTAGGGGAGCTTAGTTTGGCAAGATCAAGTTCTTTTATGAGTACAGCCCAACATAGCCATAGAATTAAAGTTATGGGCATGTCAACAGCACTGAATATTTCACTCATAGTGCCAAGCAATCTAGGCTACCAAGCAAGCAAGAGCTTGTAGTGAAGGCCAACATGCCATAATAAATTTGCCATAATACTATGAGCCAACTTTTATTGATGAGCTCAACTATCATAACATTTGAATCTAAGAAAGTAGAAGGCATGCTACTGTAACCGCTGTAACGTGATGATTGTCCAACAGCTACACTCTGTTGGGGCACTCCAGATGAGTTGGCTGACTTTAAATGACTGTTGTGGAAAGTAAATAATTCTGCTGTGGGTGTGTAAAAACACAAATCTGAAATACACATACACACGCACACACACACAGACACACACACACACGCACACACACGCACACACACACACACACACACACACACACACACACACACACACACACGCACACACACAACCACACTCAACCACACACAACCACACTCATCCTACATCCTATCCACATAGCCAAGCCTTTAATAAGGCATTTTACAGCAAAAAAAAAATAAAAACCTGTTGCCCCGTTAGATGTATGGAGTCAACTACAAACAGCAGATATAACAAGTGTCCATTAACAGTAAAAAAAGTCACAGTCCATTTTGACAACTTACAAATCATGATGTAAACATACATACATACAATGTACATATAGCTACAAAATAGTGAAAAGTCACTTTCTTCATTTAGTGGCACTGAATAATAATGCTGGTTCAAAATGTCTCACATCAGAGTTGGTCTTCACTTCTTGGGGACTGCCCGGCCTGGTGGTAATGGGCCATGGAGTAGGCTGGGTTTGCACTCGATATGGCATTCTTACGTTCTATCACTCTGTCCCTCAATTTTATTTTTAATCTGCTGGTGTAGAGGCCCAAAGGTGCTTTTTAATACTTTCTCCTGAAGCTTTTTAGTATTTTTGGACATTCAGCTCACACCTAGTTACAAGTTACAGTAATACTTACACAGGTACACACACACACACACACACACACACACACACACACACACACACACACACACATTTTGGTTTAGACAGTGGTACTCTTTATCATGGTCTATTTCCTCTTTCACCTACAGGCTGTTGATTAAAGTTACCTGCCGCTGATGTATTGTGGTAACCAACCTCTGGTTCCCCTTGATCACCCCGAGGCCATTATAGTGGTGAGTCTATTATATCATTGCTCATAGGGGCATTGGGCTGGCAGTCCCCCTCAGTTGTTGCAAGGTAATGCAACAAATCAAAAGAGGCCTTTATCTCATATACTGAAAGCGAAATGGTTATGTTTAAACTGAAAGGGTAACTATGGCATGTCTGAACATGTATGTACTGTTTAGACAAAATCTGTACAACTGTGGAGGAGTAGTGCTAAGAAGACTCTAAAAGATATACCTATATATCACCAAAGTTGTTTATTATCCAGAGTTGTCTTTACTATCTTTATTTTCACAACATCTTAAGAGGCTGAATCCATGTGTCATTGATTGTTGTCATTTGTTGACATGTTGTCGTTTTTATGACCTCCTTATCTCATCTGATAATGGATATATATCAAAATTAATCTTATTGGATGTTAGTGCTGCCTTTGACAATGTTGACCATGGCATCCTACAACATAGGCTTGAACACATGTTCATCAAAGATTCTGCCTTAGACGGGTTCAAATCGTACCTGTCTGGTTGCTACCAGTTTGTACATGCTCAAAATGAATAATCATGCCATACCAAATTAAAGTATGGTGTACCCTAAGGCTCATTGCTAGGGCCCCTTTTATTCTCCCTCTACTTGCTATCTTTGGGATCTGTTATAAGGAAACATGGTATAACTTTCCACTCCTATGCAGACAACAGCCAGCTTTACCTTTCCATGAAGCCTAACAACTGTACACCAATCTGGATGACCAATAATTTCTTGTTTATACTCTGATAAAACTGAAGTTATGATGATAGGCCCTAAACAGGTGAATAACATTTTACCTCACCACCAAAACTTACTTAGTGGCCATTCACTCTCATTTTGCACAAGAGTGAAAGACACCGGGGTCATCGTTGACCAGGACCTCTCTATCCTTTGTTCATCTACGTAATATTGCTAAGGTTAGAAAGTTCCTATCTGAGGATGTGGAAATATTAATACATGCATTTGTTACATCCAGGCTTAATGCTCTGTTGTCTGGGTGTAGCAAAACAGCTAGTTCAAAATACCACAGCCCACACACTCACTAGGACTAAAAAATATGAACATATCTCCTTTATCCTCGCTTCCCTACACTGGCTTCCTATTAAAAGACAAATCTATTTTAAAACACTCCTAACCTATAAAGCCCTAAATGGCTCTAACATATATTATAGGCTTACTGTCCCTTACTGCCCTGTAAGACTCCTAAGATCCCAGAATGCTGGTCTCCTTGTAATCCCAATAATATCAAAATCCACAATAGGAGGGAGAGCTTTTTGCCACCGTGTGCCTCTCTCCCTCTAGTTAGGGATGGTGCACGGTAGATCATCACTCCTCATGGGTCTTTTGGAAAGGGCTGCCTCTGCTGCGAGGCATGACGGCCACTGACTCCCTGCAGTACTATTGGGTTGCCATGCACCATACCTTAGTTATGCTGCTACAGCCTCGTGCCACCACAAACTTATCATGTGTCATGCCGTACAACTCTCTATCTGTCTCTCCCATGTGATACACATGACACATGCACATATGACACATATGGTCAGTGAAGTATTAGACTAGCCTTACTCATTTGTTTCCTCTGTCCACCTACACCACAATCATCTCAGAGTGACATCCCTGACTCCCACTGGCTGACTCCTGTCACCTACTCCCCCCGAGAAGAATGCGACTTGAGGCCCTGCCACTGTCCCCTCCTCACAATGGAATGGTAAAAATGGATCCTCCCAATGTTACCCCCATGATCGATCCCACTCCTTGGCTTTACCTCTATGTCTGGCTGCTACTAAAGGCACTGTATAAATATACGTAAAATGAATTAAATTGAATTGAATATTACAGCTGAGGAGCACTAGCTGGGTTTCCATCCAACTAGTTCATGCACATGTAAGTTATGCAAATAAGAAATCCTCGGTTGGAAACACCTGCAAATTTTTATCAGTCCCCTAATACAAATATAGGCCTAAATTTAAGTTGCTCAAGAGGAGTGGATTAACTCTCGATGTCGATGCGATGGAATTAGTTTAATTTGCATATATTTTCATTACTGCACTTCTGTCCATAGACTCTGATCCCACAGCTGGTTGGAACACATCACTTGATTAGCCTAATGTTAATTTCTTTGCATCACACAGTTGAACATGCAGACGTGCATGTTCCTGAGCCGAAGTTTTGTTAATGCAAATATGAAATGCAAATAAGTTAAATGGAAACCCAGCTACTGTCTACTGCAGTCCACAGACTGATATGACCTCACTCCCAGCTCACATCCAGTGATACTGTCTGAACTTGACTGCTCTATGAATTGGGTCTCCATTTGTGAATGAGAGCTGCTTTGAAAACAAACAAAAATCAAACCATCCCCTTTAAGATAGCAATGTTAACAAAATGTCCCTGGGAAAATCTTTATTTACTTTATTGCTACACTATGCTTTATTGTTACCTTCTTATAATAAAGCTATAATGCAGTATATTATATTATGATTTTATAACAAACAATTAAGTGACATTTGAAACAAAACGGTCTTTTAAGTTGGTAAAGGTCTCTTGATGTGGATTGTATGACGTCTGCACACATTACGGTAACACTTTACAGATCAGTAATAAGAGGGTAGTTTTGTGGTAATAAGTTGGTAAAATCATGGTAACAACTCACATTACTGAATAATAGCTGAATAATAACAAATAATTACTGACTAATTATATGCTATTTCTAAACAATAACTCACTTTTTGTGGTAATGAGTCAAAACCAAATGGTAACAACATGAAATTGCTTTGTTGTTATTGTTATGTTAAGGCTTAAAATGAAGTAATGAAATGGTAAGATCCAGTATTCATTTTCAGTAATTACTTTCATAGAAATTACACAGAAGCAAGGCTGTAAAATAAATTTTTGCTTGTTTGAATTTTATTACAGTGTAATAGCTACTCCAAACATGACATTGGATCTTGAACTGGATTCATTTATTGTGATGGAAACATGGTAAGACCATGATAAAACAAACAGAAATATGCAAGTTAGCACAGCAAACTTTTCTGAATTCCACAAGCCCAAACCCAAATCTACAAGCCTGAAATAGAAATTAAACGTTTTTATATTCTTCACAATTTTGTTCAGCTTAATAGCCAATTAATCTTTGAATCTCTGACTTGTGTCAAGTCTGCAGCCCACACAGCAATTTCTGTTCTAGTCTAGCATCATCTTCTGTATGCAGACAGGACAGAGGAAGTAGAGCTGGAGAGGTGAGGTGTGATAAAGTCTTTAGTTCTTACTTATTGAAACAAAATACAAACGTATAAATTGCTTCATTGCCATGCTTCATTAGCCGTATACTATATTGATGGATCTTTTATTTTGACACCCACTTCTATTTACTTGCACACATTAAGGAAGTAGCCAAAAGCTAACCTCAAACCATGCCTCACACCACATGTCTGATTCAAGAATAATATTGACAAGTGATTATGGGAGTGCACAGCAAAATGTACACAAACTTTGTTTTGCTGATGATTTAGTGTAGGTCATGTTTTCTTTATATTACACTGGAGTATACACTGGAGTTTAGCAGAGTGTTTTAGCAGGGAGTTAAAGTAATTAAAGTAATTGTCATACATGGGCAAACTAGCTTAGCTGTTCACCTAGTGCTATTTGGAGTAGCTCTTACACTGTAATTAAAACAGGCAATAATGTATTTTACAACCCTGATTCCCATGTAATTTATATAAAACCACATAGGTAATTACTGGTTATTACTGGATATTAATACAGGATCTTACCATTTCATTACTGCATTTTAATTCTTACCATCAAATCTCATTATAATTCATTATTATTATCACTTTGTTATTGACTTATTACCCTCCTAAATAGTGTTTAGAAATAACATAACAAAGTACTCAGTAATTATTCAGTTAGGCCTATTATCCAGTAACGAGAGTAGTTATGAGCTGTTACCAGGATTTTACCAAACTGTTACCGCAAAACTATCCTCTTATTACAGATCTGTAAGGTAAAGTGTTCCCCACATTTCTTACATTGTTCTGTTTGGTAATATAGCAAAGTAGCAGAAATGAAACAAAGTCCTTTCTCCATGCCAAACAAGGTTAGTACAGGTCAATTGCACACCTCAGAGAGCAACTGGTGATAAGCTTCAGACATGCTTATCTCTATTTATAAATACTCTACAGTTCCTCTAAAGTATGGGTCTCAAGTGACTAAACAGGCCTCCCTACTCTCCAGAGTATACTCTGACCCAGTGCTGAATCGCATGGGCAGCATCTGAACAAGTAAGCAAGTAATAAAGTTATAGGAAGTCCAGGGCTTGTAATGCAAGGTGTTAATGTGTTAAAGTTTCTGAGTTTGGTAACACATGCATTTTAGTATACACAGGAATACAACACATTAGGACAGTGTTATTTACACATTGCTGCCAGATGATTAGCCCACCCAACCCCACATGTCTGGTGGCAAAAATTTGCAGGTGTAGCACTTGAACTGTAGCCTAGAAATGTAGACTTACCCTAGCGGTAGCAAATAGATTTGCTCAGCCGGTATGTCCAGCCACGAGCAATATGGCCTCAGTAGGTCTTCTTCCAAGGTTTGATTGGACCAATCACATCACTCTGTCCTTATAGAGAGTCACCTAGACATACCCTAGCGGTAACGTAGCGGCTTATTAGCGTACAGAGGCAGTTTGAAAGACAAATGCTCATTCCACCCCTTGGCCAGACTATACATTTTGATGTTATATTCCTTTTACACCATGGTAGCTGAGAGATTTTTGTCATGGATTTGTCATGGATTAATCTATTGAGCCCCCTCTTTGACATAATGTTATCTAGACGACCATTAACAAAGTTCTTTTCCTTTTATGTGGAGTACAGAAACCCAACACTTACTTGTTAGTATGAAAGCATAATTATCAATGCTAAATGAGGTGGGGTTGCTAGCATCCTGCATCGCCAGCTTTTACAGGCCAGTTGAGACTTTTAGTGATGGGTATGAGGCATGATTTTGATCAAATAATGTAAATTACCTACATGTAAAAGTCACAATAAGAAATAGCTCATGATAAAGCATTAGAGTTTTAGCAGATATGCTGTTTAACTCACTGGTTCCCAAACAGATTTTCTGTGCATCACCATATCAGAGTTATGTCTGCAAAACCTATGTCTTAGGCTATTTAATCAAGAAGATAATGTAATGTAGGCCTGTTATCGGGGCCAAGTTTCACATGGTTGATTTCACATGGTGATTTGACATTTGAAAAAAATGGGTCCCCTGCAAAAAAGTTTGGGAAACACTGGTTTAAGTCACAACTCACGTGAAGCTACCACCCTCACTCTATCTCATGACTCAATGGCTTCTGGTCATAAATACGTGCTACACACTGGGCTGCACTCTCTAGTCTCTCACAGTCAAACAATAGGATAATAGATTTGGACATACACTGACCTACTGAAAGGTTTAGCTAGGGTTGACTGCTCAAAAAGATACATGTTGGATTGCTACACTAGCTGACACTAACCTACTCCATATTTGCATGTTCAGAGGGATTTCAAATTTAAACACATTTTTATTTGTCATGTACTCTCAAGGGTAACTTTTTTTACCAAAGTCACAGTAAAACTGGTAACATCCTAAGATATTTTATTTTTAATTTAAATATTTTAACAAACATTTTTTCCTTTTACATCTCATCCAGTCACACAGACTGAATGTATATAAGGAACAAGTACCTGCAAGAAACTATTGCTATTTCAGCTCAGGCTTTTTTGCTAATTTGCTTGCCATTGGTAAATGGAGTAATTGAAATATCTTCAAAACAGAAAACACATATATATGAGAGCCCTGAGTGCTGCTCTGTTGCCCTCAAACTCCTAAAACATTTATTAGTGGTGTAATCTGAGCAGCAAGGTTTGGCGGGAGTGGAGCAGTTGCATACAACAGCTGATTTATAGTTCCCACCAAGCGTGTGTGTGCGTATGTGTCAGTCCCTTTGGCTAACAGCTTCACAAGTTCTATTTATGATGTTCGCATTTTATTAGACAGACATTGCTGACAAACTGTAGATGCTTAGGGATCAGCGGCTTTTCAAGACTTCCCCCAAGTGAATAATTTATTGCCAGTGTACAGCTACCTCTCAACACTTTCCCTAAGCATTTCATAGAGGCTAAATCATTTCCCATAATTTAGTAATTAAGGTGAATTACTATATAAGAATAGATACTCATTTGATCCCGTGAGGGATATTTGGTCTCTGCATTTATCCCAATCTTGAATCAGTGAAACACACAGCGCACAGTGAGGTGAAGCACGCAATTACCCCGAGCAGTGGGAAGCCTGCTACAGCAGCAGACTTAGGCCCTGTTTACATATATGTATATCTTTTTTAAAAAGGATATTTTTTTATCCGTTTATTTTTTTTACTGCGTTTACATGTATCCACAGAATCCAGCATGTTCAAATATCTCCACTTTTATCTAGACACATGTAAACATGGCCTTATTTCCTGTGTTCTTAAGTGAAAAATAATATCATCAGGTTTGATGAACACAGATGTTGGCAATTTAATTTAGATGTTGCTGTGTTGAGGGTAATGTTTAAATAAAACAGTACAAAAGGGTAGAATGTAGCTTTTTAATGTTGGCCTGAAAATATAAACACTTTGAAGTTTGAGCATAAACACACACTGAAGTATAGGCCTACTGTACATACATCACCAATTCAGATATGACCACCTTCAATTTCAAAACTCATGTGTATGTAGTCCTTTTATGTTTACCTTCACTTTAAATTGACTATAAATTCTTGGACACACACATGCTTCACCTATAAAAACACACTGGCTAACCAAAGGATGGCACATAAATATATTTTAACAACCACATATTCATTTTACAACTTCAAAACAAGTGCATAATTTTGAAAGTCAGGATAATATATCTTACCTACTGGCTTGTCCCATGCAATGCTATGTTGAGTGCCAGCAGCTGCTAGTCAGAATGTAACTTTACCGCCAAGAGGCTGTCCCATACAAGGTATCTTGCTGTTAGGAGTATCCGATCAAGTTCCTTATTGACATATGAGGTCTGAACATGCTGGTGTGTATGACACACGCCACATTTTTGCTGTGACTGCTAGGTTTATTTCTGACTGTCTTGCCAACAAACTCAACCAGTTCATAAGTGACAGCTGCAACAGGTGCAGAAGAGACATCAAGCCCAGCTTGAGAGATGCATGTGTGTGGCCGTGGGATAGAATGTTTATTTACAGTTCTTACAGTATTTTCCTCTTATTCACATATGAATTGCTGTACAAAAGTGACACGTTGTTTACATTGACAAAAGTGACATGTGTACATGAAGAGTCTAAATGCAAAATCCTCTAAATCCAGTTTCAGAAATATGCAAATATTAAGTTGTCTTTACGATAATTTGTCAGCAATCTCTATCAAACTGCAATTTGATGATGTTATTATCAAGAAATATATTTCTGTAAATTTATCACAAATGAACTTAGAGGGTTTTGCATCGTCCTAGTTTAGAATGGCAGCAAATGTTCAAAAATCATGTCAGGACAAATGCTGATGGAAAGATAAGCACATATCATAGAAGGGAATGGTAGTGTGTGGGAACGCACAGGTTAAAATTAGACCACATGCTGCCAACAAATTGCCATGTACTCCCCTGCAAGAAAACATGTGGCACAAATACTATTTGTGTTATACAGACAGTGCCTTCAGATTTATTGCCTTTCCTGGCAGGGTACAAGGATGTCTTAAAAATCATTGTTTGGGAATTTATCTTGGTCTCTAAATGAAAATGCTGATGGGAAGCAAATATATTCTCAGGAAGAAAAAGAAATGTTTCATGACAAAATATATATGATAAAACAATGATTGATTTGTATACAATATTGAACAACTGAAGCCTTTCCAATTCATTTTCAACTTCTTTTATTATCTTCTATAATTTTTTGGAAATTATAAAAAATATGTCAGGATCAAATCAAAAAATTGGATTAATATACAAATTATTAATATAAAGGAAATCATGTTGACAGTGAATGTCTCCAAAAATTGCCATGTTCAGGGTTAAAAAATGAATAGTTCCTGGCAAACGTAACTGTGACAAACTTGCCTGATGAAAGACCTTCCACATTGTGCAGACATAATGTGGAAGATAGAAACCCAGTGAGGTGAACTAATAGAATTCTATAGGAGTTTGGATTGACTTTAGACATTCTGTTAAGAGGAATGGTCTCAAATACCTTTCAAAATTCCTTTATTCTCTTAATGGGATAGCATAGAAGTAGACTAAGAACTGTGTCATTAGCAAAGAGAGGCTTTACAAAGTTTGTCCACGTTTTAGCTGATTCCTTTCAGTTTTGTCAATCACAGAGGATATACATTTCATACAAGTCTGTAGGTGATAAGGTATGACTATTTTCGTATTTATAAAATATAGGAGTGGAAACTAGATGGACTCTGCATTTATGAAACAATGTTGATGGCTTGTTGTTAATTGTCTGCATCCAAGACATTGAGTCCATCCATGTTGTCTGGCCTTTCTATTTGCCAATAACAGGAAAAAGAGCTCCATCACATTCAGGAGGTGGACAGTAATTCTTTGTCACAAAAACACAAGCCATGAGATTCCCATAAATCACTTTCACTCATAGACCAGGGAGAGACACGTGTATTTAAGCAGGGATTCATATTTTTTACAATAGAAGATATACCATATTATCATTATACACATGGCTGAGATTGTGCAAAATTTTAAACACCAGTTGATAATGAAAATTGGTTGGAAAGTTGGTCTCTGTGGAGGACCACAAGATGGAGCCAGTTACCATGATTAACAAGATTCATAGACACACCCGCAAACCCGTTACCCAGGCAGGAATAAAAAGACGGTACTGTACCTCCACAGCAACACTAACTGATTTATCTCAAATCTCACAAGGTTTAATTTAGTCAAAGTTTTTTGTCTGTTTCTTTTGGGGTAGGACTCTATCTTAATATTCAAGAAAATGGGGGAGTACCCATCAGTCCATGAAGCATAGCCCAACCCGGAAAAACAATATAACACACACTATGTGGATGCACAGCAAGTTCAAGCTCACTAAGTGGAAATTCATGTACTTTTGCATAGGCTGATTGACTTGGTAGTGAATGGAGGCTTGGTATGCTTGTTATGTTTCAGTAGACCTAAGTGAATTGTGTCTGTGGTACATGCGTTTACTGGCGATACCAAAGAAAATTTCATGCTGGACATGTAAAAAAAATCTGTTCTATTCTGTTCTAAGATTTACATTGGTCACAATTACTGTCACAATGATCTTGATAGATAGATACCTGAATGGGGCATAGGACAATGAAACTGAAATTGAGTTTCTGTGACCCATTCAGTTCAGCCAGTTTACTATTCAATCAATGTTGTATCAAATTCTCTTATTCTTTTTCCTACCAAAAGTACTAGGTGACCTCAAACAACAAGGCTATGGATTGATTCACACCGGATTTCTCCTTTGATAAATTGTTACATTTTATTACATGCAGGGTGAAAGTAGGCCAGTGCTGTCCGGACTCATCACCCCTAAAAGGTTCAGAGAAGGCCAAGAAAAATCTGCCAGATCTGCCATCTGAGCATGAATGTGAGACTCATGCAACATGCAAGCCACATTTAGTTCTTACTAAGTGCATTGATAGATTTGTTAGCATCTTAGTAGCCTAGGTTTTTAAGTAATGCTCAGACGATAGGGCAAACCAGAAGGGGTGGAACTTAGGCTTCCTATCCTATTGAAAATCCAATAGACCCGATTAAAAAAAAAAAAAAATCCCACAAAGACAAAACATCGAGTTTGTACACCAAAAATAAATTGTGCAGTGATGTTAAAAATTAACTACACGATTAGCATGTTTCCTGTTTATTAGCATGATTAGCTTGAACCATGGCTTGGAACATGAGCACACATTATTTTTTTCTGTGAGTAGTACCCCAACTGAGGTTATAATTGTCAGACACAGACGGACGGAGGCAGAGATAGATTAAACCGTGGAGGTTTTAATGGACAAAATCAATGAACAAAAAAAGTCACGTCCACTTCTAAAGTGGAGGGGGAAACAGAAAATCACTAAATGTACAAACAAACAAGTAGAACGAAAGTCACATCCCTTACTCTAACGGAGAGAACTGAAAATACAAAGTACTAAGATTAACAGAAAACTAGAAATACACTGGGGAAAGGACACAAACACTAGAAACAGGCAATGATAATCAGAATGAACAAGGGGCACAAAACCAATCGGGAATCCAGAACTTACGGAACGAAGCACAAAGGAATACGTGGGACACGGAGGAAACACAATTGACATATAGGGAGTCTGAGGGAATATCGACGGAACATTGACGGAAGAGTGACGAGACCAGACCAAGGGTGATACAGAGGGGAGGCTTAAGTAAGGTGGGGACCAGGTGATACCAATTAGAAATCAACTGAGTGCAAACGGGGAGACGAGCTGTGAGTCTGAGTGAGGGGGCGTGGCCGTGACCAGATCTGATGCTGACCTGACATTACCCCCCTCTTCAGGGGCCGCTCCTGGGGGGCAGCGGTCCGGGCGTCGGGCACGCCGCTAAGGCTGGCATCGACCGAATTAGCTGGGCCGTCGTCCACCAGGAGCGGTAAAAGCAGGTCCGGTTGTGCATCAGACTCGCTGGTCGGGGACTCTGCGCCCGGTGGCTCTGTGGTCCGGGACTCGGCGTCCAGAGGCTCTGCTTCGGATGGTGTAAATGCTCCTGAACTGTGGAGTCGTCTATCGGAATCTGGAAAACCAGTAGTAGGCGCTGCTACACTGACCTGAGATGTCACGAGGGGCAACAGGTTTTGACGAATTTCTTTGACTAGAGTCCGAGAGGATTCAGAGACTTCTGCCTCCATTGAATCGTTTTAAGGTCTGGTCTTCTGTCAGACACAGACGGGCGGAGGCAGAGATAGATTAAACCGTGGAGGTTTTAATGGACAAAATCAATGAACAAAAAAAGTCACGTCCACTTCTAAAGTGGAGGGGGAAACAGAAAATCACTAAATGTACAAACAAACAAGTAGAACGAAAGTCACATCCGTTACTCTAACGGAGAGAACTGAAAATACAAAGTACTAAGATTAACAGAAAACTAGAAATACACTGGGGAAAGGACACAAACACTAGAAACAGGCAATGATAATCAGAATGAACAAGGGGCACAAAACCAATCGGGAATCCAGAACTTACGGAACGAAGCACAAAGGAATACGTGGGACACGGAGGAAACACAATTGACATATAGGGAGTCTGAGGGAATATCGACGGAACATTGACGGAAGAGTGACGAGACCAGACCAAGGGTGATACAGAGGGGAGGCTTAAGTAAGGTGGGGACCAGGTGATACCAATTAGAAATCAACTGAGTGCAAACGGGGAGACGAGCTGTGAGTCTGAGTGAGGGGGCGTGGCCGTGACCAGATCTGATGCTGACCTGACATTACCCCCCTCTTCAGGGGCCGCTCCTGGGGGGCAGCGGTCCGGGCGTCGGGCACGCCGCTAAGGCTGGCATCGACCGAATTAGCTGGGCCGTCGTCCACCAGGAGCGGTAAAAGCAGGTCCGGTTGTGCATCAGACTCGCTGGTCGGGGACTCGGCGCCCGGTGGCTCTGTGGTCCGGGACTCGGCGTCCAGAGGCTCTGCTTCGGATGGTGTAAATGCTCCTTAACTGTGGAGTCGTCTATCGGAATCTGGAAAACCAGTAGTAGGCGCTGCTACACTGACCTGAGATGTCACGAGGGGCAACAGGCTTTGACGAATTTCTTTGACTAGAGTCCGAGAGGATTCAGAGACTTCTGCCTCCATTGAATCGTTTTAAGGTCTGGTCTTCTGTCAGACACAGACGGGCGGAGGCAGAGATAGATTAAACCGTGGAGGTTTTAATGGACAAAATCAATGAACAAAAAAAGTCACGTCCACTTCTAAAGTGGAGGGGGAAACAGAAAATCACTAAATGTACAAACAAACAAGTAGAACGAAAGTCACATCCGTTACTCTAACGGAGAGAACTGAAAATACAAAGTACTAAGATTAACAGAAAACTAGAAATACACTGGGGAAAGGAAACGAACACTAGAAACAGGCAATGATAATCAGAATGAACAAGGGGCACAAAACCAATCGGGAATCCAGAACTTACGGAACGAAGCACAAAGGAATACGTGGGACACGGAGGAAACACAATTGACATATAGGGAGTCTGAGGGAATATCGACGGAACATTGACGGAAGATTGACGAGACCAGACCAAGGGTGATACAGAGGGGAGGCTTAAGTAAGGTGGGGACCAGGTGATACCAATTAGAAATCAACTGAGTGCAAACGGGGAGACGAGCTGTGAGTCTGAGTGAGGGGGCGTGGCCGTGACCAGATCTGATGCCGACCTGACATTACCCCCCTCTTCAGGGGCCGCTCCTGGGGGGCGGCGGTCCGGGCGGCGGGCACGCCACTAAGGCTGGCATCGACCGAATAAGCCGGGCCGTCGTCCACCAGGAGCGGCAAAGGCGGGTCCGGTCGTGCATCAGACTCTGGGGGGCGCCGGCGGGCCGGAGACTCTGTGGGGCGCCCGCGGGCCGGAGACACTGGAGGGCGCGCGCGGGCCGGAGGCTCTGGAGGGGGCTCGCTGGACTGGGGCTCGCTGGACGGGGAATCGCAGGTCGTAGAATCGCAGGTCGGGGAACTCATTGATCGGGTACTCGGCGTCCAGGAGCTCAGTGATCCGGAACCCGGCGCCCGGGGACTCGCTGGTCGGGGACTCGGCGCCCGGGGACTCGCTGGTCGGGGACTCGGCGCCCGGGGACTCGCTGGTCGGGGACTCGGCGTCCGGGGGCTCTGTGGTCCGGGACTCGGCGTCCGGGGGCTCTGTGGTCCGGGACTCGGTGTCCGGGGGCTCTGCTTCGGATGGTGTAAATGCTCCTGAACTGTGGAGTCATCTATCGGAATCTGGAAAACCTCCCGGAAGTGACTGACGAATGCATCTACAGACTGAGTGATGGGTCCTGCCTGCCGCCAGACACTCTCTGCCCATTGGAGTGCCCGGCCGCTCAAGCGCGAGATGATATACGCCACTTTGCCACGCTCAGTGGCAAAGCGGCGCGGGTCCATCTCCAGGGCAAGAGTGCACTGCAGCAGGAACCTACCACATGTCTCTGGGTTTCCGGAATAAAAAAAAGGATATGAAGTAGGCGCTGCTACACTGACCTGAGATGTCACGAGGGGCAACAGGCTTTGACGAATTACTTTGACTAGAGTCCGAGAGGATTCAGGGACTTCTGCCTCCATTGAATCGTTTTAAGGTCTGGTCTTCTGTCAGACACAGACGGACGGAGGCAGAGATAGATTAAACCGTGGAGGTTTTAATGGACAAAATCAATGAACAAAAAAAGTCACGTCCACTTCGAAAGTGGAGGGGGAAACAGAAAATCACTAAATGTATAAACAAACAAGTAGAACGAAAGTCACATCCGTTACTCTAACGGAGAGAACTAAAAAAATACAAAGTACTAAGATTAACAGAAAATTAGAAATACACTGGGGAAAGGAAACGAACACTAGAAACAGGAAATGATAATCAGAATGAACAAGGGGCACACAACCAATCGGAACGAAGCACAAAGGAATACGTGGTACACGGAGGAACACAATTGACATATAGGGAGTCTGAGGGAATATCGACGGAACATTGACGGAAGATTGAAGAGACCAGACCAAGGGTGATACAGAGGGGAGGCTTAAGTAAGGTGGGGACCAGGTGATACCAATTAGAAATCAACTGAGTGCAAACGGGGAGACGAGCTGTGAGTCTGAGTGAGGGGGCGTGGCCGTGACCAGATCTGATGCCCACCTGACAATAATCCCATGATAAACATCATTACCTTTCTTTAGGTGAGTCTGGCAAATCAATGTTTTGACTAACAAGTGAAGAGACAACTTAACACACATTAAAATTAGACCACATGCTGCCTAAAGCACAACAAATTGCCATGTACTCCACTGCAAGAAAACATGTGGCACAAATACTATGTGTGTTATACAGACAGTGCCTTCAGATTCATTGCCTTTCCT
This sequence comes from Tenualosa thibaudeaui, assembly GCA_027481765.1. Classification (NCBI taxonomy): domain Eukaryota; kingdom Metazoa; phylum Chordata; class Actinopteri; order Clupeiformes; family Clupeidae; genus Tenualosa; species Tenualosa thibaudeaui. Next base: position 16,484,296 of record JAIFZK010000014.1, read on the forward strand.
GGCAGGGTACAAGAATGTCTTAAAAATCATTGTTTGGGAATTTATCTTGGTCTCTAAATGAAAATGTTGATGGGAAGCAAATATATTCTGAGGAAGAAAAAGAAGTGTTTCATGACAAAATATATATGATAAAAAAATTATTGATTTGTATACAATATTGGCTCCTGTCAAGGCCAACAAACTGGCAGCATGGTGTCTACAGATCTAACCAGTGGTTAAAGTAGGATTTGGCAGGTGGGGGTACTCGCAACAAAAAAAATCGACTCGCCCTGTTTGGATACGATAATTACGATAGTTGGATACTTGGATGCTGCTCTGGGCTGCTTTTGTTCCCCTAATCATGGTGAAAATATAGAATTTGTAAAGTCATACTTAAGAGTCACTTCAGCTTAAATCTGCAAAATCATTTTATATAGCAAGTTTTATTTTATTTATTTATTTATTTTTGCAAGTGCATGTGTCTTACCTGGCTATTGTCTTGAGAAACTCCCTGCAGATGTCTCTGATGACCACTCTCTGACACACATGCACTGTCACTGGCCCTGGACTCTGCCTCCTTTTCCTGATGTTCTCCCTAATGTTTCTCTAACCTATATCTCACACTGGCTTCTCTGATACAGTTGCCTGTTTGCGCAATCTCCACCATACTGTTGCGCACAGCCACAGTTGCTTGGTGATCGGTAAGGTAGGCCCACTACAGCAACCAATTAAATAAAAGCATACGTCTGCGACAGCAATACAGAGACCCACAACCCTAGACCTGTCAAGATAGAGGCGAGGAGAATGGCAATCATAAAAAAAACACCGGAGCAAATAGTGCCCCGGGCGCCAGTTTTCCAGGACAGACAGTAAAAAAGAGAACAATCCTGGAAAAATGTGTGGCAACACTACTTCAACATTCATTCCAACTCCAAAATGCTATCCGCATGCGTGTAGCACCGGCATCAACTCTGACCGACGATCTAGCGCTGAAAACACAATGTCAGGAAGTGACCAGCTTGGGATAAAAGCGTCTGCTAAATGCATAATAGAAGGCAGATAGCTATTAGATAGATATTTGTTAAGGCTGGGCCAGGAGATACGTTTTGATCTGATGTACAAGGACAACTCCTCATTCTCAAAAAAGAGAGAGGAGGATAGCCAGGTTGGAATTTGACTGTACACCATAGATTGTATGTAAAACCGTATGTTTGTTTACCATAGGATAAAGCGTTTTTCTGTAAAAAGTGCTCGTGACCTCTACAAAATTTTTAAACAGCACAAAGGATTGCTATTGTTATATATCATTTAATATACATCTGATAGATAATGTCTGAATTCTATAAAAAATAGTTCTTGACAAAGCATTAAAAGACACTACTCAATTTTGTACTGGTTTTGATTTCTGCCTCCACTAGCATTTTTTTTTCTGGAATGTTGGAAAACACAGTGTTTGCAAACCATAAATGGATCTATTGAGGTTTTTCAGAGGACTTTTTTAGCCATTGTGAGGTAGGCAACATTTCAAGCTGGTCAATAGAAGCTTCTGAGTGATTATTGCAGCCAGAATAGTAGGCTGGACATATGAATTCGGGATAACCCTGAGATCTCTGAGATCTTGAGATATAACTTTTCACTAATAAACAGTTTAAATTATTCACGTAGGATCACTGCATTTATTCTGTTTCATTTTTGAGGAAACACGCATAATACTCGTGTTCACCAGGTAGGCTTGTGGTGTATAGTGTGGTGCTGATTTATATCACCTATGCAACTGCAATCTGTTCAAAACAAGTGTAATTTCATCACAGTTCATCACTGACATGTGCTGCAATGTACAAAATGAGTATGGGTCTTTAAGTTCAATGTTATAATTTGGTTAACCGTTTGCAAAGTTGTCATAGTTCATTTAGCCTAGTTTTTCCCAGGCATCACATTAGCGGCTAACGTAAACAGTTGCTGTTAAACAAATAATTTTCCTCATTACAGTATGATAGAAGCACACCACCAGTTTGACATAGGCTGCTAATGTCAACCTTGTTTGTTGTTTCTTCGTTAATTAAAAAATACAACATCAGAGTCAACTGATTAATGGGGTACAATGAAGCTTACGTTGTCTTGTAATTCCTATTCATATTCTTCATTCTTTCGTTCTGACCTTTGCCTACGAGCTGCCCACCAAGCCTACCAGTGAGCATTATGACATAGGTGGGTGAAAAGCCTGGATAGTGGTTGTCTTCATGCTCAATATTTGGGGGGAAAATTTGTTTTCTAAATTTTTGTCCTTCTGTAGATCCACAAAAGAACACTCTATGTCAAATAGTTGAAGCTATTAATCATGTAATGGTTCTGGTTAGAAGAAGAAGAAGAAGACTTTAGATAACAGTACAATGCAAACTTGCACTGTAATAAGGTAAACTTTTATTTGGTATTTGTTACAGAATAGTCACTTTAAGCAGGATATTATATCCAGATGAGTGACAACCCACACGACTTGAAGGTTTACTCTGCAGCTTCTTTGCCCTTAAAAAGAGAACATGAATGGCAAGAAATTGAGTATACATTTACAACAAATAATGTGCAAATAAAGCCTAAAATATTGTGTAAATTTGATTTACCTTTCCAGAATCACGGGACTTGACCCTGAGCTTGTTAACCTGGGACTCAGCAATGTCTGCACGCTCCTCAGCCTCCTCCAGCTCATGCTGCAGCTTCCTGAACTTGGACAGGTGGGTATTGGCTTGTTCCTCCTTTGTTAAGTGCAGATGTAAGTAGAGTTCATTTAATATGGAGAAACCCAGACAAACATAGTAATCCTGTGATATTTTTTTATGTAAGTTTTAGAAGAAACCACTCACAGCTTCCTCAGCCTGCCTCTTGTAGGCCTTGACCTTCAACTGCAGCTTGTCAACCAGAGACTGAAGTCTGGCAAGATTTTTCTTGTCCTCCTCAGTCTAAAGAGAAAATAGTGTTTCAGGCCTTGTTTTCAAAAAGAGGAATTCAAAATCTCACCTGTTTCTTGCAAAGGCCATAGATGAGAAATAAAGAACAACTACAACACATAAAGAAGGCGAAAAGCATTTTGGTATCTACAGTTAAACTTAAATTAGACTTGAATTGGAAGAGCTCACCTGTGCTAACTGTGCTAACAGTTCAACTCAAAGTATCTCAAAATACTCTTCCCTGCTCTATATATCTGTGTTGCTCTTATTACTCCTAAACTGCCTTCAGGTGTAATAGTTACAATTTCAAAAAGAGTTGATGTATTTCTTTGCTAGATGGTTGGCTATGCATTACTTGTCTTTATTTCAGGACAGTGAAGTAAACTCACTGTTAAATGTCTACTATACACAATTGTCTATTGTACTCAAATGTCTACTGTACTCAAAACAAACTCAGACCGATGCAACCACTCCAATCCAACACTCCAATTGAACCCTGACTCTTTTAAAATTGACTATTGCATTATCAAGACTAGTCAAATAAAACATGCTGCAGACTTGAAACGTACAGACAAACAAATGTGTTCTTCACGTGTTTAGAATTTAACAAGTATCTACTCCATAACGTGACATAATTGCTCACCATTTTGAGTATGCATCTGTCAAACTCTTTACATGCACATGACAAGAAGCACCGCTCAGCATTTACTACTACTTTAACTTGTGTAGCGCATAACTAGGTGCGTTGGACCTAACTCATTCGGAGTTGGTGTAATTGGTTGGTAGGCTTGTGTTGAGTGACAGATGTTCAGATCAGATCCAGTCAGAATCCTAGAAAACGCTAGTAAGCTTTAAATGAAGCAGGTAATCTGCAGATTATAAAAACTGAATACTATGCTTGCCTATATTCAGTATTCTGACTGTCAATTGGCAACTGGCAATTGATAGCCCAGTGCAACCACAACCCCTATAATACAAAGCACTAGTAAGAGGTCTCAGACCTCCAGAAGAACTATTTATCCAATCCTCAAAAAACCTTATTGGCTGCTGCCCGCAAAATTTAACCCTGGCTTACATAATATTCAGCTTTCCGCTTTTTTTCCTTTGCATCATTATCATGTGGAAGGAATGTAAGAGTTTGGTAGAGTTTGGCGAAGAGTGGATACTCTACCTGATAGGTTAATTCCTTGACCCTCCTCTCGTACTTGCGAACTCCCTTGACAGCATCAACACCACGTCTCTGTTCAGCCTCAACTTCAGATTCCAGCTCGCGGACCTTAAAATGAAGAACTTAAATGTTTCAGACCTGGACATCTATTTATTGATCAAATGTGAAGGATCATCTCAAATGTAGCTGCCTACCCTGGACTCCAGTTTCTGGAGCTGTTTCTTGCCACCCTTCATGGCCAGATTCTCAGCCTCATCCAGGCGGTGCTGCAGATCCTTCACAGTGATCTCCAGGTTCTTCTTCATCCTCTCCAGATGGGCACTGGTGTCCTGCTCCTTTTTCAGCTCCTCTGCCATCATGGCAGCCTGAATAATGGGACAATGAGTTTTAAAATTACTAAAACTTTAAATTTATCTCATGCATACACCTACCCAATTTTAAAAGGAAATAATGCTTACATCAGTGATGGCTTTCTTGGCCTTGTCTTCAGCATTTTTAGCCTCCTGGACGATGTCATCAACCTCACCTTGGACCTGAATCAAGTCAGCTTCAAGCTTCTTCTTGGTGTTAATCAGACTTGTGTTCTAGAATTCACAAATCATCATTATTATTATTGTTGTTGTTATTATTGTTGTTGTTATTATCATTATTAAATGTTAAGCTCATTATTTTGTTAACACCCCTCTCCTTACCTGGGAGTGCAGAAGGCCGACACGCTCACTGGCATCAACCAGCTCCTGCTCAGCCACTTTGCGGCCTCTTTCTGTCTGCTCTAGGGCAGATCTCAGCTCATCAATCTCAGCTACCATCAGGCCATTCCTGCGCTCCACCATGGCAACCTGCTCCTTCATGTCCTCTTGGCCTCTGACAGCATCATCAAGGTGCAGTTGAGCATCCTTGGAGAAATATATGTCAAGAGAAAAGTTAATAGTTTTAGTATACTTTTTATTACACAGAATTGATCTTGTCTAGTTTATTGATATTACTGACCTTGAGCTGACCCTGCACATTTCTTAGTTGTTTCAGGGACTCAGCAGCTTGGCGGTTAGCATGACTCAGCTGAATCTCCATCTCATTGAGGTCTCCCTCCATCTTCTTCTTGACTCTCAGGGCATCATTCCTGCTTCTAACCTCAGAGTCCAGAGTGCCCTGCATGGATTCAATAACCCTTTGGCTGTTCCTCTTGATCTGCTCCATCTCCTCATCCTTCTCTGCCAGCTTCCTTTCAATTTCACCCTTGACTTGGTTCAGTTCAAGCTGAACACGAAGAATCTTGGACTCCTCATGCTCAAGAGTTCCCTAAATGAGAAAACAATGCATCTGAATTTGAAAATAGTTTCCTTTCTGAGGCATCACATATTGTTTATATTATGGCCGTCTAAATGTCTACCTCAGCCTCTTCTAGGGCAGACTGGATCTCAGACTTTTCAGTCTCAACAGTCTTCTTGGCCTTCTCAAGTTCATGAATGCTCTTTCCAGACTCACCCAGCTGCTCAGTCAGGTCTGAGATCTCCTCTGTGGATGTAAATTTACAGTATCAGCCTTAATATACTTTCATTATTCCAAAGAGAACAAATATGTAAATGGCAATTACCACACTCTTTATCCCTGCTTTTATGTCGGGTTTTAAAGGCATAGCAGGCAAGCCTGTACATTCTCACTAATTCATGTGGATTTGTTTGCAGACCAAAGAATAGGAACCAGCAACGTTAATTTTCGCAGAGTTACATTGACTAACATGGTAATAAACACAATTTCAGTTTCATTCACTATACGTTTGTTGGCTCACCAGTTCGCTGAATAAGCAGATCGCAAGTATAGTAACTGTTTGTTACAATATAGGTAGAGGTGGTCTTCATTCATCCTATAATGAGCTATTTAACCATCAAAGTGACTATGAAGCTGGTAAATTAACCTAAAAATGTTGCTTGGTTTGCCTTTAACTTACGTTGGAGATTCTTGTTCTCCCTCTTCAGAGTCTCCAGATGGTCAAGAGCCTCTTCATAGGAGTTCTTCATCTTGAACAGTTCAGTGCCCAGAGAGCGAGCCTCTTTCTGTGCACCCTCCAATTCTGCCTGACCCTCCTCATACTTTTGCTTCCATTCTGCCAGAACCTTTGGAAAACACATTTGTTCATTCAGTCAAAGATAATTCACAACATCAACTTCACAACATATTACCTGCATAAAGATTCAAGTTCCTCACCTTGTGCATTAAATCTGTCTTGTAAAATATCTCACCTTATCAAAGTTCCTCTGCTTCTTGTCAAGATTGGCAGCCAGAGCATTGGCTCTCTCCACATCAATCATAAGGTCCTCAACTTCACCCTGAAGTCTCTGTTTGGTCTTCTCCAGAGAGGCACACTTGGAGTTGACAGCTTCAATTTGTTCTTCAGCATCCTGTAGACGTTGGGCAAGCTTTTTCCTGATAAAGCAATGGATCTGAGTCAGATGATGGTTCTCATCATATGGATAACACAATGATGCACGTCCATATGCTATACATTTCTTTGTGTATTTGGTTGCATACTAAACTATTTGGATTGTACTTACTTGGACTCCTCAAGCTCTTCAGTGCGTTGGATGGCATCAGTTTCATATTTAGACCTCCACTGAGCAACCTCACTGTTGGCCTTGGACATTCCACGCTGAAGCTCAGCCTTTGCCTCCTGCTCCTCCTCAAACTGCTCCCTAAGGAGGTCGCAGTCATGACGTGCAGACTGAACAGCATGGGCCAGGGCATTCTTGGCCTATTTGTGAAATAGTAGTTATTGTCTTACATAACATACATGTCTCCAATGTTCTCTGTCAATAAATCATAATTATTTACCTTGACCTCCTCTTCATTCAGTCTCTTCAGTTCCTCTACTTGCTGAGTGAATGCCTGTTTACTTCTGGTCAGCTGAGAAACAAGGGCATCTTTCTCCTCAACCTGACGACCAAGCTCACCTAAAAAACATTTAAACTTTTGCAATTCAATTCTTTTATAACTATTATTTTATTACTACTTTATTATTATTAACTATTTATAAGGCATCATTGTATTCTGTAAGTCATACCATTTTCAGTCTGAAGTCTTGCTCTCTGAGCACTGAGGTCATTGATCTGGCGGACACCCTCATCACTCTTGGCCTTGATTTCACTGAGTTGGTCCTCAAGTGTGCGGCACATCTTTTCAAGATTTGCCTGTGAAAATGTACGAGTAGAAAGAAATTAACTCCACGGGAATCAAAGTACATCTTTATGAAGTGGAAAATTTAAGTTGACGGACTGAAAAATAGACATGTTTACATCTCACTAACCTTAGCTTTGGCAACAGCCTCCATGTTGCTGGAGAGATCATCAATTTCCATCTTATATTCACTTTTCTCTTTCTCAAGCTTCTGCTTGACACGCTGCAAGTTGTCAATCTGCTCTCCCAGCTCAGCCACGCTGTCAGCCTGCTTCTTGCGGAGAGCTGCAGCAGTGGCTTCATGCTGCAAGGTGGATTCCTCAAGGTCACGACGCAGCTTCTGGAACTCAGCCTCACGCTTCTTGTTCATCTCAATTTGAGCAGCAGTGGCACCACCAGCCTCCTCAAGCCTCTCACTGATCTCCTCAAGTTCCCTGGAGAGATCAGCTCTCTGCTTCTCCACCTTGGCACGAGCTGCACGTTCAGCCTCAATCTCTTCCTCCAGCTCCTCAATGCGGGCCTGTCGACAAAAATAAAATATGACTAAATCAAGACAGGAAGATTCTGAAATCCATTTTAATTTGGTAGGAAATTATTATCATACCTGAAGCTCTTTGATCTTCTTTTGCAGCTGTGCACCCAGTGACTGTTCATCTTCAATCTTACTGAGAAGCTGGCTTGTCTCAAAGTCCTTCCTGTTACATTGTAAATTAAAACAATAGTATTTGGTTAATAATCTTTGTAATGTGTCTGAAACCTTTCAATGAGTTTAATGAGAGCTGCTCAATGGAATTCTACATTACTTCTTCAATTTCTCCTCAGATTGCTGCTTGTCATTCTCAAGATCCATGATGCTCTCTTGGGACAACTTCAGGTCACCCTCAAGCTTTCTTTTGGCTCTTTCTAGATCCATACGGAGCTTCTTCTCTTGCTCCAAAGAACCCTCAAGCTGTGAAATTACGTAATTAATTACTTCATTAATTAGTTACTTTGTTTACTAATAGTGAACAAACACTGCATTAACTGGCAGTTTAGACACTGGGCCCATAACTCACGTCATCCACTTGTTGTTCAAGCTTGGTCTTTGATTTTGTCAGAGTGTTGACTTTGTCTTCCTCTGCCTGAAGATCATCAAGAGTCTGTTGGTGAGCCTCTTGGAGGCCTTTCTTCTCCTTGGTCAGCTTAGCAACAGACTCATCCTGTGCAGCCATTTCTTCTGTGAGGTTTTTAACCTGTTCATAGAAGATATATAATATCAATATAAAGCACAAACCAAGAGCCCTGGTCAACAAAGGTACATCTTGGTTTTCTGCCTTTTCATGAAGTGCCAAACCTTATTCTCTGTTGCATGTTTCTCCTTTTCCACTTTGGCCAAAGTCAGCTCCAGATCATCAATGTCTTTCTTCAGCTCAGAGCATTCATCCTCCAGTTTCCTTTTCTTGGCTGTCAGCTCAGCATTGATTTCCTCCTCATCTTCCAGTCTCTCAGTAGTCTCTTTGAGTCTGGCCTCAAGCTGAATCTTACTCTTGATCAGACCCTCACATCTCTCCTCAGCATCTGAAAGACTCTCTGAGCCCTATAGTAAATATGACAAAAGGACGAAAGCTAATTTATAATAAAACCACAATTATAACACTAGCTTACAGTGATTTGTAAGGATGAAAGGAGGTATGGCCATGAAAAATATGTTTGTAAGGATTTACATATTGGAAACTATATTTAAAAAATGACAACATACTGATGACACTTGGAGTTGCAGGTCATTCCTTTCTTGCACCAGAGCGACCATCTTCTCTTCCAGTTCTTTTTTCTTGGCCTCTGATTTTGCATGATCCTCTCTGAGTTTTACAAGTTCCTCTTTCATGTTAGCAAGCTCCTTTTCTGTCTCTGCACTCTTTAGAAGAGGCTTGATCTTGTAGTAAACCTTCATCCATGGCCAGTGCTTGACATTCATGAAGGAGCGGATGTTGTACTGGATGGTGTAGATTGACTCCCTATGAATTACATATCACATTTGAATTGCATGTATTAGTAGCTAGTTAAAGTCTGACAAATGGTACGAGTCCATATACAAGAAGTGGTGCTTACAATTATTTTATTTCAGTTAAATTTTTCAAATAGTGTAAAAGCTTCAATGTCAACACCACTGACTTGCTAACAACATTTCTAATTATTTCAGTGCTTGCAAATAACCTTCTCTCCATCATCTTGACAAATTCCCTCCTCATCAGATATGCACGGCAAAGAGCCTGAGTCATTGTGACCAAGTTTGCCAGTTTCTCATCTCGCATCTCCTCAAGGGTACCCAGAAGACCGGCTTTAAAGAACACCTTTCAGTTAAGAACAAAACCATGAGCAGCAAATATGGAAAGATGTATGACTCACAGAAATATGTATTACTCATTTTGATTTACGGATCTGATATTAGGATTTTACCTTAGTGTGCCCAAATTTGTACTGGGTGTGATCAACATCAATTGATCCCAAGAGCTTCTCAGCAGCCTTCTTGTTATCAATGAACTGACCCTCAGGGATGACACTGGCATTCAACACTTTGTATCTGTAAAATAGAAATAAGAGGAGTTTTTCTGGAGTTAACAACAATTGAATACATGCTGACCCCTCCCCCCTCAGTGTTTTTCTTTGTCAGTTCACCTTTGCTTAAAGTCACCATAGAGGATTCTGCTTGGGAAACCCTTTCTGCAGATTCTGATACCCTCCAGCACACCATTGCACCTGAGCTGATGGATGACCAGGAAGTTCTGCATAAGACCTGTCAAAAAAGGATTTTTTACATAAATTGAGGCTGTACACAGTACATGCTCACATGTTGATATTCTCCACCAAAAGCCATTTACCTGGTTTCTTAATCTCATTTGGAATCAGGCAACGCACAAAGTGAGGATGGGTGCTTCTCAAGTTGGTCATCAGTTTACCCAAGTTCTCCTGTTAAGAGCAATGCTGTATAATTATCCTTTACCGCTAATTAAGATGAATTAACTTATTTGTTTCTTAGTTGCTAGATATACATACTCTGAACTGTGAGGACACAGTCTGCATGGAACCACCCTTCTTCTTACCACCCTTCTTACCGCCACCGGACTCTGTTAACATACAATGATAAAGTCAATAATTGAATCAAATAGAAATTGTCAATTTTTTTCTAAACAAATTGACATTTTTGAATTAGACTTGTAGAATAGTTTTAGTTACCCTCAACAACAGGTGGATAAAGAATAGGCAGCAGTTTCACTCCTGACTTCTGGTAGAGCTGTACCACAGACTCGTTCAGTGGATCCTTGTTCTTGTCCAGCCAGCCCCCAACATTGTAGTCCACAGTGCCGGCATAGTGCACCAGGGAGAAGTGGGCCTCAGCCTTGCCTTTGGCAGGCTTGGGTTTCTGGAAGGCATTGCACTTGCCAAGATGCTGATCGTACAGCTTGTTCTTGAAAGTGGTGTCAGAGGCCTTGGGGAACATGCACTCCTCTTCAAGGATGGCAAAGATACCCATGGGCTGTTAGAAAAACAGTAATGTTGCTTGGGTTAAAAAGCGGACATCAAAAAACAGTATAGGACCCAATTGTAGATCTGGGTCCATATCATTGATCCAAATTCACCTTCTCAATAAGCTCAATGCAAGCGGCCAAGTCCATGCCAAAGTCAATGAACTCCCACTCAATCCCCTCTTTCTTGTACTCCTCTTGCTCCAGAACAAACATGTGATGGTTGAAGAACTGTTGCAGTTTCTCATTGGTGAAGTTGATGCACAGCTGTTCCATGCTGTTGAACTGTGTGTGGAGAAATATTATTATTTGAGAACACACAACTTGAGTTAAGAGAAGTGGATAATGTTGGTGGAAATATCGGTGGAAATAAGTTTTTTATTTAAAATATTAAAGGTTTGTCCTCACATCAAAAATCTCAAAGCCAGCGATATCCAGCACACCAATGAAGAACTGCCTTGACTGCTTTGTGTCCAACATCTGGTTGATACGGATGACCATCCACAAGAACATCCTCTCATAGATTGACTTGGCTAAGGCCATAACTGAGTTATTGACCTAAACAAGATTCCAAAGTATTGGTCTCAGTTGTCACATCATGATGAACATTTATGATGACAGAAAAGCATAATCAAAAGTAAATTTTCTTCCAAACAATATCTACACCTTGTAGTGGAAGAAATAATACCTGTGGTACAGTCTGACCCTTGGTGACAAACTCATTTCCGACCTTCACTCTTGGGTAACACAAAGCCTTCAGCATATCAGCAGAATTCAAGCCCAAGAGATAAGCGACTTTATCAGCATCTGTAAACAATGAAATGCTGTTAAAATTAGTGATTTTGCCAATAAGTATATATTAGGCCATTTTTGTCAAAAAACTGCAACAGTGTTTACTCTTGTAATGTTAGAAGGGCTTTCTTTGTTTTAGATTTTTTACACACAGCTGCAGGTAATAAATATAAGAAATAATTAATACAATATGAACGGTGTGCACATGTCAAATAGGTACTTCAATAAATAAACCTCTCTTAAAGGGGACATAAAAGTGGTGAATGGAGTATTGTACATTGTTCTTTATAGATATAGATAGAAATAGAATATATTCAACTTTAATTTACCAAAATTCTAGTGCTATTCTACAAGCCCAATTCAAATTTGTATTTAGGCTGGGTACTAAAATGATCCTTTTGACAACTGAACTCCAATTTCTTTGTGTTGACATCACATGCAGGCTTTGTTCTACTTTGTCCATGTTTTAGTGGCTATTTCTATAACTTATTTTAAGCTGAAGATTTTTATATGAAGTAGGGCACAACCATGTCTCATGTTCATGATCACTCTTTGGCCATGCACAACCTCTCCTAATTCATCAAATCAAAGGCGAAAATGGTTTTCTATTTGATATCACCTTTAAAGGTGATTACTAGAACTCATCCACGTCAGTATAGTTTTTAAACCTACCCTCTGTTCCATCAGGCTCAGCCTGCTCCTCACGCTGCTTCTGCTTGAATTTCATGTTACCATGGTGGAGCACAGCACCAGTCAGCTTGTAAATGGTCATTTTCTCCTCATTACTGAAGCCCAGGATGTCAATGGCAGTCTGCAATTACAAGGTGCACATTGAATAAAATATCCTTACTAAGACTTTCATTGTCAAGAAAAAAAGCTTATGAATAACTCACATCTGTGGCCACCAACTCCTCTTTGTCATCAATACTGGCCACAGTGATCTGACCCTGACTGCACATGGGGAAGTCGTAGGGATTGGTTGTGATGAGGGACATCTCTGTAGAGTGTCGGAAATTAAAGAGGGTCTTAAATCCATAGTTGTGTCATTCACAAAATAGTGTATTTGCAGACAGCTCAAACTATGGACTTTACCAACTAGCTCAGGCATGTGATTGGTCATCATCTGGTAGAAGATGTGGTAGCCTCTCTCATCAGGAAGCTGGAATGTCACTCTTGACTTCTCCAGCAGATCTGTTGACCCATACAAAAATATGCTATCTATTAATATATGTAAATTACATCTATAATGTGTCTTATGTCCATGTCTCCTACAAATAAGTACTGGATATTCACAAAAAAGGGAAAATATATATGTCAAAACACAGACACTTTCAGATACACTTTGTATATGATAATCTCAAACAAGTCCACATGTATAGATATGCGCTATACTTTAATATACAGTATAGGTACATATGTGGCATATATTAAAATTTTGTATGTGCAGAAAACCTGTAATGTAACAGATGTTTGACAACTAAAATATATCATTTTATAATGGCAATAATTATACTTACAAGTCTCAATATCAGCACTAGCCAGTTTTCCAGTTGTGCCAAAGTGAATTCTGATGAATTTACCCTGTGTGAAATACAAAGTAATGCACCATATACTTACACTAATCAAGAAAATGACTCAGTCTCTTAAGATTTTTGGGATGAAATTAACTTACAAAACGAGAGGAGTTGTCATTCCTCACAGTCTTGGCATTACCATAAGCCTCCAACAGTGGGTTGGCAGCAATAATCTGGTCTTCCAGAGAGCCCTGCAAATTAAATTTATTTTTGTGTTATGTAGATCTTTGGTTATCCTAGAACAATTAAATGTACATGCTATGTGTATGAGTTCATGTAAACTGTAGCATTCATGTCCGTACTTGGATTTTTCCAGCGGCCTGCGGTTCTTGCTTCTTCTTGTCACCAGCCACTGCAATTGTTGCAAAGTACTGGATGACACGCTTGGTGTTCACAGTCTTTCCAGCACCGGATTCTCCGCTAGGTTACACACAACATAATATAATTTTCCGTATTCTTAATTTCTTGTAGTCTAATTTGAAGTTAAAAAATATTTAAATTGTTTATTATCACTTACGTAATCAGGACGGACTGGTTTTCCCTGTCTGTAAGACAAAATGGGGTTTGAGTTTACAGACAAATTCATCATATCATCATGGTATGATTAAATTAAAAGATTGAAAGTTTACCTTGGAGCATGAATTGGTATGCGTTGTCAGAGACAGAGAAGATGTGGGGAGGGGCCTCCATGCGCTTCTTGCCTCTGTAGGCAGCCACCACTTCTGGGTCGTACACTGGGAGCCACTTGTAGGGGTTCACAGTGACACAGAAAAGTCCAGAGTAGGTCTGAAAGGAAAAATAAGCTCATTATAGTAAATATTTTCAATTTTCGGAACTAATCATTAATTTAAGTACAACCCAATGTGAAAGAGTTGGGACACTTGGTATAACCAATGAAAAAAATACTATTATTTTCATAACATGCAAGCTATAAATTTGATGGAGAAACTATTAAAACCGGGGAAGATCATTGCTTTGGGGGAATACACACAAATGCCACACAAATGTGATACTTGCAACATGTCTCAACAGGGCCAATAAAACGCTAACTATATTAACTGCCAACATGAATGTGTATATATAAGACCATGACAGATGCTCAGTCTCTCAGAATTAAAGATGTGGAGGCATTCATTACTTATTTATTACAGTTTTTGGTGGCACTGCATGTATAAGATCTAATTCTGTAATGAAAATCATTGTACAGGTTCATGAGATCAAGAAATGCCAATTGCCTATTAACACCCTTTGCCACTCCAACCACAAATGATGGTGAAACTTGACCATGCAAAGAATATTTCATATTTAGGCATGATATAGAGTTTTAAAAGTCTTATTTGAGCCCAAGCTCATTTGAGTTGGACCTAGAAAATGCAATACACTGACAAAAACTGATGGATGGTGACAAATCATCCTACTTGTTTTAGTAGTCAGTTCAAAAGGCAATATCCTCGATTGGTATGGGGGTGCATTAGAGCCTTTCTTATGGACTGCTTACTCATCTGGAGAGTCAAATTTAATGCTGAATGCTATAACATATTCTATTAAGTTTCAACAGTGTGGCTTTATCATAAGAATGGTCATATGCTAAAATGGTTTGCTTGTAGTCTAGATCTGTCACATTTTTTTCATAACAAAAAGGAAAACATGATGAAGACACCTACCAGTCGGGCTGGTGAAATTATGTCTTGGACAAGAAATAACTTTTATACAAAATCATCTTGGTGGTTAACCTAATTAACTGTGAAGTGTCGTCCTTTGTATTGTCTTTAGGCTTTTCCTGACTTTTGTTGAGACTATCCCAACTTTTTGAGACGTGTTGCTGGCCTCAAATTTGAAGTGAGCATATAACAATAAAAAAATCCAGTTTCAACATATGGTATGTTGTCTTTGAACTATCCTCAAACAAATATATACTGCTAGTATGATTTGACATGAGTATAGCACTCATTGTTTATTTACGTGTTACATAACGTCCTTTTGAAAACTTTTGAAACTTTTTTGAAATTGGGTTTGTGAAAGTATGCTTCTTACGTAGATCATCCATGCTGCATAACGCTCTTTGAGGTTATACAGGACAGAAGCTTCATTGAGGTGGGTCATCATGGCCATGTCCTCAATTTTGTCAAATTTGGGAGGATTCATGGGGAAAACCTCATCATCCTTCACTGTTCTTTCCTAAAATACAAGTATAATACAACTTTAAAAGAGACATGCATTCAAGAATATTCTGTGTAACTGAATTTTGTTCATATTATTATCGTAACTATAAAATAATCTTTCTAACATACCTCCTTATTTTCCAAAAGTTCAACAGTGACTTTGCCACCATCTCTCTTTTTAATTGTACCTTTTAGGTACAAATCTTCTTTGTCACACACATAGCAAGCTGTCTTTGCATCAAAAGGCTTGGTCTGGGCCTCAATTCTCTCCTTCTCAGGCTTACGGAGGTAAATGGCAGCCTTGCCATAAACGGCCATGTCCGCATCCCCCATGGCTGCTGGTTACTGCAGTAATCATAAGCATATAAAGAGAAATGTTCAGTCATTAAAGGATAGAATAGTCATTGTTTTACTGATATAACAATTAGGGCATAATGTGGACAATGAAAATGACATACAACGTCTCATTGACACACTAAAATAACTCTTGGGCTAACTAAATTAGCCAATTTAATAACACTTAACACTACAAATACAAGGAAGGCCATTTTCAGTTCAGTCTTTTAAAGTCATATGCAGAAATTTCTGTAAAACTAAAAAGTGTCAACAACAAAATCATTTAAAGGTGCTACATGCAGGAATTTAGGAAAAAGATTGTTTAGATTTTTTAGATAAATCATATTTTCTATGTGAAGTGCATGTGGTGTAATGGTCACTGTGTGTGTTTATTTCCATAACCTAAAGTCTAAAACTGTGAAGAAAATATAAAAATATGGGACGGCCACGTGTTCACATTAGTTCGTGTGAAATCATGCTGAATTCAAGGAAGGTAGAACGTTGCCCACAGGAATAAATGGGATGAATGTTTAAAAACGTTATAGTCCCTTACTCCCCCCTTCTTTGTAATGGGAAAACAATCCCCTCCTCCGTATGAAAGGCTGTAGTCAGTTGCAGAGTAGACATAGGGCACATTGAAAGCTATAGGGCAGGGAGCGGTAAAAGTCACTTCCCT
Organism: Tenualosa thibaudeaui; assembly: GCA_027481765.1. Taxonomy (NCBI): domain Eukaryota; kingdom Metazoa; phylum Chordata; class Actinopteri; order Clupeiformes; family Clupeidae; genus Tenualosa; species Tenualosa thibaudeaui. Next base: position 16,500,599 of record JAIFZK010000014.1, read on the forward strand.
GGCACCAGTTACAATAATAAGACAATCATTTTAGTTTTTAGTTTAGCTGGTTTGAACAAGTAAACTACAAAATTATTGTTAAAGGTGTTAAACATGTCACAGATATCCTCATGCTTGTTTTAGCCCTACTTCAATGTTTGTAAGAGATAGCCTACTAATAAATTAATTTAGAACTTATATATAATTATTTCCTGCTCTTATTTACAAGAAATTAATGTTTAGGCTACGTTGATGGGAATAAGCACTTCAGTAGGCATACCAAAGTAGGATCACTTTTCCACAATTTCCACAAATCGTGGAATGCACGTAAGGCTTGAGATCTTAGCGGCAAACAGGGAAAGAAAGAAAGGGAGACAGAGCTCGCAGCAGCTGTATTGCAATTCTGCTAGCAGTTTTGCCTTATCATTTGCAATAGGTCAGTTTTGACAATGAGGATACACATACCTGTCCTGAGAAATAGGGCAGATAATAATGAACAGGCATATGCAGAAAGGGTGCTGTAGGGGCTCATGCCCCTGCCCCTTTGCGCCATAGTGTCCAGTGTGCCCTTTTGAAAGGCGTGACAATTCAAGGCAACAATAACACACAACTCAGAAAGGTATTTGTTGTAAAAGTATCAATTCAGCTTTCTGATAGACGCCTATAAGATGTGTTGTATTTGACTACATTGTCACACAAAATGAAATTAGAAAGGACTGGGCCAACGCTAGTTTGCCTACTAACTCATAGTTGATATCTAGACAACACAGACCATAGGTAGTTTTTTTTCCATTGCATTCTTTTGAGAGGTTTAGGTCATTTTCATTTCACTGAGATACCAGTCTGGAAGTAATGAATGGAGTTTCCAAGAAAACCAGAATGGCAGAGCCAATCAGTGATCAGAGGGGCTGACTACATTTGTTTTGAAATCAAAAGTGGCAGTGGTTAAGGGTAACAATGCTAGCAAGTAGTGGGGAAAAGGTGTACAAAACATATACAGCAAATACAGAATGTGATTTATTATAGCAAACATTAGAGGTGAAGTGAGATGTTTGGAATCTGAATCTCTGATCAATGTGTTTGGGTAGGCTGGACCAATGAATTCAAAGTTAATGCAACTACAGTGTCTGATTGGAAATATATGCCAATAGAGTCATACCACAGTGAGCGAGGCTAGCAATATTCAGTAAAGTTTCCCTAAATACTACCAGTATTTAGCTAACATGAAGGCAGTTAGCTTTTTTTAATCATGTAAATGTTCTGAGAAATCAGATGTACTGCCTTACCTTTCCTTCCCAAAATTAGATGAAAATTCCAGTTGTGTCTGAAAAAACAACATAAAAAGTACTAAGTCAAACACCCTACAAAAAAATAATAAAGATATCAACTGCAATAGTCCCAAATGGGTCTTTCATGCTCTTGAGGTGGCAGCAGTCTAATAGCAGTCTCTTCCTGTTTGTGAGAGGTGCTGGTAGGTGATGACTTACTGAGCAATGAAACTCTGGCCTCTTGAAGTCCTCCTCCTCCCTCTCTCTCTTTGCATCTCCTTATATTGGGCATCTTCTGCAAACTAAGCAAATCACTAATAAGGCATTAAGGCACTAATAAGACATGTGGTCTGATTTATTTAAAGATTACCTCAACATCTTTGTCTGGTATAACAGCAAAAATGGTAACTTGAAAACAAAGACCATAATTAAAAACATTTTAGTTGACTGTAGATTTATTTTCTTAAATATTATGTGCATATTTTAACTTATTCATGTATGTAATGCACTGACATATGTATTGACATGAAAATAAATAAGGAGGGGGACAAGGGATAGAATCTTGAGATGCTGTATATGGTCAAATCTAAGGGGCTACTTTTAACAGTAGATAGAAAAAAAAGGCACTCATGGGAGGGACCCATTAAGCAATGTTGTCCACAAAACAGTTTTATACAATACAAAATAGTTCATTTGTGATAAATATATCTTTTTATTTTATGTTTTTATTGTATCTGTTTTTATTTTATATTTGTATGGTAAATGAGTTTTCAGTGGTTTGTAAATTAAGTTAGTGCACTAAATGTTGTTTCCCACTGATTTATTCCGTCCCTAAAATAAACTGCATGAAATTAATAGGCCTATCTAATCTATCTAATGTGGTGTATTCTATTTATGCTCCATGTGCATGCACAGCATCATTTTTTTTTTGGCAGTGGCAGAACTTGTAAAATTTAGGGCAGCTTTCCAAAAGTGGAGGGCACAGCCGTTTTATTGCCGGTGTTCAGTGACACATTTCTTGTGAGCTTATAAGACTCATGGATATTACTGCATTACCCACAGTGCAGGGCCACCCTCAGAGCGATGAAACAAAAAGTCGGAGTCAGAAGCAAGAAAAAGCTATAATGTCTCCTGAATTCTTCCTTAACTGTGTGACACTACGTAAATACAGTATGTTATTGTTTTTAGGGTCACCATGTTGATTTATGAGAGGGACCTTACTCATCAAATATGTTCTACCCGCTTCCAGCTCTATAGTTGAAACTTCAAGCTGAGTGTATTATGTTCCATTTAGCTGGACTGATATCATAATCCTGGAATTAATTTGATCTGTTGCAATAATTTTCTGTTAGCACTATCATATATTAGGTCACTTTGAACACATTAGAAGTTAATTTGGGAAAGGGGGTCATATACAGTTTTGATAATCTGATTTTGCATAAATGATTTAATGGCTATAATCTACACAGTGTATGTGCTTCATTCTTATCCTGATAGTTGCTTATTCTTCAGTGACAAGATTGCTTTGATTGGGATATCCCCTTTTGTACTTCAGCTGTCTTAGTTTGTAAAACCCTCATACTTAATGTAGTGCAGTGTTTGTAGGTGAAAGCAGTAATAATTTTCAGGTGGTCATGACCTAAACCAGAGTCCTGCATCGGGTCAGGTTCTCGACAGGTACACACACAATATTGCGCACAATATTGTTCCAGCTCTGAAACGTCAGGCCCGATCTGGAATGGCGCGCTTTTTAAAATGGTTGCCCTACCCTTTGTCCTTCGTTCAGTATTCCTGTTTTTTTGGCAAAATTCTGTGCCATTTAAATGAATGGATAGAACTTTGGCCTGATGATGTCATAATGCACTCCTCCACTCTAGAAATTAGCATACTTTCTACCCACTTATCCATTTTGTTCCTTAATCTATACCTTAACACAACTGTTAAATTCCTTCACACACAGTATGCCTTCTCCTCCTCGCTCTGTCTCTATCCATTGGCCGGCTTGTCAGATGTTTAGCTACTCCCCAGCCTCCTTTAGCGGTTAAGATGCGTGTAACACATGTAGACAGCTGGCTAGTCTGGAGGCGAGGATCACTGAGTTAGAAAGCCGCTTCCACACATTAGAGAAGACTTACTCAGCGCCAGATAGCACTGCTGCCCCCCTAACAAGTGTGGATGCACCAGAGAGATCATCCCCTAGCAAGCTAGCCAGTGAACCGGCGACATCTCCCTTGCAGCAGGGGAAGTGGGTTACGGTGAGGGCCACTGGACAGTGGCACTAACGATGTCCTGATTATACCGATTACCCCATGGTATACCACACAGACTCTCTTACTGAAACAAGCTGCGCGTAGACTTGAAAGGAAATGATATGCCACTAAACTTGAAGTGTTCCCTTGCTTGGAAAGATAGCTTAAAAGAGTACACACAGCACTTAACAATGCCAAATCAGCATATTATTCCTCACTTATATACAATAATAAAAATAATCCAAAATTCATCTTTAACACTATATCCCGTTTAACAAAAAGCAGGAACGAGGTGTCCCATTCCATTCCAATAACTCTAAGCAGCAATGACTTCATGGACTATTTTAATGACAAAATTTTATCTATTAGACTTAAAATAAACAACTCCCTTGTAACCTCAAATTCAGTTAGACCACATGTAATCGTTACAGCTAGCCCTAGTTAACCTGTAGCATACCTTGATTCATTCACACCCACTAATATATCAGAAATGACGTCTTTGATTTCTTTAGCTAAAGCCTAAACATGCTTATTGGAACCTATCCCAATTGATCTTCTTAAGGCTACTCTCCCTCTATTGGCTGAGACGATTCTTAAAATTCTTAAGATTCTTAGCTGGGCATGTCCCAAAATCTTTCAAGACATCTGTTATGAAACCATCAATTAAAAAACCAAACCTTGATCCTGATGTCCTTGCTAATTACCGACCCATATCTAACCTCCCATTTGTATCAAAAATACTTGAAAAAATAGTGTCTAAGCAAATCTGTAGCTTCTTAAATGAAATAATATCCAGGAAACCTTCCAGTCAGGCTTTCGAACTAATCATAGTACAGAATCAGCCCTAGTTAAAGTCTTCAATGTTCCTCCTTATCGCATCTGATAATGGATATTCCACTCCTATGCTGATGATACCCAGCTTTACCTTTCTATGAAGCCTAATGACTATATGCCAATGACTAAACTTGATGCCTGTCTCCTAGACATAAAAACCTGGATGACTAATAATTTCCTATGTTTAAATTCTGATAAAACTGAAGTCATGATGATTGGCCCTAAACAGCTGACCAAGAGATTACAGAGCCTAAAGCCAGATAAAACCTCTTCATAAATCTTCACTTCTTATGGGTCTTTTGGGAGGGACTGCCTCTGCTGTTGCCCCAGTTGATGCATGGCAACCACTGACCATCCCTGTAGTGGTGCTGGGTTGCCATGCATCATACCTTAGTTATGCTGCTATAGTCTAGTGCCGCCACAAAAGCTTCATGCGTCATGCCGTACAATTCTCTTTCTCTTTCTCCCTCTCTCTCAATATGTATATATACAATGCCCAGCATAAATGAGTACACCCCCTTTGGAAAGTAACAGTTTAAACAATATGTCCATGAATACAAAAAATATTTCCAAAAATTTCAGACTAAGTTTAATATCACATCTGTGTAACATGCAACAAAAACGTTTGCTTAATAATATAACTTGGATTACATATTTTTTCAGTTTTACTCAAATTAGGGGGGAGTAAAAATGAGTACACAACCAACAAAACTACTGCATCTAGTATTTTGTATGGCCTTTTTTTAATGATGGCACCAAGTCTTCTGGGCATGGATTGAACAAGTTGGCAACATTTGCAAAATCAATCTTTTTCCATTCTTCAATAATGACCTGTTTTAGAGGCTGGATGTTGGATGGAGAGTGATGCTCCACTTGTCTCTTCAGAATTCCCAATAGGTGTTCGATTGGGTTCAGATCAGGTGACATGGTCTCACCCTGTTCCTCTTCAGAAAGCCGACAGTGGCCTTAGATGTGTGTTTTAGGAAGTGCACCACGACCAAGTGCGCGGAGTGATGGTAGCATTTTCTTTTTCAGCATAGAGCAATACATCTCTGAATTCATGATGCCATCAATGAAATCCAGCTCCCCAACACCAGCAGCACTCATGTAGCTCCACATACAGGACACTGCCACCACCATGCTTCACTGTAGGCACCATGCATTTTTCCTCACCTTTGCGACGCCATACAGTTTTGAAGCCATCAGTTCCAAAAACATTAATTTTGGTCTCATCACTCCACGATACAGAGTCCCAGTATCCTTCATCTTTGTCAGCATGGGCCCTGGCAAACTCTAGGCAGCTTTTTTTTTGTGCCTGGGCTTTAGGAGAGGCTTCTTTCGTGGATGGCATCCATGCATGCCATTCCTCTGCAGTGTACGGTGTATTGTGTCACGGGAAACAGTCACCCGTTTAGCTTTCTACTTTACCTCCAATCTACCTGCCAATTTTCTTCAACCTTCCTGTCGAGGTGTTAACTTCCGTGAACGACCAGGACATCTCTGTGACATGGTCGCAGTTCCATTTTTCTTAAATCTTTGTACCAATTTTGCTACAATATTCTGACTAATAAGTAAAGCTTGGCTGATCTTCTTGTAGCCTTTACCTTTCTGGTGTAAGGAAATAATTTTCTTTCTCAGGTCTTGTGTCATTTCTCTTCCATATGGTGCCATTGCTGACAGCAGGAAATGGGGAGGGGTTTTCTTAGAGTAACACCCTTTTATCTGCTGGACTAATTTAATAATTACTCACCTGTGGTTGAATTCTTGGTAAATCAGACATTTGTAGTCTAAAAATCTTGCTTTGCCCTGACACTTTCAGTGGGGTGTACTCATTTTTGCTTCCCCTAATTTGAGTAAAACTGAAAAATATGTAATGTAAGTTATATTATTACGCAAACTTTTGTGTTGTATGTTACGCAGATGTGATATTAAACTTAGTCTGCAAAAATGTTGGAAATATTTTTCATGGTTTTCATGGACATTACTTTTCAAATCCCAAATTACACATTTCCTCTCTGATGTGTGAGCCTGGCCTAATTCACTTATTATCCACAATATTAGCCACAATTATCTCTGCTGAGTGTCATCCCTGCCTCATTCCGGCGGACTCCTCTCACCCTCCCCTCCTGAGTGGACTACAACCAATACCAAGGGAGGCCCATGTCAGGACCGACTCTCGATCATAGAGGCCCTTCCTGGACGCCCATGCTAGGCCCGACTACCCTTGAGGCTTTGTGATTGACTCCCCCTCACAATGGCACTTTCAAATGGACCTTTACCCCCATGACCTATCTCACTCCTTTCAGTTCGACACTATGTCTGGTCGCTGCTACATTGTCCAGCCATAATTCCTGATAACCACCTATAGACTGACTACCATATAATGTAAAGTGGGATAATACTCCATTATGAACTATTATGAACCTTAGCTAAAACCATAGGCAACCTGTAGTCTGTCATGGTTACTACTGATTGTAATTTTTCTGCATGACCCCTGACAGTTGGGTTAGCCCCTTGAGTCGTGGATCTGCCCAAGGTTTCTTCCTTAAGGTTTGTTCCTTATTAACTGAAGATAAGGGAGTTTTTCCTTGCCCTTGTTGCTCTTGGGTGCTCCTTCTGTGAGACGCCACAAGACAATACTATTGTAAAAGGCGCTGTATAAATAAAATCAAATGGAATTGAATTGGACAGTGTGGGGGTAGTGATTAGGTGTGAGAGAGAAAGAAGTATGAAAGGCCGTATAGGCCATAAATATCAGCACTATCAAACCCTCTCTTACACACTATCAAACTCTCTCACACACACCTTGTCTAACATGTGGCATTATGGTATTACATTAGCACTTAGCACAATTGCTAACCTTAGCTAAAGAGTTAACAGTTTTACTATCAGGAGTCTATTTGTGAACTGGAAATTGCAAAACCTATAAAATGTTATAGTAGTCCAGGTCCCACTGCTACACAGAAAACTCTCACCTCAACAATGATTTTTATTTATATTTGCTAAATGATTTTCTAACAATACTTCCTCTGTCATGATTCTCAACTTTAGCCAAGATCCTTTCTAACGTCCCACTCTTAGCTTCAGCCCTCTGGCTGAACCTGAAATTTACAGATGAAAAGCCAAAGTCTCACTTATGCACAAGTTTTCTTTCAGTTAGATGATATGTGAGATTATTTAAAAGGTTTGATAATGTGTGTGAGAAAGTTTGATAGTGTGTATGCATGAGAGAGTTTGATAGCTTGATTGTGCGTGAGTGTTTGGTAGTGCGAGAGAAAGTTTGATAGTGCGTGAGAGAGTTTGTTAGTGTGTGAGAGTGGCTTGGTAGTGTTTGAGACAGAGTTTGATACACAGCTGGACATTGTATATAATACTGTATAGGAATACATTTTACACAATTTTTGGTGTTTATTTGTGTCAAACAATGTTAAACAATGTTTAACATTGACACCAGAATCCAAATATTTACACTGTAAAAGAGTTAAGCTCCAACACCCAATAGTGTTCAAATGTACTCCTGCACAGGCATCATTTGACACTAATTTGAGTAGGTATGCTGCCTGTAATATGAATTCATGTAGCACAGAAAGAATAAAATTAAACACTGATTCAGAGTTCTTTCAGCACCTCATATGGTAAAATGTACTACTTTATGGATAATATTCAGCACTATCCCATATTTTAAAGGTGCCCTTCCATACAGTACATATAGTACATATAGTACTTCAAATTGTTCTCTGAGGTCTCCAAAAATGAAATGTGATTTAAGTTGGGCTAAAACCAGTCCAAGGAGACCTTAATGGTACGAACAATAAATACCAGCTATATCAGTTTTGAAAGGCTGCCGGTTCTCCCTCCTCTTCTGTTATTTTGCCAAGATGGTGTCCATTGACTGTGAGAAGTGTCCATCGTTCCACACTTAACATTTTGACCGTTAGAAGTGCTCCATTCAGGGTACTTGCAGCACACTGCATTTTGCTACTTTTGCTAGGGTGAACGCACTACACCCTCAAATGAAGCAATGGAACACACTGTCTGAGCCCACCAAAATGGACAACAAATCATTCATTTGACCACTAGGATCAATCCACTATCAGACCACTATCAAAAACATGTTTTGGCTCATATCTCTTGATATGCTTGCTATTGAGGATGCAGTAGTAGATAAAGCCGGGTCTTCATCACATTGACATAAAAATAGAGAATTAGCTTCTATACTATTTGGTTACAGTCCTCAACAGCACAGTCACACATAGGAAAAGACACAAGCTATTTGTTCATTTACAAATGTCAAGGTAAGGTGTCTTTCCTCAAAGGTTTCAGTCATGGTTTGAAATGATGAGCTAAACATAGAGGATCTAAAAAGATTGTCAGAACATTGTATGTGTGTAAAATTATAACATTTTATGTGTAGACAACTATACGATGAATGTAATGCCTAACATCAGTCTAATGCTAGCAAGGTAGGTTTAGTGTTCTCTGGGTTCTCTGCTTGTCTTTTAGCAACTGGTTATCTTATGACCCTATTTTTCAATCTGTGAAGTCGTCATTTCAACCAATTCATCCGCAAATGTATTCTTTAATCTTTGTTTCAGTGACAAATAATAACAAATGCACTGATTGATAGAAAGGCAACAATGCCTTGCTTGTTACAACCTGCATAGCAGTATTAAACAGGCATTTTTCCTCTGCCTATAACATTAGAGATTTCCGACCTACTAACATTACAGTACAGTGCGACTTGGCCCACTTAGCTTGCTGCAAATATCTTTCTTGTTTTCACAAGCAAAATACAGTAAATGTATTCAATTAACTGTATGAAAAACACAAAAATGTCATAACATTACCGCAAGTATAATCATGGCTCAGGACTTTTGCACAGCACTGTAAATAGCTTTTCTGTTGTTGTGATGCAGAGTCATTAGTTTCAAATGCCAGAGATCAAGATCCTCTGGAGCAAACATCATTCAAGGATACAAGAAAAGAAAACCCATAGAGGTTGAAGTTAACATGAATATGTAAATTCAATAATCCCATTCTTATGGTTTTCACAGATCACCCTGGAGGCTGTTGGACAACTCACTCTCTTAGGACACAACTGAAGCTATACTGCATGAATACAGGCCATGTATTGCTTATTATGTAGTTGGGCCTTTAAGCAGCATAGATTTAGATCAATGTTTTGATATTGCAACATACATAAAAATACTACAGTGTAAGACATGTAGTGAAATTGTATCTATTCGTCAAAGTTTATCTCAGTGCAGTCATGTACAGTGCCCATGAAGATGCATTTTGTTAAATTTATTTTTAAATTTAAATAATATAGCTTTTTCATGTATTGAGCTTAACCACATGCTGGTTTTACACACGTTATTACAATGTATACATTGCCATGAGGACACTTTTCAGCTCAGTGTAACTGTTATTAGAATCTTTGATTTAAATGAATGGGTAGAACTTTGGAGTGATGATGTCATAATGCACTCCTCCACTCAGAGTGGGAGCAGCAGAAAAAGCCATTAAAACTACAGGGATTACAGAGCCAGACCGTGTAAACCATGTAAAACCTCTGAATAAAGTTGAAAATCATGTAAAAAGTAAGCACCATGAAATTTCTGGTGGTGGTAAACAAGCCAACGTAGTTTCCAGGCTTTTGCTATTAAAGTGACATTCGTGATGGTAAGAAATATTTTTAGAAACATAATTTAGGCTATCTAATGTAGTCAGAGAAAGAGTGAGAGCTGTTGACCAAAGCCAAACCATTGTAGAGAGAGAAAGAAGCATAGAGAAGTAACTCCGATAAGCAGGGTAAGGAAAATAGAAGCTCAGCGTTCATTTAAATGGGAATGAGGGGTAGCAGTTACACTGAATACCTTTTAAATTCACAGGGCATTAAGCAATTAGATAAACATAAAGTAATTAGTAAAGTTTCAGGTAAATGCATTTTAAACCTAATAATTATGAGCCCCTTTGGCATCAAACAGGCAGTGATTTGGGGAAGTAATGTCCACCACTAGAAAATTAATTTAGTTGAGGAGAGAAGTGGCATGGTGAGTAAGATAACAAACTAATACTAATAAATACATACAGGCAACAACATGAAAGTAAACATGTGTTGGCAGGATTGTGTAAGCTAGCAGAAGGATAAAAAGGGAAGAGAAAGCAACTGAATACTATTGTAACATCTGCTACCTAATTCAAATGGGCTAAGCTATACAAAACCTAGCCGTAGCCTACACATACTATGTCAGGTGTGTTATTAATGGCTAATTGACCATGTGATGTCCAGCAACAACTTCCCCCCGCCACAAACCACAACACCAGACTGTCAGTTTGTATTTTTGCCTCTGACATACTAGTTATAGACTACAGCTTATCTGGGTTTTATGCTCCAACTCAGGGAATCAGCTTGCCAATTTGACTGTGAACTATAGCCAGCTAAGTTATCTTTGCATCACATACATCGCAGCACAAACAGCCATGTGGTTTGTTAGTCTATGTGATTTGATCGCACGGTGTATTTCTGGCTGTTACTTTGTAAGTCAGCTGTAGTTTTTGTTGGCCTGTAGAGCCTGTTCTTCCCCCATTGTGATGGCAATATCAGTGAATATATTTGAGGATGCAACTTGACCATCGAGTTCTCAGAGACTATTTGAATAGGACGAAAGTTGACAATGTTAGCGATGTTTAGACATTGAAAGTATGAAAGTAGGAGATGAGACACATGTGCCTGATGCTCCATGCTCCAGCAAGGGACAGCTAGTGAAAGACAGAGACAACTCCCTATGACACATGCCAAACAAATGCCACGTATAGAACGGTCAAGAGGACTGCTTAAAAGTGTACAGATTTTCTAGTGTTAGGTCTCATAAATCATTCCTAAATGTTTCTATATCTTTCTGAGCAACAGTATGTGTAAATCCAACTTCCAAGTTGCTCTTTAAGGTACTACAAACATTCTTGAAGGATTCTATAGCACACTGCTCTGGAAGACAATGCAGGCAAAGATCATTAAATAGTGACCAAGATAGAGCAACACAATACATTACAATAGAAGCAAACATGAATAGTTCTGGTCTGCATAAGCGGGAGTGTCACATAATGTCACAGTATCAACTTTTCAATGATTTTCTATATCAGCGTATGAGGACTCGACTCTGATCTGCATAAAGGGGGATTTTCCCCCCTCCCCCTTGTGGCAATAGAATATGAAACTTAACGACCGCTTGCGCTTCATTCCAATTTTGCCCTCTCTGATGCAGGTGCTGGTAATAATAGGCCCATACAAAACAAACGTACAAAAACCATGCTAAACACACACACACAGGTGAGCTTAAAACATGTAAAAAAAGAGAAGTGTGTGTGGGTGGGGCTGGGTGAGAGAGAGAGAGAAGAGCAGAGACCCAACAAGCATCACCATCTTTTTACACCCCTTTATTACAATCCTGAGCTAGAGATTGATTATAAGGGCGGCTGAGAAGAAAATATGGCCTACATTTCAAAAAGCGTTTTGTAATGTTCATACACCAAAAACATCTGTGACAAGTGCAAGTGGCAAGGTATCCAAAGGTCTGTGTAGCCCAACCATCGAGTGGGTCCCTCCTGACCTGCTAATTAGTTACAGGTAGAATTGAGGATTCGAGCAGTCCTTAGTCGCCTCCAAATCCCTCTGGTACACTGTAAAAAATAAGTGGCCAGTACCAGTTTTTCAGAGCGATGCCATAGAAGAATCTTTTTTAGTGCTTCAAAGAACCATTCAAAACATGGTTTTGGTTCCATGGAGAACCTTTTAAAAATTGTACTTCGGTTCCACAAAGGACTGTATCCAAAGATACTTCATAGCACTCTTTAATCAGAGGATCTTCAAAGAACCATCAACCCATTTGCTATGAAGAATAGTTAATTTGTAGAACCATTTCATAATTTCCTAAATAATTAGGTTCACAGCAAATTGATATATACTGTATATTTTTCATACTTTAGTGGACAAATGATTTTCAGTTTTTCACTCTGGGTCATCTCCAGCCTGCAAGCTCAAGTTCATTGTCAATTGCAGCCAGTCCATTTTAGTGCAGTGTCCACAAAGTATGTTAGGTGCACAGCCAGCCATCACCATCTGAGAAAAGAATACAGTTCAAAAGTAGTTATGAAAGTTCAACATCTGCAGAAAACATCCACCATGAGGGCAACTTTATAAAAAAGCTTGTCAGTTATACCCTATACTAGGAATATGGCTTGCTTTAGGTTGTCCATTCAGTCGTGTCCAGACTTGGGGTAACCTCCATCAGTTCTGGAGAAGATATATGTATATTACTTGGAGCTCAATTTCTAAACAGGTGCAATTGTACTGCCCTATAAGAATATGGTTACCTTAGATTGTCCATCTAGTCTTGTGCCCAGACCTAGTGTGTATATGTAATAAGTGCAAGTTCTTTTATTTATCACCTGTAGTCATAACAGTATATGCCTGTAGTAAAAAGTGGGACTGATAGACTACACAGACATGAATTGTCTGTCAAGTGAAATGCTTGATAAGATGATCACACCAAAATGTACAGCCTGTAAAACTGAATATGGTTGAAGGAGCTTGATTATGCTCATGTGGAAGTTAAAATTGGCTGGTATATGGCCTGCAAAACCAGGGTCAAACTAGCTAAACCATCAAAATTCAAAATATAAGATGGTAGAAACTAGTTGGTCAAACCAGCTTGAACCTTAATAAAGGTACACCATGCAACATTTTATGTTGTTTTTTGGTTAAAATGCCAACCTCGTAGTCACGTTGATGGTTAAATGGCTCATTATGGGGTGAATGAAGGCTCTCTCGACTGCCCCTGGTACAATTTCATTACGGTGAACCACTGTCAAAACTGAATGAAACCAAAATCGTGTTTATTACATTATCAGTCAATATAACTATTTGCAAAAGGTCATTGTTGATTCCTATTCTATGGTTTGTATAATGTTCAAAATCCCTTTTTTCATGCAATCCAGATATATTTAGCTCATTAGTACTCCATTGTCACAAGGGTTCAGGGCACTGTACAAAATAAGCACCAAAGTGTATAGCCTACTGTATACTGTATACTGTATTCTGAATGAATGATGAATGAATGAATTATAATTTTACACTATAGTTTTTCCAGGACATTTTAACATTTTAATCAATTTCCAGGTGTTTTCCATGACTGGAAAAGCCACCTCTAAAACTTCAGGATTTCCAGGACGTGTAGGAACCTTGTGTTAAACAGGTAGACTACACAATCTGTGTACAAAAGAGAAAGAATAAAGTAATAAATGTGATGGTAGTAATTGTTTATAGTATTAATAACTGACCTGCAAATTGGTTATAGGTGGGACTTAGGATTTGAGCGGTTCTCAATCACCTCCAATCAATCTGGTAGGCATAGGCCTACCTGACGTTTTGAGCTGACATTCTTTTGACCCTTGACGTAAACTGAATTGGGGAACTCCTTGGGGACTATCTCTTAAATAATATCACTACAAAAATTCCACCTGAACCAGGACCTCCCTTGGCACACATTGTTCAGTCCACCCAAGACGCAGAAATGGAAAAAGAGAATATTCACTCATTTTTACCTTTTGCTTCAAATGCATTTACTATATATATATATATATTTGCTGAGTAGTCTGGAAAAAGTAATAATGTGTTGAAATTTTTCATTTTTTGAATGCTGCAAATACAACAAAGCACTGCAAAGCATTACACGGACCTTGTATGGCTTAACAGAATAATTCCTATGTTATGTTTGGTCTCATTTTGATGATCTTAGTGTAAGTGTTTTAATGCTCATGAAAATTGGTTATTCCTAATATAGATCTCAGGAATCTAGAATTCCTGATCTTTGCAGTACAGCCATGATGTCAGGGGCTCAGGGATAATGATGCCCCTGCCTTGCATAGTCCCTAGGCACCTTGGATTGCTAACATCCTGTATAACATGAAATCTGGCCTTCCAGACCTCCCTTATTTTTTACCTTAAGATTAACTAAATCTTGACCAAATCACCTGTCTATCGCCAGTATTCTGTCAAGGCAAAGAGCCCAGAAATACATGTAGTTCTTATAATAAACTAAAAAAAAAAGTAAACTCGTGATTATGAGTAAACTCCCTTCAAATCATTACTAATATAAAACACCTGATTGTAACAATATTCCTGTATATCCAGTAGCAATATAGTAACTGTTCAAGTTAATAAAACCTTACTGAATGGAGCAACTGCATGGAAGAGATGATGACATAATGCCACAGTTACTCTCAAGCCTGTGAATTCAAGGGTTTGCCAGTGGTGCAAACTTCACAGCTTCTCTCCACGATATTTATAGGGTCTTAGTTTGGGACTGCACACAGATTGTTGATGCTTTCATGTCGGCAGCTCATTAAGACTTCCCCAAGTAGATAATTGATTGCCAGAGTGACAGCTACCTCTCAGCCCTTCCCCTAAGCATTTACTACAGGCATCATCTTCCCCAAACAGCATTTATAAATAGATCCTGAAAATAGTGATGCTATATTTACTTACAGAGTTGCAATAAACAATTGACATAAACAGAAGCATTTATAGTAGGCCTCGTCATGTTTGCTGTGAACACCTGTCCAAACCAAAGAATTCCATATTCTCACTAGCCTATATTTTAAATGCTAAGCAAAACAGCTGGTGCAAACAAATACTATTTTGTGACAGACAGTTGAGAAACTCATTAACAATTTGCAAAAACCTGGCTTCAAAGTTTCAAAGTTAACCTTTATGTAATACAAGACGTTTTTACAAACATATCTGCTATGTACCCAAGACGTTATGAGGCAAGAGCTAAAATAAGAATTAGATTAATAAGATTAATTCAATACCTCACAGACTGCCAAATTATTTCCCTGGTGTGCATGCAAGTATATAAATAAATACTGATATTTCAAAAGACATGTCTTAAATCTTACCCTTTGGATTGCAAAGATGTCTCACACATTGCTAAGTTTACTGCCAGCAACTAGACAGATTGTAACTACATTGCAAAGACCCTGTCCCATACAAGGTAACATACTGCTGTGGCTGTGAAGAGTGTCTGATCTGGTTCTGTATTGACACACAGGACTGAATGTAGCTGTCTTTGATTACTACATTTTAGCTGTGGCTGCAACATTTATTTCTGACTGTCCACTTTGCTGGCAGTCCGACAAACAACTTCACGAGGGACATGAGAGACAGCTGCAACAACTGCAAAATGACTAGGCTAAGCCAGCGCAAGAAAAATGTATAAATCTGAGGCAAAATTCATTTTGCCTTATTCATGCACAATTTATTCTGCATTTATTGTTATGGAGTTTTTCACATGCCTAGTGTTTATATTTGAACAGTGGCTGTAAAAAGTTAATTGTGAGAAAAAATACTTTTTTGTATATAATTAAAAATTTTCACATACTTGCCGTATTTGTGGTTTTATTGTGACTATATATTATTGAGTGTTTTTCTAAA
Organism: Tenualosa thibaudeaui; assembly: GCA_027481765.1. Lineage (NCBI taxonomy): Eukaryota > Metazoa > Chordata > Actinopteri > Clupeiformes > Clupeidae > Tenualosa > Tenualosa thibaudeaui. Next base: position 16,516,423 of record JAIFZK010000014.1, read on the forward strand.
AGTTGAATAAATGGCCTGTCTGGCAAAATGAAAGGGGTCATATTGTCCTTTTTTTCAACAAGTTAACATTGAACTCCACATGCACATCTCTGAAGCAGTTTGCTAAAAATACCACTCAGATTAGGTATCACTTGCATCTTTCAGAACAGGCTGTTTCTCATTACTATAACAGTCTCATTAATATGCATGAGTAAATAAATGCAAAATTCTCATTTCAGTTAGCCAATGAGAGAACCACAATATACAGATCACTCCCATCTGTCCATTGTGACCTTGGCTAGTCTGACGATAGTTAGTTATCTTTGCTAGTTAAATTAAATAGTGCTGTTAAAACATAATCAAACAGCTCTAAAACACACTGCCCAGGGCTGAGTTTCACGATAATGATAATTGTAAGTGGCTACGAGTGAACTAACGAGTGATCTTGCAAACCTTAACTTTTTAAGTGCGTTGTCCAAACATGAGCGTAGCGCAAACGTGCATGCACTGCTCTCAAGATGTTCTTAGCTCATTCTAAAGGAGTGCTGCTCACAGCCAATTCCCAGCAGAGAAGGGCACATCACTAATATTAACATAAATCAATTACAGCAAACAATGTGTTTCTTGATGTCAGTTGCTACATTATATAACAGGGTATTGGCCAAGGCCATCGCTGGAAAAACAACTCCCCCGGAGAACAAGGTAGGGAGACGCTCTCGCTTCCCTACTCCCATCTTCAAGACACTGGTGGATTGTTGTCTCTGTCTGGGTTCTGATCAAGGTTGTCTCCATGGCTACTGGCTGTGTTATCGCTGTGTCACCCTGCGGACTGAGACAGACTGGAGGGCATAAGAAGCAACTCTCTTGCCGTTACACACACAAACTTATACACTTCTACTGACACGCAATCACCGCCCCCATCCACCACCCCTCGCCGCTTCATACCCTCTTATCTCTTACCCTACCCTGCAGGTCATGTATTCTATATGTGCTTATGTGTGCTGAGGTGTTTTTTTGCCCCCCTACACTGTGCTCCCCATTGGAGCATAGTCTAGTGATGCCTTTTTTTCTCCTCCTCTCTCCTCATGTTATGCTGTATTGTGCCTTTCATCCCCCCTAATTTGGAACATGGGTGGCACGGACATCCGCAGCAGCCCCTTGCGCTGGAGTGAGAAATGCATTTTTGATTCCTTTGTATGTCTTGTACATGTGAAGAAATTGACAATAAAAGCTATACCATACCATACCATACCATAGATACAGGTTCTAAATTCTCTCTGCGGTCATTACGGCATCACTTTTGCCTATTCCAGTCTGAACTATTTTCTGACAATGGCACTTATTGTTGTATTCCTCATCACCATCGTATTTTACTATTTCACTTAATTTACTATTCAGTTCATTTCAGTTGTTAACCAACCATCCAAGAATGCCTCACTGGAATTCCAGTATTTTGTTTGTATCTGGTGTCATTGTTAGCAATATGTAGCATTGCTAGCAGCCATGAATCACCTGAGATGCAGTTAGCATGTTATGTCATGTCTTAAAAATCATACAGCACCTGGAGTGACCCCAGCAGAGATTATCTTTCTCTGGTATAGCCAAAGATGTTACTACGCAGTAAGATATCTAAAGTGTTATCAGTCTGGCAGTAATGCACGGCATTCTGTTTGTTAACGTGGTATAAAAACAACAACCTTGGCTGGGAGATGAACTCCATTGAGAGCCAGAGCTCCCTGAATTATGCTAAGCTTCTGTTAAGAGTTCATAGGTAGCTTTTGGTGTTGATAGTTAAGATAAGTTGGGAGAAGAGTACATTGGATGAAAGGGTCAGCTCAGAAGTGAAGAAATTGTGTTGGATGATTATATTGCTTTCTCTCTGTCAGCAACCATCTGCTCCTACTCCCACTGTTTCTTTCTGTCGCAATCTCCAGAATCTGTCTCCTATTCACTTTTCCTCCTTGGTGGCATCTGCTCCACCACCGTCCAGAGGTTTTTCTTCAGGTTTTTTGCGTGTAGGCCTAACGTGACATCTAAATATCAAAAGGCTGTGGCATGACAGTGGTGCAGTACAGTATGACTGTAAATGAAACAAATATTGAGAATTGCCCAATTACCCATGTTTGGAGTATCTGATTTGCATATTGTGATGTCAAATGGACCCACCCGTCATCATTATCGTGTGCACCTGCAAGTGGAACAGGCACCACGGAACGTCTGCATCTCCCTCTCCCTCCCCTGCCAGCTCTACCCACTGCCCGACTCTCACTGTTGAAAGAACTGCCACCATCATCCCTGACACGACCAGATCCTCAAGTCACACTTTTACACTTTCACAACCCCTTTTACCTCTCCCACCCTCCCCGATATTCCCTTCACGGGCCACACCATCACCACTATGCAACGAGGCTTGCACAGGCACACTGTGAGCAGCGCGGTAGAAGGCTCCCACACCTAAACTTTTTCCAGCCCGATTCTCATTACATCCAGTGATACTACCACGTCCCCCAATGCCACCGGATTCATTTGTGTCACCTTCATCAGTGTTAGGGAAAGGGTTGGAAGTGTCTGCTTGTGCACTGCCGTGCCCCGACATGCTTTGCCCAGCCACACCACTGAAAGGCACAGGCATGCTGGGAGAAGAAGGGTTACTGAACGACAGATCGTCAGCTTCTGAAGGCATATATTCGCCTTCAGAATCAGAATGCATAAATGTAATGTAATGTAAATGCTTTGGTAGGACTCCTGTCCACTGTGTGACTGAGAAAATCTAACATGCTGGTCCATTTTTTGGTAAACTAGGAAGAGATGCTGGAAAAGCACCCTTGTTTGAAGTTTTGCCTTCACCAGAGCAGTTCTCACTCTCTGTTCTCACTCTCTTGTGATCATAATGACTCATAATGACTCAGAGAAATTTCCTGTTTTTTCCATCACCAGGTCAGAACTTAAGAAACCTTTTGGATGAAAGGTGAAACGTCTTCAAGCTCCAATAAGAAGTCCAGTTGTATATAACTGAACACTTTTGACAACCCACTGTATTTAACTGCTATTGTGAACATCTTGTGTATTAACTTAGTGTTTAGACCTTTAATGAGAGTTATTTTTGATGTCTGCCAGTGAATTACAGTGAATTACAAAATAAAGAAAAAAGTTGCATATGCTGTTTTTTCATGTTATCTGTGTTTCAGGTGTGATTAGTAGAAATGGGAGAGCAACTCTATGAACCAGATGGGAGGATGCTGAAGTCAAATTGAACAAGCTGATGGTCATCTCTATGGCACATAGTTGTGACATCTAAGGACCATCGCCCTTTTAACATTTTAAAATTGTTCTTACAAGGATCAAGGAGTTTATTGGTAACTTACATTGAAATACTAATGTAAGACATGTAATGAAATTGCATAAATTAGAATATTAGCCCAATACAAGAGAAAAAGAAATATACAGCAAAAGCAAAATCAAATAAAAGGTCATTACTGCATATTGGATCAGGATCCTATGGACCCAGACGTGGCTGGTCAGTTTGTGTCTAGCACCTTCCAGAGATGGAGGAGTGATGTCATGTATGGGATAGGCTATTGTCTTACAACAGCCGGTCAGAAATTCTTGGACTAAACATAACATTGCAACTCTACACAGATGGCTTCTCACATGGCAGAGACCATTTCATTGACCTTTTTGTCTACTGCTCCACATTTCTAGTTTCAACAGGTTAGGTTCAACATTTACATTCTACATCTTTCATTCCTTTAAAGCTATAAAAATTCTTTACATCAAAGAGTTCTCTTCTTCTTTACATCTTGAACAACCACTAGTCAGCTTTATAGTAGTAATATTTTTTGTACATCAATCCAATAAGTGTATGATCTACAGTATGTAAATGATTCCTGTATATGATTTATGTACCTTTTTTGTAATTCAACTTCAATTCAGCCCCATTCTACCCTGTCAAAGGCCTTTAGTTCCAGATGTCAAGTAACATGTGCACTCTTCAGGTTTAAAATCCTCACTGATCTGACATTCATTTTGGAAAGTAATGATAAAACTCAGGTTTACACATCAGCATCTTTGTTAAGGATACTATAGCCTGAATTGAACAGAATAAAATACATGCACAGAGGCCAACATCAGATCAGTATCATGTCAACTATATAATGTTCATACAGTGCATAAAGCAACATGACAAATCCATCTTCAGGTTCATCAGGACCCATTTGTTACCCTTTTTGCATGCTGGGGGGCATGAAAATTCTCCCTTTTCTAAAGTGGGGAATGACAGAAAAAGTTTGAGAACCACTCCACTTCAGCATCCCAATGAGGTAACAGTCTGTCAGGTTGCAGCAGTTGCAAGCACAAAAATTGAACTTCCAATGAGTCAAAAGTCAGAAATTTGTCTTACAGAGTAATCAGTGAATGTGAAACAGTATGTTTTAGTGAATTAAGTGAATATGTAAGGGATAACAATCTGTGAGGCAGTCATTATCATGCAACAACCCCCGACAGAGTGATGCAGGAGCCCAACACATAGCACTGCTTATTACACAACTACCTGTTGAAGATACCAACAATATGACAACCAAGCATTGATTATCGTAGTCGTATAGTCGTTTTAATGATTAGATGACAATGGTCTGTTATACTTAGCAACAGTCCGTTATTTAAGCAATATAACACAAGTAGGAGTGGGATAGATGAAACACAGCTGTGCGCGATATCCGCTAACCAACCCCACAACCACAAGTGTCATATTGATTTTATACAATAGTTCCATTACTAACTGACGAAGCTTTAAGACATCAAATTGTGTTTTCTACTGTTTCATTTTTAATAGTTCATTCATCCTCCGCTCCCCAAAATAGTTCCAAAAATAGCTTATCATCCCACTCCCAAGCAACACAATGCAAATCCCTGCAAATATCTGGTCACCCTACTCTTGAGGCTTTCAGACTTGGAACGTTGGGAAGTCCCATTGATGTGAATGGAGCATTCTATGGAGTGTCCACTTTTATAATAATGGCCACATCTTATTAATATTTCGTTGTGTTTCAACAGGTGAAATGGCAGATGATAGTATGATAAGCAGAGGGAAAAGATCCAATTTATATCTAGACATGAAAATGTATCAACTTCTCCAACAGACAGTAAAGTAGGTCAGAGCACTTGGACAGTTTTCTGATTTCTCGACAATGGTCTCCTTAGAATTGAACAGGCTTGAACAGAAACTGTCTTGTACGCGTTTCGTAAAATACAACAGCTGACATTGCATTATCAAATACAGTGTGTTTGTTAATGTAACCCCTCAAATACCTCTAGGTAGACAATTCTATCCAGTGAACTCAATGTAATTTTAATACCATGAACTAAGTATATAACCTGGTATTTTATTCTTATTAATGAACAAACAGAAATTGTTCTGCTTTAAATTAACCTCACAATGTATACATACAATTTTTTACAATTTTTTATTAGGGAAAGAAAATGATCTCTCCAGATATGCAGTTGAAAACCTTGGGAAATCCCCTGGCACAGAAACAGAGTGTAGCAACTACATGCAATAGATGATCTAGGGTCACGGTTACACTCTAGCCTGGGAACTCAATGGTTTGTGCCAGTACTGAGTTTTACAGTCTCTCTCTATGGCATTTGCACGGCAGAGATTAGGATTGCATTTGCTTATAAACTGCAGATCCTTTGGAGCCAGCAACCTGTCAAGACTTCCCCCAAGTGAATAATTTATTTTTCAACACTCCCTCAGAGCATTTATTACAGATTGACACTTATATCAAATTAATTAGTAATGAATGGCTCAAATACTCCCCCAAAGATATTTATGAGTTAATAAGTTGAAGAAGATGTATCACCTCATAATTACCCCCTGCCAAACCAAGTTAACCTTACAGCATGTTAGAAACAACTAACAAAAAGGAAAAGCTAAGGAGGAGCTAAGGAAAAGGAAAAGGAAAAGAGTTATTAAAATATAGCACATATATAGTTTGTTAAGGTTATTCACTCCCTAAGACTTAACTTACTATGTGCCAGTGCACTTGATAAACTGAAAGTCACACCTTCAAGCTTAGGTAGGTGTGTCACACAGTTGACAGACTTGTTAGTGAGAAAATATTATATTTATATAGTTAATGATATTAAAGATAAATGTATGTAGTTAATTAAAGATATTCAAAAAAGTGATATTCTGAAATCTAACCTCATGAGTCATAAAAATGTCCCATGCTCTGCTAAGATGGCCAGCAGCTGCTAGCCAGATTGAAACCAAATCACTACGACCCTTTTCTGTACAAGGTTATATGAGGTGGGTCTACTCAAGTTCCTCCTCGATGCACATGTCTGAACACAGCCACCTCTGACTACCACATTTCTACTGTGGCTGTTACACTTATTTCCAACTGTCCTCTACTTCTGAACTCAACATCAAGTTAATTATGGACAGTTGCAACAGTGCAGGGAAAACTCTTCAATATAAGTGATATTTTGTTGTGGTTACACAAGCTATTGTAATCATTATCATAAGAGTAAATACTTGTATTCATATGAACATATTTTAAAAAGTATAGGTTTGCTGGTTCAAGTAAATAAAGGCATATGTATCATTGGAATCACCTTTTTATATGGATAATTATGTTGATTGTATTGTTATATTGATTAACTGTGATGAATGACATCTGTTCACTTCACTGTAGATTCAAGCGTTATATTTATGCCGTGGGTCTGGTTTCCTGAACATTGACTCTTAGCATGCTAAGAAGACTTTAAAGATTCTGTATATCTTACCAAAGGTGTTTATTTTTCTACGTTTCTACATATATTTTTCTCTTCAGTCAGCCTCCTAAGTCTTAAGAGGCTGAGTCCACATTTCTGGAATGGACTGTTGTCATTTACGCTTTTTGAGAGTACATGAGATTATTTTATGGCCATTAAAGTGTAGATATCAGCAATACATATGCAAGTCAAAATATAATCAGTGCATCAATATGACATGTATAGGAAATGTGCATTTTAGAGGAAATAAAAACAAAGCAAATTGATTTGTTGTGGCATTTTATCATTTTTATAAAACACAAAATGGAATGCAACCATATGCAGATCTTCTGTGCCAGTAGGTGCACAAGTCGACCAATATGAAAGCAAGCTGTAAAACATGTGTTCAAGCTAAAAACTGTCTTAGCTTAAGAGTGGTCCAGACGACTCTTACAAAAGTATGACAGAAGATATACTTAGCTATGAACTGTAACTTCCTGTCCTATTTCTCCTGTTCCCCTGTCCTTATTATTTTGTATACTCCCGAATGCTCCTTGTGTACTTGCTGGTTCTTCCATGTCATGTTTGCCTGTGGCGCCCTAAGTACCTTGACACGGCCCTACATCCATCTCTCAACACTTCCCCTCAGTATTGTTTATCAGTGGCAATAAGGACTCAGACAAAAAGTGACAAACCACTTTTCCTCATATTTTGTTTATTTCCACAATGTGGTGCCTAATGATTTTATGTATTAGGTAGTGCCTTCCAATTTCTTCTCATGTTTCCACAATTCCACAACATAGCCTATGCATTATTTAAATAAACAATCATACAAGTGTAGACTACATGTGCCTGAAAAACATACCACAACAAATGTATGACATGGTTAGACACAGCAGCTCAAAATGCATAATGTATACATACTGTTCCTAGAAGCCGTGGGCAACAAGATAATATGTCGCTGTTGGGTGAAAGTCCATTTTTTTAACGCTATTGGTCAATGATCATGATGGACTGTGAGTTTTAGACATATTCAACATGCAACTATATGATCATATGTTAAGATATGAGACCAACATGATGTTTAGTTATTTAAAAAATGTATGTTTTGTCATACTTGTTTTGGACATCATTGTTTTCACCTGACAGTGACCTCCAATTTAAGAGCAAGGAGGACATGCTCAGCATTCAGGGGTAACAGCACATTTGGTGGTGTATTTCAAGTCGACTTTAATTATCTACAAATAGAAATTTAAGAAAAAATACAGGATTCAAGACAACGTTACTGTGTTATTCCATTCAAAATACATTTGTTATTAATAATTCTATAAAATAAATAAAACATAAACATTAACCAGTAATATATTTATCAATCAACAGCAATATATTATGATGCATGTATCTACTGCAGAGTTGTGATTATTCCTCATAAAACCATGTTGTGCATCCTCATTATACTGTGTTAAAATCAATAAATCCTGGAGAAAAATGGTTATGCATGCAATAGAATATTTGTAGATATTCTAAAGCCGTGTTCCTACCCCCAAAGATGTCCTATGTTCTGATATATAGCCTGACTAAAACTAGAAGAACTAAAAGTCCCATAGAAGGTGATATGAGGCATGTCTGCATACATGTCTGAAGATGACCACCTGTGATTACCACATTTCTGCTATGGATGTTGCATTTATTTCTGAATGTCCTCTCTGCCTCTGAACTTAACATTAAGTTCATAAGAAATGGCCGCAACAGCTGTGAAATCAGTGGCTGCCTTGGAATCTAGCTTGGTCTCCTAGCCACCTGCTGGACTTTCTATGCAATGTCTCATTATGCTCTCATGTCATAATTGAATCCCAGTGTGACATCAAAGCCATAAGCCCTGAATTCAAAAGACTTAACTGCCACGTTTTGACTTCACGATCGGCTAATCCATACCAGTTAAGTATTTGAGAGTCTTTGGGTTAAGGGAGGATTCAGCCATTGCTTGTTTTTGTTGCCATGTGTTTCTGTCTTTTTTTCAGTTCATCTTTGGCTGTGTTTACAATCTTCTCTATTTTACTTACTACAGCATTAGTGAATAACTATACAGAGCATAATTATTAGTGCAGCAGATAGTGACAGGGATGGCAAACAAAACTTGTTTGTTGTTGCACCATTTTTATGTAAATGTACATATTGCTGAAACAATTCTATCAATACACTCAATTATTTTTTCTTACTGAACTAGGGCTATTGATTAATTCACTTGCATTTGCTGAAGCTCTTTGCTTCTTGTTCTTCAATTGTCTTTATTATCTCTTCAATATTTTTTCTGCTTTCATTTATTTTAGAATGACCTCTTCACTATTTCCACTATTATCTATGAATTTTAGTTCATTATAAAGTCTAAGGATTGTGATTTAACTTACCCAGAAAACTGTCTTTCCTATTGTTATCTGCCCAACTCCTAACAACCTACTATTATCTGTAAACAGTAGAGATGCAGCGATACACTTAACCCACGATACAATACAATTCACAATATTAAGGTCACAATACAATATGATATCATACAATTTTAACACAGACAAATTATGATTATGAAAAGTGAAAATATGATAATTATGAAATTATGATTATGAAAAGTGATTTGCCTTTTATTAAAGCTGCCATTAAAATAGTACTGTAACTATTTTTGGAAGAATTTAAATGAACCAAAATATGTAGGCCTACCTTAATTTAGCAGGGTTAACAGTCATTGTCATTACAGGTTCTGTAATGCTTTATGGGTTGATTGGTGGCTGTTTTGACTCCTGCTAGTGCATCTGGGCAGAGATATGGAAACTGCAAGGTTCAACCGTGGTCAAGTCTTTATGGAGCCTCAGGTCTCATGAAGTAAACACGACGTAGCAACAGGCTCTGTAGGGAAAAATGCGAGCACAAACCTGGCATAAACTGAGAAAACAGCGAAGAAATGGCCAATCCTGCATAGGGAGGCTTTAAGGGTAAATAAAGTTAGAGCAAGTGGTTAAATCCGGTAGCCAACACCATCAGTTGCTTTGAAGCTAGAACTGTCAGTAGTTAGAAAGCACAGTAGGCTATGCAAGAAGACGAAAAGTCTGTGCAAGTTTAGGCGTGTCTGGTGAGTGAGCATCTAGGTTGTGATTTGTTGTCTGCCTAACTAACTACTATAATCTGGACACGATCAACTGCATTAAACTAATAAACTATTTTCTATTGAATTATTGAATTAATTAACTGCTTTAGCTCAGTAGCCTTTTATCTAAATAAAATTGGTCTATTAATTAGACCACTTTATATTTGTGTGGTTGCTGAAGCAAGTCTCTTTGCTTCTTGCTCTTAAATAATCCATATTTTTCCATGTTTTTCCATTTTTATTTATATATTACTTGCCTATCCAGTATTTTCTGCTTTAATCTATTTATTTGATTTCATCTGAACTTTATAGGGCACTCCCTCATGGTGAGGTAGGCCTGAACAAGACAATCCCCATACCATGCCAGTTCTTACCCTAACTCTAAGCCTAACCCCAGGGCCCCAGGCTCACCACCCAGGGCCCAGACATGCATGCCAGCTTTTACTTAGAAACTTTGAGAATTCTATCTCCCATTGTTCATGGAATTCTACAAAAATTGTATCTTACCATTATTGCCTTTCAGCTCTCTGTAAACATTTTTTGTAAGTTATTAGTGTTTCATCAGCCGTTTAGTACAATACACAATAATTTACCAACTGTCAATAGTATGTAACTACCAGCTTTTCCTACCAACAGCCTAGCAACAACCTCAGCTACCCTAACAACTTCCTAGTAACCTCTTCTGCAATGACAACCTAGCAACCTATATGACTAACTTAGCAACAAGCATAGCAGCCATTGTTACCAGCCTAGCAATGGCCTAGCAACAACCTCAAATACCCTTTCAACTTCCTGGGAACCACTTCCATAATGATGACCCAGTGATCCAACATAGTAACCAACTTGATTAACCTAGCAACCTCAGGTGAAGGCGGGGAAGAAAATTAGGGTGAGGGGGGCAGACTCATGCCCAAAAGTCCATAACACCCGTCTCCCTCTATGTTGCACTAGAAAGCTGGATTGTCCTGGGAACAAAGTGCCTCCTCAGTCTGTTTGTTGAGCAAGCCAGCAGCAACAAGAGTCTGCCACTGAACATGCTCTTCTGTGCAGTGAATGCAGACAGAGTGGAGTGGGTGGCAGTCATTGTCCACTGACATCAGCTTACTAAGGGTCCTTTTATCCACCACTGATGTTAAGGCCTCCACTTTACCAACCACAGAACTGGTCTTCCTCACCAATCTGTCCAGTCATCCAACGTCTTTCTTCTTAGCATTGCCTCCCCAGCATACTACATCATAAAAGAGGGCACAGGCCATGGCAGACAGGTAAAACATCAGGATGTATTTGCTGCAGATGTTGAAGAATCCCAGCCTCCTCAGGAAATAGAGTCTACTTTGCCCTTTCCTGTACAATGTATCAGTGTTTGCAGACCAGTCCAGTTTATTGTATGACTTGACCATCTCCACACTAAACCCATCACTGGAGACTGGTAGCAGAGGGGAGTTAGACCTCCTAAAGTCCACCACCATTTCTTTGGTCTTAGTGGTGTTCAGCTGCAGGTGTTTTGTCCTGCACCATCTCACAAAGTCCTCCACCAGTCTCCTGTATTCACCCTCCTGTCCAACCCTAATACACCCCACTATTGCAGTATCATCAGGAAATGTGGCATAGCTCAGAGTTGTACTTGAAGTCTGATGTGTACAGGGTGAAGAGGACAGGGGAGAGCACAGTTTGCTGCGGTGTACCAGTGCTACTGACCACAGTGTCAGATGTATGGTTCCCCAGTCTGGCCTACTTGGGTCTTCCAGTGAGGTAGTCCGTAATCAAAGATACTAGGCATAGATCCACTCTTATCTGCAGCAACATGTCTCTCAGGTGTTTTATGTTGAAGGCACTGAAAAAGTAAAAGAACATGACTCTCATAGCACCCCTCCAGTTGTCCTGGTGAAAGGACACAAAATGTGTGGCTATAAGCAGTCCTTATTAAGGTCCATGCAGAACTTGATCGCCCTAAGGACCCCAACATATGGAGGCAGTCTGCTACACCTTGACATTTTTAAGTTTTTCATCTAACTAAAAACAAAAGTGCAAAAGTGGCACATATGGTTATTACGGTGGCTGCGAGATGCCATGGGAAAAAAAATTGCGAGATCTCGCAAAACTTTTCTGAGAATTGCTCACTCCAGTGGAAGATTTATGAGGTCACATATCAGAATTTTATTCTTTTGAAGCTCTTTCCAATCCAAGCTCTTTTCACAGCTCAATCTAAGCTCTTTCGCAAAGCTTTGGGGCAAGGTAGGGTAAGATCTCGCAATTTTTTTTTCCATGGCCACCATAGGTTATATTCTAGAAGACCTTAGCAATAATAATATAAGAGTAAAGTGAATGTAATGAAATTAGTTTTTATTATAATTCTGTGTAAATACAACTACACAAAAACCTATTTTCAAAGGATACCATACCACACACTATAAATATATCTGGCTAAGACTTTTGAAGTTTGAACCTTGTAAACATGTGTTGACTACATAAAAGTAAGAAGAACATTCAGAAATGTGCTGTAGTTTCAATACAAATTGTAAAAAAGTAAAACAAACTGAAGCCAGTGGCTGTTTCAAATGAATACTGATTAGATGGGTGTATCACACCATTAACTGCCCCCTCCCCTCTGTCATTGTCCATGTGTCAATGGCTGTCATTGCTCACCTGTCAATGGCTCTGCCAGGGAACCTTGCCCCAAAGCTTTGCAGAAGAGCTTAGATTGAGCTGTGAAAAGAGCTTGGATTAGAAAGAGCTTCAAAAGAATCAAATTTTGACATGTGACCTTATAAATCTGACCTAATAAAACTGAAGTGAGCAGTTCTCATCTCAGATGCCAAGCAATAAAACAGTTTCTGTCTTGCTGAAGGCAAAGGTAGACGTTGCATGTATCACACTTCCACTGAGTTTTTGTTTTCGTTCCCTGCAGCCTGCAGAACACACAGGCTCTGCGACCATCACCGCCCCTCTTCTCATCTGCGCTGAGCTCAATCCCACAAACTGGCATGTGAGTCTCTCCAGCTGTCTGCACAGGGGCCTTTGGGAGCTAAGAAGTCAGTGGTACACCACACAGCTGTGCAGTGAGCTGCTCCATGAACTGCTTGTGGCTCATGCTTTCCTCCTGCTTGTTTTGCATGAGTTCTTTGTGGAGGATGAAGGCATTTGTTGCAGCAATGTCCAGGAAGTGCAGAAAGAGCTTCTTGTAACACTTTGTAGTTTTTTGCTGTTGTGTAGTACTGGATCAACTGGTCAGACAAATCCACACCACCCATGAACTTTTTGTATTCCAGCACAGGTTTGGGGCAGGGAACAAACTGTTGACCAAGCACCCTGTCTGCTTTTCACTCTTCACTGAACTATATCCCCAGTTTGGGTGGCATGGATGGTGGTGCAGACAGACACCTCTCGTGTATCCATCCACTTCGTATAGACGACAGGTCCACCTCTTATCCATGATTCAAAGATTACAAGTACAAAGTACAAGTACAAAGATTGTGACAAGGCACTCTGGTAAAGTGAGAGTTGGACAGGTTACAAGACAAGTGACTCTATCTCTGATATTTTCAAGCAGCCCAGTCTGTTTATTTAAATTAGTGTGTGTGCAAATACATAAAATAAAAGAGATTTGAGATTTACTGGATGTACAGGGGGGGAAAACTAATTGTAGTGACCATCATAAATGGAGAATGGGTCTGAACCTGGGGCTCCATGAGTACAGGGCACTGGATGCTAACTGGCTGAAGCTAACCCTCCAAATCCTGTCAAGCTTTTTGTAGTCTTCTGCAATGTAATTTTGAGAACTGTGCCATAAAATCTACAATAAGAAACTGTCTTGTTTAAGACCAAGTTTCCATAATGTAAACATAGTTTAGAATAATAAAAGTAAGGTGCAGATTTTACATTATTTTCTCAAAGCATAGGCAGTTTCACACAAATGTTGAAATAGAAGTTATGTTAGAGGGAAAATATGCACCACCTAAGGTAAACGGCATGCATCAATGAATAACTCATGTAGTTCCATTCATTTCCAATGCATAACTTTATCTGCTGACATAAGAACATCTTGTTTTTTGGGTTTGCTCCCACAGAGGAATATGTTTGCCCTATTCATGATAAGTTCAGAAGTTGGACTGTGCCACTGCAGAAGACATGCCAGGCATGGCTAATCGCACTGTGTACACCACAGTCAATAACATTTCTGTCCATTATATATTTAGGTTTCCCTGAAGAGTCCACTGAGGAATCCTTTAGATAACAATGTCAAATAGGCTTTCCTCCATGGATTACATACTGTACCAGATCAGAAGGGTCAGTGTCTGTGGATATCCATTCCCCTTATTTGCTACATGACGTCCTTCATGGTTGGAAGTTCTTGGATGCACATCCCAGTCAAAAGATATCCATACATTGGATTAGATGTTCTAGAGTGCTTGTTTAGTCCACTTGATGTCCAAACTGATGGTTTCACATCTGGTATATGGTATGAGTTCTTAGTCTGTCGGCTGGTTCTTCATCTCCTCTGCAGCCTAGATAATGTGGACTAATGGAAGACTTTCAATAAGCATTTCAATAATACACTAGATACCATGTATAGTTATCTCTGAATACAGAAAAAGAAAACAACATAGATTGGTAATGACTTTCTTGGCCTTGTCCTCAGCATTTCTGTCCTTCTTGGCGATGTTATCAAACTCACCTTTGACCTGAAGCAAGTCAGTCCCAAGCTTCTTGGTGTTAATCAGACCTGTGTTGATTTTGTGCGATGAGAGGCTTTGCGTGATCTAGCATCTAGCATCTAGCATTGTCACATGTGGTTTGACTTGAAAGGTTAAAGATTTCTTTACTTTTTCACAGTAAAGAAGCAAGCAAGCGAGCCACATATCTTTTACCATTTGTCAACACCCTTCATCACTTTTACATCATTACATCATTTGCACAAAAGGCTGAGAAATGGACACAATCCTACTGCATTTTTTACACTCAGCAACCATATGCATGTGACAATAAATTGTCACTTGTATACTTGCAATACATTAATAAATAGTGGGTGGGTTTTTTTCTGTTATCATGGGTATAAATAGCCTTTTATTACTCTATTACTTATTTCTACCCGGGGTGCAAATACACACTCTGTAAATATGTTTTGTGGTTTTTTACAGCATCATGGAGTGGGTTATTTGCATAAAGAAGCTTTGCATCAGGTCACAGAGTGTTGTTCACAGATGTCTTTTGCCACAAAAGGGTTGAATGGTCTGGAGGCTAAATAGATATATATTTTTAGAATACAAAACATCAATCAATTAATTCATATGTTGTTGTTTTTTTTTGTTGTTGTTGTTTTTTCTTTGAGGCTGACAATGTCATACCTTTATGACCACATCACAAGTGGTCTGAAAAATATTGGTCACTTGTATATGTGAATATCCAATATAAAAATGTAAACACACCTCAAAATGATATTACAAATGGAAGAGATTAATCAGTATAAAATAACATACACTTGTGATGCAATGAAGGTAAACTTTTATTAAGTACTTGTAACAAGGTAGTCACATTAAACAAAATATTATATCCAGATGAGATACAAGTGACAAGGCTTAATACGGTTTACTCTGCAGTCTCTTTGCCCTTAAAAGAGAAGAAAAGAAATTTAATATAAATTTATGACAAACTATAAAAAAGTCTGAAATATATTATAAATTTCATTTACATTTCCAGTGTCACGACTCTTAGCCCTGAGCTTGTTGACCTGGGACTCAGCAATGTCAGCACGCTCCTCAGCCTCCTCCAACTCATGATGCACCTTCCTGAGTTTAGAGAGGTGGCCGTTGGCTTGTTGCTCCTGTGTTAAGGAAATAAACAGATTGAATATTGAGCAATTCTGTTCCAAACTCAAACAGGCATGCTTATCCTATAAGATTTTCAAGTATAAGTTTTGAAGAAATCACTCACAGCTTCCTCAGCCTGTCTCTTGTAGGCCTTGACCTTCAGCTGCAGCTTGTCAACCAGAGCCTGAAGTCTGGCAACATTCTTCTTGTCCTCTTCACAAGTGCAGAACTTGAAATGAAATCTTACTATGTTATTTTGTCTACTACTAAGCCCAAACATAAAATGGTAAAAACCCCCAAAGAAAATTAGCTGTTAATATCCAACATACCAGCAACAACTAAAACTGTTCCTTTTACACAAAATTACTAACTAAACAGCATCATAGTCCTGGAATTCTCCATTCTTCAAAGATAACACCCACACACAAATTTACTCCTTGTTTACATAATGTTCAGCTTTTATTTGGCTTCACTGTGATGTAAAATTGTTTGGTACTGTTTGACAGTGAAAGGTAAATGCTGTACCTGGTAGGTGAGCTCCTTGACCCTCCTCTCATATTTGCGGACTCCCTTAACAGCATCAACACCACGTCTCTGTTCAGCTTCCACCTCATTTTCCAGCTCACGAACCTTAATCATGAGAATATATATGTTATATATATATATATATATATGTGTATATATATATATATATATATATATATATATATATATATATATGTGTGTGTATGTTATATGTTAAACACTATTTTCCAATACTGTGGGATTTGTTAACATGCATGTTTTGATGCATACCCTAGATTCCAGTTTCTGTTTCTTGCCACCCTTCATGGCCAGGTTCTCAGCCTCATCCAGGCGGTGCTGCAGGTCCTTCACAGTGATCTCCAGGTTCTTCTTCATCCTCTCCAGATGAGCGCTGGTATCCTGTTTCTTCTTCAGCTCTTCTGCCATCATGGCAGCCTAGATAAGGTGGGAAAAACTAGTTTTTTGCACAAGACAACACCTGTATACCGATAATATACAAAATTCAAAGAGAAAACAACCTACATCAGTGATGGCTTTCTTCTCAGCATTTTTAGCCTCCTGGATGATGTCATCAACCTCACCTTGGACCTGGACCATGTCAGACTCAATCTTCTTCTTTGTGTTAATCAGACTTGTGTTCTAGAATTTACAAACCAGAGCATGTCAATTAGCTGAATTGGAGTAAATGTTGATTTCATTATTTAAAAAAAAAAAACTACCTGGGAGTGCAGGAGGCCAACGCGCTCACTGGCATCAACCAGCTCCTGCTCAGCCACGTTGCGGCCTCTTTCTGTCTGCTCCAGGGCAGATCTTAGCTCCTCAATCTCAGCCAACATTAGCCCATTCCTGCACTCCACCATGGCAATCTGCTCCTTCGTGTTCTCTTGGCCTCTGACGGCATCATCAAGGTGCAGTTGAGCATCCTTAAAGGAAATATAGTTTTATAGTATATTTTAGTATACATTTCACTTGATGCAACTCATCCTCTGACTTTACTGACCTTGAGTTGACCCTGCACATTTCTCAGCTGTTTCTGGGATTCAGCAGCCTGGCGGTTAGCATGGCTCAGCTGAATCTCCATTTCATTGAGGTCTCCCTCCATCTTCTTCTTGACTCTCAGGGCATCATTCCTGCTTCGCCCTTTGGCTGTTCCTCTTGATCTGCTCCATCTCCTCATCCTTCCTTTCAATCTCACTCTTGACTTGGTTGAGCTCAAGCTGAACACAAAGAATCTTGGACTCCTCATGCTCAAGAGTTCCCTAAAATAGAAAGCAATGCATCTATGACATTAAATTGTTTCCTTTCTGATGTATATCATATTGTTCTGATGATGTCTGACTGAAGGCCTACCTCAGCTTCTTCTAGGGCTGTCTGGATCTCAGCCTTCTCTGTCTCAACAGTCTTCTTGGCCTTCTCCAGCTCATGAATGCTCTTTCCAGTCTCACCAAGCTGCTCAGTCAAGTCAGAGACCTCCTCTATAAATATACATTCAAAAATATGACATTTAATATACTTTAATGACTACAAAGAGTAGAGACATGTCAGTATAATAACTGCTTTTATGTCTCAGGTCAACCTATGTTGGAGATTCTTGTTCTCCCTTTTTAGGGTCTCCAGATGGTCAAGAGACTCCTCATAGGAGTTCTTCATCTTGAACAGTTCAGTGCCGAGAGAGCGAGCCTCTTTCTGTGCACCCTCCAACTCTGCCTGGCCTTCCTCATACTTTTGCTTCCATTCCACCAGAACCTTTGAGAAACATATTTGTTCATTCACAAGATATGATCTTGTGATAACGATTCAGGTTCAGAATAAGTTTCACATCTTGTGTATTAGATACGTCTAGTACAATACCTTACCTTATCAAAGTTTCTCTGTTTCTTGTCAAGATTGGCAGCCAGAGCATTGGCTCTCTCCACATCAATCATAAGGTCCTCAACTTCACCCCGAAGTCTCTGCTTGGTCTTCTCCAGAGAGGCACACTTAGAGTTCACAGCTTCAATTTGTTCTTCAGCATCCTGCAGCCGCTGGGCAAGCTTTTTCCTAATAAAGGAATGAATTTCAGTCAGAAGATATGCTGGCTCTCTTGAAGGTTTAAGTATAACATAATGATAATAATAATCATAATAAACATAATGATCTACATCAATATTCTATTTATTTTTAGCATGTTTGGTACATACTTGGACTCCTCAAGCTCCTCAGTGCGCTGAATGGCATCAGTTTCATACTTGCTCCTCCACTGAGCAACCTCACTGTTGGCCTTGGACATGCCACGCTGAAGTTCAGCCTTGGCTTCCTGCTCCTCCTCAAACTGCTCCCTCAGGAGGTCATAGTCATGGCGTGCAGACTGAACTGCATGGGCCAGGGCATTCTTGGCCTGTTGGTGTTATAGAATTTGTATTACTAAACAGATGTACACAATGTCGTTGATATATGTGGTGTGCTATTATGTCCAGATTCTTTACCTTGACTTCCTCCTCATTCAGTCTCTTCAGCTCCTCAATTTGCTGAGTGAAAGCCTGTTTGCTTCTGGTCAGCTGAGAAACGAGGGCATCTTTCTCCTCAACTTGACGCCCAAGCTCACCTAAATGACATTTGAGCTTTTGTCATTCATATCTTAAATCTAAAAATGACTTATCATTATATTCAATATGTCGTACCATTTTCAGTCTGGAGTCTTGCTCTCTGAGAGCTGAGGTCGTTGATCTGGCAGACACCCTCATCACTCTTGCCCTTGACTTCACTGAGTTGGTCCTCAAGTGTGCGGCACATCTTTTCAAGATTTGCCTGTGAAAATAAACAAGTAGTTACTTAATTGTATGGGAAACAGTGTACGTTATTGTGAAGTACCAAATGTAGGCTGGTAGATTTAAACAAAAAAACATGTTTACATCTCACCAACCTTAGCTTTGGCAACAGCCTCCATGTTGCTGGAGAGATCATCAATTTCCATCTTATATTCACTTTTCTCTTTCTCAAGCTTCTGCTTGACACACTGAAGGTTGTCAATCTGCTCTCCCAGCTCAGCCACACTGTCAGCCTGCTTCTTGCGGAGAGCTACAGCAGTGGCTTCATGCTGCAGGGTGGACTCCTCAAGGTCACGACACAGCTTCTGGAACTCAGCCTCACGCTTCTTGTTCATCTCAATTTGAGCAGCAGTGGCACCACCAGCCTCCTCAAGCCTCTCACTGATCTCCTCAAGTTCCCTGGAGAGGTCAGCTCTCTGCTTCTCCACCTTAGCGCGAGCTGCACGCTCAGCCTCAATCTCTTCCTCCAGCTCCTCAATGCGGGCCTATTGATAACTTTAAAATATTACTAAAACAAGATAGGATGGTTCTGAAATCCATTTTATTTGGTAGGAAGTTATTGTCGTACCTGAAGCTCTTTGATCTTCTTTTGCAGCTGTGCACCCAGTGACTGTTCATCTTCAATCTTACTGAGAAGCTGGCTTGTCTCAAAGTCTTTCCTGTTTTACTGTAAATTAAAACAATATTTGGTTAATAATCATTGTAATGGGTCTGAAAGTTTTTAATGTTTTATGAGAGCTGCTTAAAGGACTTCTACATTACTTCTTCAGTTTCTCCTCATACTGTTGCTTGTCATTCTCCAGATCCATGATGTTCTCCTGGGACAACTTCAGATCACCCTCAAGCTTTCTCTTGGCTCTCTCAAGGTCCATGCAGAGCTTTTTCTCTTGCTCCAAAGAACCTTCAAGCTGTGAAATTAATGAATTAATTAACTAATAGTGCACAAATGCTGCATCAACTTGCAGTTTAGACAGTGGTCCCATAACTCACATCATCCACTTGCTGTTCAAGCTTGGTCTTGGATTTTGTCAGAGTGTTGACTTTGTCTTCCTCTGCTTGAAGATCATCAAGAGTTTGCTGGTGAGCCTCTTGGAGCCCTTTCTTTTCCTTGGTCAGCTTAGCAATGGACTCATCCTGTGCAGCCATTTCTTCAGTAAGGTTTATAACCTGTTCATAGAAGATGTCAATATAAAGCACAAATCAGGAGCCATGGTTTCAACAAAAGTACCTGTTGGTTTTCTGCCTTTTCATGAAGTGCCAAACCTTGTGATTTTAAAAGCACAACCTTGTTCTCAGTGGCATGTTTCTCCTTCTCCACTTTGGCCAAGGTCAGCTCCAGATCATCAATGTCTTTCTTGAGCTCAGAGCATTCATCCTCCAGTTTCCTCTTTTTAACAGTCAGCTCAGCGTTGATTTCTTCCTCATCCTCCAGTCTCTCTATGGTCTCTTTGAGTCTGGCTTCAAGTTGAATCTTACTCTTGATCAGACCCTCACATCTCTCCTCAGCATCTGACAGACTCTCTGAGCCCTACGGTAGATATGATGAAAGGACGAAAGCCGATTTATAATAAAACCACAATTATCACACTAATTTACAGTGATTTGTAAAGACAAAAGGAGGTATGACCATAAAAAATTATTTTCAAATGTATTGGATCATTTAAAAATTAAAACATACTGATGACACTTGGAGTTGCAGGTCATTTCTTTCTTGCACCAGAGTGACCATCTTCTCCTCCCGTTCTTTTTTCTTGGTCTCTGATTTTGCATAATCCTCTTTGAGTTTTGTAAATTCCTCTTTCATGTTAGCAAGCTCTTTTTCTGTCTCTGCACTCTTTAGAAGAGGCTTGATCTTGTAGTAAACCTTCATCCATGGCCAATGCTTGACATTCATGAAGGAGCGGATGTTGTACTGGATGGTGTAGATTGACTCCCTGTGAATTACATGTCACATTTAAATGCCATATATCAGTGAGTAGTCCATATACAAGAAGTAGTGCTCACAGAATTTTTTTTTCAGTTAAATTTTTCAAATTGTGTAAAAGTGTCAATATCAATATCACTGAATTTCCAACATTTCTAATTATTTCAGTGCTTGCAAATAACCTTCTCTCCATCATCTTGACAAATTCCCTCCTCATCAGATATGCACGGCAAAGAGCCTGAGTCATTGTGACCGAGTTTGCCAGTTTCTCATCTCGCATCTCCTCAAGGGTACCCAGAAGACCGGCTTTAAAGAACACCTTTGAGTTAAGAAAATATCCTGTATGAGCAGCATATAAGGAAAGATGTATAACTCACAGAAAGATACATGACTTATTTTGAATTACGGATCTGCTATTAGAATTGTACCTTAGTGTGCCCAAACTTGTACTGGGTGTGATCAACATCAATTGATCCCAAGAGCTTCTCAGCAGCCTTCTTGTTATCAATGAACTGACCCTCAGGGATGACACTGGCATACAGCACCTTGTATCTGTAAAATAGAAATAAGGAGTTTTTCTGGACTTAACAGCAATTGAACACATCCTAACCCCTCCCCCCTCAGTGTTTTTTTTGTCAATTCACCTCTGCTTGAAGTCACCATAAAGGATTCTGCTTGGGAAACCCTTTCTGCAGATTCTGATACCCTCCAGCACACCCTTGCACCTGAGCTGATGGATGACCAGGAAGTTCTGCATAAGACCTGTCAAAAAAGCATTATTTTTACATAAATTGAGGCTGTACATAGTACAAGCTCTTGTCAACATTCTCCACCAAAAGCCATTTACCTGGTTTCTTAATCTCGTTTGGAATCAGGCAACGCACAAAGTGAGGATGGGTGCTTCTCAAGTTGGTCATCAGTTTACCCAAGTTCTCCTGTTGAAAGGAATGCAGTCGAATTATCCTTTACCGATAATTAAGATGAATTAACTGATATGTTTGTTAGTGGCTAGATATACATACTCTGAACTGTGAGGACACAGTCTGCATGGAACTATCCTTCTTCTTACCACCCTTCTTACTGCCACCAGACTCTGTTAACATACAATGATGAAGTCAATAATTGAATGAAATAGAAATTTGTACATTTTTTGTAAACAAATTGACATTTTTGAATTAGCTCAGACTTGTAGAATAGTTTTAGTTACCCTCAACAACAGGTGGATAAAGAATAGGCAACAGTTTCACTCCTGACTTCTGGTAGAGCTGCACCACAGACTCGTTCAGTGGATCCTTGTTCTTGTCCAGCCAGCCCTCAACATTGTAGTCCACAGTGCCGGCATAGTGCACCAGGGAGAAGTGGGCCTCAGCCTTGCCTTTGGCAGGCTTGGGTTTCTGGAAGGCATTGCACTTGCCAAGATGCTGGTCATACAGCTTGTTCTTGAAAGTAGTGTCAGAGGCCTTGGGGAACATGCACTCCTCTTCAAGGATGGCAAAGATACCCATGGGCTTTTTGAAAAATAAGGGATTATTTAAGAATTTACAAGAAATCTCATTAGATTTTGTGCATGAGTGAATTTTTCATGATGAATTTTTAAAAATATATTTTATATATTACTCACCTTCTCAATAAGCTCAATGCAAGTAGCCAAGTCCATACCAAAGTCAATGAACTCCCAATCAATACCCTCTTTCTTGTATTCCTCTTGCTCCAGAACAAACATGTGATGGTTGAAGAACTGTTGCAGTTTCTCATTGGTGAAGTTGATGCACAGCTGTTCCATGCTGTTGAACTGTGAGTGGAGAAATAAAATAAAGTAAAAAAATAATAATTTATAATGTTAGAATATGCTCACATAAAAAATCTCAAAGCCAGCGATATCCAGCACACCAATGAAGAACTGCCTTGGCTGCTTTGTGTCCAGCATCTGGTTGATACGGATGACCATCCACAAGAACATCCTCTCATAGATAGACTTGGCTAAGGCTGACACAGAGTTATTGACCTAAAACAAAATGCCAAAGTGGTAGCTCAGTTGTCACCAACCAAATAATGATGAACATTTATGATGAAAGAAAGGCATAATCTTTGGTCAAATGTTTTCCAAACAATATCTAAACCTTGTAATGGGAGAATAATACCTGTGGCACAGTCTGACCCTTGGTGACAAACTCATTTCCGACTTTCACCCTTGGGTAGCACAAAGCCTTCAGCATATCAGCAGAGTTCAAGCCCAAGAGATAAGCAACTTTATCAGCATCTGTAAATAATTACATGCTGTTGAAATTCTGCTGTGATGAGTTTATCAATACTTTCCTCTATTAAAGCCTAAAGTCAAATTACAGTCTGGAGAAAATTCACTAAACAATTACATGTTAGTCTTTGTAAAAGACTAATTGTGTAACTAATTGTGATTACAACAGTATATGCAACTATAATTATTTGCTGTTTAAATTTTAGGTTTCTTTTCACTTTTCACAGGTAGCTGTAGGTAATACATTTAAAAAATAGTTAAAATTTTTAAAAGGTGGATATGTAAATCTGGATACTGCAGTCTTATATGATTTAATGACATCAGTAAATAAATCCTATGACTAGAACTCATCAGTGAAGTTTTTAAACCTACCTTCAGTGCCATCAGGCCCAGTCTGCTCCTCACGCTGCTTCTGCTTGAATTTCATGTTTCCATGATGGATCACAGCACCAGTCAACTTGTAAATGGTGGTTTTCTCCTCATTACTGAAGCCCAGGATGTCAATGGCAGTGTGCAGTTACAAGGTTCACATATATTTTGAGTAAAATATTCTTTCATTGTCAAGAACAAAATCATATGAATAACTCACAGTGGCCACCAACCCCTCTTTGTCATCAATACTGGCCACAGTGATCTGACCCTGACTGCACATGGGGAAATCATAGGGTTGTGATCAGGGACATCTCTGTAGAGGGTGGTAAATTAGAGAACATCTTAAATTGATTTTGTTATGACTGAAATGCTCTACTGCAGACAGTTGGAACTATACTACCTTACCAACTAGCTCAGGCATGTGGTTGGTCATCATCTGGTAGAAGATGTGGTAGCCTCTCTCATCAGGAAGCTGGAATGTCACTCTTGACTTCTCCAGCAGATCTGTTTAGAAGATCTTTTAATGCAACAAATATCAGGCAACAAATATTGTGTAATGATAGTGGACATTATACTTACAAGTCTCAATATCAGCACTAGCCAGTTTTCCAGTTGAGCCAAAGTGAATTCTGATGAATTTACCCTGTGTGAAATAATGTCCCAAATTCAGACTCAGTCTATAGACAAACTATTGAGGTTTGTGGGGAAGGAAATTAACTTACAAAACGGGAGGAGTTGTCATTCCTCACAGTCTTGGCATTACCATAAGCCTCCAACAGTGGGTTGGCAGCAATGATCTGGTCTTCAAGAGAGCCCTGCAAAAGGCATTTATATTTGTGTTATGCAAATCTTTGGCACATTAGAACACTTTTAATGGATATCTGCATGTATGTCCATGAATTAATGTGAAATAGCTTCCAAGTCTTTAAAGATTTCGTACCTGGAGTTTACCAGTGGCCTGTGGTTCTTGCTTCTTCTTGTCACCACCAGCCACTGCAATTGTTGCAAAGTACTGGATGACACGCTTGGTGTTCAAAGTCTTTCCAGCACCAGATTCTCCGCTGTGTTACACAGAATATATTCAGTTTTCCGACAATAATCCTGTGATAAGTTAAAATGTCTCTTAAAACAAATGTCATTTTGATTAACACTTACATAATCAGGACAGACTGGTTCTCCCTGTCTGTAAGACACAGAGAAATAGAGATTTAGTTTATGGCCAAATTCATAATATCATTATAGCATTAAATTACTTAGATTAAATGCTTACCTTGGAGCATGAACTGGTATGCGTTGTCAGAGACGGAGAAGATGTGGGGAGGGGCCTCCATGCGCTTCTTGCCTCTGTAGGCAGACACCACTTCTGGGTCGTACACTGGGAGCCACTTGTAGGGGTTCACAGTGACACAGAAAAGCCCAGAGTAGGTCTGAGAGGAAGTAAAAGGTAAATTAGCACTATTGTGTTGTGTTGTGGCAACAAAAATCTCTTTTTTTGCAGTAAACTCGTATAGTTTACGTAGATCATCCATGCTGCATAACGCTCTTTGAGGTTATACAGGACAGCAGCTTCATTGAGGTGGGTCATCATGGCCATGTCCTCAATTTTGTCGAACTTGGGAGGATTCATGGGGCTGACATCAACTTCTTTAACTGTCCTTTCCTGAAATAAAATTATAACCATTTTAAGATATGCATTCAGGTTTTTTTCTGTACAATTAAAATTCACTCATATTGTCCCAACTAAATTACCAATCTTTCTAACATACCTCTTTGGTATCCAAAACCTCAACAGTGACTTTGCCACCATCTCTCTTTTTGATTGTAGCCTTGAGATACAAATCCTCCTTGTCAGCCACATAGCAAGCAGTCTTTGCATCAAAGGGCTTGTTCTGGGCCTCAATTCTCTCCTTCTCAGGCTTACGGAGGTAAATGGCAGCCTTGCCATAAATGGCCATATCCGCATCCCCCATGTCTGCAAGTTACTACTGTAAAATAAAGCATGTCAAAAAGTTAACACTGTCTATGTAGCATTATTTCATAAGGTGCACATGAAAATGGTTCAGCATGCAGCTTATTGTATTTACACTGCTTAAATATGTACGGTCAAAGAAGCCCCTGATCTTACAACAGATTTTCCTATTTAGAGTTCTGTTGGCCTAGAGTTGTCTCTAATGAAGCCACATGGCACTCTTGATTTACTTTGTTATAGTGTCACGTCATGAAATTACATTACAAAAGAGCAGGGCTAATGCTAGTTCGCCCTCAAACCCTAGTAGATATCTAGACAACTTCAGTGTTCAGTGTTTTTCACGTTATGTCAAACATGATTGCTTTCCATCACATTCTGTGGATATGTCAATCAATTCAATTATATTTATACAGAGGCATTTTTGTCTTGTGGCATTTATAAATGTTTTACTCAAATAATAAAACTTAATAAGGACACTTTAGATAGAAATGCACACATATCTAAAGCACAGTTATTTCATAGTAAGTTTAAGTAAGTTGTGATCATATTTGCTGTCTACAATAATGTGTAATTATAATAACAGTAATTAAGACCCTTATTGCACCTACACACTGTACTGTAGCAGTAATCTAGTCTGGAATTGTTGTCACTCATATTTATTTCACTGAAATAACAAGTCTGGAAGTAGTGAATAGAACAGTATTTACAAGAGACATTGCCTGCAAACAATGGGAACGACAGTTAGTACTGATGGGAAAAGAACACAGTTGTACAGTTATATAGCAAATGCATAGTTTCCCTTACTGCTGATGGAATTTATTATCACAAACATTAATGATGAAGTGGAAGGTAATGTTAGGTGCCCAGTCAGTATGATTGGGTAGGCTGGACCAATGATTAGTTGGTCGCAAAGTCTGCACCCATCATAGTGCTGGATTGGAAACAGGTTCAAATCAAGAGTGTCCAAACTCTCATCACAAAGTGAGTAAGGCTGGTTCAAACCAGGCTAGCAATATTAAAGGTCCTAAATGCTATTTAGCTAATGTGAATGTGTAATTTGCTTTTCTCAACTACTGAAATGTTCAGAGAAATCAAATGTAAGACCTTACCTTTTCCCCCTCAAAGTCAGATGAAATTTACACAGAGTCAAGCTGTGCATTTACATTACATTTACAACAAGTTAAAAACACGTAAAAACACATCAACTGCACATAATAGAAACAGCAGTCTCCTCCTGTTCCTGTGGGGTGGCATGAGGTGAAACTCCCTGAAACTCCCCCTGGCCTTGATGTCCACCTCTCTCTTCTACATCTCCTTATATTGGCCATCCACTGAAAACTAAGCAAATCACAAATAAGGCAATAAGGCACCATAAGGCATGTGGTTTGAGTTATTTAAAGATTACATCAACCTCTTTGTCATGCATAGCAGCAATGTAGGTAGTTAACTTCAAAACAATGTTCAAAACAATGTTTTTTTTTTTCAATTAATTTTGAGAAATAATTTCATGTGTATTTAAACTGAGTAATTTATGCATAGACATATGAAACATGGGATGATTTGATATTTTGAGATGCTGTTTATGGTCAAATCTGTGGCTATTTTTAATGATGATTAGGGAAATAAAGTGTATAAAGTTTGTTGGTAAGGTTGTAAGTAAGTGTTAGTAAGGTTAGTACGTTTATAAAGGCTTTCCATGAATATGATTTTCACATAAGATAGTTGACCTTGGATTTTACATCACTATAGTCAATATTCTTATATATTATTCTATATTCTTATTTACTATTTTTGAAATTGTATTTCATTTTCTTTATGTAATATGTATAATTAAAATGTAAATAAATCTGTTCATCTATGTTATTTTGTGTCTTTTTTAGCAAGTATACTAAATGAGTTTCCAGTGGTTTGCAAATTTTAGTGCACTAAATTAGTTTCCCAATGATTTATACAGTCCCAGAAATAAATTGCATGAAATTAATCTGCCTATACTAATGTGGTGTATTCTATTTATGTCTTATGTCTTACACATTTACAGCCTGTATCAGTGGCTCTTTTTTGGCAGTGACAGAACTAGTCAAATTTAGGGCAACTTTCCAAAAGTGCAGGGCACAGCCGTTCTATTGCTGGTGTTCAGTGACACATTTCTTGTGAGCTTTTAACTCATGGACATTCTACATTGCCCAAAGTGCATGACAACCATCATAGTGATGAAATTTTAAAAAAAGTTAGCATCACAAACAAAAAAAACAACTATAATGTCTCTGGAATTCTTTCTTAACCATGTGACACTATGTAAATATTGTGCTATAATTTCTAGGGTTACCATGTTGTTCTATTTGAGTGACCTTAGGGTGTCTCTTCAAATATGTTCCACCCGTTTCCAGCTCCATAGCTGAAACATCAAGCTGTAAGACTGAATGTATTATATTCCATTTCCTTGGAATGACTGTTGAGTTGGATCTGATCATCATCTTTTAAACTGCTCCACCATCACAGTAATTCTGTGTAATTCTTAATCTGTTGCACTCATTCTTGTGGATTTTCTGTCAACACCAACATAAATCAAGTGACTTTAAGCACATTGGGAGAGGGAGTGAATTTGGGGAGGGAATCAACTGGCCTCAAGTGCAAGTGAAGTAGTCAAAGTAGGTAAATATGTTTGATTTATGAGTCTACAGACTCATGCAAAGTTTTGAGGATCTGACAGCACAAATTATATGTTAATGGGTATGATATACACAGCTTCAGTTATTCAATCTTATCATCAGTTGACTGAACTGTTTCTGCACTGTAACAAATAAAATATACAATAACAACAATGTAATGTTTTACATTTAAAGACTGTAAAGTGAAAACTGTGCTTTGCTGGTGACATGCTTAATATATCAGAAAGCTGTTTCTGAAAATTTGTTTCATCAGTTTCTGATGCCACCCGAAGCAATTTGTTCAGTATTTTTAATTCAAGGACACCTCAATGGGGTCAGGCAGAGTGGGGCTTGAACCAGCAACCCTCCAGATGCCAAATGGCCCCTTGACCACTTTTGCCACCATCACCCCATTGGTGAAGGGTTAAATGAGAAATCTGGTGTGAATCAATCCATAGCCCTGTGGTTTGAGGTAACCAAGCAATTTTGGTGTAAAAAAAGAAAATTTGATATAAAATAGACCAAAAAGTGAATCAGAAGCTAACAATAACTGAATAGAGCACAGAAACTCACTCCCAGTTTCATTCATTCAGTTAATGCTCGCTGTCGGTCTGCTATTTGTTCAATAAGTAGCAAATTGGGCTATGGATTGAATCACACCGGCCCTTTGCAAAACTCCCTTTACTTATAAACTGGAAATATCGCTCCTTGTGAGTACTGTTCTTGACTTAACTTTAGTTATTGGTAATGGGTAAATTATACTTTTAAAGTATTGTAATGCCAATGGTTGATGGTAATGTAAGGATGGAAGATGGAGTTGGAGGTATAGGATAATCCGAAGTCATCAGATCAGGTTTATTGCCTATTGCTGTACAACCTAGGCAAACTGGCAGTAGGAGGTGTCCACAATAAAATAACAAACCCTCAACTATACTAAATAAATAACACAACTTACATTACTCACTCACACATCTCACTCAACAACACACTTTATAACTCACTCTTCTCTACTCAGTTTACTGTTTACATCTTAAAACCCTGCTTAATAGCCACACCCCTAATCAGTAACTGTTGTGCTTTTCAACAGTCTAATTGCAGTCAGAAAAAAACTGTAACTGTACAGACCTACACCCCAGGCTGCAGTGGAGCCTGCCTGAGGGCAGGAGAGAGAACAAGATGTGCCAGGAGAGTGTAGAGTTTATTTGTTGTTTCACCTGGTTCTCAATAGGTGGCAGTGTTATTCCAATTGTCCTCTCATCTGACCTCACCACCCTCCTCATGATCCTTTTCTCTGCACTGCTGCTCTCATGCCAGAGCTAGATGTTGCTTGTTCGCACACTTTCAATGGTTCCCCTGTAGAGGGTGGTGAGGACTGTTGGGTTGAAATGGGTCTTTTTCTGTCTCCTTAAGGAGCATTGGTTGGCTTTTTTGATGAGGGAAGAGGTATGCAGGGACCAGGTCAGGCGGTCAGACATATGAACCCCTAGAAACTTCATGTGTCTCCACCGCAGCACTGTTAACGTGGACCAGTATGTGCATGAGCCGATTCCTCCTGAGGTTGATTACAGCTCCTTGGTTTTCTATTTTGGGGTCTAATATCAGCCCAAATTTGGAGAGACGTCATTTACTGTCATTCATTTAAAATGGGATTAAGAATAGTTTATCACACACTATTTCATTCAATTCTGTGAGTTCTGCTATGCATTTTGATATATTCTGTCAGATGATGAACAAGTTCATGAACTATGCATGAACTATCGAGTTGCAATGGCAGAGTAAATGCATATAATATGATGCATGACCATAAATTGGGCTTGACAAGCGATGCAAACTCCGCAACGCAGCACCCCTATACATTTCTATGGGATGTGCCCAACCGTTAATTCTGCTTCCACAAAGCATTCTGGGTACACAGTGTGTCTCGTTCATTTGCATAGAGTTCTGTGCCGCCCAACTTTATGCAAATGGATACATCCAACATGTCACAATTATCCACTGACAGATCAACACAGGGGAGGGCTATCATGATTCAACCACTCAACAGAAAAGGTGTTTGGAAAGGTGTCAGTAATGTGGGCCATGCTTAGCAATACATGGCGGTGGAGTTCGCGTCGCTTGTTAGTGGATCACAGACGTAACGGTTGGATGCGTCTCATAGAAATGAATGCAGGTACTGCATTGGGAGTTTGTGACGCTTGCTAGTGGATCGCCAGCGTGACATCCAGCATGGCGCCTGAATACTATCCGGCCTGAATCAGCTCTGTGCACGGCAGACGTAAAGTCCCAGAAGACTTTCGTTCAGGATGGTCATTCTTTTCTGAGTGAACAGAGCCCATAGATTGTATAATGAATGTTGTTTATGCTGGCTTTCATTGTTTTGTTTTGAGTAGGATATCTAAGTTAGCTAGCTACACTCGACTGTTCATTTTTGTCCATCATAAGGATTGCACAGATACAAAAGGCACTAAATCAGACCCAATAATTTGCTAAAACTACACTTTTTCTGAGGATTTTGCAATTTTTTGCAAATTCAACCATATAAAAGGATGGCAAAGAAGAATATTCAGATGTAAAACTTTTATTAAGTAGTATACATAATACAGAATGGTCACATTACGAAGGATATTAATCCTGAGTGACTTCAGTTCAGAGGGTTTACTCTTCTTTGGCCTTTAATGGAGAACAAGTAAGGGAACAAAGTGATTACTTATCATTTCATTTCATGTAAAGCCAAGAAGTCATGCATAATTACACAAATTAAAATGGAAATTTAAATACAATATTTTACCTTTCCAGAGTCACGGCTCTTGGCCCTGAGTTTGTTGACCTGGGACTCAGCAATGTCAGCACGCTCCTCAGCCTCCTCCAGCTCATGCGCCACCTTCCTCAACTTGGACAAGTGGGTGTTAGCTTGTTCTTCCTATGTTGAAGAAATGTGTTCAGGAAATATATATATTAAGTTCCAAAACACATGGCATTTGCGTAATAAAAAGTAAAATTGACATTTGTCATGATAGGTTGTGAAAGAAACAACTCACAGCTTCCTCAGCCTGTCTCTTGTAGGCCTTGACCTTCAGCTGCAGCTTGTCAACCAGATCTTGGAGTCTGTTAATATTCTTCTTGTCCTCTTCAGTCTAAAGAGAAAAATAAATGTATAAAGCTTTGTCTGAGGTGTGATACTGTGTAAGAGAATGAGGAGAGATGTCTGTACCTGGTAGGTGAGCTCTTTGACCCTCCTCTCGTATTTGCGGACTCCCTTGACGGCATCAACACCACGTCTCTGTTCGCCTTCGAGCTCGTTTTCCAACTCACGAACCTTAATGGAGAGAATATTAAAATGTGTAAAACTACTCCCTATTATTTTATTATGGTTTTGAGCATTTTATATGGGATGCCAACCCTGGTCTCCAGTTTCTGGAGCTGTTTCTTGCCACCCTTCATGGCCAGATTCTCAGCCTCATCCAGGCGGTGCTGCAGGTCCTTCACAGTGATCTCCAGGTTCTTCTTCATCCTCTCCAGATGAGCGCTAGTGTCCTGCTCCTTCTTCAGCTCCTCTGCCATCATGGCAGCCTAGATAATGTGGAAATTAGCTTTTTCAGTATTACAGAAGCTATATAGTTACTTATAAAAAACAGGCACTATAAAAAATAAAATAAAAACACTACTTACATCAGTGATGGCTTTTTTGGCCTTCTCCTCAGCATTCTTTGCCTCCTGAACGATGTCATCAACCTCACCTTGAACCTGAACCAAGTCAGCCTCAAGCTTCTTCTTGGTGTTCAGCAGACTTGTGTTCTAGTGTGGAAAAACAGCCAGCCTCGGTTATATTTTGAATACTGTTTGACGTATTTGTTTAAACAACCATTTTTATTCTCTACCTGGGAGTGCAAAAGCCCAACACGCTCACTGGCATCAACCAGCTCCTGCTCAGCCACTTTGCGGCCTCTCTCTGTCTGCTCCAGGGCAGCTCTCAGCTCATCAATCTCAGCCACCATCAGGCCATTTCTGCGCTCCACCATGGCAACCTGCTCCTTCATGTCATCCTGTCCTCTGATGGCGTCGTCAAGGTGCAGTTGGGCATCCTAACCAAAACAGGAGGTACTTATTGCACTACTAATAAAATGGTAATGCACTTCACATTATAGTCTACATCCGTGCAGTATCTCTGTGCCATCACATTGACATGAGGTACCTTGAGCTGACCCTGCACATTTCTTAGTTGTTTCAGGGACTCAGCAGCTTGGCGGTTAGCATGGCTCAGCTGAACCTCCATCTCATTGAGGTCTCCCTCCATCTTCTTCTTGACTCTCAGTGCATCATTCCTGCTCCTAACCTCAGAGTCCAGAGTGCTCTGCATGGAGTCAATCACCCTCTGGCTGTTCCTCTTGATCTGCTCCATCTCTTCATCCTTCTCTGCAAGCTTCCTGTCAATCTCACCCTTGACCTGGTTGAGCTCAAGCTGAACACGGAGAATCTTGGACTCCTCGTGCTCAAGAGTTCCCTATTAGAATGACAAATAGAATTTTAAAATGCTTGATTTTTGATGAGTAACTTGTGGTGTGTAAAATGCCTTTATCCTGTTTTATTTAGCTAACCTCAGCCTCTTCCAGTGCAGTCTGGATCTCAGCTTTCTCAGTCTCAATGGTCTTCTTGGCCTTCTCCAGCTCATGAATGCTCTTGCCAGTCTCACCCAGCTGCTCAGTTAGGTCAGAGATCTCCTCTGTAGAACAGTGAATATGGTATATTTACTATACTGTCAGTGCTCCTGAATATTTGTTCAAGCAACTTGCAGGGCATTTATTTCTCTGCCAGTGTAACTGAATTCAACTATGAGATTGGGATTTTTAAAGGTGCAAAAAATTGTGTATGATTTCTTTAGAGATTTCTTCAGACAGACATAAAATTTCCCTTGCTTGCCATATCATTATGTCTTGTCTGTTAATCTATCATAACTCACGTTGGAGGTTCTTATTCTCCCTCTTTAGAGTTTCCAGCTGGTCAAGAGCCTCCTCATAGGAGTTCTTCATCTTGAACAGCTCAGTGCTTAGAGAGCGAGCCTCTTTCTGAGCACCCTCCAACTCTGCCTGACCCTCCTCGAACTTCTGCTTCCACTCTGCCAGGACCTTTTAAGAGACAATCTGTATTTTACAACAGATTTACATTATATGTTTTTATCAACATATGAATGCCATGTTAGACTTATTACCTTGTCAAAGTTCCTCTGCTTCTTGTCAAGATTGGCAGCCAGAGCATTGGCTCTCTCCACATCAATCATGAGGTCTTCAACCTCACCCTGGAGTCTCTGTTTAGTCTTTTCCAGAGAGGCACACTTGGAGTTGACAGCCTCAATTTGCTCCTCAGCCTCCTGCAGACGCAGGGCAAGCTTTTTCCTGAAAAAAACAATGCTTTTTGTAACAGTCTGAGAGGATTAAGTGGACACATTATTTGTGTAAGATCTAGTGCCTAATTTGCCCAAGAGCCCAAATGAAAGGCACTGAATTGTATGTGCATGCTAATACTAAACATTGGACATTTCGATGGTAAATGTTTTGGGGATCAACTGAGATAAAACAGTGGGATTATGACAGTGGGACAACAGTATTTAAATAGAATTAAAGGGTACATGTACCTTGGTACCAATATTTAACTATGGTCATTTGTAGCACAGTGACAACAGGATAATAATAGCTTACCATAACTCTACCTCGAAACAGTAACAACTGCTTACTCTAAGGAGCAGAGTCCTTTCACCACTCTTTCAAATGTATTGAGTACAGATACAGTCACAATCTCAATGAGATTGTTTTGAGGTTGGTAAATTGCCCCATGTTCCTTTAACTTATTTGCATTTTCTCCTCTTAGTATTAAGTTGACTTAGAGACAAAAATAAATAAATAATTCATGAATCAGGGATTACAGAAACTTCCCAACTTGAAAATCTTAACTTAAATCTTAATCCTATCTTAACTGTCCTTTAACCATGGTAACAGTAGTTTAGGATCTTATTTAGGGAAAAAAGCCATTACAGAACAACCATTCCAAGTCAATTTTCCTATCCTAACTGAAGTTAAGTTAAGTGTATTACAGAAGCATCCTCACCCCCCAAAAAAAAAAATAAATAAATAAATAAACTCTTCTAACTTTAGGACAACTGTGAGGCTGTCCTGGCTTACAACCCTCACCACATTACATAATAGGCTATGGCTATGCATTTACTAACTTGATGGTAGAAGATGGAAATGTTCATATTTATCTGCTAGCTCACCTTACATGTTAGCTCCTTCTCCTTTTCTCTCCCTTGCTTTAAATTCCAGAGTTAGCAACCTCAAACCTGTTCTTTCCCAAACACACTGAATAAAAATGCTTGTGGATGTTTTATTTCCATTTTAGCATGATTGAACAGAAAAACATTCATAAGATGGGAAAAGGCAAAGGTTCTGCTGCATCTGTATGAAGAAAAGGTTGCATCGGTTGCATTGATTGCTAAGTAACGGGGATAAAAGTTGAAAACTGAGGCTAGATGTTGCATTTATTCATCCTATCTTAACTTTAGAGTTAAGAGTTTATCTTAACTTTAGAGTTAAGATAGAAGTTTCTGTAATAGGTAATACACCCCCAGGTCCCTAATGTATGTTGTTTTGGTGTTTGGTTTAACGTACTTGGACTCCTCAAGCTCCTCAGTGCGCTGGATGGCATCAGTTTCATACTTTGCCCTCCACTGAGAAACCTCGCTGTTGGCCTTGGACATGCCACGCTGTAGCTCAGCCTTTGCCTCCTGCTCCTCCTCAAACTGCTCCCTCAGGAGGTCACAGTCATGGCGAGCAGACTGAACAGCATGGGCCAGGGCATTCTTGGCCTGAACATTAATGCACATAAACACATGTAGATGTAATCATTATCATCAGAGTAAACTTCAAGGTAATGATGATTATTGTTGATTATTATATATATGTGTGTGTATATATATAATGATTATTGTTTTTTACCTTGACTTCCTCCTCAATTAGTCTCTTCAGCTCCTCAACTTGCTGAGTGAAAGCCTGTTTGCTTCTGGTCAACTGAGACACAAGAGCATCTTTCTCCTCAACCTGACGTCCAAGCTCACCTGATTTAAGAATTACACTACTTGTTAGCATGTCTGAACGATAAATTGCTTAGGTACTAGAAACATATGTTCTCTGCTTTAATTGTTTACCATTTTCAGTCTGAAGTCTTGCTTTCTGAGCACTGAGGTCGTTGACCTGGCGAATGCCCTCATCACTCTTAGCTTTGACTTCACTGAGTTGGTCCTCAAGGGTGCGGCACATCTTCTCCAGATTACCCTGTTAGTGAAACACAAACAATACTTTCTTGAATCAAAGTACTAAGACCAATTTGTCAAGGATGGTGGAGGTGCATTCTTTCAGGAAGATGTTAATTATGCTAACCTTTGCTTTGGCAACAGCTTCCATGTTGCTGGAAAGATCATCAATTTCCATCTTATATTCGCTCTTCTCCTTCTCAAGCTTCTGCTTAACACGCTGGAGGTTGTCAATCTGTTCTCCTAGCTCAGCTACGCTATCAGCCTGCTTCTTGCGAAGAGCTGCTGCAGTAGCTTCATGCTGCAGGGTTGACTCTTCAAGGTCACGGCGCAGCTTCTGGAACTCAGCCTCACGCTTCTTGTTCATCTCAATCTGAGCAGCAGTGGCACCACCAGCCTCCTCAAGCCTCTCACTGATCTCCTCAAGTTCCCTGGCGAGATCAGCTCTCTGCTTTTCAACCTTGGCGCGAGCTGCGCGCTCAGCCTCAATCTCTTCCTCCAGCTCTTCAATGCGGGCCTGTTGACAATGAGAAAAATCTTAGAATGCAAAGAAAAGTAAAGTAGTACTCAGACAGTTATAATACTGGAGACATTTTTAGAGACCTGGAGCTCCTTGATCTTCTTCTGAAGCTGAGCACCGAGTGATTGCTCGTCTTCAATCTTGCTAAGCAGCTGGCTGGTTTCAAAGTCTTTCCTGATTCACAAAAACGTAAATAATATTGGCATTATTTTTTTTACCTGGAATCAAAAATTTTAAACTTTGAGATTTGGAGGAATTGGCATTACTTCTTTATCTTCTCCTCAGACTGCTGCTTGTCATTCTCCAGATCCATGATGTTCTCCTGGGACAACTTCAGGTCACCCTCAAGCTTTCTCTTGGCTCTCTCAAGGTCCATGCGGAGCTTCTTTTCTTGCTCCAGGGAACCTTCCAGCTGTGAATTTAGAGGATGTGGATTTTAAATATCAATAAATCAAGTGTATACACTATGTATGAATACACATTTGGACCCAACTCACATCATCAACTTGTTGTTCAAGCTTTGTTTTAGATTTGGTCAGAGTGTTGACTTTGTCTTCCTCTGCCTGAAGGTCATCAAGAGTCTGCTGGTGGGCCTCTTGGAGGGCTTTCTTCTCCTTGGTCAGCTTAGCAATGGACTCATCTTGAGAGGCCATCTCCTCAGTCAGGTTCTTGACCTGAACATAGAATGTTTTATAGTTACATCCATTAAACTTAATAAAACATCTTTTGGCACATACACATTGCCTTTTAAATGTACAATCCAAACCTTGTTCTCAGTGGCATGCTTCTCCTTCTCCACTTTGGCCAAGGTCAACTCCAGGTCATCAATGTCCTTCTTGAGTTCAGAGCACTCATCCTCTAGTTTCCTCTTCTTGGCAGTCAGCTCAGCATTGATTTCCTCCTCATCCTCCAGTCTCTCGGTTGTCTCTTTGAGTTTGGCCTCGAGCTGGATCTTACTCTTGATCAGACCCTCACACCTCTCCTCAGCATCTGACAGGCTCTCAGAGCCCTAAATGTAAGACGTTATAATGCATACTTATTCCAATGTGTAGATAATAGAAAAGTTTTCAAAATGTTGACAGAATCATTCAAATAACAAGCAACATACAGATGACACTTGAAGCGACAGGTCATTCCTCTCTTGCACCAGAGCCACCATCTTTTCCTCAAGTTCCTTCTTCTTGGCCTCTGACTTTGCATGGGCCACTTTGAGTTTCTCATGCGCCTCCTTCAGGTTGGCCAGCTCCTTCTCAGTCTCAGCACTCTTCAGCAGAGGCTTGATCTTGTAGTAAACCTTCATCCATGGCCAGTGCTTGACATTCATAAATGATCGCACATTCCACTGAATGGTGTAGATTGCCTCCCTATAACAAGAAACAGTGTCTGTTAGTTAATTTCCTAAAAATATTTATTGTAATGACAAAATGTATTGCAGTCTTCTCTGGCACTTCTCTGACATTTTTCTGTTTGATTTATTTAGCCACACCATTGCATTAACTTGATGTGAACAGATATGGACATTTCCGTTCATTTGAAATGTGTTATTCTCAAACAAAAATAAATAAAGTACCTCCTTTCCATCATAACCACAAACTCCTTCCTCATAAGATATGCACGGCAGAGAGCCTGAGTCATTGTGACCAGAGTTGCCAGTTTTTCATCTCTCATCTCCTCAAGGGTACCCAGCAGACCAGCTTTAAAGAACACCTGGGAGTGCAGGAAAAACACAACTATAAATTCTGCATATAAATCTATGTGCTTATGGAAAACAGAATGTAGCAGCCAAAAAAATGTCTACCTTAGTGTGTCCAAACTTGTACTGGGTGTGATCAACATCAATTGATCCTAGGAGCTTCTCAGCAGCCTTCTTGTTATCAATGAACTGACCCTCAGGGATGACACTGGCATTCAGCACCTTGTATCTGGTTATAATGGACATACCGTTTTAGTTCCCCCTATCTGAATAAAATGAACAGGTGTCACACTTTATTTACTCTCTCAGTTCACCTCTGCTTGAAGTCACCATAGAGGATTCTGCTTGGGAAACCCTTTCTGCAGATTCTGATACCCTCCAGCACACCATTGCACCTGAGCTGGTGGATGACCAGGAAGTTTTGCATGAGACCTGTTGAAATGCAGAGATGAAAATGTTTAAGAAATATCTGGGAAATATCTGATAGAAATATCTTCATTCACCATCAATTGCTTTTTACCTGGCTTCTTGATTTCATTTGGAATCAGACAACGCACAAAGTGAGGATGGGTGCTCCTCAAGTTGGTCATCAGTTTGCCCAAGTTCTCCTGTTGAGATAAGAATGCAGTCAAGTTATCACCTTACCTTTCTTCAGGATGAGCAAATTGTTGGTGTTTGTTTCTGGTAAGGATACATACTCTGAACTGTGAGGACACAGTCTGCATGGAGCCACCCTTCTTCTTACCACCCTTCTTACCACCAGACTCTGTTGACATACAGTACATATTATACATTCAATAATGGAGTAACATCCATGTAAACAACTAGTGTCAAAAATATATTCTGTATTTCAATTATTCAATTGTCCTTTAGTATTTTGAGGCACCACTGTAATGTAATATGCCTGAAAAGCACATTAGATGCATAAATGTCTGCTGTCCAATACATTAAATTCCCACATAGTCAGCCTGGCAGGGGGTAATTTGTTGTTGTGTCCATATAATTATTACACTATAAATAAGTGAATAAGCTTGAATGTTGATAGCCTGATAATAGTATAGTGTAATACTGGCTATTATTAGTCATCAGGAACCTCAGTTAGCCTTGCTTACACTAGTTGCTTTTAGACTTCATATGTTACCTTCAACAACAGGTGGGTACAGAACAGGCAACAGTTTCACTCCTGATTTCTGGTAGAGCTGCACCACAGACTCGTTCAGTGGATCCTTGTTCTTGTCCAGCCAGCCAGCAACGTTGTAGTCCACAGTGCCAGCATAGTGCACCAGGGAGAAGTGGGCCTCAGGCTTGCCTTTGGCAGGCTTGGGTTTCTGGAAGGCATTGGCCTTGCCAAGATGCTGATCGTACAGCTTGTTTTTGAAAGTGGTGTCAGAGGCCTTGGGGAACATGCACTCCTCTTCAAGGATGGCAAAGATACCCATTGGCTGATTGAGGAAAAAGAAAAAGACAAAAAATAATTTTGTCTGTCAACACATAACCAGGCATATTATGAAATTAACAGATTAAAACCAACCTTCTCAATAAGTTCAATGCAAGCAGCCAAATCCATGCCGAAATCAATGAACTCCCACTCAATGCCCTCTTTCTTGTACTCCTCTTGTTCCAGAACAAACATGTGATGGTTGAAGAACTGTTGCAGTTTCTCATTGGTGAAGTTGATGCACAGCTGTTCCATACTGTTGAACTATGATCAGAAATTGCATGTTTTGTTTGAGAATTTGAACTCTTTTTATTTGAAAGTTAGACATATGCATAGATATAGTAGTTTTAGTCCTTACATCAAAAATCTCAAAGCCAGCAATATCCAGCACACCAATGAAGAACTGTCTTGGCTGCTTTGTGTCCAACATCTGGTTGATACGGATGACCATCCACAAGAACATCCTCTCATAGACTGACTTGGCCAGGGCCATCACAGAATTAAGTACCTAAAATAGACGACAAACAATATTTTATGTTTAAATGTGTGATATATTGTATAAAAAAGATTGAGATTACATCAGTTTTGCTACAAATGTTTCTATACCTGTGGCACAGTCTGACCCTTGGTGACAAACTCATTTCCGACCTTCACTCTTGGGTAGCACAGAGCTTTCAGCATATCAGCAGAGTTCAGACCCATGAGGTAAGCGACTTTGTCAGCATCTGAAAACAAAACAATGTTCCTGTTCTCAGTATATATTTTTATGACTGTGTGGAACATTATGGTGATGTATCACAATCTGTGGAAAATACTGTATCTTAAAGTTAAAATACTATCTTAAAAATTAACTTTGTAGACAGTGGTGAATATAAACAACATTTTTGAATCCAAGGTCCACCTGTTCAGTACACTGTTGTAACCTACCCTCAGTGCCATCGGGCTCAGCCTGCTCCTCACGCTGCTTCTGCTTGAATTTCATGTTGCCATGATGGATCACAGCACCAGTCAGCTTGTAAATGGTGATTTTCTCCTCTTGAGTGAAACCCAGAATGTCAATGGCAGTCTGAAATGATTAATGATATTTTCACTACATCCATGACTTAAAAGATGGATACAATATAGAGCTTTAAGACATGACAACTTTTTGGTTCAAATTCTTCTCTTTTCTGGGAATGCAATGTCCAGTTTAACACTGTTAGCAGGGGTGGCGCCAAGGGGCGGTGGGGGGATGGGATGTTGGGAGTTAGAGAACTTTTTACTGTTATAATCAAAATTATTTTCTGTCATAGGGCCCAAATTTTATAGCAACGCCCCTGACTTTTAGTCTAGCTAATTACAACCACTGAAAGTTATAGGGCCTAGCCTATTTACCTGTCAACAAAGGGACTGGTACATACCCCTTTGAACATTGAAAATGAGGGGGTTTTCCTCAATATGGGAACTGGTTTAATGGTTTATCTTTTTTTTGTTTATTTTAACAGAGCAGTGCCCACTGCAGTGTTTGTTACATCAGTGGCACTGTTCTGGATCTAAATCTGGGGTTTTGGCTTTGATTTCAATCATCCATTTGTCCATGTGACCTATCTTTTCAGACACCTCGAATCATGCACCTACTGACTTCCAGTCCTAAATGTTCCATTCTGATCTTTTTTGAAAATGTAAAAACCACAGTGAAAATGTGTAGCCTAATGGGAAGACTTCTAAAAAGAAATTCTAAAATAAGGGAGAATCCTGGGAAAACAGGAGGGTTGACAAGACCAGTAGCATGTAACCCCTGGGAGCTGAGCTAACTAGGCTGTTCAGCTGTACTGTTCAGTGATTATGCTAAGCTAAGATAAAATGTTAGTATTGCACAAACAAAGCAAATGGTATATACACAAATCTCTTATTTCTCAAAAAAGATGACATGGCCCTTTAAATAACTAACAAAATTATTTGTGTCTTACATCTGTGGCCACCAGTTCCTCTTTGTCATCAATGCTGGCCACAGTGATCTGACCCTGACTGCACATGGGGAAGTCATAGGGGTTGGTTGTGATAAGGGACATCTCTGTTGGGAAGGGAAAAAAAAAACATATTTACTATAAAAGTCACAAAAATCTTCAACAATTAACATTTGATATGTTAAACTGAATCAGTTGAATACATTGAATCAGTTATGCCTACCAATCAGCTCAGGCATGTGGTTGGTCATCATCTGGTAGAAGATGTGGTAGCCTCTCTCATCAGGAAGCTGGAATGTTACTCTAGACTTCTCCAGCAGATCTGTTTATGGAGGGATGCTTAGTTATTTTCATCTGACAACACACAGGAGTACCTTTGCATAAAGGCCTTACTGCTGTCTGAGTAAAGTTTATTTTACTTACAAGTCTCAATATCAGCACTAGCCAGTTTTCCAGTTGTGCCAAAGTGGATTCTGATGAATTTACCCTGTTTAAGACGATATAGTATCCTAAGAAATATATTGCTGCAATGAACCTTGAAAGGGCAAAATTTGAGGTTGAGGCATTAACTTACAAAACGAGAGGAGTTGTCATTCCTCACAGTCTTGGCATTACCATAAGCTTCCAGTAGTGGGTTGGCAGCAATAATCTGATCTTCAAGAGA
Organism: Tenualosa thibaudeaui; assembly: GCA_027481765.1. NCBI lineage: Eukaryota > Metazoa > Chordata > Actinopteri > Clupeiformes > Clupeidae > Tenualosa > Tenualosa thibaudeaui. Next base: position 16,558,161 of record JAIFZK010000014.1, read on the forward strand.
GCCCTGCAAGTGGAAAATGTAATCTTGTTATGCTGTGCATATGTTTAACCATTTTACTTGACCATAGAAAAAATATATAAATATATAGTGTAATACTACTACTACTACTACGAATAATAATAATAATAATACCTGGAGTTTTCCGGCGCTCTGAGTCTCTTGCTGCTTCTTCTTGTCACCACCAGACACAGCAATTGTTGCAAAGTACTGGATAACACGCTTGGTGTTGACAGTCTTTCCAGCACCAGATTCTCCGCTGTTTAAATAGTAAAAATTACTATACAATGTTGGGTCATTAATGCAAAACTTTCTGATGTGAAGATATTCATATGACACTTACGTAATCAGGACAGACTGGTTTTCCCTGTCTGTGGACCAAAGTAGAGAAATAGATTATGACCATGTAATTAAAAAATAATTATAAAATAGCTTGTAAAAGAAGAGTTTACCTTGGAGCATGAACTGATAGGCATTGTCAGAGACAGAGAAGATGTGGGGTGGGGCCTCCATACGCTTCTTGCCTCTGTAGGCAGACACCACTTCTGGGTCGTACACTGGGAGCCACTTGTAGGGGTTCACGGTGACACAGAACAGTCCAGAGTAGGTCTGAAAGAAAGAATAAACTCATATTATTAAGCAAATATTTATATTTAATTTTTCAGTGGCAATCATTACTTTCAGTAAAACTATGATTCTTACGTAGATCATCCATGCTGCATAACGCTCTTTGAGGTTATACAGGACAGAGGCTTCATTGAGGTGGGTCATCATGGCCATGTCCTCAATTTTGTCGAACTTGGGAGGATTCATTGGGGAGACATCATCATCCTTTACTGTCCTTTCCTGAGGCAAATGTGAAACGGATTTTAATGGTCACATGTTAAAGGCAAATTCTGAATACCAAAACTAGAATAAAAAAACACCATGCAAAATCTACCTCCTTGGTTTCAAGCACTTCAACAGTGACTTTGCCACCATCTCTGCTCTTGACTGTACCCTTCACGTACAGGTCCTCCTTATCAGTCACATAACAAGCTGTCTTTGCATCAAAGGGCTTGCTTTGGGCTTCAATTCTCTCTTTCTCAGGCTTACGGAGATAAATGGCAGCCTTGCCGTAAATGGCCATATCCGCATCCCCCATGGTTGCAGGTTACTGCAGAGATCAGAGGCATTTGTAAATATGAAAGGCAACTGGCAGTAATGTAATCCCATCAAAAAACATTTGAGCACCTTTAACATGGAAAAATATAGCCATTTACCTGTTCATTTCTCTATGTTTTTGTTTATTTATTTTGTTTATCATTCATATATGACAAATGAAGATAGAGGTATTCAAAAGACTTTCTAATAAAAGGACGCTCTCTTAGATTCTGCTGTTGATTATATTTAGTTCCCAGTCAAATTGAATGGAAACATTTATTATGTACACTTCTTAGATGTTTTACAGTTGAGACTTATAGTCCACTCAACAGTATCTTCTTACATTTTACTTAACCTACATGGAAATGGACACTGCATGTCATTTGGTTTCAGTGCACAATGCTTATCACATGATGTAAATATGAAAATGGAAAAATTTAGATCAGGCCTAGTGCAACTACTATAGAATCAGACACCATCACAAAATGTATAATAAAACAATAATTAGGTATTGCAGCATTACCTTTTCTTTCCCCAACCAGATGAATTCCTCAGTACTGACAACGTTTCTGAAATAGAAGTCAAAGTATAAATATAATGTATTCTGTACAAGTGACGAACATTTTATTATTTATTTTTTAAAACCTAAACTCAGTATTTTCCATACAGCCACTGCTTCAGTCTACTCCAAGTGATGACTTACTGCACACTGGAACCCCTGCTGGCTTCTGCGAGTTTCCCCGCTCCTCTGCAGCTCCTTATATTTGAGTTTTCTGCCAGCTAAGCAACATCCCAATAAGGAGACATACGCATTAGATGTGATCTGATATATTTAACCATATACAGCATCCTTATTGTATGCCAATAAAGTTTGTCAAATTTAGCATGTGTTAATGTTTTTGATGCCATCAGTTTGGGCCAAATTAGTTAATCTACATTTATTTTCACATATAAATGTCAAGTGTAAACACCATGAAACATCATTAAATATCTGAAACTTTACATTTAATTATTAACTTAAATTAAATTATTAGAAGTGATTACATATTTTAGTCAATAATAAGAACTACCGTCCATGTTGTAACATACTGTAATTTGTCCATAAAAGTGTTGTGTTGTGTTGTACAGTATATGTGAATGCAAATAAAGGATCTTTCAGTGGTTTCTAAATTTGAATCTTTACCATGTGATTTATTATGTCCTTGACCTATCATGAAATAAATTCCATGAAATTAATATGCCTATCAAATATGAATGTGCTCTATTCTATTTATGCCACTCATGCAGAGTGCATAGGGTCCTTTTTTGGTGGTGGTAGAACTAGTAAATTTTAAGGAGACATACCAGAAGTGAAGAGAGCCTGTAGCGTTTTATTACTGGTGTTCAGTGACATGTCTTTTATGTACTGCTGTGGATGTTCAAGTGCATACTTGCTGAGTTGACGAAAAAGATTCATATAGATAGAGACAGAGAAAATAGATAGATACTTCATTCAAACCAAAGGAAATGAAAGCGCCCAGTAGCATGTACAGCAATACACACATTTACACACACAGATACCCAGATACACATTTACACACACCCACAGATACCTCATAGTCATCATACAGTAGTGTGGGTTGTGGAATAGGATGCTACAGTGGAGTAGAACATAAGACCCTGCCAATGTTAAAAACAAAAACAATGTCTAAACATCCTATTTTGTTCTCAGACTACTTCTGTTATATTTCACATTGTCAATTTAAAATGGACTCCCTGTGGAAACAGTGATACCAATAATCAAACTCTCTCAAAAGTGACGATACCAATGTGGTAGTACAAAAAGAATCATGCACACAATACAATACAAGTATGTAAGATATATATGCTATACATTTATTTATATAATTGCAGTATTTTTCAGAGTAACCATGTGATACTGCTGAAGTGTTTCTTCTGGTGACTTTTCAAGTATGTTGTAGGCATCCCCTAAGCCCCTGGTTGAAATGTTTTAGTAAATCACTCTGTCATATTTATAGTGTGTGATATTCCAATGACCTAGAAGGCCTAGGCTACATCTGCCAAATGTGGATGTCTCAGAACTAATGCAGCCGACATAATCCACAATGTCTGTGGTCTGTACATATTTCTGTTGTCTTTGCCACTTTGAGTTTGTGATTCTTGTTGCCTGCTAGAGATGAACTATGATTTTTGCTAACCAGGAGCCAACTCTGCTCAGCAAATTTAGAAAACTGCACTCTCTCCTTGAAGGTTGCATCGGGGACCGTACCTATGTTCCCAAGGCCCTGTGCTCCCAAGACCCTTTGTTCCCAGAATACAGAGGTAAGTCAAATTAGAATTCCTATTGTATAAAATACATGCATGTCAGTAATTGGTGGCCAAGCAGAAAAGCCGCATAGGCACCCATTATGTTTCTATCTTCTTTCATTATTATTGCTCTACCTAAGGAGTTTATGACAGCTCATAGAACCATCTGGTAAACAGACTAAGGATTGCAGCCTGTCTGTTGAGCATGTCAAAGACAACAGCCTGCTGCTAAACATGCTTCGCTGCTTTGATAAAGTGCTGTGGGGGGGGGTGTAAGATGTAAGTGTAAGTCCAACTCAGTTCCAACCACCAAGCCAGCCTTTCTCACCGGCCTGTCTAATCATCCAGCATCCCTCTTTCTAGTGCTGCCACCCCAGCACACTGGCAAGGAATAGGACACTGGCCATGACAGACTGGTAGAACTTCAGTAGGAGTTTACTGCAAATGTTAAAGGACCTACGTTTCCTCAGGAAATAAAGCCTTCCCTGCCCCTACTTATAAAGTGCATCAGTATTAACAGACCAGTCCAGTTCATTGTCAAGATACAGGCCAAGCCTCAACGTTCACCCCCTCTATTGGGACAGGTAGCACCAGGGGGGCAACCCTCCTGAAGTATACCACCATTTCTTTTGTTTTGGTGGTGTTCAGCTGGTTCATCCTGCACCATCCCACAAAGTCCTACAACAGGCTCCTCTTCCTAATACACCCCACAATGGCAGTGTTATCAGAAAACTTCTGCATGTGGCATGATGCAGAGTTGTATCTGAAGTTGGCAATGTACATATGTTAATTGTTTGATTTTTCACAATTTAGATTGTCTAACCAGCTAGATTTGTGTTGGTGGGCTGCTGTGGCAAATGGGCGGTTGTCTGTTATTGCAGTTAGTCAAACACAACAGCTCTCATGACATTGATGACTCATGGTTAATGTGATTTTTTTATTAATTACTAGGCAGAAGGAGCAGCTGTCTGACTGGCTGGCTTTGTTTTCTTTAGAAACCATCTGCTGTGTTCTCCCAAATGTGAAAACTCAGATTGAGGCGGTTGGTAGGCCTGCAAACCATTAATCTTTGAAAAGGAGATAGTACTGTTTTTGCTTGACTTCAGTGACATTAATGCATGGGCAACTGTCCATCCATAGTCATGCAGTTAGACAATGTTAAATACACTGGCTCATTTAAATACACTGGATATGTCTTGGATATGTCAGATATGGAATCTTGCACATACAGTACTGTGCAAAAGTCATAGGCACCTCATGTTTTGTGTCAATAGTGGATGGTTTTTTTTCAGTACTATAATGTCAAGTGTCACAAGGGGGTGGCCGATGTAGAGGAGATAGAGGAGGCCTGAGACTGAATCCAGAACCAGAGGTTAATTTTATGTGTTCTTAAATACTGTGTACATACTGTATTTACTGTATTTTCTATTATTGAATAACGAATGTGACAAATATGGTCTTTTATCTGGACACACATACTTAACAAGTTATTAGTGGTTACTTAAGTACATTGTGGGACCTCATCTAAAGTGAGGACTTTCCATGCTTCATAAAGCACTTGCTAATGTGTTAAGATTACCAGTACTGAAAAATGTTTCTAAAGGGAAGTGCACACATCACACAAAGTGCTAAAACGTGCAAATTCATTGAAAGTCATTAATCGTCATTCTTCCTCTAAACAAAGTCAGAAAGTATCATCACTGCTCTGGCACTATCGCCAAAAATAGGTTAAATATGGTGCAAAACCAAATGGCTGGTTTTCTGGTCATTGTCAGAGGTTTTCTGATAACAGTGGAGCCGTACATACCACTGAAATAGGCTGAAACACGTTGGCAATAGAAGTTGGGCTGACTTTTAGTTAACATTACTGTTTTTCACATTGTAGGTCTACTTGATTTAATAGAAAAGTGTACTGGCTCTTATTTTGACAATGTTATATTTCTTGTAAGGTCATAGTTCATGCTAAACTGGGAAGTAACCAGAGAAATTTTAATAAACAGGTTCTGAAGTAACTTTGTACAGACCATGGTTGGTAGGCCCAGTCCTTAACCAGAGACATTATTGCTTTAAGAAGGCTTTGGTTTAAAGTGTTTGTAAGCAGTATGTTCCAAAGAACAAACTAGTCTGTTAAATGCTCATATGAATAGCATGGTACAGTAACATGTTTTATGTCAAGCCTGTGGAATATCTGAATACTGTTCTAGTCGGTGAAATGAGAAACGAAAAAAAGTGGTTTGCACACTTTTCAAAATTCAGTTGTCACTTGCTGCATGAAAATGACCTTTTTATGGATGAAAAAGAGAATATTAACTAGTAGTAAAGATAAATGAAAAAAAGAAAATGTCATTTCCTTCTTTTTGGACCTAAGCAGAGACATTAGGATGTTGAGACATCAAGGTGCCCAACCAACCCCCAACTACAGAATGGCTGCATGGGTGCACAGCTGCAATCTTTACTAAACTTTCGTTTGTAAAGACATGAAACTCACCGTGTGGTCAGTAATATTTACTGATACTGATAAGGAACTTGTCCTTTAATCTGACAATACAGACTATGCTCGTCTACCAAAAGACATCTTTATGGTTGGACCCCATTTTGCCAGAACTGCTTTATTTCTTCATGGCACCAATTCAACAATGTGCTGGAAACATTCCTAGGAGAATTTGTCCATGTTCACATAGTCAACATGTAATTGTTGGCTGCACATAGCCTATATTGCCAACACTTTCAGCTATCATTTCAACTTGACATTTTTTATGGGAGCATCATTTGTAACAAATGACAAACTACTTTACAGACTTAGTCTACTTCTTCACTCCATATACAGGAATCAGGTTATGCTAAAATAATTAATAATATTACATAATATTAATATTTTTATAATATTTTTTGACATAGACAGAATACAGTGACAAGTGGATTTCTAACAAAGTTATTGTTATATTGTTAAATATATTGTATATATTTTTTTCTATAATCTAATTAACACCACAGTACCTGAAACAGCATCATTTGCATAGTGAAATTCTATTCTTGACTTTTGACCACAAATGTATAGTTTAGGCGACAATAGTTCAGGTAACTGTAATAATCCTAAAGCCAAAACCATTTTACATGATTCAGTCAAATGTTAACGGATTTCTTCATGTTAGTATGTTTCACACAGATATAAAAGAAGGAAATAAAGCCGATGAAGGAGTATACATGTGCAAGGTTCTATAAAATAATACTTAATAATACTGTGCGCCGCTGTATTTTAAATAACTAAATTTACCATAATGCTTTGTGGTTTGGAATATTTTCCTGTTCCTGATGTGTTAACAATTACACACTGCAGGTTAGCTATTAAGCCATTAGCTCTTTTACTTTTATATACTGTAGAGTAGTAGTAGCCATACATACTGTTAAAGGATAGGAACTTTCTAACCTTAGCGATATTTTTTGTAGGTGAAAAAAGAATATTTCTGAAATGTGTTTTACATGACTGTTCAGACATAGGTCCTGGTCAATGATTACCCTGAGGTCTTTAGCGCTCATGTTAAATGAGAGTGAAAGACCACTGAGTAAGTCAGGTGTAGATAGCAGATTGTTTGGATAAGCACCTATGGTGACATTGTTAGAGACATAACACAACCAAAAAGCTCAGAATCTCATGCCTGACTTTCATTTTCAGTGAATGATCTATTTGTGATGCATCTACGTGTGGTGTCAGTACAGGCACAGATATGTGACCTTCATATCAGCTGGTTAGCACACTCACATATACACACACACACACAAACCCTCACTCTCACTCAGGGCCCATGTCGACTGACATTGGAACAGAGACAGGACAGATTTCAGTCTTTTTTCTCCATAAGACATTTTACACATAGCCTATAGTTTCTGAAAGGTTTCCCCTCATCATGCAATAGTACAGGCAGTTATACATCATAGTAACATTAGGATGTTTTCAAAAGGAATCCCCACCTTTATCAAATGGGCTTAACTAATACTGTCGATCATGTGTGGCTACCACAGGCAGGCAAAGTTGCCCAGCCAATTAGCTTTCCTTATGGCATGAATCTCGCTCAGACTCAAATCGATTTACAGCTCCAGCCAAAATATGCCAAATAGCAGTGGAGGCTTGCAGAATCTTGGCAGAAATTCAATGGAAAAAACAAATCAAATGAATCCATATCATCCTTGTCAATGAAAAATATCTTGGTGGAACCTCTAAAAACTGATAGTAATTTATAGGTTACATCAGTAGAACAGGAGACCAAGTCAGACAACAGGAAAATCAGGAGCAGAGATTTATTTACAATGATGCACATCAAGAGAGAGACAGCTTGCTTCACATAAGGTTCCACCAGCTGCTCAAACCAGACAAGGAAATAGACTGACTTTAAGTACAATTCCAGGTTGATGGAAGATGGCATTCATTCCAGCTGATGTGGCCCGCAATCAATCAGACCATTATTGGTGCCAACTCGGTATACTACAACAGATAGCTACTGACACAGGGGACAAATGAAGACAGTGCAAGCACCAAAAGAACCCAAGAACACATCACTTACATGACATTTAATTTAGGATATAAACTAAGCACTTGTAGCTTCATTATTTGTTATGAGCAATGACAGAATATAGGGAAAGCACATCTATCAACCGGCATGGAACTATATTTAGGTATAATGCTTTGTGACACTTTAAGTTGTGAAGACGCTAAGGTTAGAAAGTTCCTTTGAGGATGTTGAAAAATTGATATACGCATGTATTACCTCCAGGCTTGATTAATGTAATGCTCTGTTCTCTGGGTGTAGTAATACCTGTATCAGAAACATACAGCGGCCGAACACTCAGTAGGACTAAAAAATATGAACATATATCCCCTATCCTTCCTTCCATTGGCTCCCTATTGAAAGTTGAATCGATTTTAAAATACTCCTCCTAACCTACAACTACCTCAATGGCCATGCTCCAACATAAATTAAAGACTTACTTGTCCCTTACCACCCTCCTAGAACCCTAAGATCCCAGAATGCTGGTCTTCTTATAATCAAGAAGAATATCAAAATCTACGATAGGAGCAAGAGCCTTTTGCCATGCACCCCTCTTTTGAAATAATCTTCCCCACCACATCCGACAAGCAGACACTCTCAATAACTTTAAGTCTAGACTTAAAACCTTCCTCTTTACTGTTTCCCATAGCTAGGGATGGTGCATGGTAAATCATCACTCCTCATGGGTCTTTTGGGAGGGACTGCCTCTGCTGTTGCCCCCAGTTGGAGGCATGGCAGCCACCGACCAAGCGTGCAGTAGTGCTAGGTTGCCATGCACTGTAACTTAGTTAAGATACTACAGCCTAGTGCTGCCACAAACGTTTCATGTGTCATGCCATACACCTCTCTCTGTCTCTCTTACCCTCTCACTCTTCACATATATATATATATATATATATATTTATATATGTATGAACAAATGACATAGGATCACTGTGAGTCTGGCCAAACTCATTTTCTTCCTCTGTCCACAATCATCTCTACTGAGTGTCATCCCTGCCTCCTTCCGGCAGACTCCTGTCACCTTCTCCTCCTGAGAGGACTACGGCCAACACAACAGGAGGCCCATGCCAGGACCAACTCTCCAACCTAGAGGGCATTCTTAGACGCCCTTGCCAGGACCTACTCCCCTTCCCAGAGGCTTAGTGACTCCCCCCTCGCCCCACCCCCCCACCCTGGCTACTACTACACTACTATTCAGCCATAATTCTTAATAACCACCTATGGACTGACTACCACGTAATGTTATGGGATAATATTCTGGAACTATTATGATCCTTTGCTAAAACTATGGACAGCTTGTAGTCTGTCATGGTTACTACTGAATGTACTTTTCCTGCATGACCCCTGGCAGTTGGGTTAGCCCTTTGTGTCGTGGATCTGCCCAAGGTTTTTTTTGTAGACTAACTAAACATAAGGGAGTCTTCTGTAAAGTGCCATGAGACAATACTATTGTATTGTATTATGAGTAGGAGTATGTATAAACAGTTTTAGATGATAATGTAAGTAATTATGAGGATTTATGATTGCATTAAAATCCTTTACAAATGTGTATGTGAATGTGGCAACCATTCAGCTAGAAGAAATATATTTATTGGCAGCAGAATTATCTAAGAATAATTTGCAATTCTCATCTTGTGTCTTCCTTTAATGAAAGCATGCCATGTTAATGTGGTAACCGTCTTAGACACGCAATAAGCCACCTGAGCCTGTGAGTTATGCTCCCCTTAGCTGCGGCAAAACGAGCATAGCCCACAGCCTCTCATGGCTTCCTTGGTTTCAGCAGTTTTGTGAATAGGTTTTCAGACAGATTGTTTCTTCCTGCATATTAGAAGTACAGATTGCCTTGTGCATAGACTTGTACTGGTGTTGATGCATGTGATTCCTGCTTACTGCAGTTACACTGAAAAGGTCTGTTGAATATTTATTATGTGAAAGGAAATCTCCTGTAACACTCAGTATGATAGCTTATCTTCAGTATGATAGGCTTAGCTGTCAAGTTTACAAATATTGTCTCATTGAGAGAAGTAAGTGTACAACGATCTTAGGCAGTGTGTTAGCTGGGAAAGAATGTGCTTGGTGTCACTGCACTGAGCAGAAATGAAAGGGCAAATGGTTGTCTCAGTAACTGTCTTGATGCTGAATTTCATACCATGCTCATCTTTGATTTTTTCCTGAGCAGCTAGTACACATGATGTCCTCTGCACTGAAGTAAATCGTAAACACCAAGGGGATTAACAGCAACTGGATAAAACATTTGTCATTGTAGACCTACTGTAAAGTATGTAGAAAGTCAATCGCAGATTAATTAGGCATGAGTGTGTTTCACAGTTTGTTTGAAAACTACACAACACGTTACTATTCAGTTATTACCTTTGAATCTCAGCAACACAAAAACATGTAGATGCTGAGTGCTTCATGTACTGTCCTCTTAAAAAGAGTGTGGATGTGGCCATACTTGGTTGACTATGCTCTTGTAATAGATTTGTAGTTACTTTCATCTCAATTGACTAAATTTCAGACCATGCTTCAAATGTTGATTTGAGTTACTCTCAAACCTGCAAACTCAAGGGTCAGTACACTTTTATACTTACACTTTTGCCACCAGGAGAAAAAACAGAGAATATGACTTCAGTTGTGCTATATAAGTATTAGTAGACAATCCTGGGGTCCATTTCCCAAAAGCATAGTTGCTAACCAGTTTGCAACTAAGTTGGCAATGCACAATTGCATTGCAGCCAAGCTTAGTTAGCAATATGCTTTTGGGAAACGGGCCCCTTGACACCAAAACATTACAAGTTGTACCAAATACATGCAGAAAATAACATATAACAGTTAATCCAAAAGCCTATGGCAAGGTGTAAGCTATACTAGTGGTTAAACAGCTCATCTCTGACATTTACATGGTCCTAGTTTAAGACTGCTATTGATTGCATACTGTGGGGGTTTTGGAGTCAGCAGCTCGCCAAGAGACTTCTCCCAAGTGGATACTTTATTGCTAGTGTTACAGCCACTTCTCAACACCCTAAGTATAATCTCAGGCAATAGGGACTATTAGGAAGTGATATATTCTAAATGTTTAAATGTAATGACGTGTCTTACGGTTTTGTTTACATCCAAAATGTGTGTTTGATGTGGTTTACCCAATGATTTCCAAGATTCCCCGGTGTCATCTCATTTTTGTTCTTCTCTTACATAGCAACAGTTGATGAGTGGTCAAAAGGCTACTTACCAAAATGAGAAATAATCATAGTCAAATCAAGTCATGTTTATTTATAAATACAAATCATACAACAAACATAGACATAACGTAACAAACAAAAGATGGCATGATTAAATATAGCTAGCTATGCATAATGTTTACAAGACTAAACAAGAAACAACACCAACAACACTATCCTAACAGAAACAAGACTATCTTTGTATTGCATGCAAATAGCATCTGAATGGTGAAATACTGCTCTTAGGAAAGCCCTGAGCCAGAACATTGTGCCCTTAGTTTTTGAGGGGTGTTACCGATGCTAATAACAAACTGTCACTGCCATTTTATTTATTGTGTATTTGTAGTCAACTTCTCTTAAATTAGGAGTCATTCAAAACAATGTTGCTGTATTATCGTGTTCCTACTAAAATAGTTATAAATATCCCAGCATTTTGCTATTTTCCCCTGTAAATATTTAGCAATCAATGAGTCTTACATTCTGGAGATGCATGTATACCGCATATCTGAGAGTCCATATTATTCCTCATATTGGTTTATTGCTCAAACCAAGTCATCCATCCTCGTTACATTGCGTCAAAATCATTCAAGGTAAAAAGCAGAATATTATTAATGGCCTGGAACTTACAACATAAAATATAAGTTACAAAAATGGAAAATACTGCACTGGATAGTCTCACTTTCACCTTTAAGCTCATAACTAAGGTATTCCCCACAGAGAAGGTATCAATGACTGTTTTCTACAAGCTCTTTTGGTTATGTTCATGCAGTATTTGAATAATTTCAGATATTCAAAAAGTAGTATTCTTACCCTCATGGATCATAAAGATGTCCTGTGCTCTGCTATATGGCTGCCAGCAGCTGTTAGCTAGATTGAAACTAGGTCGTTGGGACTCATGCACTAGCTCCCATAAAAGGTGATGTGAGGCGTGTCTCTACAAGTTCCTCCTTGACGCATATGTCTGAACACGGCCACCTCTGACAACCAAATTTCTGCTGTGGCTACAGCATTTATTTCTGACTGTCCCCTCTGCCTCTGAACTCAACATTAGGTTCACAGGAAACAGCTGTAACAGTTGCGAAATGAGTGACTGCCTGATCTCTGGCATGGTCTCTTAGCCACCTGCTGGACATTTTATAAATTGTCTTGTGCTCTCATGTCATGTACTTTCTCATTTACTTAGGCCTACTGACTAAATCAGAATTACACTCCAAGACCCGAATCTTAATTGGTATGTTTTGACTTCATGGTCGGCTGATGTATTCATTATTCATATTCATTCATTCATGATGCATGAAGTCTCAGGGATTTGAGAATTTGGGTTAGGGGGCACTTTGGGATTCAACCATTGTTCATTTGTGGCCAATGTTTTCAACTTTTGTCTTGTTTTTTTTTTTGTCTTGGACTACTATCATCTTATGTATTTTGACCTCTGTTTGATCTTTGTCTTTCAGCTTTTAATATAGTATTCCTGCCTTGAAGTAGGTAACATGGATCTGTTACTTGTTGATACTTAAGGCTAGCAGCCTCCGGACATTCAATTCAATTCAATTTTATTTATACAGTGCCTTTTACAATAGTTTTGTCTCGTGGCGCTTCACAGAAGGAGCACCCAAGAGCAACAGGGGCAAGGAAAAACTCTCTTATGTTCAGTTAATCTAGGAAGAAACCTTGGACAGATCCACGACTCAAGGGACTAACCCAACTGCCAGGGGTCATGCAGAAAAATTACAATCAGTAGTAACCATGACAGACTACAAGTTGCCTATGGTTTTAGCTAAGGTTCATAACAGTTCATAATGGAGTATTATCCCACTTGACATTATATGGTAGTCAGACTATAGGTGGTTATCAGGAATTATGGCTAGACAATGTAGCAGTGGCCAGACATAGTGTCAAACTCAAAGGAGTGAGATGGGTCATGGGGGTAACAGTAAGGGTCCATTTGACAGTGCCATTGTGAGGGGGGCGGCAATCACAGAGCCTCAAGGAAGGGGAGACAGGCCTAGCATGGGCATCCAGGAAGGGCCTCTATGATGGAGAGTTGGTGGACATGCTTGCATGCCTTTATTTAACGGAGCACAGTCCACTAGAAATGTCTGGCTTGCATCTGCTGCAGAGGTTTAGAAAACTTTTGTAAAACCTGCATGTCAAGCCCATGGAAATCCATGTGTATTTGCTATTTCCAATACTGCCTGCATCACAGACTGCTTGCTGTAACAATTAACTTTCGCATATATAAACAAAATGCTACACAAAATGTCAACACATATTACATAGTATGCCTTCACAACAATGTAGTAAGTTGTGTTGGGATAATCTGATTGTAAAACCTCTTGATGCTGGTGAGAGCTGAGAACCCATTCACAGATTTATTTTGCATACCTTCAGAGGCAGTTTCTGATATGGACTATGTGGGTAGCTGCCCAGATCTTGCCGGGGGCAGCACAGACTTATTTTTTATTTTTTGCAAACAGGTATATCTGCTCTTAGGATGGAGGTAAATAGAATAAAAGAAACCAGACAACAAAGCACAGCCCTTAGCCCTTTGGTGATCATCAGAAATAGGCAAGGCAAGTTGACTTCCAGGAAGCCTCAGGTAGCCTATGCAAACAGTATAATCTTTCTTTGCCATGAACTGCATCAGAGGGGATGTTCACTCAGAGCACCAATAAAGCTATAGGACCACCACTGCGTACCCCCTAGAATTGATCCAAGTGCCCCCAGGGGTACTTGTACCACAGTTTGACAACCATTGCCTTAAAGTATCGCTAAACTGTGTAATTTTACTGAGTTACACAGGCGTAGCGTTATCTTTGTAAGACTGTCTTGCACAGAGCGTATAAAAAAAATTACAACTTTAGAGCTGCCTAGGTAGTGTTGCCACTAATGTGATATCTCCACCATAGTATGCCCCCTATTTTGGAGTACTGGCAGTAATCAAAGTCCTCAAACAGTAGAATATAGATTTAGGTGTGCCAGAGTTCTCCTTTAATGACTGTTGATGCATATTGAAAAATATGAATGGAATTGTGGTGATTGTATCCACAGTGGTAACTGGAGAATGGGTCTAGAGAAAAAGACCTCAGGCCAAATTTAAAGGTGCAGTCAGTGATTCTGGTGAAAAGAATGGAAGGGATGCTGCCAATTCAGCTGTTGAGCTGCTCTGGCAAATCAGAATACTCACAATACTTGTCGGGAGAGATTTATACTTCTCCCTCAGTTGCCTATGCATTAAATATGCCACATACTGCGCCATTATAGTTTGCTTCCTCGGCATCTGCTCTGCATTGGCAGGCACACAAATTCTTTTCCTCCAACAAATCAATTGTATTGAATAGAGCCAACAACCCAAGACTCTCCTCCACAATGAGGAACTCACCTGAGGTCAGTGGCACTACATCACTTTGGAGGGACGCCAAAGCTGCACACCACTTCACTCTCAGAATGAAGCCTTTCAAAAATGTGGAACGTGCTGTTCCACCAGGTGCTCACCTCTTTCATCAGTTCATGTTGTTGTCACCACAAGTGAACTCTTTCCTTTACACCAAACCAAACAATAAGAATTAGACACAAAAGTAAAAACTTGATCATATAATACACTAAACAAAGACCACAGCTTGGAAAACTAAAGATAACATAACATACCTTAGCAGGGGTGCTGCATCTAAAAGGATTTACAATCTTCCTTGCCTTTGCATGTAGCTCTGAGTCACATCTTTACAAATGAAACTTTACTACATTTTAGGAAAGATTCTGTATGAGTGTGGGGGGTTGTTACTGCAACAACTGAAAATTCTCAGTGTCTTCTTCAGTTTGTCTTTTGACGTCAGTTTGTCCGTGTAAGACCAAAACTTAAAACATTTTGTCGCACTACCCTCTTTTTAGATAAAAGCTTAAGTTACCTTCAACAATTTCATTAAATTTTAAGTGATTTTTGAAGAATAAAATAAATACTCATTTTAAATGTGGCTAACGAATGTATTATTTGGACCCTTTGATGAGAAATTTCATATACATTTTGAATGTTGTAAGCATTTAATAACTTTGAATAATTTGCATTTTAATTGTTCCCTTTGAAATAAATGACCAGGTGTACTTTAGTGCTGCATAAAAGAGTGGTAACTAATTGTATCTTAGCAGCAGATAGGCATTACTATCATGTTTTACATTGTTTCATTATTTTGTTTTGCGTAGCTACTTTAGCAATAAATCAGAAACTATAATTTGCTGAAAATAGACTTTTTTGAGAGGATTATGTAGCTTCTGGCAAGGGCAAATGTTAACCATTGATGCATAACTGTAACTCTGCTGTAATGTGTTATAATTCAGCCATATCAAGAAATAGCAAACAATATTCAGATGCAAAATATTTATTAGGCAGTGTAAATAGTTACAAAATGGTCACATTAGTAAGGATATTAATCCAGATCAGAGTGACTTCAGTTCAGAAGGGTTTACTCTTCTTTACTCTTCATGGAGAATAAAAAAATACATACAAATTTCATTATTATGCAATCAGAAATGATGTATAATTTCACAAATTAAGGCAAAAACTTGAATTGCATGCACTGTAATAAACTATTTTACCTTTCCAGAGTCACGGCTCTTGGCCCTGAGCTTGTTGACCTGGGACTCAGCAATGTCAGCACGCTCCTCAGCCTCCTCCAGCTCATGCGCCACCTTCCTCAACTTGGACAGGTGTCCATTGGCTTGTTCCTCCTATGGTGAAGAAATGTGTTCAGCAAATATAGACACATTCAGTTTCAAAATAAACATGGTATTCATGTAATTCAAAGCCAGAGTGACATTTCTTGTGATAGGTTATGAAAGAAACTACTCACAGCTTCCTCAGCCTGCCTCTTGTAGGCCTTGACCTTCAGCTGCAGCTTGTCAACCAGATCTTGGAGTCTGTTAACATTCTTCTTGTCCTCTTCAGTCTGAAGAGAAAATTAAATGTATAAAGCTTGTCCAAATCCTGATACTATGTAAGAGAGTGAGGAGAGATGTCTGTACCTGGTAGGTGAGCTCCTTGACTCTCCTCTCGAATTTGCGGACTCCCTTCACAGCATCAGCACCACGTCTCTGTTCAGCCTCAAGCTCATTTTCCAACTCACGGACCTTAATGTAGAGAATGTTTAAATGTAAATACTATTGTCTATAACCTAATGGTAATTTGGAGTGTATTATGTTCAACTGCAATTCAATTGCTTCCTACCCTGGACTCCAGTTTCTGGAGCTGTTTCTTGCCACCTTTCATGGCCAGATTCTCAGCCTCATCCAGGCGGTGCTGAAGGTCCTTCACAGTGATCTCCAGATTCTTCTTCATCCTCTCCAGATGAGCACTAGTGTCCTGCTCCTTCTTCAGCTCCTCTGCCATCATGGCAGCCTAAAAATGGTCCATTTTTTAATTAGACAACCTATATTAACAACTGTATGCCCAACAATATTAAAGAAATACCCTAATAAAATAAAAACAGAACTTACATCAGTAATGGCTTTCTTGGCCTTATCCTCAGCATTTTTAGCCTCCTGAACAATGTCATCAACCTCACCTTGAACCTGAGCCAAGTCAACCTCAAGCTTCTTCTTGGTGTTAATTAGACTTGTGTTCTAAAGTTGAAAAAACAGAACATGTCAATTATAACCTGAATGAAGAAAATTCTGATTTCATTATTTAAAAAAAAAACCTTCTCTCTACCTGAGAGTGCAGAAGACCAACACGCTCACTGGCATCAACCAGCTCCTGCTCAGCCACTTTGCGGCCTCTCTCTGTCTGCTCCAGAGCAGCTCTCAGCTCCTCAATCTCAGCCACCATCAGGCCATTCCTGCGCTCAACCATGGCAACCTGCTCCTTCATGTCTTCCTGTCCTCTAACAGCATCATCAAGGTGCAGTTGGGCATCCTAAACAAAAAGGGAAGTACTTATAGCACTACTGATAAAAAAATGAATTAAGATTATACTTTACATTAGACAATGTGATTTCTACAGCACCATAATGGCATAACGTACCTTGAGCTGACCCTGGACGTTCCTCAATTGTTTCTGGGCCTCAGCAGCCTGGCGGTTAGCGTGACTGAGCTGAATCTCCATCTCATTGAGGTCTCCCTCCATCTTCTTCTTGACTCTCAGGGCATCATTCCTGCTCCTGACCTCAGAGTCTAGAGTGCCCTGCATGGATTCAATCACCCTCTGGCTGTTCCTCTTGATCTGCTCCATCTCCTCATCCTTCTCTGCAAGCTTCCGGTCAATCTCACCCTTGACCTGGTTGAGCTCAAGCTGAACACGAAGAATCTTGGACTCCTCATGCTCAAGAGTTCCCTATTAGAATGAAGAACATAATTTTCAAATTGTTGATTTTTGAAGAGCTGATTTGGGTGTGTAGAAAGCCTTCATCTCGTTCTATGTAGTTTACCTCAGCCTCTTCCAGGGCTGTCTGGATCTCAGCTTTCTCAGTCTCAACGGTCTTCTTTGCCTTCTCCAATTCATGAATGCTCTTTCCAGTCTCACCCAACTGCTCAGTCAGGTCGGAGATCTCCTCTGTAGAACAGTGAATATAGTATATTTACCATGCCATCAATGCTCCTGAATATTAGCACAAGCTACTTTCAGGACATTTATATCTCAGACACTGTTAAATCAAGTGTGAGGCTGACCTGAACAGAAAATTGTGTTTAATTCCTTTAACCTCTCAGGTCTCTGATAAGTGCAGACAAAAATTCATCTTTGCTAAAAGCTTTCTGGAAGTCTCTTATTATATCTTAACTCACGTTGGAGGTTCTTGTTCTCCCTCTTCAGGGTTTCCAGTTGGTCAAGAGCCTCCTCATAGGAGTTCTTCATCTTGAACAGTTCGGTGCTGAGAGAGCGAGCCTCTTTCTGGGCACCCTCCAACTCAGCCTGACCCTCCTCATACTTCTGCTTCCACTCTGCCAGGACCTTTAAGAGGGAATCAGCATTTTACAACAGATTTACATGCAAAAATTTCCATCAGTATATCAATGCTGTAATAGATATATTACCTTGTCGAAGTTCCTCTGCTTCTTGTCCAAATTGGCAGCCAGAGCGTTGGCTCTCTCCACGTCAATCATAAGGTCCTCAACCTCACCCTGGAGTCTCTGTTTGGTCTTCTCCAGAGAGGCACACTTGGAGTTGACAGCTTCAATTTGCTCCTCAGCCTCCTGCAAGCGCTGGGCAAGTTTTTTCCTGAAAAAACAATGCTTTTGGTCAGTCCAAGGGGGACACACAATTTGGTTTGGTTTTGATTAATTTGAAGAAAGAAAATCCAAAATAAAAAGTTTAGAAAAATAGAAAGTTTTTCTGCATGCCAATACATTGCACATTTGGATGGTAAATGTTTTGTGGATGAGCAACACAGAAAAAAGTACATATATGACTTTTGGGTGTTTTGTAAGTGTCCAAAAGAATAAACAGCCAAAAGCAACACTTAAATTAAATTCCATCCCTTGGAGTTAAGAGTAATTTGACACACAGTATGTTGAGCTACAGAAGAAAACTATTTACAACTGACTAGTGATTGCTGTGATTGTTAGACAGCAACAGATGTTTAAATGTGGTGATTTTTTGCATTGTAAGATCATTTGAAAGATGCAATCCTCAGAGTTACATACTTGGACTCCTCAAGCTCCTCAGTGCGCTGGATGGCATCGGTTTCATACTTGGTCCTCCACTGAGCTACCTCGCCGTTGGCCTTGGACATGCCACGCTGCAGCTCAGCCTTTGCCTCCTGCTCCTCCTCAAACTGCTCCCTTAGGAGGTCACAGTCATGGCGTGCAGACTGAACAGCATGGGCCAGGGCATTCTTGGCCTGTTTAAGAAAGAACATTCATGCACATAAACATATGTAGGTATTACATATTATCATCCCATTATTGTCAACTAGTAAACTAATCATCAAGGTGATGATTAACTCATTAACTTAAGATTTTGTACCTTGACTTCCTCCTCATTTAGTCTCTTCAGCTCCTCAATTTGTTGAGTGAAAGCCTGTTTGCTTCTGGTCAGCTGAGACACAAGAGCATCTTTCTCCTCCACCTGACGACCAAGCTCCCCTAATTACAGTATCACAGAATTACTTTTTAGCATATCTGAACAATAAACTGCTTAGCCACTGGAAACACATGTTCTCTATTTTAACTGCTTACCATTTTCAGTCTGAAGTCTTGCTCTTTGAGCACTGAGGTCATTGACCTGGCGGACACCCTCATCACTCTTGGCCTTAACTTCACTGAGTTGGTCCTCAAGGGTGCGGCACATTTTCTCCAGATTGGCCTGTTAGCGAAACACACACACCACTTTCTTGATTAAATGAAGTACTAACAATAATTTCTTACAATATCAATGAAATGTATATGAGGAGTGTGGTGTTGTTCATTCTTTTAGGAAGGTATTAATTATGCTAACCTTTGCTTTGGCAACAGCTTCCATGTTGCTGGAAAGATCATCAATCTCCATCTTATATTCACTCTTCTCCTTCTCAAGCTTCTGCTTAACACGCTGAAGGTTGTCGATCTGCTCTCCCAGCTCAGCTACGCTATCAGCCTGCTTCTTGCGGAGAGCTGCTGCAGTAGCTTCATGCTGCAGGGTGGATTCCTCAAGGTCACGGCGCAGCTTCTGGAACTCAGCCTCACGCTTTTTGTTCATCTCAATCTGAGCAGCAGTGGCACCACCAGCCTCCTCAAGCCTCTCACTAATCTCCTCGAGCTCCCTGGCGAGATCAGCTCTCTGCTTCTCAACCTTGGCGCGAGCAGCACGCTCAGCTTCAATCTCCTCCTCCAGCTCCTCAATGCGGGCCTGTTGGTAAAGACAAAATTGTTAGGATGCAAAGAAAAAAACAATAGTACTCAGACAGTTACGATACTGAAGACATTTTTTCGAGACCTGGAGCTCCTTGATCTTCTTCTGAAGCTGGGCACCCAGTGATTGCTCATCTTCAATCTTGCTAAGCAATTGGCTGGTTTCAAAGTCTTTCCTGATTCACAGAAATGGAAATATATTAATATTACTCAACAATTAGTCCCTGTCAAACTATTTAGCAATTTCTGATTGGACAAGAAGCATTCTACGCTTCACTAGGAGTGGGTATATGATATAACACAGATGACTCTATACAGCAAGTAATTATTCTATTTTCCAATGGTTGTCCACGGTCTTTGCCTGATATCGATAACTTTGCGCCCAAAAATTGGCATTACTTCTTCAGCTTCTCCTCAGACTGCTGCTTGTCATTCTCCAGATCCATGATGTTCTCCTGGGACAACTTCAGGTCACCCTCAAGCTTTCTCTTGGCCCTCTCAAGGTCCATACGAAGCTTCTTTTCTTGCTCCAAGGAGCCCTCGAGCTGTGGATTTAAAATATTGATAAGTCAAGTGGCATACAGTATGTATAAATATTACCTTAGACATATGGATCCAACTCACATCATCAACTTGCTGTTCAAGCTTAGTCTTGGATTTGGTCAGAGTGTTGACTTTGTCCTCCTCTGCCTGAAGGTCATCAAGAGTCTGCTGGTGGGCTTCTTGGAGGGCTTTCTTTTCCTTTGTCAGCTTAGCAATGGACTCATCTTGAGAGGCCATCTCCTCAGTCAGGTTCTTGACCTGGAAGTTTTGACATGGAATTCTTATGTCAATAGCCAGTAAACCTAACACGTATAACCATATGCTCATTGTCTTTTAAAAGTACAACCTTGTTTTCAGTGGCATGTTTCTCCTTCTCCACTTTGGCCAGTGTCAGCTCCAGGTCATCAATGTCCTTCTTGAGCTCAGAGCACTCATCCTCCAGTTTCCTCTTCTTGGCAGTCAGCTCAGCATTGATTTCCTCTTCATCCTCCAGTCTCTCGGTTGTCTCCTTGAGTTTTGCCTCGAGCTGGATCTTACTCTTGATCAGACCCTCACACCTCTCCTCAGCATCTGACAGGTTCTCAGATCCCTAAATGTTGTATAAAATATTGTGTAGCATTCTTACTCCAATTTTTATGTATGTCAGAGACGTTTTTAAATAATGACAGAATAACAACATACAGATGACACTTGCAGCTGCAGGTCATTCCTCTCTTGCACCAGAGACACCATCTTCTCCTCAAGCTCCTTCTTCCTGGCCTCTGCCTTGGCATGGGCTGCCTTGAGTTTCTCATGTTCCTCCTTTATGTTGGCCAGCTCCTTCTCAGTCTCAGCACTCTTCAGCAGAGGCTTGATCTTGTAGTAAACCTTCATCCATGGCCAGTGCTTGACATTCATGAATGAGCGCACATTCCACTGAATGGTGTAGATTGCCTCCCTGTCACAAGAAACAGTGTCTGTTAAACTAACCTTGTTTTTTTCTTAATGATTAAGTGTTTCCAATTTCTAATGTGATTGTGATGAGCACATTTATTTAAAATGCGCATATGCGTGATTTCAGTTCATTTAAAATATCTTGTTCCTTATAAAAAAAAAGAAAAAACAAAAAGAAAGTACCTCCTTTCCATCATAACCACAAACTCCTTCCTCATCAGGAATGCACGGCAGAGAGCCTGAGTCATTGTGACCAGGGCTGCCAGTTTTTCATCTCTCATCTCCTCAAGGGTACCCAGCAGACCAGCTTTGAAGAACACCTGAGAGTGAAAGGAAAACACATGTATGAACTGGACATAAAACTGTATGTGGTTATGATAAACAGATCATACAGCAGCAAAACATTTTTCTACCTTAGTATGTCCAAACTTGTACTGGGTGTGATCAACATCAATAGATCCCAAGAGCTTCTCAGCAGCCTTCTTGTTATCAATGAACTGACCCTCAGGGATGACACTGGCGTTCAGCACCTTGTATCTAGTTACAATGGACATACAGTTTTATTTACCCCTGTCTAAATAATATTAACAGGTGAGACACTATTTACTCTCTCAATTCACCTCTGCTTGAAGTCACCATAAAGGATTCTGCTTGGGAAACCCTTTCTGCAGATTCTGATACCCTCCAGCACACCATTGCACCTGAGCTGATGGATGACCAGGAAGTTCTGCATAAGACCTGTCAAAAAAGCATTATTTTTACATAAATTGAGGCTGTACATAGTACAAGCTCTTGTCAACATTCTCCACCAAAAGCCATTTACCTGGTTTCTTAATCTCGTTTGGAATCAGGCAACGCACAAAGTGAGGATGAGTGCTTCTCAAGTTGGTCATCAGTTTACCCAAGTTCTCCTGTTGAAAGGAATGCAGTCTAGTTACCCTTTACAGTTAATTAAGATGAATTAACTGATTTGTTTGTTAGTGGCTAGATACACATACTCTGAACTGTGAGGACACAGTCTGCATGGAACCACCCTTCTTCTTACCACCCTTCTTACCACCACCAGACTCTGTTAACATACAATGATGAAGTCAATAATTGAATCAAATAGAAATTTAAAACAAAAATGTACATTTTTGAATTAGCTCAGACTTGTAGAATAGTTTTAGTTACCCTCAACAACAGGTGGATAAAGAATAGGCAACAGTTTCACTCCTGACTTCTGGTAGAGCTGCACCACAGACTCGTTCAGTGGGTCCTTGTTCTTGTCCAGCCAACCCTCAACATTGTAGTCCACAGTGCCGGCATAGTGCACCAGGGAGAAGTGGGCCTCGGCCTTGCCTTTGGCAGGCTTGGGCTTCTGGAAGGCATTGCACTTGCCAAGATGCTGGTCATAAAGCTTGTTCTTGAAAGTGGTGTCCGAGGCCTTGGGGAACATGCACTCCTCTTCAAGGATGGCAAAGATACCCATTGGCTGTTAAAAACAATAATGTTACTTATGTTAAAAAGCAGACATCAACAACCAGTATACAGTTATATCTCTTGGTTTGTGTCATTGATCTAAATTGACCTTCTCAATAAGCTCAATGCAAGCGGCCAAGTCCATGCCGAAGTCAATGAACTCCCACTCAATGCCCTCTTTCTTGTACTCCTCTTGCTCCAGAACGAACATGTGGTGGTTGAAGAACTGTTGCAGTTTCTCATTGGTGAAGTTGATGCACAGCTGTTCCATGCTGTTGAACTGTGTGTGAAGAAATGTCACTTTTTGAGAATGGACAGCTTTTGTGAGAAATGGTTAATGTTGATGGAAATAATTTTTTATTTAAAATATTAAAGTTTTGTCCTCACATCGAAAATCTCAAAACCAGCGATATCCAGCACACCAATGAAGAACTGCCTTGGCTGCTTTGTGTCCAACATCTGGTTGATACGGATGACCATCCACAAGAACATCCTCTCATAGATTGACTTGGCTAAGGCCATAACTGAGTTATTGACCTAAACAAGATTCCAAAGTATTGGTCTCAGTTGTCACATCATGATGAACATTTATGGTGACAGAAAAGCATAACCAGCAGTAAAATTTCTTCCGAACAATATCTACACCTTGTAGTGGAAAAAATAATACCTGTGGCACAGTCTGACCCTTGGTGACAAACTCGTTTCCGACCTTCACTCTTGGGTAGCACAAAGCTTTCAGCATGTCAGCAGAGTTCAAGCCCAGGAGATAAGCGACTTTGTCAGCATCTGTAAAGAATTGAACACTGTCAGAGAGGGTTTCTTTGTTATATATTTTTTTAATAATTAATACAGTATGAAGGAAAGTTGATGTCCATATGTCCATTAACCTCCCTTAAAGGTATTACTAGATCTCATACAAGTCAGTATAGTTTTTAAACCTACCCTCAGTGCCATCAGGCTCAGCCTGCTCCTCACGCTGCTTCTGCTTGAATTTCATATTGCCATGATGGATCACAGCACCGGTCAGCTTGTAAATGGTGACTTTCTCCTCTTGACTGAAACCCAGGATGTCAATGGCAGTCTGAAATGATGAAAGATATGTTTACATTTACTACATGTATGACATAAAAGATACATAAAAGATATGGTATTAGACTTTATGACAACCTTTTGGGAAATCAGCTTATTTGCAGTTTACAGAGTTAGATAAGAGGGTTCATACTATATCTGTGTGCTAACAAAGCCCCATTTGACACAGCCTCGTTTGGCATAATTACTGGAAGTAATAGGGACCAGTATATCCTGGTCCCTGTGACTTTGTTCACACAAAGAGAAAGCAAAAAAGATGGCAAATACCCTAATTTCTAAAAAGAAGTTGACATATCCTTTTGAATAACTAGTAGAATCATTCATGTCTTACATCTGTGGCAACCAACTCCTCTTTGTCATCAATGCTGGCCACAGTGATCTGACCCTGACTGCACATGGGGAAGTCATAGGGGTTGGTTGTGATCAGGGACATCTCTGTAAGGAGGAAAAACATATTTACCATAACATGCCATACCACATAACATGTGTGTAGCAATCAACATTTGATTTGTTTCCTCATTACATGTTGAATCAGTAATGCCTACCAATCAGCTCAGGCATGTGGTTGGTCATCATCTGGTAGAAGATGTGGTAGCCTCTCTCATCAGGAAGCTGGAATGTCACTCTAGACTTCTCCAGCAGATCTGTTAAGAAGAGGGATGTTCATTTACATGTTAACATGGTAACTGACTGACATATGTTTACATTTAGTTAAGAAAACACTGTTTAGAGTAAGTTTTATTTTACTTACAAGTCTCAATATCAGCACTAGCCAGTTTTCCAGTAGTGCCAAAGTGAATTCTGATGAATTTACCCTGTTTAAGACAATAGAATATCCTAAGAAATATATTGCTGCTATGAACTTCAGAAAGCAAGAATTTGAAGATGAAGAATTAACTTACGAAACGGGAGGAGTTGTCATTCCTCACAGTCTTGGCATTACCATAAGCCTCCAGCAGTGGGTTGGCAGCAATAATCTGATCTTCAAGAGAGCCCTGCAAATGGAAATTTTTATTTTGTTGTGCTATTCATTTGTGTTTTTTTAACTATTAACAGTACCTAATCTAATGCAAATTGTACATGTCTTACCTGGAGTTTTCCACTGGCCTGTGGCTCTTGCTTTTTCTTGTCACCACCAGACACAGCAATTGTTGCAAAGTACTGGATGACACGCTTGGTGTTGACAGTCTTTCCAGCACCAGATTCTCCACTGTGTTACATGAAAGATATTGTCATGTTAAAAAAATTGTTATTCAGTTTTGGGTCATTAATGCAAATCCTTCAGATTGGCAGATGTGAAGATGACACGTACGTAATCAGGACAGACTGATTTTCCCTGTCTGTGGACCAAAGTGGAGAAATTAGATCATGAATGACCACATAATTGAAAGATAATTGTGAAATTGCTTGTAAAAGAGGAGTTTACCTTGAAGCATGAACTGGTAGGCATTGTCAGAGACAGAGAAGATGTGGGGTGGGGCCTCCATGCGCTTCTTGCCTCTGTAGGCAGACACCACTTCTGGGTCGTACACTGGGAGCCACTTGTAGGGGTTCACAGTGACACAGAAAAGTCCAGAGTAGGTCTGAAAAGAAGAACAAACAAGTAAGTATTCAGAATTCAGAATACTAGAAATAGTAGTCATTCATTTCAGTAAAACTATGATTCTTACGTAGATCATCCATGCTGCATAACGCTCTTTGAGGTTATACAGGACAGAGGCTTCATTGAGGTGGGTCATCATGGCCATGTCCTCAATTTTGTCGAACTTGGGAGGATTCATTGGGGAGACATCATCCTCCTTAACTGTCCTTTCCTGGGGAAAAAATGCAAAACAATTTACGATTATACACATGTGTATACACACATCACTTAAATATAATTACAACCCACTACATAAACATACACATATTTGTGTTTTGAGTGGGCTAATAGCCACTGACAGTATACTGTACCTCCTTGGTATCAAGGACTTCAACGGTGACTTTGCCACCATCTCTGCTCTTGATTGTACCCTTCACATACAAATCCTCCTTGTCAGCCACGTAGCAAGCAGTCTTTGCATCAAAGGGCTTGTTCTGGGCCTCAATTCTCTCCTTCTCAGGCTTACGGAGGTAAATGGCAGCCTTGCCATAAATGGCCATATCCGCATCCCCCATGGCTGCTGGCTACTGCAGAGATCAGGGGCATAATCAAGAAAGGCAATGGTAATGATGCAATCTAATTAGTTAAAAAAAAAAAAACATTTAGGCACCCTTAACAAGGACATATACAGTCCTTTCCCTTTAAACTTATCTCTGTTTTTGTTATAGAAATGTGCAGATATCTATTTGGAGGATAGAGAAGGGATCTCTATAAAGATTTTTAACTAAAGAACCATCAGTGAAATACAGTGGTTCCTAAATTGTTCAAGTCTCCACCGAATCTTCTTTTGTGGTATCTGCTATGACTGCTACTGTGACCATGATGTTGACTTAAATGTAATTTCATAACATGGAAGTACAATTACCAAAACTTTTATGATCTGGGTAACACTTCTCAGATGTTTTTACAATTGAAACTAATGGTCACTTTACACTTTTTACACTTCATTTAAACTATGAAGGGAAATGTAAATATACTATAGCCTGTATCATTTATTGTGTGTGGACAATAGATATTTTTACAATTGACAAATATGGTGCAAATATGAAAAGGGACAAATTTTCATCAGGTCTATAGCACAATTAGCATACAATCAGTCAATGTCACTAAATGTTCAAAGTCAGTTGTTATTACAGTCTTACCTATTCTTTCCCCAACTAGATGAAGTCCTTGTTATTGTTGAAACTTCTGAAATAGAAGTCAAAATCAAAGTTGCAAGGGTAAACATGTGATTTATACTGTACAAATTACACATTTGACACAATGACACAAATTTTATCTTTTAGAGCTTAAATGCAATACATTGCCATACAGCCACTGTTTCAGTCTACCCCTATTGCTGTAGTGAAGGACAGGTGATGACTTACTGCACACTGGAACCCCTGCTGGCTTCTGCGAGTTTCCCCGCTCCTCTGCAGCTCCTTATATTTGAGTTTTCTGCCAGCTAAGCAACATCCCTATAAGGAGACATACGCATTAGATGTGATCTGATATATTTAACCATATGCTCCAGCCTTGTTCTAAACATCAAAATTTAAGCAAGTTTTAGTGTTTTTGATTCATCATTTTTTTAAAATGAATTCATCAATATTTTATTTTAATATCTCATAGTTGGTAATGGATATCCCTTAAATGAATTATTTTTTTTAATTTTTTCTTAAATGTCAGCACAAAAGACAACCATAACATATTTGAGATATCTGCCAGCCAAGCAACATCCCTATAAAGAAACATATGCATTAGATGTGATTTGATGTACTGAACCATATGCTCCAGCCTTGTCGTTCTAGACATCAATAAACTTAGTCAAGTTAAGCAAGCGTTAGTGTATTTGATACCATCAATGTAGTCAAAATGAACTCATTAATATTATATAATAAATAATATAATACTCATGGTTGTTAGCGGATATCCCTGAAATTTATTACAATTTTAAATCAGTCAAAAGGCAGCCATAACAACTACCTTTATTCATGTATTTTGTCCATAAACAATATTGTTACATTCAGCATAAAATATGTGTTGATAATCCTATTCATATAATGATTTGGTGCTCATAGTTGTTATGTGTTAAATAAATTATGTTTCATTGGTTTCTAAATTTGAATCTTCTTCCTTATGATTTATATCCTTAACCCATTATTAAATAAATTCTGTGACATTTATATGCCTATCAAATATAACTGGGGTGTATTCTATTTATGCCACCTATGCAGGGGGTTTCTGGTCCTTTTTTGGAAGTGGTAGAACTAGTAAATTTTAAGGTGGCATGCCAGAAGTGAAGAGAGCCTATAGAATTTTATTACTGGTGTTCAGTGATATATGTTTTACGTCCCGTTTTACGATGCTTCAGGGCATGTGGTTGCTTCAGGGCTTGCTGAGTTGACGAAATATCATAAAGTTCAGAAATAAACATTAGAGGAGTTCAGAGATCTAAAACATCTATAACTTCCCTTTCCGTATCTTTCAACGTCTTTTCTTTTGTTTACATGTAAACAGTTTTAGCTGGATTCTGTAGCTAAGGAACATATACATATCTAAATACATGCAAACAAGCCCTAAAACATTTGCTCTCTTAATGAGATATAATAAAGAAATTTGAAATCTTGAGTTAGGGGAGTTAGAAGATTGACTTCACACTGCCGCTATACATTTATTTATATACTTGAGACGTTTTCCATGGTAACCATTTGGTAGGCCTACTGCTGGAGTGTGCCTTCTGGTGACTTTTCAAATAGGTATAAACCCTCCTCCAAGCTCATAGTTGAAATATTTCAATAAATCAGTGTGTCATGGTTACAGTGTGAGATATTCCAGTTACTTGATAGTCTACAGCTGCTGAATATGGGCAGCCCAATAATGTTCCACAATGTTTGTAGACTTTTGCAGTTATAAACAGTATTCTATGTCATTGTCATTCTATGTCTATATCATTAAAGTTCTTTGCATAACTGTTACAGTGAAATGTATTATTGTATTGTATCTTATTGTAAATAAGCTGGTGTCACCAAGGTCACGGTTGTTCTGTTCTGTTAAACTGCTTATTCATGGTTCAAGTTATGCACTAAATGACTATGCATAGAATATTCAAATAAGCTTGCATATAGAATACACAAATAAGTTTGAATGGAACCCCACCTAATGAGATTAATGGAGAACCAACTGTCCACAGCAGTTAGACTACATTGATGTTGTTGGTGTGATTTTTATATATTTTGATTCTTTGATATGTCAGGCATGGAGTCTTCATATTTAATTTTGTATAAATGGATGCTAAAACCCTGCATGTATCATTCAGCATTAATGTAGCCCTGCCCACGCTATAAGCTCCATGTAATAAAGTCAATCTTTTGAACTAACTGAGATATAAATTGTATGTTATCACATGTTAACCTTAATCCCGGACCTATCCCAGTTTTAATGTTGTAAATGTCTTTACAAACGAAACTTTAATGCATTTTAGGAAAGATTACAGCAGTGCACCTATGCAGCCATTCTGTAGTTGGGGGGTGATGGGTGCTATTGCAACAACCAAACATTCTCAGAAATGTAAAACAGCATATCAAAAAAAACAGGTTCACACACCAGAAACTGCTGTACAATAGACTTGAAGGTGATGACACTGCATTTATTTATATTGACACCTTTGTTCACAACTTTCACTGAATTCATTGAAGGATCAAACACAACATGCCAGAGGAGTAGCTCACACCTCTCTTCTGTGCTCTTAGAGCGAGTTTGTTATTGTTTAAGGCACAAGAAGTCCCCTTTGTTTATTTCTAATTCATGGAGACAGAGCATTGAAAGAAAAATGTTTTTTTTTTAAACAGTGTCCTCAGAGGATGTAGAGCTTATGTGAGGGAATACCAATAAAATGGTACACTGATCCTTTAAATGGTTTATCACCTGTTATGACATTTTGACACATTACTTCATGTAATCAAGTATTTATTCATGTTGTTGTCTTCGTCAGTTTGTCTTGAACAAACAGCTGAAAATGTTTTGTGGGACTACCCTCTTTTTAGGTAAAATCTTAAAATACCTTTAATAATTTCATTAACTTTAAAAGTGATTTTTGAAGAATAACTATGGATACTGGATTCTCTATATTGTTTGCATCCTTTGGGCAAATGAGAAATTTTGTATACATTTCGAATGCTGTAAGCATTTCAGAACTTAAACTTTGAATAATTTGCATTCTAATTATTACTTTTGAAATAAATAACCAGGTGCAATTTAGTGCAGCAAAATAGTTGTGACTAATTGATAGGCAGCAGTAACATTATGTCTTATGCTGGGTTTCATTGCTTGTTTTGTGTAGCTAAGTTAGTGCTTTCATTTTCTGTCACAGATGCAACGGACACAATAAACCGGACACAATAGTTTGCTGAAAATAGATTTTTCTGACAAAGTTTTTTTATAGCTTCTGGTAAGGACAAATGCTGGCAATTGGTGTGACTTTGCTGTAATGTCTTATGATTCAAGAATGTAAAGAAATGGCCAACAAGAATATTCAGATGCAAAATGTTTATTAGGTAGTGTACATAGTTACATAATGGTCACATTAGTAAGAATATTAATCCAGATGAGAGTGACTTCAGTTCAGAGGGTTTACTCTTCTTTGCTCTTCAATGGAGAATAAAAAAATACATACAAATTTCATTACTTATGCAATCAGAAATAATGTATAATTTCACAAATTAAGACAAAAACTTGAATTGCATGCACTGTAATAAACTATTTTACCTTTCCAGAGTCACGGCTCTTGGCCCTGAGCTTGTTAACCTGGGACTCAGCAATGTCAGCACGCTCCTCAGCCTCCTCCAGCTCATGCGCCACTTTCCTCAACTTGGACAGGTGTCCATTGGCTTGTTCCTCCTATGGTGAAGAAATGTGTTCAGCAAATAAAGACACATTCAG
Organism: Tenualosa thibaudeaui; assembly: GCA_027481765.1. Classification (NCBI taxonomy): domain Eukaryota; kingdom Metazoa; phylum Chordata; class Actinopteri; order Clupeiformes; family Clupeidae; genus Tenualosa; species Tenualosa thibaudeaui. The sequence continues at coordinate 16,588,775 of JAIFZK010000014.1, forward strand.
TTTCAAAATAAACATGGTATTCATGTAATTCAAAGCCAGAGTGACATTTCTTGTGATAGGTTATGAAAGAAACTACTCACAGCTTCCTCAGCCTGCCTCTTGTAGGCCTTGACCTTCAGCTGCAGCTTGTCAACCAGATCTTGGAGTCTGTTAACATTCTTCTTGTCCTCTTCAGTCTGAAGAGAAAATTAAATATATAAAGCTTGTCCAAATCCTGATACTGTGTAAGAGAGTGAGGAGAGATGTCTGTACCTGGTAGGTGAGCTCCTTGACTCTCCTCTCGTATTTGCGGACTCCCTTCACAGCATCAGCACCACGTCTCTGTTCAGCCTCAACCTCATTTTCCAACTCACGGACCTTAATGAAGAAAATGTTTAAATGTAAATACTATTGTCTATAACCTAATGGTAATTTGGAGTGTATTATTTTCAACTGCAATTCAATTGCTCCCTACCCTGGACTCCAGTTTCTGGAGCTGTTTCTTGCCACCTTTCATGGCCAGATTCTCAGCCTCATCCAGGCGGTGCTGAAGGTCCTTCACAGTGACCTCCAGGTTTTTCTTCATCCTCTCCAGATGAGCACTAGTGTCCTGCTCCTTCTTCAGCTCCTCTGCCATCATGGCAGCCTAAAAATGGTCCATTTTTTAATTAGACAACCTACATTAACAACTGTATGGCCAACAATATTAAAGAAATACCCTAATAAAATAAAAACAGAACTTACATCAGTAATGGCTTTCTTGGCCTTATCCTCAGCATTTTTAGCCTCCTGAACAATGTCATCAACCTCACCTTGAACCTGAGCCAAGTCAGCCTCAAGCTTCTTCTTGGTGTTAATCAGACTTGTGTTCTAAAGTTGAAAAAACAGAATGTGTCAATTATGACCTGAATGGAGAAATTTCTGATTTCATTATTTAAAAAAAAACCTTCTCTCTACCTGGGAGTGCAGAAGACCAACACGCTCACTGGCATCAACCAGCTCCTGCTCAGCCACTTTGCGGCCTCTCTCTGTCTGCTCCAGAGCAGCTCTCAGCTCCTCAATCTCAGCCACCATCAGGCCATTCCTGCGCTCAACCATGGCAACCTGCTCCTTCATGTCTTCCTGTCCTCTAACAGCATCATCAAGGTGCAGTTGGGCATCCTAAACAAAAAGGGAAGTACTTATAGCACTACTGATAAAAAATGAATGCCATTAAGATTATACTTTACATTAGACAATGTGATTTCTACAGCACCATAATGACATAACGTACCTTGAGCTGACCCTGGACGTTCCTCAATTGTTTCTGGGCCTCAGCAGCCTGGCGGTTAGCGTGACTGAGCTGAATCTCCATCTCATTGAGGTCTCCCTCCATCTTCTTCTTGACTCTCAGGGCATCATTCCTGCTCCTGACCTCAGAGTCTAGAGTGCCCTGCATGGATTCAATCACCCTCTGGCTGTTCCTCTTGATCTGCTCCATCTCCTCATCCTTCTCTGCAAGCTTCCGGTCAATCTCACCCTTGACCTGGTTGAGCTCAAGCTGAACACGAAGAATCTTGGACTCCTCATGCTCAAGAGTTCCCTATTAGAATGAAGAACATAATTTTCAAATTGTTGATTTTTGAAGAGCTGATTTGGGTGTGTAGAAAGCCTTCATCTCGTTCTATGTAGTTTACCTCAGCCTCTTCCAGGGCTGTCTGGATCTCAGCTTTCTCAGTCTCAACGGTCTTCTTTGCCTTCTCCAATTCATGAATGCTCTTTCCAGTCTCACCCAACTGCTCAGTCAGGTCGGAGATCTCCTCTGTAGAACAGTGAATATAGTATATTTACCATGCCATCAATGCTCCTGAATATTAGCACAAGCTACTTTCAGGACATTTATATCTCAGACACTGTTAAATCAAGTGTGAGGCTGACCTGAACAGAAAATTGTGTTTAATTCCTTTAACCTTTCAGGTCTCTGATAAGTGCAGACAAAAATTCATCTTTGCTAAAAGCTTTCTGGAAGTCTCTTATTATATCTTAACTCACGTTGGAGGTTCTTGTTCTCCCTCTTCAGGGTTTCCAGTTGGTCAAGAGCCTCCTCATAGGAGTTCTTCATCTTGAACAGTTCGGTGCTGAGAGAGCGAGCCTCTTTCTGGGCACCCTCCAACTCAGCCTGACCCTCCTCATACTTCTGCTTCCACTCTGCCAGGACCTTTAAGAGGAAATCAGCATTTTACAACAGATTTACATGCAAAAATTTCCATCAGTATATCAATGCTGTAATAGATATATTACCTTGTCGAAGTTCCTCTGCTTCTTGTCCAAATTGGCAGCCAGAGCGTTGGCTCTCTCCACGTCAATCATAAGGTCCTCAACCTCACCCTGGAGTCTCTGTTTGGTCTTCTCCAGAGAGGCACACTTGGAGTTGACAGCTTCAATTTGCTCCTCAGCCTCCTGCAAGCGCTGGGCAAGTTTTTTCCTGAAAAAACAATGCTTTTGGTCAGTCCAAGGGGGACACACAATTTGGTAAATAAATTTGATTAATTTGAAGAAAGAAAATCCAAAATAAAAAGTTGTGAATTTTTTCTGCATGCCAATACATTGCACATTTGGATGGTAAATGTTTTGTGGATGAGCAACACAGAAAAAAGTACATATATGACTTTTGGGTGTTTTGTAAGTGTCCAAAAGAATAAACAGCCAAAAGCAACACTTAAATTAAATTCCATCCCTAATTTGACACACAGTATGTTGAGCTACAGAAGAAAACTATTTACAACTGACTAGTGATTGCTGTGATTGTTAGACAGCAACAGATGTTTAAATGTGGTGATTTTTTGCATTGTAAGATCATTTGAAAGATGCAATCCTCAGAGTTACATACTTGGACTCCTCAAGCTCCTCAGTGCGCTGGATGGCATCGGTTTCATACTTGGTCCTCCACTGAGCTACCTCGCCGTTGGCCTTGGACATGCCACGCTGCAGCTCAGCCTTTGCCTCCTGCTCCTCCTCAAACTGCTCCCTTAGGAGGTCACAGTCATGGCGTGCAGACTGAACAGCATGGGCCAGGGCATTCTTGGCCTGTTTAAGAAAGAACATTCATGCACATAAACATATGTAGGTATTACATATTATCATCCCATTATTGTCAACTAGTAAACTAATCATCAAGGTGATGATTAACTCATTAACTTAAGATTTTGTACCTTGACTTCCTCCTCATTTAGTCTCTTCAGCTCCTCAATTTGTTGAGTGAAAGCCTGTTTGCTTCTGGTCAGCTGAGACACAAGAGCATCTTTCTCCTCCACCTGACGACCAAGCTCCCCTAATTACAGTATCACAGAATTACTTTTTAGCATATCTGAACAATAAACTGCTTAGCCACTGGAAACACATGTTCTCTATTTTAACTGCTTACCATTTTCAGTCTGAAGTCTTGCTCTTTGAGCACTGAGGTCATTGACCTGGCGGACACCCTCATCACTCTTGGCCTTAACTTCACTGAGTTGGTCCTCAAGGGTGCGGCACATTTTCTCAAGATTGGCCTGTTAGTGAACACACACACCACTTTCTTGATTAAATGAAGTACTAACAATAATTTCTTACAATATCAATGAAATGTATATGAGGAGTGTGGTGTTGTTCATTCTTTTAGGAAGGTATTAATTATGCTAACCTTTGCTTTGGCAACAGCTTCCATGTTGCTGGAAAGATCATCAATCTCCATCTTATATTCACTCTTCTCCTTCTCAAGCTTCTGCTTAACACGCTGAAGGTTGTCGATCTGCTCTCCCAGCTCAGCTACGCTATCAGCCTGCTTCTTGCGGAGAGCTGCTGCAGTAGCTTCATGCTGCAGGGTGGATTCCTCAAGGTCACGGCGCAGCTTCTGGAACTCAGCCTCACGCTTTTTGTTCATCTCAATCTGAGCAGCAGTGGCACCACCAGCCTCCTCAAGCCTCTCACTAATCTCCTCGAGCTCCTGGCGAGATCAGCTCTCTGGAACTCAACCTTGGCGAGCAGCACGCTCAGCTTCAATCTCCTCCTCCAGCTCCTCAATGCGGGCCTGTTGGTAAAGACAAAATTGTTAGGATGCAAAGAAAAAAACAATAGTACTCAGACAGTTACGATACTGAAGACATTTTTTCGAGACCTGGAGCTCCTTGATCTTCTTCTGAAGCTGGGCACCCAGTGATTGCTCATCTTCAATCTTGCTAAGCAATTGGCTGGTTTCAAAGTCTTTCCTGATTCACAGAAATGGAAATATATTAATATTACTCAACAATTAGTCCCTGTCAAACTATTTAGCAATTTCTGATTGGACAAGAAGCATTCTACGCTTCACTAGGAGTGGGTATATGATATAACACAGATGACTCTATACAGCAAGTAATTATTCTATTTTCCAATGGTTGTCCACGGTCTTTGCCTGATATCGATAACTTTGCGCCCAAAAATTGGCATTACTTCTTCAGCTTCTCCTCAGACTGCTGCTTGTCATTCTCCAGATCCATGATGTTCTCCTGGGACAACTTCAGGTCACCCTCAAGCTTTCTCTTGGCTCTCTCAAGGTCCATACGAAGCTTCTTTTCTTGCTCCAAGGAGCCCTCGAGCTGTGGATTTAAAATATTGATAAGTCAAGTGGCATACAGTATGTATAAATATTACCTTAGACATATGGATCCAACTCACATCATCAACTTGCTGTTCAAGCTTAGTCTTGGATTTGGTCAGAGTGTTGACTTTGTCCTCCTCTGCCTGAAGGTCATCAAGAGTCTGCTGGTGGGCTTCTTGGAGGGCTTTCTTTTCCTTTGTCCTCCTCTGCCTGAGGTCTTAGCAAGAGTGGACTCATCTTGAGGGCTTTCTTTTCCTTTGTCAGCTTAGCCATGGACTCATGGAAGTTTTGACATGGAATTCTTATGTCAATAGCCAGTAAACCTAACACGTATAACCATATGCTCATTGTCTTTTAAAAGTACAACCTTGTTTTCAGTGGCATGTTTCTCCTTCTCCACTTTGGCCAGTGTCAGCTCCAGGTCATCAATGTCCTTCTTGAGCTCAGAGCACTCATCCTCCAGTTTCCTCTTCTTGGCAGTCAGCTCAGCATTGATTTCCTCTTCATCCTCCAGTCTCTCGGTTGTCTCCTTGAGTTTTGCCTCGAGCTGGATCTTACTCTTGATCAGACCCTCACACCTCTCCTCAGCATCTGACAGGTTCTCAGATCCTAAATGTTGTATAAAATATTGTGTAGCATTCTTACTCCAATTTTATGTATGTCAGAGACGTTTTTAAATAATGACAGAATAACAACATACAGATGACACTTGCAGCTGCAGGTCATTCCTCTCTTGCACCAGAGACACCATCTTCTCCTCAAGCTCCTTCTTCCTGGCCTCTGCCTTGGCATGGGCTGCCTTGAGTTTCTCATGTTCCTCCTTTATGTTGGCCAGCTCCTTCTCAGTCTCAGCACTCTTCAGCAGAGGCTTGATCTTGTAGTAAACCTTCATCCATGGCCAGTGCTTGACATTCATGAATGAGCGCACATTCCACTGAATGGTGTAGATTGCCTCCCTGTCACAAGAAACAGTGTCTGTTAAACTAACCTTGTTTTTTCTTAATGATTAAGTGTTTCCAATTTCTAATGTGATTGTGATGAGCACATTTATTTAAAATGCGCATATGCGTGATTTCAGTTCATTTAAAATATCTTGTTCCTTATAAAAAAAAAGAAAAAACAAAAAGAAAGTACCTCCTTTCCATCATAACCACAAACTCCTTCCTCATCAGGAATGCACGGCAGAGAGCCTGAGTCATTGTGACCAGGGCTGCCAGTTTTTCATCTCTCATCTCCTCAAGGGTACCCAGCAGACCAGCTTTGAAGAACACCTGAGAGTGAAAGGAAAACACATGTATGAACTGGACATAAAACTGTATGTGGTTATGATAAACAGATCATACAGCAGCAAAACATTTTCTACCTTAGTATGTCCAAACTTGTACTGGGTGTGATCAACATCAATAGATCCCAAGAGCTTCTCAGCAGCCTTCTTGTTATCAATGAACTGACCCTCAGGGATGACACTGGCGTTCAGCACCTTGTATCTAGTTACAATGGACATACAGTTTTATTTACCCCTGTCTAAATAATATTAACAGGTGAGACACTATTTACTCTCTCAATTCACCTCTGCTTGAAGTCACCATAAAGGATTCTGCTTGGGAAACCCTTTCTGCAGATTCTGATACCCTCCAGCACACCATTGCACCTGAGCTGATGGATGACCAGGAAGTTCTGCATAAGACCTGTCAAAAAAGCATTATTTTTACATAAATTGAGGCTGTACATAGTACAAGCTCTTGTCAACATTCTCCACCAAAAGCCATTTACCTGGTTTCTTAATCTCGTTTGGAATCAGGCAACGCACAAAGTGAGGATGAGTGCTTCTCAAGTTGGTCATCAGTTTACCCAAGTTCTCCTGTTGAAAGGAATGCAGTCTAGTTACCCTTTACAGTTAATTAAGATGAATTAACTGATTTGTTTGTTAGTGGCTAGATACACATACTCTGAACTGTGAGGACACAGTCTGCATGGAACCACCCTTCTTCTTACCACCCTTCTTACCACCACCAGACTCTGTTAACATACAATGATGAAGTCAATAATTGAATCAAATAGAAATTTAAAACAAAAATGTACATTTTTGAATTAGCTCAGACTTGTAGAATAGTTTTAGTTACCCTCAACAACAGGTGGATAAAGAATAGGCAACAGTTTCACTCCTGACTTCTGGTAGAGCTGCACCACAGACTCGTTCAGTGGGTCCTTGTTCTTGTCCAGCCAACCCTCAACATTGTAGTCCACAGTGCCGGCATAGTGCACCAGGGAGAAGTGGGCCTCGGCCTTGCCTTTGGCAGGCTTGGGCTTCTGGAAGGCATTGCACTTGCCAAGATGCTGGTCATAAAGCTTGTTCTTGAAAGTGGTGTCCGAGGCCTTGGGGAACATGCACTCCTCTTCAAGGATGGCAAAGATACCCATTGGCTGTTAAAAACAATAATGTTACTTATGTTAAAAAGCAGACATCAACAACCAGTATACAGTTATATCTCTTGGTTTGTGTCATTGATCTAAATTGACCTTCTCAATAAGCTCAATGCAAGCGGCCAAGTCCATGCCGAAGTCAATGAACTCCCACTCAATGCCCTCTTTCTTGTACTCCTCTTGCTCCAGAACGAACATGTGGTGGTTGAAGAACTGTTGCAGTTTCTCATTGGTGAAGTTGATGCACAGCTGTTCCATGCTGTTGAACTGTGTGTGAAGAAATGTCACTTTTTGAGAATGGACAGCTTTTGTGAGAAATGGTTAATGTTGATGGAAATAATTTTTTTATTTAAAATATTAAAGTTTTGTCCTCACATCGAAAATCTCAAAACCAGCGATATCCAGCACACCAATGAAGAACTGCCTTGGCTGCTTTGTGTCCAACATCTGGTTGATACGGATGACCATCCACAAGAACATCCTCTCATAGATTGACTTGGCTAAGGCCATAACTGAGTTATTGACCTAAACAAGATTCCAAAGTATTGGTCTCAGTTGTCACATCATGATGAACATTTATGGTGACAGAAAAGCATAACCAGCAGTAAAATTTCTTCCGAACAATATCTACACCTTGTAGTGGAAAAAATAATACCTGTGGCACAGTCTGACCCTTGGTGACAAACTCGTTTCCGACCTTCACTCTTGGGTAGCACAAAGCTTTCAGCATGTCAGCAGAGTTCAAGCCCAGGAGATAAGCGACTTTGTCAGCATCTGTAAAGAATTGAACACTGTCAGAGAGGGTTTCTTTGTTATATATTTTTTTAATAATTAATACAGTATGAAGGAAAGTTGATGTCCATATGTCCATTAACCTCCCTTAAAGGTATTACTAGATCTCATACAAGTCAGTATAGTTTTTAAACCTACCCTCAGTGCCATCAGGCTCAGCCTGCTCCTCACGCTGCTTCTGCTTGAATTTCATATTGCCATGATGGATCACAGCACCGGTCAGCTTGTAAATGGTGACTTTCTCCTCTTGACTGAAACCCAGGATGTCAATGGCAGTCTGAAATGATGAAAGATATGTTTACATTTACTACATGTATGACATAAAAGATACATAAAAGATATGGTATTAGACTTTATGACAACCTTTTGGGAAATCAGCTTATTTGCAGTTTACAGAGTTAGATAAGAGGGTTCATACTATATCTGTGTGCTAACAAAGCCCCATTTGACACAGCCTCGTTTGGCATAATTACTGGAAGTAATAGGGACCAGTATATCCTGGTCCCTGTGACTTTGTTCACACAAAGAGAAAGCAAAAAAGATGGCAAATACCCTAATTTCTAAAAGAAGTTGACATATCCTTTTGAATAACTAGTAGAATCATTCATGTCTTACATCTGTGGCAACCAACTCCTCTTTGTCATCAATGCTGGCCACAGTGATCTGACCCTGACTGCACATGGGGAAGTCATAGGGGTTGGTTGTGATCAGGGACATCTCTGTAAGGAGGAAAAAACATATTTACCATAACATGCCATACCACATAACATGTGTGTAGCAATCAACATTTGATTTGTTTCCTCATTACATGTTGAATCAGTAAAGCCTACCAATCAGCTCAGGCATGTGGTTGGTCATCATCTGGTAGAAGATGTGGTAGCCTCTCTCATCAGGAAGCTGGAATGTCACTCTAGACTTCTCCAGCAGATCTGTTAAGAAGAGGGATGTTCATTTACATGTTAACATGGTAACTGACTGACATATGTTTACATTTTGTTAAGAAAACACTGTTTAGAGTAAGTTTTATTTTACTTACAAGTCTCAATATCAGCACTAGCCAGTTTTCCAGTAGTGCCAAAGTGAATTCTGATGAATTTACCCTGTTTAAGACAATAGAATATCCTAAGAAATATATTGCTGCTATGAACTTCAGAAAGCAAGAATTTGAAGATGAAGAATTAACTTACGAAACGGGAGGAGTTGTCATTCCTCACAGTCTTGGCATTACCATAAGCCTCCAGCAGTGGGTTGGCAGCAATAATCTGATCTTCAAGAGAGCCCTGCAAATGGAAATTTTTATTTTGTTGTGCTATTCATTTGTGTATCTTTAACTATTAACAGTACCTAATCTAATGCAAATTGTACATGTCTTACCTGGAGTTTTCCACTGGCCTGTGGCTCTTGCTTTTTCTTGTCACCACCAGACACAGCAATTGTTGCAAAGTACTGGATGACACGCTTGGTGTTGACAGTCTTTCCAGCACCAGATTCTCCACTGTGTTACATGAAAGATATTGTCATGTTAAAAAAATTGGGTTTTGGGTCATTAATGCAAATCCTTCAGATTGGCAGATGTGAAGATGACACGTACGTAATCAGGACAGACTGGTTTTCCCTGTCTGTGGACCAAAGTGGAGAAATTAGATCATGAATGACCACATAATTGAAAGATAATTGTGAAATTGCTTGTAAAAGAGGAGTTTACCTTGAAGCATGAACTGGTAGGCATTGTCAGAGACAGAGAAGATGTGGGGTGGGGCCTCCATGCGCTTCTTGCCTCTGTAGGCAGACACCACTTCTGGGTCGTACACTGGGAGCCACTTGTAGGGGTTCACAGTGACACAGAAAAGTCCAGAGTAGGTCTGAAAAGAAGAACAAACAAGTAAGTATTCAGAATTCAGAATACTAGAAATAGTAGTCATTCATTTCAGTAAAACTATGATTCTTACGTAGATCATCCATGCTGCATAACGCTCTTTGAGGTTATACAGGACAGAGGCTTCATTGAGGTGGGTCATCATGGCCATGTCCTCAATTTTGTCGAACTTGGGAGGATTCATTGGGGAGACATCATCCTCCTTAACTGTCCTTTCCTGGGGAAAAAATGCAAAACAATTTACGATTATACACATGTGTATACACACATCACTTAAATATAATTACAACCCACTACATAAACATACACATATTTGTGTTTTGAGTGGGCTAATAGCTACTGACAGTATACTGTACCTCCTTGGTATCAAGGACTTCAACGGTGACTTTGCCACCATCTCTGCTTTTGATTGTACCCTTCACATACAAATCCTCCTTGTCAGCCACGTAGCAAGCAGTCTTTGCATCAAAGGGCTTGTTCTGGGCCTCAATTCTCTCCTTCTCAGGCTTACGGAGGTAAATGGCAGCCTTGCCATAAATGGCCATATCCGCATCCCCCATGGCTGCTGGCTACTGCAGAGATCAGGGGCATAATCAAGAAAGGCAATGGTAATGATGCAATCTAATTAGTTAAAAAAAAAAAACATTTAGACACCCTTAACAAGGACATATACAGCCCTTTCCCTTTAAACTTATCTCTGTTTTTGTTATAGAAATGTGCAGATATCTATTTGGAGGATAGAGAAGGGATCTCTATAAAGATTTTTAACTAAAGAACCATCAGTGAAATACAGTGGTTCCTAATTTGTTCAAGTCTCCACCGAATCTTCTTTTGTGGTATCTGCTATGACTGCTACTGTGACCATGATGTTGACTTAAATGTAATTTCATAACATGGAAGTACAATTACCAAAACTTTTATGATCTGGGTAACACTTCTCAGATGTTTTTACAATTAAAACTAATGGTCACTTTACACTTCATTTAACCTATGAAAGAAAAATGTAAATACACTATAGCCTGTATCATTTATTGTGTGTGGACAATAGATATTTTTACAATTGACTATGGTGCAAATATGAAAAGGGACAAATTTTCATCAGGTCTATAGCACAATTAGCATACAATCAGTCAATGTCACTAAATGTTCAAAGTCAGTTGTTATTACAGTCTTACCTATTCTTTCCCCAACTAGATGAAGTCCTTGTTATTGTTGAAACTTCTGAAATAGAAGTCAAAAAGTTGGTAGGGTAAACATATGATGTATACATTTTGTCATACAAGTCAAATTTTATCTTTTTGAGCTTAAATGCAATATTTGCCATACAGCCACTGTTTCAGTCTACCCCTATTGCTGTAGTGAAGGACAGGTGATGACTTACTGCACACTGGAACCCCTGCTGGCTTCTGCGAGTTTCCCCGCTCCTCTGCAGCTCCTTATATTTGAGTTTTCTGCCAGCTAAGCAACATCCCTATAAGGAGACATACCCATTAGATGTGATTTGATATATTTAACCATATGATCCAGCTTTGTTGTTCTAGACATCAAAAGTTAAGCAAGTTTTAGTGTTTTTGACATCAATTTTGTTTAAAAGAATTCATCAATATTTTATTTTAATAACTCATAGTTGGTAAGAGATATCCCTTAAATGAATTACATTTTTACATTTTTTCTTAAATGTCAGCACAAAAGACAACCAAAACAATTTACTTCTACTAGTGTATTTTGTCAATAAAAACAATATTGTCACATTCATTATAAAATATGTCTTTATAATCCTTTTCATGTAACAATTTAGTGGTCATATTTGATATGTGTTTGTTTAAGAAATTATGTTTTAATGGTTTCTAAATTTTAATTTTCTTTCTTGTAATTTATATCCTTAACCCATTATTAAATAAATTCTATGACATTAATATGCCTATCAAATATAACTGGGATGTATTCTATTCCTGCAACCCATGCAGGAGGCCTCTGGTCCTTTTTTGGCAGTGGTAGAACTAGTAAATTTAAGGCGGCATGCCAGAAGTGAAGAGAGCCTATAGAATTTTATTACTGGTGTTCAGTGATATATGTTTTACGTCCTGCATGTGGATGCTTCAGGGCATGCTCGCTGAGTTGACAAAAAATCATAAACAGTCCAGAAATAAACATTAGAGGAGTTCATAGATCTAAAAACAACAGTCCTTTCAGTATCTTTCCTCAGTCTCATAGGATTATTTAGAGCCCATGGCTTTTAATGAAAGGCTAATTTGACTGTTGACTGAGATTTGTATGTCAAATTTTTTAACAACAAGTCATAGTTGTGTTGCGCCTAACAGCTCCCCTTAACCTTTGTAAAACCATCAAGCCCTAAAACATAGCTCCCTTAATGAGATAAGATAAAGAAATATTTTAAATCTTGAGTTAGAAGAGCATCTTGATTTCACACTGCCACTATACATTTATTTATATACTTGAGACATTTTCCAGGGTAACCATATGGTAGGCCTACTGCTGGAGTGAGCCTTCTGGTGACTTTTCAAATATGTTCAAACCCTCCTCCAAGCTCATAGCTGAAATGTTTCAGTAAATCAGTCTGTCATGGTTACAGTGTGTGATATTCCAATTACTTGATGGTCTACAGCTGCTGAATATGGGCAGCCCAGTAATATTCCACAATGTTTGTAGACTTTTGCAGTTATAAACAGTATTCTATGTCATCATTACAGTTCTTTGCATAACTGTTACAGTGAAGATGTGAGTAATAAGCTGGTATCACCAAGGTCACTGTTGTCTAAACTGCTTATTCATGGTTCGTAAAGTTATGCAATGACTATGCATAAAATATGCAATTAAGCTTGCTTATATCACTGATTCAAATTTCCTAATATTAATATTTTAATATTTCACTTATCGAGGTGTAAAGGCCCCTCCACCTCAGGGCCTTATCACCACCTCAAATGCGCAGTATTAACCGATATACGCATGCCGCGTCGTTCATTATCCCTTAGATATAGAATATGCAAATAAGTTTGAATGGAACTCCACCTAATGAGATTAATGCAGAACCATCTGTCCACAGCAGTTAGACTACATTGATGTTGTTATTCTTTCATGAGTCTTGGAGTCTTCATGTTTAATTGTGTATAAATTAAGAAAAGCACAAGAAGTGCAGACATCTCAAGTTATCCAGAAGTTCAGTGAGTCTCCTGTATTTAGATAGTGGCTCCTGGACACCCAGGAGTGATATAAAATCTCCTGTAGGTCATGCAATCACGTGACATGATGTTTTGCTCCTCATGTTTTTTCATTTCAACTACTTTTATTTGTTTTCAGTTTTGTCTGACACCGTACCTCTGCTGTGTGATTTGGTTCGCTGGTGGGTTATGTGTGTGTGTGTGTGTGTGTGTGTGTGTGTGTGCATGCGCGCGTGTGTGTGTATCTGTATGTGTGTGTGTGTGTATTTGAAGTTCTTGTGTAGTTTTGAGTCATTCTCCCTTGTCCGTCCAGGTCTGTCTCCCTACTGGGAAGCCAGGTGAACCCCTGTTGGCCAGTGCTGATGTCATTGGTGGTCTAGCTGTCAGTTATTATATGTCTCGTGATTGCATTCTAATGCATTCTACGTCTGGGCTAATATAATGATGAGGCCAGTAGAAGCCTAAGTAGGTTTCAGACCGTAAAAGCCTATATGTAAGTAATAAGCCATGAGAGGCCGTGAGTTATGCTGAATTTAGGGAGTTGTTTGGCACAACGCATAGCGGAGGTAAGAGTTTCTGTAGGTTGTGATGGCAACAGTATGAGCAACAGGCCTAGCTGAGATGTCAGTATTCCTTTTCTCTAAATTATATTTCACTGAATGTCATGAGCCTGCTCGCTGTCACCGGTCTGGGTCTTTTTCCACCACACCTGATCATTATCACCGGCCACACCCACTCGCACTCACTCTGTCAGCCACCGCTGTTTTACCATGCCTATTACCCTGTCTATTTAAACTCCAGGACGTCTCTCTCTCTTTGTCAGATTGTCTGCAAACTAATGGTGTACAAGTTCTGCAAACGCACATTCCTGACTCACGGATACCGAATCGGACCGGCTTCTCCTGCTCTCCCGCCCCGGTAACCAGATCTGCTGTCTGTCTTTGACTCTTCCCTGCCTGAACTCTTGTTTGTGCTTCTACTTACCTAAGGGAATACCCAGCTCGTTGCCTGCCCTGTCTGCTCTGTTTGTGTGCTCTCCTGGAGGAGTTTGTTTTCATGCTGCCCTGTGTGTGAGTGAACCAGAGCTCACCGATATCTTCCAGAAGATCTGTGATGTACAACGATCACCAGTGCCACGGATGTTCATTCTGGTGCCTCACCTGCCTGCTTCATTTCTTGCCTTTGCCTCGGATTAACTTTCCCCGGATTAACGAGAAACTGTTGCCACAAACCCAGACTCCCTGAACTCTCAAACAACTCACTCCCCTTTTCCCCTTTCCCTGTTTTCAATAAACATCTTTGAGTGTGAAAATTGTGTTGCTCTTGGGTCCGCATTTTGTACAACCTGACACTGAATACACCATGTGCCATACCCCACAGTTTTTGTTATTTATATAAAAAACATCTTGATGTTTGTTTCCTGGGTTTTGCTAGCCTCACTCATTTTGTACAGAGAGTCAGGCCATGTTTCCAACTCTGGCACTGTAATAGGTACATTGTGACTTAGAAATCATTGGTCCAGTCTCATCAAAGATTTCTAATGGTATTCATACTTCACCTTAACTTTGCAAACAAACATATTTACCTTTGCTGTAAAACATTATATGTTCTTCCGACCATAGGATTTAACATATATCATTTATTGCCTGGTTCGATTTGAAAATGAACACCACCTCTGGCCACTGTTTGGGCTGCCTATCTCACAATTGCTTCTTCATTTTTTCAGTTCCAGACTAAACGAAAATGAGAAGAGATAGTAGGCGGGCTGTCCCAGACAAGAAACAAGAAATTTGTTGGTCTATACATAATATATCTGAAAAAAATAATAACAGAATTTTTCGATCCACTTCTGTCACTTCTTACTCTCTAAACACTCTAGTTGTGTCTAGCTGACTTTGACCTGATAGGTTCATTGACCTGATTTACTGTCCCTTGCAGGGCACACTGGATTTACCTGCAGACAAGTAAAGCCTCTAGGGGCACAGTCTCATATCTTTTTTGGTTGCTAAAACCCTGCATGCATCATTCATCATTAATGTAGATCTTTAAGATGTCTAGGCTGCTCATGTTATAAGCTCCATGCACTCCAATACCATAATAAATGCAGTCCTTTGAAGTAACTGAGATATACATTGTGTGTTATCACATTTTAACCCTAATACTGGACCCACCCCCTATGCATTACATATGCAGCACCAGCAAAATCAACACATTTACATTAACATTGTCGTGTTAAACAAAGTCATACTCTGATTTATCACAGGGATGATGGCATCTCTGCCAATCCCAACATCCGGTATTGCACTATGTAAATGTAGTGGGATGGACTCTGTTCCCTTGTTTACCCCCTTCCTTTTGGCATTTGGCAATTACAGAGAATATTAGAACAGGCAGATTGGTGCCACTTTCGTGACTGACTACCTCCCTGCTGGCTTCCCTGGCCTGTCTTCCTTCCCAGCTCCAGGATCTGAAACTAGTCGTTGGGCTGCCTGTTGTGCAAATGTTACTTGTCATGTCATGAAGGTTTGTGCTTTTGTCTGGCCCATATTTTATAATGTTAAAGAAGTAGACTAAATGGAGCTTGTGGTGTACAGGGTTATTGCTCATCCTGTTTGCCTCATGGCTTGGGTTTGGCCTTAGCCAGTCCATGGTCGTGTGCCAGCCTGACCGATGACTGTACTATTTGAAGACCTTGGCCTACTGACCAGTCTGCCAACCCCCCTGCCCCCACCCCCGAAGGTCTTGGCTTAGTGTCCAGAGCCCCTGGTCTTGACCTAGGGTGCAGACCCTCAGGTGACAGACAGGTGGTCCATAAATCTTATGATCCTTCAGTAACTATTGGAACAATGGTAAATTTGGTCCATTATCGGGGCACCGATGCAAAAGCAGGGGGCAAAATGCAGCAGGATTGACTCTGTTCCCTTGTTTTCCCCTGCCTTTGGGCAGCTGGTTTAGTCCAATTACAGAGAATATTACAGAGAACAGGCAGATTGGTGCCACTTTCATGACTGACTCCCTGCTGGCCTGTCTTCCTCCCCAGCTCCAGGGTCTGAAACTAGTCGTTGGACTGCCTGCTGTGGCAAGTTAACTTGTCATGTCATGAAGGTATGCGCTTTTGGCTGGCCCAAATTTTAAACCTTTATAACCTTTCAAAATTCCCATCATGCTATGTAAGTATCTTAAATCTTTAAATAGGCCTTTTCACTGAATTCTTCATGCTAGTAATGGTATATTTGCTGGGTATTGATAGCCTGGTTGTACTACCATACCATATTATTTATTTTGCTACAGCACTAAGACTTTGGAACATTACTGAAACTACCTGTTGCATTTTATGATGTGTTTGTGTTGTTTTTTTGTTTTTGTTTTTCGCATTTTGTGTCTTCAAAAATCTTTAGCTTGGATGTTAATAAGTTGTTCATTTGCCCCGTAGATCTGGACTGCTGGCCCTGATATCTGCTGGACTACTGGCCCTGTCTTATACTGTATTTCCCCTTTTGATTTATGTGCCAAACATGGGCAGTTAGCCCTACTAGTAAATACACACAGTATCCAGTGACACTGAGCTAGATCATAGACAGCCAATAAAACACATAATTAAACTGCATTGGTCTTCAGTAACACTTGCATCACTGCACAAATATATAATCTTAAAAATAACCCAAATATAATAATAGATTGATCATGGTAATAGATATATTTCTGTTCTGACACTTTCATATCTCCATTTTAGTATAGCATTGGACAGGATTATGAGTTTGGAAGTTTACAAGTTTCAGTCACTTGTGAGTGGCTGATGACACTTTGGTATAGTGGCCCTCACTTTTTCTACACACATACCCACATAACCCTGTTTAGGGTCTGGACTGCTTTTAACAGTTGCTTTTGTAATTATGATCGTATACATTTTAGCCTGATTTAAGAGAGTGTGCATTTACTGTAATGAAACTTTGCCACTAAAACATTAGTCTGGCTCTCCCCACCTGTATTTCATTTCATTTTCATTTCACTGAAGTGAATGAGTCTGGTTCCCAGGCTACTAAGACATCACTGACTGCTATCAGACAATAATTTGAAACCAGTTAGCTTTCAATAAACGGCCGCTGAGTATTCATAGACTGTGGTTGCACACATATCAAAATGCTTTTGAGTCAGCAGCTCATAAAGATATCCCAAAAGGCATACTTACAGATATTAGGAGTTTGGCAGTCCACCCACAACCAAGCAACCAAGCATTTGCTCATCGTTTCTCCAGTGGTCCGCAGCTATTTCTCCAGATAACATATTTTTTATGTGTTGGGATCTATCTGGGAATTCTAGCGAAAAAGCAGCCGATCACCAGCAGACTGCCAAAATAACGGTGAGCAAAAGACCATTTACACCAAGGTCCTAATGCAGGGCTATTTTCATAGGATGTCTGAAATCTAGGCTATCTGAAGCTATCTTAATTGTCCCAGGTGTAATCCTACGATGCATTGTGCACTGACATCACAAGGCATTTTTATTGACTGAGACAAGCTTTGTTTTCGTTCATTGCTGTGGCAGACAGTTCATGATGTGCATTTAAGGGCAACCTTTACAGATCTAGCATGTTTTGTCTGTGTCCAGTCAGTTGTGCATCATTGTTGGTGTTGAATCCTGCATCATGTTGTACCGAGGTCATTTGTCATTGTCGTTGATCAAAAGCTGTGGGGAGGAACAGTCAAGTGCAAGAATAAGCTGTGTGTTCGCTATTTGGTCCATGTTGTACAAAATTCCCTTGTTCTTCTTCCTACTGACAGCACTCAGCAAGCTCATATAGCAGGGCTATGATTGTAATTACTTGTAACCATCACTTTAATTCTCCTGCCCTTGAACCTATACTGTACAAAAAAATATGCAGATGCAGAATACTATATGCTACTCATGAAAGTAGAGTGCTTGCAAGTATAGCCACATTAAGTTGTTATAAGGTGCTATAGGGGTTGTAAACAGGGACGTCATAGTGGGGGTCAGGGTGGGGGGACTGACTTACTAGACCCCTGTTGAATTTTGAGAAAGGATGGTGGGTCTGCAGACACTGCTTATGTAGAAGGCCCAGAGTTTTGTGCTACACTCCTGTGTTGTGTTACCCTCAGCCTTGCAAATTCAAGGGTTGGTGCCAGTACTATAACTGTCTCTCGCGCTTTACATCACAGTGAATCAAGCAATTGATGCATGTCTTAGACAACTGTTAGATTATCACCCCTTTAGATCCTGCAACCATTGCAATGGACATACATTTTTTTATGTTTATTGTGCGCCTTTCCACACACAAATTAAGACCTGTTATCTATCAATATGAGTGTCTGACAGCCAATCAAGCAACATTGTAGTCACTCTTATTGCATTACATTAACACAAAGTCATTCGGTAATAGTAGAGAGACGCTGACAATGAAGAAGAAAGGCTGAGGAATGGATAAAGAGGAGGCAGGTGTACGAAGACCAATTCAAATCAATTCAGTTGAATTTATACTGCGCCTTTTACAATAGTGTTGTCTCATGGCGCTTTACAGAAGGAGCACTGAAGAGCAACAGGGGCAAGGAAAAACTCCCTTATATTTAGTTAGTCTAGGAATAAAACCTTGGGCAGATCCACGACTCAAGGGCCTAACCCAACTGCCAGGGGTCATACAGGAAAATTACAATCAGTAGTAATCATGATAGATTACAAGTTGTCTATGGTTTTATAATATTAATAGGTTCATAATAGTAATAGAGTATTATCCCACTTTACATTACATGGTAGTCAGTCCATAGGTGGTTATCAGGAATTATGGCTGGACAGTGTAGCAGTGGCCATACATAGTGTTAAACTCAAGGAATGAGATGGGTCATGGGGGTAACAATAAGGGTCCAATTGACAGTCCCATAGTGAGGGAGGTCAGTCGCAAAGCCTCGGGGAAGGGGAGTCGGTCCTGTTATGGGCGTCTAGGAAGGGCCATAGAGTGATATAGATGGTGCAATAAAGTGATAGAGATAAAGTTAGTGATATTAATACAGTGGTAATAAAACTGTAATGAAGTAAATTCAAGTAAAATCGAATAAAAAATTTAAAAAATATTGTAAACCAAAAATTTGAGTTAGAATACAAACTCATCAGTTGTAATATCATACAATGCAAAATACATGTCTATATTGTATTAAATTAAACTATTACTATAAAATTATTATTGGAAAATAAAAATAAATTTGGTAATTTAGTGTATTATATTAGGCAACATTTTTTTTATAATGAAGGTCAGAGGAAAAATCTGGTCAAAAGTGCTCTTGAAAGATTAGAAAATAAAACATTGTCAAGTCAACTTGTGACATCTCACAAATGTAGACTGAATATAGAAATGTGTGTGCTTAAAAAAAAGAAAAAAAATTCTGGATGGTTTTACATAAATCGGTTTTACATAAATTGCTGACAGAATATAGAATAGAACAGAATGCCCTTGTTGTCACTGCTTCTAAATACAACTAATTAAAAGAGCTACTCCAGAAAGACACCTCAGTCAAAACAAGTACATTCCAAAAAAAAATAAATTCTCAGGGACTTGGCCAACAGCTTACCCGTTGTGATTGCTGGTCACTGAAACCTAAAGGCCTAAAATGGCCTAAGACTGAATCCAGAACCAGAAGTGCATTTTATGTCTTCTTAAATACTTCATACAAATTTCCTGTATTTAAATTTAAATTTAAATTGAATTAAGAAAGAACAATGCATAAACCACAATGAGGAGGTCTTTTTAGGGTCCAAGTCTCTCTGAGCATTATATGGATCCTAGGGCCTAAGTCTCTCTGAGCATTGTGCATTTCCCAATGTTTTAAGCCTTTGGACACAACTAACAACACACAGGTATATAGCTACACTAACAAATCAGGGTCCGGTTTCCTGATAACGTTCACTCTTAGAGTGCTAAGAAGACTCTAAAGTTATATCTTACCAAATATCCAAAACTATCTCTTCAGTCTTCTTAACTAAGTTGTTCTTAACTATTTCTTAAGAGGCTGAATCCACTGTTGCTGTCATTTGCATCTTTTTGAGCATGCGTGAAATTTGTTAAAGTTCATTAAAATTTAATTCGTGCAGGTATCAACAAGAAATATGCACATGAAAATATAATGAGTGGATCAATATGACGTGTATAGGTTTGCATTTTAGAGGCATTTAAAAAACAAAGTAAATTTATTTATTTTGGTGTTGTTAAAATAAAGCATAAAATGCAACACAACCATGTCAGATCTTCAATGGCTTGAGACCTTTAAAACAGGTGTTTAAGCTGTGGTCCAGACCACTCTTACAAAAGTATTACTTACAGAAGATATACTTAAGATACGAACATGTCAGGAATTATGTCATAACCTTAAGGTAGAGGTTTAACTTAAGAACAACTTAGCATTAAGAAGAAGAAGAAAGGGGATATGAGTGTACTCCTGTTCTGACCAGTTCAGTTCACACTGACAGGGCAGGGACCTTACTATTATGTCTATAAAAGGTCCCAAATTATACTATAAGCTCCATAGGCATCTCTGAAGTAGCTTGTTGAAAATACCATTCAGATTAGCCATTATCGCCTGTATTTTCCCATCTCTGTTTCAGAACAGGCTGTTTCTCATTACTATTCCAGTGGGTTATAGGTAATACAGTAATTTAATATCTGAATATCTGGGTATGTCCTTGTATTTAAATGAACAAATGACAGTCAAGAAGTAACATATATTATTTTGCACATAAACACATTATTGGAGTCAGCAGGCCTATAAAATATAAGGCTTTCTTATTTATGCTTATCAGTCTAATGACTCATAACTTATATATTGTTTATTATGTGCATGTGTATGTGATATAATTATTCTCTATTCAAATGATCCTTATTTGTGATAGACCATGTCCTCTCAGACCACCATGAAATAAATTCAATGAAATCAATATTCCTTGGCCTATCAAACATGAATGTGCAATGGCCTATTTATGTCTATTTAGGAGTGGTGACTCCAACACTCCTCCAAGTCCATAGTTGAAATGTTTCAATAAATCACTGTGCCATACATAGAGTGTGATGCTGTGTTACATTAGCTGCTAAATGTGGGCAGCTCAGAACTGCTACAGCCTGATCAGTCACATAGGTTATCACAACCATGTTTGTACATAAATATGCTTGACAAAACCAAAAAAAAATGAATACATATTTTTGAAATGATCAGAGCAAAAAAAAAAGCTTGAATAGACATGATTTCAAATGATCTGTGAATGAAGGGTACATATAGGACACATGAAACTGTATGCATGCATAACAAGAACAGTGTCCTTTTAGTTTGCAGTGAATACATATTACTGAGTGTGTCACATAGGTGTCTTATAAGTTTTGTTTCACATTATCATAATGATTTTAGTGTGCTAAATGAATTCCTTCAATGGTATTTATTCAAAGAAATTGACAGCAGAAAACTAATAACAATAAATACCAAATCAATAAATACATATACAAGGGTGTACATTTCTGATGTGTGTCTTTTTATTTCAAGTACCTTGATTTGACAGGATTATGAGTTTGCAAGTTTACATGGTTTAGTCACTTATAGCTGATGACAGGTCTTTGACCTTATTAGCCATATAAACCTGTCCAGTGCATATCGGTCCAGATATGGGCCAGGGGTAGTCACACTGTAAAATACAGGCACTGTTTTAGACATTACCTACAGTGCCATATCAGATGTAAAACAGCAATGTATCATACAGATGTGATCACTTTTCATTTGCATTTTCATGTGGGTCAAATGGTCTAAGAAGTAATTTGCTGAGAAATGTTGTGTGGGCCTACTGTGTCAGTCATTCTGCATAACTGTATAACAGAATAATGTTGAGTTCTATATTGTTTTCATTGCCATTTAATGACAATACCACAAATAACCTCCTATTACAGTGGATATTTCATCTGGCATTGGTTTGTGATGATATTTTGCATGCTTACAACAAAATTAGATCTGCCTATTTGATTTATTTACAAACAAATGCTAAATATGAATACAAATTATGACATTTTTCATGAGGACAGTAAATGTAGGCCAGGGAATAGCAGGTAATAAGTCAAGTACTAGTTGATCCTCAGAAAACTATACATTATTAAGCCTATGTCCCACCACTGTCTAACTTAAGTGTGTGTATTTTGAGTGACCTAAACCTAAAATATTTATGGGTTGTGCAGCAGCTGATTTGACCACCAGTAACCATCAATCCTGTGAATGCAAAGAGCTGTGCAGGCAGAACTTGACAACTTCCATAGCCTTTGAATATTCATTGACTGTCGTTATACACACATCACATCACAGATGCTTATGAGTCAGCAGCTCATAAAGTCTTCCCCAAAGGACTTGGCAGTGTTATAGTGAGTAGTCTCAACACATTCCCCTGGCATTTTGGCAAGAGGCTATATCCATTATCTAGCTGGATAAGTAATAAATAATAAACTCTGGTGCAGTACCAAAGAAATTGAGTAGGCTAGTTATCTCTCGCCTCCTCCTGGCAAAACAAAATTATTCTTTAATGTTAAGATGAAACAATGAAGTATGCTTCTGGAAATGGTGGTCTGAAAATATAAAAAAACTTCAAAGAGTTCAAAGTTCAAAGTTCAAAGAGACATTAATACCAATATCACAAATTCTACATAGATTTGGCCACATCTAAACAACATATTGCCAAGTGACAGAGTCTCCAACTAATATGAGCACTAAATAACTGTAATCCAGTGTTGAATAACTGACCACCTAATGTAACTTAATGAGGGTCATGGCATTACAGCATTTAACTTTAACTGACTTTTAACTTTAACTTCCCAAATATCTTATGAATGGACCCTGTCGCCATTCGAATAATTGAAGATATTTTAAAGCCTGTGCTATAATCTTACCTCATGTATCATAAAGCTGTCCTGTGCTGCACTATATGTCCACTGCCAACAGCTGATAGCCACACTACTATATCACTTTAACCCTGTCCCATACAAGGCATTGCTATGAGGTGTCATCTGGTCTAACTCCTTGACGCAGGAGCAGGTCTATCTTCCACTGGCCTAGAGACACGTTTTTGCTGTGGGTGCAACATTTATTTTTGACTGTCCTAACCGGCAATGAACTCAAAAACAAGTTCACATGTGACAGCCAACAGGTGCGGTATGACAAAATAAGCTATTGACATAGAACACACACAGGTGTTGGTGAGAAAAAAAAGGATTATTAGACACATATATAGCCAATGGCTGAAAGGTCAATAAATAAGGTGAGCTTAATAAATGAAAGATTGGCTTAAGCTGGAAATACAAAAGAATACAAACACATTTTTGATACGGTCTAGTTGGGAATTTGATATGTGCAGAGACATGCGTCAGAGCTGCTGCTGGAAAACAACTCATATATCAAGAGTACGTCACAAGGTAAAAGTACTGTGCAGCAACCTAATGGAAAACTTTTGATCCGGTTTCTTTAGCAACATAAAACATGTGAGAAAACATGGAAGAAATTTCACAGAACCTATTTAGAGTCCTTTTTTTGACATATCAAACACCCCAAATGTGGCACATGTGCCTACAGAAACACAATGAGTCTGAATCTGGCCAGCTGCATTTCCCCCACACCCTAGCCATACTAAAATGTAATATAAATAGGCTGACAGACACTGCATTTCTTATACCCAGTAACTATATATGCATTTGACAGTAAAATATCCTTGTATATACAGTTTGTAGCCCAAAACTATATTTTAAAAGTTAGGGGGAAAGAAAGCAGACAAGGGTGAAAGGCCGACTGGTAGGTTCAATAGGTTAATACACAGCTAGAGTGTCTGCAAGTAGGCTAATAGGCTACTGCATAGGTAGGAAGGCAGGAAAAGAAATAAAGTGAATGGACAGAGCTAGGTCACCAAATATGAGTGGTACAGAGCAATGTTATTAGGCTACAGATCCTGTAAGAAGTGACTTCAGGTAACTTGACATTAACAACTGCGCTAAGTGTTTACTTCATGATCTTAAAAGTTACCAAACCACGGCCTTTTAAAGCACTCAATGTAGCAAGTATATCATTTCAGCAATGCATTTGGCAGAGGACATGGGAGACAACTTTGATAATAAATCAATCTTAATTTTGAATTAGCCTACAGACAAAAATTATATGCCTTTGTTCTCAATTGTGAGTTCTGATTAGTGTCTATGCTCTAGGCCTAGGCCACATGGCATGCCTGCCATAATTCATATGTCTGTCTAATCTAAATGGATAATTTTCTCAAGTTTGTTGTGTAAAGTTCCCTGCTGACAGTTTCTTGACAGACTACCAGGACATCTTTAATGGCCTGCAGCCTGCTCCCCCACAGGGTGTGCTGGCGAGGGGGAGCATTCACTCTCCACTGGTTGAGAGCCAACACTTGCAGACTTCTCATATAGCACCATCCCAGATTTGCAGAAGGGCTCTGTGAACTGTTAACACACATTGTGAGATGACATCCTTATCATATTATAAACCTGATAACAGCCTAATGTGCGAAGTCGTTCTAAGTAGCCCTAAAACATCCTAAAAGTATTTTGGCCTACCTCCGTTACAATGATAGGCCTACACTGAAACTTTATAACCAGGTCGAGAAGCGCCATCGTGTGGTTATTCCAGATAGTGTAATCAACAGTAGGCCTACCCCTAATCTAAGAAATTGTATTGATACACCAGTGACATCAGGATGAAAGAGGGTGGGGTGCTGATATCTTATCGAACTGTAAAGAAAGCCAGTGTGATTGTACTGAAATCTCCCAGCCTTTTCCGGTGGTTGCTTTGGCCTGTCTGCGCAATATGGATGTTACTCTATTCAGTGTTGTACAGTAGCCCGCCCCGTTTTAATGGCATTTTCGATGACATTTCGAAGAGCTAATGATAAACCTGTTTGCTCCATGTTGATATGCATAGGACCAAACTTCCATACAGGTTTTCTTTAGGCTAAGGCTACTATGTGCAAAAGAAAAGTCGCTGTTATTTTATTGCCAGTTTTGTGGTTGCATAAAGAAGTTTCCCATATATGGTGTCTAAGCTCATCCATTTGATTGAACTGTTACCGTTGAAAGTCTTACCTATTCGTTGTGTAATCTGTTGATCACTATACTGTAGGTGGTCAGCTAGCAGTGGTAAAGTCTAAGCATAGTGGCCAACTCCAAAGCAAGGTTATTTCGCAATGAGACATCTTTTGTTCAAAATAATCTTTATTTCTATATTCTATATTCCTAATATCTATATTATTTTCCCAGGATATCTTTCGGAAGTTTTTCCATCACAGCTACTCAAAATATGTGGCCTCCACATGCCCTTAGCTATACACTACCAAGAAAGTCAAAGCATAGTCTGTGTCAAAGCAAATGAGACAACCAAACCAGATGCATCTGTTCATGGTTGTCTTATTTGTAAATCTGACGTATTTTTTACTTTTTTTCTGTGTGTGAGTGGCGTGCGGAGTGAGCCCCAGACAAAGCGACCTCGCATAACCAATCACAATTTAACCCCTGGTTTCATGCCTCTGCTGCCAAAATACGCAAAGATAATGAAATCTTAAGGTATAATGGGAATATGTTAAACAAGTTGATGTGTTGCTGCACGACCTCCACCAGGTGGCGCAGGAGTCAAGGAAAACGCAGAGCCGTAAGCCTATTTTTCGATTGACACTCTAAAATATAAATTCTCACACAATTAGCATTTGCACAAGATCACACAGAATATCTGCTTCACACTTTTTGCAAAGCTCTATACACGGTGATTTGCAAAAGACAACACAATTTCACACTTCAGACACAAATCACTGATAAGGTCTTGTATTTGCAAATTTAAAGACACTGCCCTTCAAAATACGCACACATGAACCAATTGAGCTAGAACACAGCTGGCTCTGAACACAAACGTCCAAAACTGTCACAAAAGTCATAGCCTAACCACTGTAAGTGAATATGACAATTCATGACAATTAAAATATATATTAAAATATATATTACCCTATCTGGTTGCAGTTTGGTTCTCTCTCGCGCTCTTTCTCCAAATTGGCTACTGTATTACCAAGCATTTTAACGCTGTAACATCAAGGATGGCTGTATAGAGTGGCTGAAGAAAACTTTGGGGAAAATAAATTATGTAAAGGTTTGGTCTTGTTTGTTTGCCAGTATGCTTTTGTTTTTGTGTAAAATATCCCTTTCGTAAAAAAAATGTCACGCAAAAAAAAAAAATCCTAAACAAGTATCATACTGATAGGAGTGTGACTTCGAATCAGATCATTTGAAGACAGTTAGTAGCTAGCTATTGTTTTTTTTAGCTAGTTATAAGTGTTAATTTCAATAAACAATATTGGAGTTATACAAATTGAGTGTGATTTTTGAATAATTGTGTGAAGCGTTTGGAAGACGTGTAGACGTGCAGGTCTGTTGGACATAACCTGTTGTTGGTATTGTAATGTCTGTGCGTCTTACCATGCCACATACGTCCCTTAGCATCTGTTGCATAAAGCTTTTATGAATTCATTCCGTACCAGCCACACGTGATCATTGATATTTAAGAGTGCCAATATGATATTCTCTCATGCTAGAGATAACAGGGTTTGACAATGAATCTTTTTCCCTTGCGATGAATGTACCAAAATGTTATCAGGAATCTACTGAATCCTGGCACACTGATTTAGTGATACTAAATCATAGTGATATCATGTATTTTTTGTTTTGTTGTTAAAATGGTGATTTGGAAGTTTTAGTGAAAAATAATTTCTAAATTTTCACTACGCAGCTCTAAAGTTCTACCCACAACTGAAACTTGTCAATGTAGTACAAAATGATGGCTTATACTAATAAAATGCTGATCTTCAAGTAGTTTAGCATTTTGTCAACCAATGCCAAAATAATCAATACAGCTTGATTAATTAATTAATACCAGTTGACACACAGGAGAAAACACCACAATAAGAACATTATGGTACCCTCGATTTAATGATCCCTTTATCCAAAACTTCTGAGAAAATTAAAACAAACAAAAAGGTCACTTTCTGAATACAGATTTAAGAACATAAAGTATGCTCAAACACTACAACACCTTCAACAGAGCACAAGAGGACATGAGTGTGGGGGGAGAGAAAAGAAACCCCCCCCCCCTCCAAAAAAAAAAAAAAAAAAACAAATGCTAAAAATCCTCACTATGTACAAGCGTGTCTTCCATCTCCAGAGGACAACTGAAAATCAGGGACTTTATTATGAAAAATATGCGAAGACTGATTCATTAGGAATAGGAATCCACAAACTGCCTTCCATGGTAGTCACTCTCACTGTCAGCTTGTCCATCTGTAACAGAAAATGGAAAAAAGATGCACGTCAGACGCTTCGATCTGCCACCCAGGACTAACTGAAGTTTTTCTTTAAAAGAAAAAAACTTCATCTCCTTGTTTGACTGTTCACTTCTTGAGCTGCCAAGTTTAAGCTACGAAAGATGTACTTCACCAGATTAAAGATCATATGCATAACTTTCAGTTATTAAGGAGGAAAGAAAGCAGGAGAACAATAGAACAGCCAGCAAAAGCTTCAGCTCCTCAGCTATGGTGGACAACATCACCATAAAGGAGTGCATCTGATCACTTATATTGACAGTGACTTCTCCACCAGTTTAGGGACATTTCCAACCAATTAGACACCTTGAGGCTGGTTCTAAGGGTGGATTTTCGGGTCAGCTTTTTTTGGCTCAGCAGAGTGCGTTTACATATGATCTTTAAACTGAATTATTTTCCGCTTTACAAAAAAAAAAAATCACAAAAAAAGGTTCATGATGTATCATTTGGAGTTCTCTAGGGGCTCTAAAGAAAAAGCAAGCATTATGAGTTTATGCAATTTTACAGGGGGATTATTTAAGAAAACGAAAACAAAATGAAATAAAAAGCTTTGAAGTTCCAGAACTGAAATACAAGGACACTAAAATTAAACAGAGAGGAGCACCATAAAAAATGACACCTTGAAATCACTCTTTAGATTTCATTATTTAAAAGCCCTGTAAGAGACCCATTTCAAAAAATTGTTAACAAAAACATTCACAACAACTTTAAGAAAAATTTGTTAAGAAGAGAAGTTCTTCCTTTCTCAGTTTATGCTGTTTTTGGCTGTGTGTGCTTTCTTTGTCTGCTTGTTTTTTTATTAACGCTGGTACAGGAAGGTTGAAGAGACCATACCACAGGACAGCGTTTTCTTGTGCATGCCTGGCTCTCTGCCCGCTATGTGCGACGCCCAGAGATTTGTGGTCAGGTGACACACGGCCTGCAATGAAGTTCCCGCTGGCAGGTACAAACAAGGTACAATATCAGAATTAGGAAAGGAGAGGAGAAATAAGGATAGGTCCTTACTCTGTGGCCATTACCAGTACGTTACCTGTTAACAATGCTATCAAGTCTCTATGCTCTATCCTTATGATCACCTGTTAAAAAGCAGGAGGAAGAGACCAAGAAAAAAAAAAAAAAAAAAAGAGGAAATCTACAGAAAAACGCTTACGTTTTCCTGAAAGCTTTGAAAATAAACAAATAAAGGAAACTTGAGGCAAACCTCTAAACCAGCATTAGCAATTAAAGATCTATAGACATTTCTTCTTAATTTCGGCATTGGGAATAGAAATGTGATGTAAAGTTTGTCTCATATAGTTTCCAATTGTTTTATGTGTCTATTGATCTTTAAAAATGAGGTTAGGCCAAAGCTACAGCTTAGTTCAGTATCTTACCAAGGGAAATAAAATGATCTAAGCAGGTCTAGACAATCCATCAGTATGGCTGGTAATTGTTCTGATGATTTCCACCTTCTCGCGATGCCTTGCCATAGCTGCTTTGCTGGCCTGAGTGAAGACAATAAACAATCAAGGATTGTCAGACATTCACTATCCAAAGCACATCACAAATTGAAATTGTGCAGCTTTTCAATAATATCGCAGCTAACATACACACAGGGGGGAAAAAAGAAAAAAAACTGCTACCAATACACCAGTCATCAACAATTAAAGGATCTGTCTGGGGTATATAAACCCATAACCCACATCAACCCAGTTGTTCGAGGTCACCAAGTTGTTGTCGGTAGGAAGAAGAATGTGAAAACTTGGTACAACATACACTGAATTCACAAACCAGCCGCTAATTGAAACTGAACAGGGCGATTTTTTTCCCCCAGACCATCAGTTGGTCTATGCTGTATTCAATTTCCTCGTTGTTCTACCAACCGATAGCAGTACATGACTTCAAACAACGGGGTTATGGGTTGATCTGCCCCAGACTTTTCCTTTCAGCATGTCCACATTAAAACAACAATTACCATAACAGTCAAACATTAACATTATTTCAGACACATATATTCCTAAATCCTTACCACTGTAGTCATCGTAGCCCTGGCCATATCCATAATTCTGATAGTTGTAGCCAGAGTAATCATAGCCTGTATAGCCATTGTATCCCTGACTGTATCCATCACCATAGCCACCGTAGCTCTGTCCGTAATAGTTGCCGTAGCCTTGATTGTAATTTTGGCCTAGGTAAAAGAGAAAAGGTCTGTTTTAAAAATTAGCTTTTGCAGCAAAAAACATTTACTTACACAAACCTAGGAGGACTTTGCCGGTTGAATTGATAACATGCAGTTCTTGAAAAGGCTCAGTGTGGTTTACTCAAACTCCTCGGACTTGAGGCCCAGTCATGTCAGACCATGGGGTCTGGGGCAACCCCTCTACATGTATGTGCATGCACACACACAGGCACACGAATATCTATCTATATGAATAAAGAGATTAGTCCAATTACAGAAGTTGTCAAGGAGTGACATTAGGAAAGCAAAATTTTCAGGGAAAACAGACACTATAGGTCTGCTTCATTTAGCTAAAAATAGTTAATTCTGTTTGCCAATGCATGGGTTTATTAAATTGTATTTCTGAGTCTACCTGGCATGATGCTTGCAAGAGAAAAACCTCACAAAACACATGGGAGCAGTTATATGGGTACAGACTTCAAACATTGGTCTGGGAAGTTTTCCTCATGCAAGAATCATGCAGTGTTAAGCAAAAGCAGAAAATATTAACTTGCCTTACACAATTTCATCTGAATGTTTGAATGTTAGAAAGTAATAAGCTTTTGTTAATGCCATCAGCAGAGAAGGCATAAATTACTGATCTGAAGATCTTTGATAAACATCAAAAGAAATTAGGCTTGCTTTTGATTTGATTACACTCAAATCAGACTTAATGCATGTACTTAATGCATACATGTTCAGTGTTATACAAGCAAATCCTCATTAGGGAAACTCTTTAAGAGACAGAAGCTCCGGGTATGATCTGACGCTGCCGTTCCGCAGAGCAGTTTTCTCCTCATCACGCTGCTCTGTGCAAGCGTGACAAAAGCACTTTCTCTAAAATAAGTGACTTATATAGGCAAGGAAGGCAAAGGCTTCACCCTACCTCCAACTCTACTACGCCCCCGGAATCCTCCTCTGCCGCCCCCACCACCACCGCCGCCGCCGCCAAAGCCTCCTCTGCCCTCTGCCCTGTTCTGCTGTTTCCTGTACACTTCTTTGGGCTGTGCCACCTTAATTTCACACTGAGGATGAAAGAGAATCATTTGTTAATATTGGGGTGAACCGATTCGTCAAGCTACATATCGACAACTAGAGTGTACCGATTGGTCTGAGGAGCACAATGTTTTAGTCAGACATGCAAAATATCAAGAAACAGGAATATTTATGCAGTCCTGGGGCATTCTTTGTACCTTTCCTGGGCCAACTTCATGATATCTGTTCTCCAAAAGCTTCTGAACAGGTTCCTCTTCCACAAAGGTCACAAAGCAGAATCCTCTCCTTTCATTTGTTTTGGCATCAACAGGAAGTTCAATATTTTCTATCTATGAAGATTAGAATACGGTCATCAATTGACATAAAATAATCAGAGTATTAAACCATTGCTAACATATCTATAATAATAGATATAAAACATATAAATAAGAATTATTCCAACTCGTACAGATTAAAATTCTGAGATTTTAAATAAGAAATACCTCTCCAAATGTTCCGAAATATTCTCGGATTTGGTCCTCTGTCGTTTCAGGACTGAGTCCACCAACAAAGACCTTCTTAGGAGGTTCCTTCCCCTTCATGGCTTTGGCTCGCTTGGGATCAATGAGCTTCCCATCTAACTTGTGCTCCTTCAGCTCCAAAACCTGAACACAGGATAATTAGCATGTCATTCTTCATGTTAAAGTGAATGACTAAATTCTGAAGCAAGAGGATCTCTTATCAGGTCAAATCATGGATATACTATTCGTATCATCACTAAGAACGAAGGACATTTTGGCTTACCCTTTCAACGCTCTCTGCATCTTTGAAGAGTACAAATCCGAAACCCCTTGACCGTCCGGTCACGGCATCTGTTTTGATCGTGCAGTCCAGTACTTCTCCGAATTTAGAAAGGTAATCTTTGAGGTCTTTCTTACTGGTATCCCAGCTGAGGCCACCAATAAACATTTTCCTGGGGAACGGGGGTGAGTTTACTTTCATTGAGTGCATACGCACATAAGCGCGGGACAACCGCGCACAGTGCAGACACAGAAACAAACCAGCCACGTCAATGCTTGTCTGAGTGCGGGCTTGCCGACGGGGTCAACTAATGTTAGCCTCCTCACTAACACACTTGACAAAACAAGTGCGTTTACAACAATTACAGAGACAAAATAAACATACACGTCTAACTCAATACCGTGTAAACACAGTTCTCTATGTGTAGATAATGAACGCAAATCCGCATCAGCGTTGCATGCGTTCACCTTGCCTGGCAACATCTCACCAGAATGCTAGAGAACTAACATTAGTTAAGATAAAGAGTTAAGATCACTGCCAGTCTATATAATTTGTTGCAAGCTAACACACAGCTACATCTGCATTGCCTAACGTCGTATCTAACATTGATCAGCAAGTTAATAAACACGTGAAAATTAACTTGATTTACTGAATGCCGAAACCGATTAGCTTAGCTAACGCCATCCTTGTACGGTAACTGGCTAACTTCCTCAGCAACAGTGGCTGCCATTAGCTAGCCAGTTAGCTTTTGACCGATAGCTAACATAATGGTATGTTCAACTTTTTGAAAACTGAAAAATAGCCTATGACTGAAACCAACCACCGAACGCAAAGTGGTCAACTGGTTACAAGTGCAATCAAAGTGTAAACCAGAGGCACTCAGCCTCAGCAAAGATAATAAGTAGCTAGGCCATTCTAGCGTTCCCTGTAACATCTGCTAACGTTATAGTTGCTAACGACTACAGAATATTTACCCATCGTCCTGCTGATTTTTGCTGGCGTTTATTTTAGATCCCTCCGGACACTCATCTGGGGCGAAGTCCGTCTGACCCTCTGTCTCCATTACCTCCGCCGTCTTGATGGTAGTTTATTAATATAACTATGAGAAACGTGAAAACCTAACCTCCTCAAATGCTTTCAGCTCACCGCGTTCGATAAAATGGCCGCCTACAAAGGGTGTGATGTCACCTATCGTCACTAAACTACAAAGTGGAAGGGGCGGTAATTATTCTGAAGGGCGTGGTATGATGCTACGGAAAGCGAAAGAGTGCAACAGTGTTCTGTCAGTTTAGTAAAGCCAGGCATACATAGGAGAGGGTGGAAGCCCCCAGTATTTTGATGGTATTGCTACGTTTCGTCCGTTATCGTAAGCTCCCCCGTTTAGTGCAAAAATACGGACGAAATGATCGGATAAGACGTCTTAAACACTCCACACGTCTCTGTATTTTATGTAGGGTATAAATTGGCCTTAGGTGGCACAGAAAACCTTCCAAATATTTTCCAGAGCCTTGCACTGCTGGAAGATGCCAGGCAGCCCTGTTTTCTAGTCGTCTGTCCAGACCAAGATAAATTTCCTAATTTTTTAGGCGTTTGTCCGGATTTCTGACACTTTCTTCACGCAATAGCAAACGATGTTAAGTTAGTGCCTCTGCATTACGAGCCCGATAGTGAACATCAGCCGGTGGGGACAAACGCACAACTGTTGTCTTTTTAACGGTCGGACCCTGTTTTCTAGGGGAGAATGCGGAAAAGTGAACTGCAAAGTGCTATATTCTCACATTACAGTGTTTAAAATTAAATTAGGCTACTAATGTCCAATCTCACGAAGTCCGTTAGTTGGTAATGGTAGGCCTGTTATATGCAAATAGCCTTGTCCTTTCTTAGCCTACATTTTTGTTATTTGCGTCCAAAATAGGATGCTGGCTATTCATGCAAACTGCAAGAGTTTCCTCCAAAACTGCAATTTTGCCCTGGGGTCTTCAGAAAGCTCAAGCCTGCAGATTGTGATGCTGCCTTCTTTTGCCTCAAGGAGAAGCTCTTGAACTCTGCAGTCCTCACCCATCTGGACTTCTTATTCGTATTCGTATTATCCCTGATACCAGAAGGGGAAACTAAAGCATGTTCAATTGCTTTTGTGAGCAAGACTTTGTTAACTTCACAAAAGAGATACCTTGCCCACCTCCTAGAATTTTTAGCAGTAAAGAGAAGCATTTGCGAGAAATTTTGTGAGTAGGATAGTGCCGCAGATAAGAGCAGTGCAGTTTCTCAAAGCTCTTCCCCAGGCAACGCTTTCAGAGCAAGACACACCTCCAGCCTTCTCCATTCATTAGCTACTGCTAAGCCAGTAGGAAGATTCAGTCATTGGTAGGGTCCCACCACTCATTCTGGGAGGTCAGACACCACCTAGATGAGAGAGGAGCACAGCCATTATGTAAGCAGTGGCATCAGCTAAAAGTCCAGGATGGGGTTCTCAAAAGATGCGTTAACCAGACAGAAGAGGCTCCAGTGCGTCCTGCCTGTCAGCCTGAAAGTAAAGTCCTTCGTTGGTGTGCATGATCTTGCAGGACACCAAGGGCAAGCTAGTACCGTACACCTTGCCAGACAGCACTTTTTCTGCCCGCAAATGGAAAGAGACATCAGGAGTACGTGAAACGGGGCCAAAGATGTATACTAGCAAAGACATCTGAACCAGCTGCCCGAGCCCCTTTGGAGAGCATCCACCCCTCTACACTCATGGGTTGGTTTGTATTGATTTTTGGAGTGCTGAAGACAGTAAGCAAAGATCAGTTGATGGTTTGGTCATAACAGACCACAAAGCTGGCTCATGCATTCCCCTGTGTCAACCAAACTGCAAAGCAAAAAATTATGGGATAATGTGTTCTCCATATACGGTTTTCCAAAACGAATACATTCTGATCAGGGAGCCAATTCTTAAAGTAAATTCATATCTGCTCCTCAGCCTCACAGGGATCAAAAAGACACACACAACTGCGTATCATCCCAAGCTCAATTAGCAGATAAATGGGAACCCACCATCTATATTGTCACAAACCGCAATCCTCAGACTCACGTGTACAAAGTCAGGGATGAAAGTGGGAGAACCGAAGTTGTTCACCGTAACTTGATACTGGACATGAACTTTTTGCATGTCCATGAGCTGACAAGTGAAGAGTTGGAAGCAGGTGCCCTCGGATATGGTCAGTGAGTTCCAGGCTCCATCCACTGATGCTTTAAGCAGCCTGGCAGTGGAAGCCTCTGAAGACTTGTGGATAAACAGGATGCGTGAGGCTGGCTGGACTTACACTTAGGGCCTGAGAGACCTACACAGACAGGCAGGGTTGTTAGAGCAGTCAACCACCTGATAGAGAGTATGGTCCAAAAACCTTACAGATCTCATAGAGCAGGGGTCTCCAAACTTTTTTCCTCTGAAAGCAACTTTACTATTTTACAGCAGTATTATAGGCCCAGAGATAAATGTTAACATCCTTTACCATCTTACACATGTACAGAGGAGTGCAAACACTCATCTGAAGTGTCACTTTGTGGTGCCTTTATTTTCTATAGTTTTAGCCAATTTTGGTGTGTACTACCAACATCAGTTCTCATCAGAGGGTGTAAAACTGGGATTATTTTGCACCAGACAGGGCAGGATGTTTGATTCTGTCTATCGTAAGAGATATATTTACATTTCCTTTGACCCTTTGGAGAGCTACTCTTAAGCAGGTGGCGAGCTACTGGTAGCTCCTGAGCAACCTGTTGGAGACCCCTTGCCTTTATTTAGTGCATGCACTGATCTCGCTATTCCTTTATTTAGTACATGCACTGATTTGTCATTTATGGCCTTTGGCGTTGTGCTCTTCTTCACCCCGCCTCTTCCATTATTCCCCTATATCTGAACACCTCGGCAGCTGTTATCCCTAACTTATAGCAAAATAAAACTGAAAGTGAGTTTCTGTGCCCCATTCAGTTGGTGTTAACTGCCAATCCACTGTTTTCTGTATGTTGTATAATTTTTTTTCCTTTTTTCCTACCGACAGCACTCAGTGACCTTGAATAAAAGGGCAATTGATTGATTCACATTGATTGATTTTCTTATTTTGTAATTTTCTTATTTTGTAAGGCTTTATTCTATTTCAGCCTTATACTCCTTCCAGACCGCTTTGCTTATTTAATGAGCATTTGCTGTGTCAGCTGTCAACAACGTAATACAAGTAGGCTTTAAAAATCTGTTTAAGACATGTAGCTTGC
Source organism: Tenualosa thibaudeaui (assembly GCA_027481765.1). Classification (NCBI taxonomy): domain Eukaryota; kingdom Metazoa; phylum Chordata; class Actinopteri; order Clupeiformes; family Clupeidae; genus Tenualosa; species Tenualosa thibaudeaui. Next base: position 16,624,231 of record JAIFZK010000014.1, read on the forward strand.
AGCAAACTCCAAAAAATGTCAAAAAGCCCGAAAAATAAATCACTCAAACACACATTGTCAGAATGGAAAATGGTGCCTACTATATCACATCTAATAGTTTAATGGAGTTGGTTTTCCCAGACCTTTTGTTGCAGTCACTCAGTCCATCACCAAATACAATTTCATTTGATAGTTGTAACTGCTGTCAAGGCAGGCTATCAGTCTGGGGCCGATTCAATCTTTTTTAAACTTAAATCTTGAATCTCACTACCGAATGTCCAGACCCTCTGTACGAAACGAAAATGTAGAACAAGGGTCTGGTTTTATTACCAGGCTAATGGAGTGACTCCAAAGAACTGAAAGAATGAAATCAACACCAACGGTAGGGGGCGCTGCCGTCCAACAGGATTTTGTATGAGAAGAGCAGTAGGAAGGTGGATCATTCTGCTGCAGAGTATTTTGTCCATTCATGTTGAGCATTGAAAAAATAGCTTGTTAACCTCGATTATATTTTTTGAAGTAACGGTACTCCTCACCTCAGTGCTTGGGTGAAGAGTGATAGTTACGTTGTTTATGTTCTCATCTAAGAGAAACTTAATTGCAATGCTAATGTAAAAGCATTTTTTGGTTTTGACATTTCCTTTTCCGTTGCAGTGTTGCAGTTAGGTTAGCTAGCTAGAATTAGCTAGCAACTTGCTAGCTTGGAGTGGAGAAATGGCAACAGTTACTGTTCCAGCAAACACCAGTGTATTTTTGTTGGATATTGAAGGCACGACTACACCAATAACATTTGTAAAGGTAACGTCCAGCATATTATTGTTGCAATTCGACAGCTAGCAAGTTAGCGCCACCCAGCTAACAGCTACACAACAGTTGGCTAATATTATGCTTGATATAAATGCTTTCGTTTCTTTCCGACAGGACATACTGTTTCCATACATTAAGGAGCATCTTGAGGATTATTTGTCAGATCACTGGGAAGAGGATGAATGCAAGCAGGATGTCCATCTTTTAAAAAAACAGGTGAGAACTGTCAAAGCTATTGAAACATGTCAGCTAATTCATCGATTCTCGGCTAAATTAGCTAGCCAGTGCCACATGGTTTAAGCATTGTGTTGAACACATTGCTAGCTTAGCACCTAATGTCTTCATAGATTTTAGTCAACCTATGGTTAGGAAATTTGTGAACGTATTTTGCATGTCTATACTGGACTTCGTGAATCGATGTCACGAAGAAATGTAACGTTAGGCTCTTGGCCATAAACCACTGCATGGGTGGTCACATATCAGGACCCTGGCAATCATAGCCGGAATAAAATGCACTACATATGAGTACAGTAGACCTATACCAAAAATTGACACCTAAATATCGCTAAATAATTTCAGTATAATTTACTGAAATTATAAAAAAAGTATAATTTCAGTAAGTTTGGCCAGAATGGTTTTCTCATTAGAAGGCGAGAACTTGGCTTAGTTGTTTTTGTTGTATAACGTAATCAGGGTGCTTGCTGTACATGTGTTTGATACAGGATTGTGCAACCAACACTGAGTAAGTAGGTTACAAGGTTACTGTTGGAAAATTAATTAATAGTCACATTCACTATTTAGATTAGTCAATATTGCCCGAGAGGGATCCTTTCTAACCTGACATCAGTCTTGCTGTGCACAGAGCTTGAAATCGGCGTGCCATAAAGGATGAGTTTGTTTGTTTGTTTGTTTGTTTATTTATTTATTTAAACAAAGTGTCAAAATGATTGGAGGGACTCTAGAGGAGCACTAGAGCATTTTTAGGCTTACTGACACAGAGTTTATTATGACCTTGCTAACAGTACTAGATTAGGCCGTGCTACATGGTCTTACATAGCCATCAGACCATAATGTCTTTGAGGAGGCCAGGAAATAATTAATTGCACTTAAGAGGACTTGCTTGTAATGGACAGAAACAGGCCTGTATTCCCAAAGGCGCTGTATCCATTTATGAAATCGCCTGTTTTAGTCATAGGCCTACTACTCCGTGGATAGACCTTCAATATACAGAGGCAGTGATAACACTGGAATGCAGCACAGAGGTTCTGTGCAATTCTTTTTTTTTTAAGAGCTCTGAGGTGTGCACTATGCAAATATTATTCACACACCTAGTGGCCTGTACAGTGAATTTCTTATTTTGTCTATTTAACCTCAACCTGTTCTGTTTTTTTCCTCATAGACAGAGGAAGATCACCGGCTGAATCGAGCATGCCCAGTGCACACTGTTGACCAGACAGTGCACACTGACGAAGAGAAGGCCATCCGAGAGGTGGTAGAGAATGTGCTGTGGCAGATGGCTGCTGACAGGAAGACCACGGCGCTGAAACAATTACAGGGGCACATGTGGAGGGTTGCTTATCACACTGGGAAAATCAAAGGCGAGTAAGTGGCTGGAAATGTGTTATTGCTCTAACAGTGTAGACACATAATCCATACTAACATGCATTTGCTGCCCATTTCCAAAGCACCAGGAACCAATCACAGCTACCTGGGGGGAAGGGGGGGTATGCGCATAGGGCAGGCTTTATGTGATGCACAACAAGTGAGGGCGTCAGCATTGAACCATATAAGCACGTGTTTTAACGTGCTTAACTTACATTTTCACGGTGAGTGCGCCCCTGGAAATGGGGAGTGAATGAGTTGACTCCAGAACCACTAGCCATCTCAGCTTAGAGTTTTGTCTGACATAACATTCTGTCAGAAAGGTGAACAACTTCTGTTAATTATTTAAATATGTCAAGTTCATGTCCAGATCACTACTCATTACTCAGAAGTGATGAGTATAATGTATAGTTAGTGTTAACTGTAAAGTCTGTATCAGGGTATGAGGATGACTGATATTATCTTTGTGCTTAACAGAGTGTACCAGGATGTGGTGCCGGCCATCAGAGCATGGCGAAGGCAGGGGATGAAAGTATACATCTACTCTTCAGGAAGTGTGGAGGCACAGAAACTGCTGTTCGGATTCTCAGTGGAAGGAGATGTTTTAGATGTGAGAATTTTTTCTGTTCTCATATACAGTAATTTTCCAGGAAAAAAGCCACACTCAAACCAGAGGACAGTGGTTTATGTAAACTTAAAAAAGGCTATTGACTGCACACCCATATAGTAAATACAGTTTATAAATTATTACTTATAGTAATCAGAACATGATTTAATAAGGTAAAAGAATCTGTGTATAAATCTTATTGCAAAACCACTGTTAACTATGGTTGGCATTTACTGTACACGTAAGCTTGATTTAATGATGTCAAAGGATACACA